>CM074725.1:8394228-8584228 GCA_037306005.1 Rhinophrynus dorsalis
TTCTCATTACTGGGGTACTAACCCTTCTCATGTCTGTGATCTGATCCATACATCTCATTACTGGGGTACTAACCCTTCTCCTGTCTGTGATCTGATCCATACATCTCATTACTGGGGTAATAACCCTTCTCCTGTCTGTGATCTGATCCATACATCTCATTACTGGGGGTACTAACCCTTCTCATGTCTGTGATCTGATCCATACATCTCATTACTGGGGTACTAACCCTTCTCCTGTCTGTGATCTGATCCATACATCTCATTATTGGGGTAATTAACCCTTCTCCTGTCTGTGATCTGATCCATACATCTCATTACTGGGGTACTAACCCTTCTCCTGTCTGTGATCTGATCCATACATCTCATTACTGGGGTAATAACCCTTCTCCTGTCTGTGATCTGATCCATACATCTCATTACTGGGGTACTAACCCTTCTCCTGTCTGTGATCTGATCCATACATCTCATTACTGGGGTACTAACCCTTCTCCTGTCTGTGATCTGATCCATACATCTCATTACTGGGGTACTAACCCTTCTCCTGTCTGTGATCTGATCCATACATCTCATTACTGGGGTACTAACCCTTCTCCTGTCTGTGATCTGATCCATACATCTCATTACTGAGGTACTAACCCTTCTCCTGTCTGTGATCTGATCCATACATCTCATTACTGGGGTACTAACCCTTCTCCTGTCTGTGATCTGATCCATACATCTCATTACTGGGGGTACTAACCCTTCTCCTGTCTGTGATCTGATCCATACATCTCATTACTGGGGTACTAACCCTTCTCCTGTCTGTGATCTGATCCATACATCTCATTACTGGGTACTAACCCTTCTCCTGTCTGTGATCTGATCCATACATCTCATTACTGGGGTACTAACCCTTCTCCTGTCTGTGATCTGATCCATACATCTCATTACTGGGGTACTAACCCTTCTCCTGTCTGTGATCTGATCCATACATCTCATTACTGGGGTACTAACCCTTCTCCTGTCTGTGATCTGATCCATACATCTCATTACTGGGCTACTAACCCTTCTCCTGTCTGTGATCTGATCCATACATCTCATTACTGGGGTAATAACCCTTCTCCTGTCTGTGATCTGATCCATACATCTCATTACTAGGGGTACTAACCCTTCTCCTGTCTGTGATCTGATCCATACATCTCATTACTGGGGTAATAACCCTTCTCCTGTCTGTGATCTGATCCATACATCTCATTACTGGGGTACTAACCCCTTCTCCTGTCTGTGATCTGATCCATACATCTCATTACTGGGGTAATAACCCTTCTCCTGTCTGTGATCTGATCCATACATCTCATTACTGGGGTACTAACCCTTCTCCTGTCTGTGATCTGATCCATACATCTCATTACTGGGGTACTAACCCTTCTCCTGTCTGTGATCTGATCCATACATCTCATTACTGCGGTACTAACCCTTCTCCTGTCTGTGATCTGATCCATACATCTCATTACTGGGGTACTAACCCTTCTCCTGTCTGTGATCTGATCCATACATCTCATTACTGGGGTACTAACCCTTCTCCTGTCTGTGATCTGATCCATACATCTCATTACTGGGTACTAACCCTTCTCCTGTCTGTGATCTGATCCATACATCTCATTACTGGGGTACTAACCCTTCTCCTGTCTGTGATCTGATCCATACATCTCATTACTGGGGTACTAACCCTTCTCCTGTCTGTGATCTGATCCATACATCTCATTACTGGGTACTAACCCTTCTCCTGTCTGTGATCTGATCCATACATCTCATTACTGGGGTAATAACCCTTCTCCTGTCTGTGATCTGATCCATACATCTCATTACTGGGGTACTAACCCTTCTCCTGTCTGTGATCTGATCCATACATCTCATTACTGGGGTAATAACCCTTCTCCTGTCTGTGATCTGATCCATACATCTCATTACTGGGGTACTAACCCTTCTCCTGTCTGTGATCTGATCCATACATCTCATTACTGGGGTACTAACCCTTCTCCTGTCTGTGATCTGATCCATACATCTCATTACTGGGGTACTAACCCTTCTCCTGTCTGTGATCTGATCCATACATCTCATTACTGGGGTAATAACCCTTCTCCTGTCTGTGATCTGATCCATACATCTCATTACTGGGGTACTAACCCTTCTCCTGTCTGTGATCTGATCCATACATCTCATTACTGGGGTACTAACCCTTCTCCTGTCTGTGATCTGATCCATACATCTCATTACTGGGGTACTAACCCTTCTCCTGTCTGTGATCTGATCCATACATCTCATTACTGGGGTACTAACCCTTCTCCTGTCTGTGATCTGATCATACATCTCATTACTGGAGGTACTAACCCTTCTCCTGTCTGTGATCTGATCCGTACATCTCATTACTGGGGTACTAACCCTTCTCCTGTCTGTGATCTGATCCGTACATCTCATTACTGGGGTACTAACCCTTCTCCTGTCTGTGATCTGATCCATACATCTCATTACTGGGGTACTAACCCTTCTCCTGTCTGTGATCTGATCCATACATCTCATTACTGGGGTACTAACCCTTCTCCTGTCTGTGATCTGATCCATACATCTCATTACTGGGGTACTAACCCTTCTCCTGTCTGTGATCTGATCCATACATCTCATTACTGGGGTACTAACCCTTCTCCTGTCTGTGATCTGATCCATACATCTCATTACTGGGTACTAACCCTTCTCCTGTCTGTGATCTGATCCATACATCTCATTACTGGGGTAATAACCCTTCTCCTGTCTGTGATCTGATCCATACATCTCATTACTGGGGTACTAACCCTTCTCCTGTCTGTGATCTGATCCATACATCTCATTACTGGGGTACTAACCCTTCTCCTGTCTGTGATCTGATCCATACATCTCATTACTGGGGTACTAACCCTTCTCCTGTCTGTGATCTGATCCATACATCTCATTACTGGGGTAATAACCCTTCTCCTGTCTGTGATCTGATCCATACATCTCATTACTGGGGTACTAACCCTTCTCCTGTCTGTGATCTGATCCATACATCTCATTACTGGGGTACTAACCCTTCTCCTGTCTGTGATCTGATCCATACATCTCATTACTGGGGTACTAACCCTTCTCCTGTCTGTGATCTGATCCATACATCTCATTACTGGGGTACTAACCCTTCTCCTGTCTGTGATCTGATCCATACATCTCATTACTGGGGTACTAACCCTTCTCCTGTCTGTGATCTGATCCATACATCTCATTACTGGGGTACTAACCCTTCTCCTGTCTGTGATCTGATCCATACATCTCATTACTGGGGTACTAACCCTTCTCCTGTCTGTGATCTGATCCGTACATCTCATTACTGGGGTACTAACCCTTCTCCTGTCTGTGATCTGATCCATACATCTCATTACTGGGTACTAACCCTTCTCCTGTCTGTGATCTGATCCATACATCTCATTACTGGGGTACTAACCCTTCTCCTGTCTGTGATCTGATCCATACATCTCATTACTGGGGTACTAACCCTTCTCCTGTCTGTGATCTGATCCATACATCTCATTACTGGGGTACTAACCCTTCTCCTGTCTGTGATCTGATCCATACATCTCATTACTGGGGTACTAACCCTTCTCCTGTCTGTGATCTGATCCATACATCTCATTACTGGGGTACTAACCCTTCTCCTGTCTGTGATCTGATCCATACATCTCATTACTGGGGTACTAACCCTTCTCCTGTCTGTGATCTGATCCATACATCTCATTACTGGGTAATAACCCTTCTCTGTCTGTGATCTGATCCATACATCTCATTACTGGGTACTAACCCTTCTCCTGTCTGTGATCTGATCCATACATCTCATTACTGGGGTACTAACCCTTCTCCTGTCTGTGATCTGATCCATACATCTCATTACTGGGGTACTAACCCTTCTCCTGTCTGTGATCTGATCCATACATCTCATTACTGGGTACTAACCCTTCTCCTGTCTGTGATCTGATCCATACATCTCATTACTGGGGTACTAACCCTTCTCCTGTCTGTGATCTGATCCATACATCTCATTACTGGGGTACTAACCCTTCTCCTGTCTGTGATCTGATCCATACATCTCATTACTGGGGTACTAACCCTTCTCCTGTCTGTGATCTGATCCATACATCTCATTACTGGGGTACTAACCCTTCTCCTGTCTGTGATCTGATCCATACATCTCATTACTAGGGTACTAACCCTTCTCCTGTCTGTGATCTGATCCATACATCTCATTACTGGGGTACTAACCCTTCTCCTGTCTGTGATCTGATCCATACATCTCATTACTGGGGTACTAACCCTTCTCCTGTCTGTGATCTGATCCATACATCTCATTACTGAGGTACTAACCCTTCTCCTGTCTGTGATCTGATCCATACATCTCATTACTGGGGTACTAACCCTTCTCCTGTCTGTGATCTGATCCATACATCTCATTACTGGGGTACTAACCCTTCTCCTGTCTGTGATCTGATCCATACATCTCATTACTGGGGTACTAACCCTTCTCCTGTCTGTGATCTGATCCATACATCTCATTACTGGGGTACTAACCCTTCTCCTGTCTGTGATCTGATCCATACATCTCATTACTGGGGTACTAACCCTTCTCCTGTCTGTGATCTGATCCATACATCTCATTACTGGGGTACTAACCCTTCTCCTGTCTGTGATCTGATCCATACATCTCATTACTGGGTACTAACCCTTCTCCTGTCTGTGATCTGATCCATACATCTCATTACTGGGGTACTAACCCTTCTCCTGTCTGTGATCTGATCCATACATCTCATTACTGGGGTACTAACCCTTCTCCTGTCTGTGATCTGATCCATACATCTCATTACTGGGGTACTAACCCTTCTCCTGTCTGTGATCTGATCCATACATCTCATTACTGGGGTACTAACCCTTCTCCTGTCTGTGATCTGATCCATACATCTTATAACTGGGGTAATAACCCTTCTCCTGTCTGTGATCTGATCCATACATCTCATTACTGGGGTACTAACCCTTCTCCTCTCTGTGATCTGATCCATACATCTCATTACTGGGGTACTAACCCTTCTCCTGTCTGTGATCTGATCCATACATCTCATTACTGGGGTACTAACCCTTCTCCTGTCTGTGATCT
The DNA here is from genome assembly GCA_037306005.1 of Rhinophrynus dorsalis. Lineage (NCBI taxonomy): Eukaryota > Metazoa > Chordata > Amphibia > Anura > Rhinophrynidae > Rhinophrynus > Rhinophrynus dorsalis. Next base: position 8,399,417 of record CM074725.1, read on the forward strand.
GATCCATACATCTCATTACCGGGGTACTAACCCTTCTCCTGTCTGTGATCTGATCCATACATCTCATTACTGGGGTACTAACCCTTCTCATGTCTGTGATCTGATCCATACATCTCATTACTGGGGTACTAACCCTTCTCCTGTCTGTGATCTGATCCATACATCTCATTATTGGGATATTAACCCTTCTCCTGTCTGTGATCTGATCCATACATCTCATTACTGGGGTACTAACCCTTCTCATGTCTGTGATCTGATCCATACATCTCATTACTGGGGTACTAACCCTTCTCCTGTCTGTGATCTGATCCATACATCTCTTTATTGGGATATTAACCCTTCTCCTGTCTGTGATCTGATCCATACATCTCATTACTGGGGTACTAACCCTTCTCCTGTCTGTGATCTGATCCATACATCTCATTACTGGGGTAATAACCCTTCTCCTGTCTGTGATCTGATCCATACATCTCATTACTGGGGTACTAACCCTTCTCCTGTCTGTGATCTGATCCATACATCTCATTACTGGGGTACTAACCCTTCTCCTGTCTGTGATCTGATCCATACATCTCATTACTGGGGTACTAACCCTTCTCCTGTCTGTGATCTGATCCATACATCTCATTACTGGGGGTACTAACCCTTCTCCTGTCTGTGATCTGATTCATACATCTCATTACTGAGGTACTAACCCTTCTCCTGTCTGTGATCTGATCCGTACATCTCATTACTGGGGTACTAACCCTTCTCCTGTCTGTGATCTGATCCGTACATCTCATTACTGGGGTACTAACCCTTCTCCTGTCTGTGATCTGATCCGTACATCTCATTACTGGGTTACTAACCCTTCTCCTGTCTGTGATCTGATCCATACATCTCATTACTGGGGTACTAACCCTTCTCCTGTCTGTGATCTGATCCATACATCTCATTACTGGGGTACTAACCCTTCTCCTGTCTGTGATCTGATCCATACATCTCATTACTGGGGTACTAACCCTTCTCCTGTCTGTGATCTGATCCATACATCTCATTACTGGGGTACTAACCCTTCTCCTGTCTGTGATCTGATCCATACATCTCATTACTGGGCTACTAACCCTTCTCCTGTCTGTGATCTGATCCATACATCTCATTACTGGGGTAATAACCCTTCTCCTGTCTGTGATCTGATCCATACATCTCATTACTAGGGGTACTAACCCTTCTCCTGTCTGTGATCTGATCCATACATCTCATTACTGGGGTAATAACCCTTCTCCTGTCTGTGATCTGATCCATACATCTCATTACTGGGGTACTAACCCTTCTCCTGTCTGTGATCTGATCCATACATCTCATTACTGGGGTAATAACCCTTCTCCTGTCTGTGATCTGATCCATACATCTCATTACTGGGGTACTAACCCTTCTCCTGTCTGTGATCTGATCCATACATCTCATTACTGGGGTACTAACCCTTCTCCTGTCTGTGATCTGATCCATACATCTCATTACTGGGGTACTAACCCTTCTCCTGTCTGTGATCTGATCCATACATCTCATTACTGGGGTACTAACCCTTCTCCTGTCTGTGATCTGATTCATACATCTCATTACTGAGGTACTAACCCTTCTCCTGTCTGTGATCTGATCCATACATCTCATTACTGGGGTACTAACCCTTCTCCTGTCTGTGATCTGATCCGTACATCTCATTACTGGGGTACTAACCCTTCTCCTGTCTGTGATCTGATCCGTACATCTCATTACTGGGTTACTAACCCTTCTCCTGTCTGTGATCTGATCCATACATCTCATTACTGGGGTACTAACCCTTCTCCTGTCTGTGATCTGATCCATACATCTCATTACTGGGGTACTAACCCTTCTCCTGTCTGTGATCTGATCCATACATCTCATTACTGGGGTACTAACCCTTCTCCTGTCTGTGATCTGATCCATACATCTCATTACTGGGGTACTAACCCTTCTCCTGTCTGTGATCTGATCCATACATCTCATTACTGGGTACTAACCCTTCTCCTGTCTGTGATCTGATCCATACATCTCATTACTGGGCTACTAACCCTTCTCCTGTCTGTGATCTGATCCATACATCTCATTACTGGGGTACTAACCCTTCTCCTGTCTGTGATCTGATCCATACATCTCATTACTGGGGTAATAACCCTTCTCCTGTCTGTGATCTGATCCATACATCTCATTACTGAGGTAATAACCCTTCTCCTGTCTGTGATCTGATCCATACATCTCATTACTGGGGTACTAACCCTTCTCCTGTCTGTGATCTGATCCATACATCTCATTACTGGGGTACTAACCCTTCTCCTGTCTGTGATCTGATCCATACATCTCATTACTGGGGTACTAACCCTTCTCCTGTCTGTGATCTGATCCATACATCTCATTACTGGGGTACTAACCCTTCTCCTGTCTGTGATCTGATCCATACATCTCATTACTGGGCTACTAACCCTTCTCCTGTCTGTGATCTGATCCATACATCTCATTACTGGGGTAATAACCCTTCTCCTGTCTGTGATCTGATCCATACATCTCATTACTAGGGTACTAACCCTTCTCCTGTCTGTGATCTGATCCATACATCTCATTACTGGGGTAATAACCCTTCTCCTGTCTGTGATCTGATCCATACATCTCATTACTGGGGTACTAACCCTTCTCCTGTCTGTGATCTGATCCATACATCTCATTACTGGGGTAATAACCCTTCTCCTGTCTGTGATCTGATCCATACATCTCATTACTGGGGTACTAACCCTTCTCCTGTCTGTGATCTGATCCATACATCTCATTACTGGGGTACTAACCCTTCTCCTGTCTGTGATCTGATCCATACATCTCATTACTGGGGTACTAACCCTTCTCCTGTCTGTGATCTGATCCATACATCTCATTACTGGGGTACTAACCCTTCTCCTGTCTGTGATCTGATTCATACATCTCATTACTGAGGTACTAACCCTTCTCCTGTCTGTGATCTGATCCATACATCTCATTACTGGGGTACTAACCCTTCTCCTGTCTGTGATCTGATCCGTACATCTCATTACTGGGGTACTAACCCTTCTCCTGTCTGTGATCTGATCCGTACATCTCATTACTGGGTTACTAACCCTTCTCCTGTCTGTGATCTGATCCATACATCTCATTACTGGGGTACTAACCCTTCTCCTGTCTGTGATCTGATCCATACATCTCATTACTGGGGTACTAACCCTTCTCCTGTCTGTGATCTGATCCATACATCTCATTACTGGGGTACTAACCCTTCTCCTGTCTGTGATCTGATCCATACATCTCATTACTGGGGTACTAACCCTTCTCCTGTCTGTGATCTGATCCATACATCTCATTACTGGGGTACTAACCCTTCTCCTGTCTGTGATCTGATCCATACATCTCATTACTGGGCTACTAACCCTTCTCCTGTCTGTGATCTGATCCATACATCTCATTACTGGGGTACTAACCCTTCTCCTGTCTGTGATCTGATCCATACATCTCATTACTGGGGTAATAACCCTTCTCCTGTCTGTGATCTGATCCATACATCTCATTACTGAGGTAATAACCCTTCTCCTGTCTGTGATCTGATCCATACATCTCATTACTGGGGTACTAACCCTTCTCCTGTCTGTGATCTGATCCATACATCTCATTACTGGGGTACTAACCCTTCTCCTGTCTGTGATCTGATCCATACATCTCATTACTGAGGTACTAACCCTTCTCCTGTCTGTGATCTGATCCATACATCTCATTACTGGGGTACTAACCCTTCTCCTGTCTGTGATCTGATCCATACATCTCATTACTGGGGTACTAACCCTTCTCCTGTCTGTGATCTGATCCATACATCTCATTACTGGGGTACTAACCCTTCTCCTGTCTGTGATCTGATCCATACATCTCATTACTGGGGTACTAACCCTTCTCCTATCTGTGATCTGATCCATACATCTCATTACTATGGTACTAACCCTTCTCCTGTCTGTGATCTGATCCATACATCTCATTACTGGGGTACTAACCCTTCTCCTGTCTGTGATCTGATCCATACATCTCATTACTGGGGTACTAACCCTTCTCCTGTCTGTGATCTGATCCATACATCTCATTACTGAGGTAATAACCCTTCTCCTGTCTGTGATCTGATCCATACATCTCATTACTGGGGTACTAACCCTTCTCCTGTCTGTGATCTGATCCATACATCTCATTACTGGGGTACTAACCCTTCTCCTGTCTGTGATCTGATCCATACATCTCATTACTGGGGTACTAACCCTTCTCCTGTCTGTGATCTGATCCATACATCTCATTACTGGGGTACTAACCCTTCTCCTGTCTGTGATCTGATCCATACATCTCATTACTGGGGTACTAACCCTTCTCCTGTCTGTGATCTGATCCATACATCTCATTACTGGGGTACTAACCCTTCTCCTGTCTGTGATCTGATCCATACATCTCATTACTGGGGTACTAACCCTTCTCCTGTCTGTGATCTGATCCATACATCTCATTACTGGGGTACTAACCCTTCTCCTGTCTGTGATCTGATCCATACATCTCATTACTGGGGTACTAACCCTTCTCCTGTCTGTGATCTGATCCATACATCTCATTACTGGGGTACTAACCCTTCTCCTGTCTGTGATCTGATCCATACATCTCATTACTGGGGTACTAACCCTTCTCCTGTCTGTGATCTGATCCATACATCTTATAACTGGGGTAATAACCCTTCTCCTGTCTGTGATCTGATCCATACATCTCATTACTGGGGTACTAACCCTACTCCTCTCTGTGATCTGATCCATACATCTCATTACTGGGGTACTAACCCTTCTCCTGTCTGTGATCTGATCCATACATCTCATTACTGGGGTACTAACCCTTCTCCTGTCTGTGATCTGATCCATACATCTCATTACCGGGGTACTAACCCTTCTCCTGTCTGTGATCTGATCCATACATCTCATTACTGGGGTACTAACCCTTCTCATGTCTGTGATCTGATCCATACATCTCATTACTGGGGTACTAACCCTTCTCCTGTCTGTGATCTGATCCATACATCTCATTATTGGGATATTAACCCTTCTCCTGTCTGTGATCTGATCCATACATCTCATTACTGGGGTACTAACCCTTCTCATGTCTGTGATCTGATCCATACATCTCATAACTGGGGTAATAACCCTTCTCCTGTCTGTGATCTGATCCATACATCTCATTACTGGGGTACTAACCCTTCTCCTGTCTGTGATCTGATCCATACATCTCATTACTGGGGTACTAACCCTTCTCCTGTCTGTGATCTGATCCATACATCTCATTACTGGGGTAATAACCCTTCTCCTGTCTGTGATCTGATCCATACATCTCATTACTGAGGTACTAACCCTTCTCCTGTCTGTGATCTGATGGGGACAGTACAGTCCATACATCTCATTACTGGGGTACTAACCCTTTGGATCACTGTGATCTTATGGGGACTATAGTGCTAGGTGGAGGGGGTTCCGGGTAACTAAAGACCACTTCTCTTTTGTACACTACTCGTTACTCACTGCTCTCTTTTCCGAAATGATCCTCCCCATCTGATCCCACATCATTCTTCTCTCCATCTCCATCTTTTCCGTTAATTGTTTCAGATGCTCCTCAAATGTTCTCTTTTGATCATCAATTTTCTGTTTTTCCTGAGACGCTCTCTCTTCATCCACTTTCCTCTTCATTTCTTTGGCTTCGGCCTCTGCTTTCTCAGCTGACATTCAGGGAAAACAAGATGAAATCAGATAAAAACTTTCATGATGGATTAATCAATTAATATTTTACATAACTGTAGACATTGTATATATATATATATATAACAAAACTGAGCATATTACTATATAACATCACTGGAGACATTACTGCATTATATAATTGAAGATATGACTATGACATTATTCTAGAATTAAGGTGACATCTATCTATATATCTTATATCTATCTCTCTATCTATTTTCTATCTATCTATCTATCTATCTATCTATCTATCTATCTCATATCTGTTTATCTATCTATCTATCTATCTATCTATCTATCTATCTATCTATCTAATATCTATCTACCTCATGTCTATCTATCTACCACGTGTCTATCTGTCTTACATCTATCTATCTATCTATCTATCTATCTATCTATCTATCTCGTATCTGTCTATCTTACTTATATCTATCTCTCAGATCCTGTCCACCAGTGGGTCCTGGGTAGAGATGTAGTTAATGTTTATCCATAAAACTGTACCTTCTAGTTTCTTCTCGTTCTCATTCAGCGCATTGTCACTATTCAGAATCGTGGCTCCGATGGTCTCTTTATCCTTTAGGAACTCCTGGAGAACGTCTTCACTCTGAATGATGAAAAGGAAAGACTGAACATCTGTCATGGACCTGTCCTCTATACTGTCCTGAACAGAGGACAATGTCATGTGATGAATGTTATTTTTTTACCTGAATTGACTGTCAGCCTCCTTTATAACGTGATGCATTTAGCAACCTCATAATATGTAAATCAGATTTGTGTGTACATTTTATTATTTGTTTTTTTTTAGCTTCACCTATCTTTTACATTTTATATCCCTGACAGTGAGGTCTCTAGGGAGTTTTCTGTCATGAATTGTGAAAGCAGAGATAATGATACACTGTAACACTATGTCTGCACCAGTCAGTGATCTGTTTGCTGTATTGAATAGACTGGATGCAGGGATAGCGTTACACTGGATCATCTTCTTCTGTGAGGAAGATGGCAGTGACCCACCCCAATGCTGTCCTAGTCTATGCCCACTGCCAGGTTTTCTCCCCATAGTTCAGTCTGATGCCAGTCTTAAAGCAGAACTATCACCCAAATTAAAGTTACCCCCAAATAATTATGCAGATAACTATAAACATATCCAAACCAGTATTATCCAGAATAAGTCCAGCATTATAGAGAAATCCAACTCGTTCTGAGACGGTCAGACAGGCAGCTTGCTGTAGAGGCACCTGTGCTCCTGCACCGTCAGTCACTTTCTGTACCTTAAGGTACAATGCAGCGCCTCCTAGAGGAGACCAGGACGGACTGCGCAGGCGTGCAGATGTATCTTTGGCAAGATGTCTGCTCTGAAGCCTGCCTGACCGTCTCAGAACGGATTTCTCTATAACGGTGGACTTACTCTAGATGATATTAGTATGGATATGCTTATTGTTATGTGCTTAAAGGGACAGTAATACTTTGTTTTATCTTTATTTTATTTTGTAGGCATTAAAAAACATGAACGATAAAAGTCTAATCTCTCAAACCTTTATGGTTTAAGAGATATTCACAAGCAAAGTTTCCCCTCCCGCCCCTTTTACCTAGTGTAAGCCATCTCTTCTCAGATGTGGAATCCAGTCCATAGACCAGACAGATAACAGCAGGGGACAATCTTCTTCCTATGAGAACAATGAAAGCCCTGCCCCCCTTGACAATTTTTTCAGGTTTTTCCCTTATCTTAATTGAAGATTGTCCCTCTCTGCAATCTACCTGGGCACCTCCCTTCTGATCTGGCTGAGCAGTGTTACATCAGTAAAAGGGGAGGGAGGGGGATACTTTGTCATTGAATTATTCTTGTACTACAACTCTGACAGAATTGATATAACACTCTCCAAAGTCCAAATACTATGAAGATTAATTAGAGACGCTTTTATTATGAAACAGTACTATCCCTCTAATTATTTGGGGGTAACTTTAATTTGGGTGATAGCTCCGCCCTAAGGAAACTGTACAACGGGTGCCTGGGCAGATGCCAAGCAAAAATATTAAAGAAGAGTATAAAGCCACATTGAATTATCATCATCTGGGACATATTTGATCTGGGGTTGGTCATGGACCCAGACTACAGAGATGAATCTGGTATTCAGTTCAGGGAAAAGGAGAACACGGTATCATTGCAATAAGGTGTTGGGACCCCGAGATTCTGACACACAATATATGTGTAATAAATAGTAACATAGTAAATTAGGTTGAATAAAGACACAAGTCCATCAAGTTCAACCTTCTCCTCATACCTCAGTAACTGAGAATTGTATAGCTTTCCTGCTACCAAATAAGTTAGTCTTTATCAGACCTTCCTGATCAGCCTACTGATAAACAGTATAACTCTGTATGTTCCCTTTGGAAAGAAATGTATCTAATCTTCTCTTAAATGTATCCATTGTAACTGCCATAACCACCTCCTTGGGCAATGAATTCCACAATTTAACAGACCTTACCGTATAAAAACCCCTTCCTCTTCTGAAGTCTAAACCTCCTTTCCCCTAATCTCAAGGGGTGTCCCCTGGTCACCTGATCAGGCCTTGGAATAAATAGCTCACCGCAGAGATCCTTGTATTGACCTCTCATATATTTGTACAATGTGATAAGGTCTCCTCTTAGTCGTCTTTTCTCTAGAGTAAATAAACCAAAATTATCTAGTCGTTCCTCATATGTCAAGTCCTCCATTCTCTTAATTAATTTTGTTGCTCTCCGCTGTACCCTCTCTAGTTCTAGTATATCCTTTTTCAGAACCGGTGCCCAAAATTGCACTGCATACTCATGTGAGTGTTCAGTTGTGCGTGTTCAGTTGTGAAAGCTGTTTTTTATCAATTTGTTTCATTAAACAGTACACATAGAGTTATCTTCATCTTGTGTTCTCTCATGTTTGCACTTTCTATTCCCTTTCTAGTGTGGATTGTGCTAGAGGAGGCCACAAGTAAATGGTTGCATGGGAGTCACAATTCCTGCACATCTTGGCCTCAGTAAGTCATGTACATGATGGAGAACATTATGTGGTTTTGTCTATTTGCCCATAGTCTGTTATTGTTGCTTCCTTTGCGTATACTGAAGTAAAGAATGTATTTAGGGTGTCAGCCATAGCCTTATCCTCACTAATCAATTCATCTGTCTCACGCCTAAGAGGACCCATATCAACCTTAATATTTTTGTTATTAATATATTTGTAGGATTGTTTAAGATTTTGCGTGCTCTCTTTTTGCAATACTTCTCTCATTTTAAATTTTATCTAACTTATTTTCTTGTTTGCAGACTTTATTACATTCTTCTTTATAGTTTTTAAATAATGCATCTGACCAGTCTGACTTACACACTTTAAAAGCCTGCTTCTTATTTCTCATTTCCCAGCAAACCTCATTATTAAACCACGTTGGTCTCAATTTACTCCTCTTCTGCTTATTCCCCAGTTGTATATATTGAGACTTCTATTTGTCTAAGAGCATTTGAAACAAACTCCATGACGCTTGTGCATTTTTATCTTTGAAGATTACATCACACTGAACATCCTTTAACCTCTCAAGAACCCATGACGGTCCTGGACCGTCATGGATAGGAAACCCATTAAGGACTGATGACGGTCCTGGACCGTCATGGAATTCCGGGCTCCCCGGGCGGCTGCATGCTGTTCGTGGAGCCCGGAATTGAATGCACCAAAAAAAAATGATCTGTGGTCCTTAAGTGCCGGTCGCATGAGCGATCAGCCAGTCCTTAAGGGGTTAATACAGAGTTTAGCCTTTTTAAAATTGAATGTTTCAGTTAAACTCTTGGTATAAGGTTTTTCATAACAATTGTGAAAGAAAACCATATTGTGGTCATTACTGCCTAAATGTTCCTTTATCATTATACTGTTTATAATGTCAGGATTGTTTGAGAGCACTAGGTCAAGCAAGGCCTCTTTTCTAGTCAGTACATAAAATTATCATTAATCGTACTTAAAAAACATTTCCCTTTGTTGTTCTGCAAGTCATACTGCTCCAATCAATTTCAGGATAGTTGAAATCTCCTGACCCAGAAGCCTTTTCCAGTTGCAGTAACAGTTGGGCTTCCCCCAATATTAGGTGCCTTGCAGCAAAGCTCCATGAACATATTTTTATTATGTGTGTCCCCAGTGTGTCTTTCAACACACAAGGCCTCTAATTCTCACTCAATATGTTTATACTATTGGATATTTGTATGAATGATACTCTGAGGTTTTGGTAAGAGGTATCTTACAGATCTATCATTCTGTTATTTGTGTGTTAATACATAGGACATGTGTTTATATCTGGTTAGTTTACTTTACTCTAACCATTTAGCTTTTAGTGATATTTGATTTTAATTTGCTTGTTTTAACTAAGTGGTGCACATCTAGGACAATATTGTTTTACCTGGGAAGCAATTTGATGGAGACTTTTCTACCTCTTTATTTGGGGGGTACAAACTCCACTTATTGTGTAAAAAATAATATGTGTGTGTGTGTATATATATATATATAGTTGAAGAGCCCGTTACACGGGCCACAGTGCCACTGCCCTCCGGTCGCGGGGCAGTCCTGCTCAGTTGAGACTGCCCATGCCACGGCTGATACAGAGCTGATACAGGGCGTCCATCTCAGTATCAGCAGCGGCACGGGCAGTCTCTGCTGTGCAGGACGCAGCGTTACACACGTTTTAGCAAATTATTATATAGGATATATATATAGATATATATATATATATAGCTAAATGATGCAGGGCACTCCTTAATCAAAAATGAATTAACATACCTGTGTGCTACTTAAAAAATTGTATAGTGTGCGTTATTAAAATTAACCCCTTAAGGACCATTGACGTGGCAGGACCGTCACGCTGGTCCGGCACTTAAGGACCAGTGACGGTCCTGGCACGTCACGTACTTTTACTCACCTCGCTCCTGTAGGAGCGTAGTGAGTAATACCGGGGACTGAAGCTGATCGCTCCAAAACCAGAGCGATCTCTTTCAGTCCCCCGTTCAGCGTGCCAGCACACATGATCAGTCACGTGGGATGGCACGTCAAACTTGCCTATCTGGTCCTTAAAGGACCACACACACACCGGGACCGCTGGTCCTTAAGGGGTTAATAACTAGTGGAAGAGCACTCAGCAGTTAACTCTTTATTTGAAATCCTGTTGAATGCTCTTCCACTAGTTATTAATCTTAATAACGCACATAATATATATATATATATATATATATATATATATATATATACTGTAGGGCTTATTCCCAAGAGTAAAACAAGGGTACCCTTACTGTCGAGAATTGTTTTATTTAAAAGTTATTGCAGCTCAAACTTGAATTTTTTAGGTGCAATATCACAGTGACCTGAAATTGTACAGTGGCGCTGTTGCTACACCATCCTATGGAAGTTTATGGTCCACTGGCCAGAGCTGTCCATAAGACAGTGTAGCAACAGCGCCGCTGCACCATTTCAGGCCACTGAGATATTGCACCTAAAATTTTCACGTTTCAGCTGTAATGACTTTTGAATAAAACACCTCTTAGCAATAGGGGTACCCTTGTTTTACTGAGGAAAATAAACACTACAATATATATTTTTTACATATTAAGTAGTGATATCCTTTTAATCAAACGAGAATATCTGGGTTTTGTATTTATTCTCATTGGTAGAACTGCCCACATAGTCTTAGTCCATCAGCCTCCGTATCTGCCTCTATAGAGGATTATCCAGCGACATGGGGACTTTGCACAGGGGGAAGAACACTGGTTTTACCTTAATCCCTTTCTTCTTGTGTTCATTGTATTCTTCTACAATCTTTTTCATCTCCTCCTTGAATTTCTGATGTCCCCCACGAACTATGTATGATCCTTCATCGATGGCTTTCTCCAAGTCTACTGAAAGCTTCTTAATCAACGTGCGACAATAGTCACTAGAAGCTGCCTCGTTTTCTTTCAGAAACTGTTTTTTCTTCTGTTGGATAACTTCCTGATGGGAATAAAATAACATTGCCCACACCTCCTGGTCCTTAAAGGAGCAGTAAACTTTTTTTTTATGAAAACACATATTTTATAGAGCTTTTCCTGCTGAATAAAACAAGGTCACTCCTATTGCTGTCAGATGTTTTATTCAAACTTTATAGCAGTTAAAATAACCAGGAAGTGAATTTCCGGTGTTTACTTCCTGATAGTTCTAACTGACAGGAAGTGAATTTACTGTGTTTACTTCCTAATAGTTCTAACTGACAGGAAGTGAATTTACTGTGTTTACTTCCTAATAGTTCTAACTGACAGGAAGTGAATTTACTGTGTTTACTTCCTGGTAGTTCTAACTGACAGGAAGTGAATTTACTGTGTTTACTTCCTGATAGCTCTAACTGACTCAGCTGTTTCTATCACATTCTATGGAGAACTGTTTGTCTCTGACTTTTCTCTCCATTAGAATCTAACAGGAAATCTAATTAGAATTTGACCACTAGAGAGCACTGCTAATGTAAAAAAATATGGGTTTAAACTGTAATAACTCTGGAAATATAAATCTCTCGCCAGTGGGAGTACCCTTATTTTACTCAATAGGAAAATCCCTACAATATATATTTTTTTCATAAAAAAAGTTTACTGCTCCTTTAAAGGGTTAAGTTATCATGTACAGTGGGTGGAGTTTGTGTCCTTTAACCCCGTCTGCAGATGTCATGAACGTATCAAAGACATGACTTCTAAAACAGAATGAAAAATGTATCTCTTTAACAAGGGCATAAGGATAAAATTCCCAAGGGACATTATGATGTTCTGGTCCTTATTAACCCCTTAAGGACAGGCCAATCATGTCCCTGGCCGGCATTTAAGGACCACAGACAATTTTTTTTTTTTACACATCCGGTTCAGAACTCCCGAACGGCATTCAACCACTCTGAGAGCCCTGAATTACATGACAGTCTTGGCAAGTAATGGGTCCTTATCATCCCTCAACCCATGACGTGCCAGGACTGTCAAGGGTCCTTGAGGGGTTAAATAAATGAGGGATTATTAGTAGAGGTATTAATGTCATTTAAGTCGTCTGCACGTTGCACATTCTAACATATTTGCAATGTAAAATACCAAACTAATCTCGCTCCACTGACCACAAAATTCAGTAGTTTTCACCAGATTGTTTATCCTGTTAGAGAGCTACCTGGTGCATTAAGTCACAGGACAATGGGGAGCTCTCTAGTAGGGATGAGCCAGATGACCATATTCCTTTTATTTAACAGGTCAGTCAGGGGACAATATTACATGTCTGTCCAAATCGGCCCAGGATAAACAGTAGAGGTAAAGGAGGGACAGGGATAGGGAGTGGAATGGAGAAACGTGGGAGATAAAGAGGGGGCAGAAGTGGGGGGGAGGGGCTAGAATATGGTACAGGAAGAGGGAGTGGAATGTGGGCGATAAAGAGGGGGCAGAAGTGGGGGGAAGGGCTAGAATATGGTACAGGAAAAGGGAGTGGAATGGGGATATGTGGGAGATCAGGAGGGGGAAGGAGTGGGGGGAGGGCTGGAATATTGAACAGAGAGAGGGAGTGGAATGGGGATATGTGGGAGATCAACGGGGGCAGGAGTGGGGAAAGAGAGATAGGGGGCTGGAATATGGTACAGGCAGAGGGAGTGGAGTGGAGGCACGTGGGAGGTCAAGTGGGGGCAGGACTGAGGGGGGTAGGGGTTGGAATATGGTACAGGGAGCCAGAAATGGACGGAGAGGTTTAATAAGCCTAGGCAAAATAAGGGAGGGAGCAACACATCTGGAATATGGGACAAGGAAATGGAGCAGGAGGATAGAACAGAGAAATGTAAACGGAAATAAGAGAGGATGGAGTGGACAACCACAGGCCAGGAGCTGCAGCTCAGTCAGCCATCTCATTCATTATGTGAGAGCAGCTAAAAATGTGACCAGGAGATGGAAGAGAGAAGGATGAGGAGAGCCTGAGAAGGAAAGGAAATGAGAAGGAGGTGATAAAGCAGAAGGGAGATGGATGGGAAAATAGAAGTATGTGATAGAGCAGGACAGAGATGGATGGGAAAGGAGAAGGAGGTGGTAGAGCAGGAGGGAAATGGATAGAAAAGGAGAAGGAAGTTTTTAGAGCAGGAGGGTAATGGATGGTAATGGAGAAGGAGGAGATAGAGCAGGAGGGAGATTGATGAAAAAGGAGACAGAAGTTTATAGAGCAGGAGGGGGATGGAGGATAATATAGAGCAGGAGGGGGATGGATGGGAAAGGAGAAGGAGGTGGTAGAGCAGGAGGGAGATGGATGGGAAAGGGTAAGGAAGTGATAGAGCAGGAGGGAGGTGGATGGGAAAAGAGATGGAAGTGATAGAGCAGGAGGGAGATAGATGGGAAAGGAGAAGGAGGTGGTAGATCAGGAGGAGGGAGATAGATGGGAAAGGAGAAGGAGGTGGTAGATCAGGAGGAGGGAGATAGATGGGAAAGGAGAAGGAGGTGGTAGATCAGGAGGAGGGAGATAGATGGGAAAGGAGAAGGAGGTGGTAGACCAGGAGGGAGATAGATGGGAAAGGAGAAGGAGGTGGTAGACCAGGACAGAGATGGATAGGGAAGGAGAAGGAGGTGATAGAGCAGGAGGGAGATGGATGGGAAAGGAGAAGGAGATGGTAGATCAGGAGGGAGATGGATGGGAAAGGACAAGGAGGTGATAGAGCAGAAGGGAGATGGATATGAAAGGCGATGGAGGTGATAGAGCAGGAGGGAGATAGATTGGAAACGAGAATTAAGTTTTTAGAGCAGGAGGGGGATAGATAGGAAAGGAGTAGGAGGAGAAAGAGCAGGATGGGCATGAATGGGAAAGGAGAAGGAAGTTTATAGAGCAGGAGGGGGATGGATGGGAAAGGAGAAGGAGGAGATAGAGCAGGAGGGAGGTGGATGGGAAAGGAGAAGGAGGAGATAGAGCAGGAGGGAGATGGATGGGAAAGGAGAAGGAGATGGTAGAGCAGGATGGAGATGGATATGAAAGGTAAAATAAGTTATAGAGCAGGAGGGAGATAGATTGGAAAGGAGAAGGAGGTGGTAGAGCAGGACAGAGATGGATAGGGAAGGAGAATGAGGTGATAGAGCAGGAGGGAGATGGATGGGAAAGGACAAGGAGGTAATAGAGCAGGAGGGAGATGGATATGAAAGTAGAAAGAAGTGATAGAGCAGGAGGGAAATGGATGGGAAAGGGTATGGAAGTGATAGATCAAAAGGGAGATGGATGGGAAAGGAGATGGAAGGGATAGAGCAGGAGGGAGATGGTGGGAAAGGAGAAGGAGGTGGTAGAGCAAGAGGAAGATGGATGGGAAAGGGTAAGGAAGTGATAGAGCAGGAGGGAGGTGGATGGGAAAGGAGATGGAAGTGATAGAGCAGAAGGAAGATGGATGGGAAAGGGTAAGGAAGTTATAGAGCAGGAGGGAGGTTGATGGGAAAGGAGTTGGAAGGGATAGAGCAGGACAGAGATGGATGGGAAAGGGTAAGGAAGTGATAGAGCAGGAGGGAGGTGGATGGGAAAGGAGATGGAAGTGATAGAGCAGAAGGAAGATGGATGGGAAAGGGTAAGGACGTTATAGAGCAGGAGGGAGGTTGATGGGAAAGGAGTTGGAAGGGATAGAGCAGGACAGAGATGGATGGGAAAGGAGAAGGAGGTGGTAGAGCAGGAGGAAGATGGATGGGAAAGGAGTTGGAAGGGATAGAGCAGGACAGAGATGGATGGGAAAGGGTAAGGAAGTGATAGAGCAGGAGGGAGGTGGATGGGAAAGGA
Organism: Rhinophrynus dorsalis; assembly: GCA_037306005.1. Classification (NCBI taxonomy): domain Eukaryota; kingdom Metazoa; phylum Chordata; class Amphibia; order Anura; family Rhinophrynidae; genus Rhinophrynus; species Rhinophrynus dorsalis. Next base: position 8,415,011 of record CM074725.1, read on the forward strand.
GATGGAAGTGATAGAGCAGAAGGAAGATGGATGGGAAAGGAGAAGGAGGTGTTAGAGCAGGAGAAAGTAAGAGGGGGAGGAAGAGAGAGAAAGTGGAGGTGTGGGTAAGATGTCCAGAATACCTTCTTGAAGCAGTTCTCCTGTCTTGTACCAAAATGTGCTGTGATTGATGTATGAACATCACGTGACTACTCTTCCAGCTATGTGACTGGACAAAAATGCAAGATGAACAAGTACTTACCATGAGCTCTCCCTGGAACTTCTGGTCCTTATCCTTGAAGGACTTTTTCATGAAAATCTTCAGAGCTTTCTCCTCACATTCTCCACTCAGATCCATAAACTGCTTCATGGTCTCAGTAGGAAACACGACCCTCGCTGTCATCTCCTTCTCATAGTACCTCGAGGCTTCCTCCACCGCTGCCCTGTTCTCAAGCTCAGACAATGCCAGGACAGCATTCTCCATACAGGGAATTTGTCCACTGTTTATGGTTTCAGTGTATTTTTTTGCCAGTTGACCCAAAACTGAAAAAGAAGCAATTGAGACAATTTCTTCAGGAAAAAACAAGCAACGCGCTCCAATTACTGAATATATGAAAATACAAGGATGTCCTACAATGATTGGTAAAACTCCAGCCTGGCAGCTTCTATCTCTGATGTCCTCAGTGGTGTCTATCGCAAATCAGCAACTGGAGGAAAGAAGAAGAGAGCGCACACATCTTAGAGTAACCTCTAGATATTAGGTATTCGATAATGTACACTGATTGTACTCAGTAGATATTTTCTTGACAGAGTAACCCAACACAAAGTGATGAAACTGTCGTGGATGTGGAAACACTATCCCTCACTGCACTGTGAACACCGGTATGGAATAGCGTGACCAAGTAGAGGATTAACGCTTCCGGTGTCTAGCTGTAACAGAAGAGATATACTTTTAAGAGCACCTCCTTAACAAATGCTATCCAAGGATTAGCCCCAAATGAAAAGTCAATCACCGGACCGCAGTAGATATAGTTCACTGTATAGCCGACCTGGCGTTAACCCAATACTCTGTTAGATCTTACAGATGATTGTTGAGAATGCACGGCAAAAGCCACGGGAGTGTATAGATAAAATACTTTTATTAAGTTAAAGTCCCAACGCGTTTCATGAGATAAACCCACTTCATCATGGTATGTCTCTTCTGTTACACTGCAGTGAGGGTTAGTGTTTCCACATCCACAACAGTTTCATCACTTTGTGTTGGGATACTCGGTCAAGAAAACAATCTAGTGAGTACAATCAGTGTACATTATCGAATACCTAATATCTAGAGGTTACTCTCAGATGTGTGCGCTCTCTTCTTCTTTTCTCCAACTGAGACAATTTGAAAGTCTTCAAAAAGCTTATTTTAAATTCATAATAGAAAAAAATCTGTTATTCTTAATTATATTATAAACGGCATCATCATCTCTATTCAAAAATGTGCTAAATATGTGATGTATGAGATGTGATAAAATAAATATTTATGCTCAAGAGAAGCCAAGAGCACGTGTTGTATTAGCTTATATTTCAGAGGACGTTTTATTTAGCAAAGGAGACCTGCTTAATTAAAATAGGCTAATTGATGTACAGTTTGTTGGACTCACAGCTTCCGGTCACTTGTGTCAGTCCATCCAGAAGTTTCACTTCAGCGTTATTGTAGACGTATTTACAGAAGTTCTTAGTTTGGGTCAGAAATGAAGGAACGAGCTCTTCCTCGGGGACCTTCTCAATTCTCTGCAGGATTTCCTTGTCAGCAGCGGGGCGATCAAAGACAAAGCATTTTCGCTTTTTAAAATACATACGGATGCACTTCTTGGGAAAATTAAATTGCCGAATTTTATTGGTCTTTTCAGCTTTTGTGGATAAAAAAAGAAATACAATTTACTAATTTACATACTTTGATTTAGTACAATTTGTGACTTATTCATCAAACTCTAGAGATGGAATTCTAGACAAAACCAACAGCAGTATGTAAATCCAACCCTCCGTCCTCATCACATGGAATGTATGTGAATGGGACCCAGTAAAGAAACACCAGGACTTGGTGACATATTGTTATAGTAGAATATGAGTTCAAATAAATGGATTCCTCAGTAGAACCAGTCATTAAACTGGTATACAACAATCAGGTACCAAATATCATTCTAAACAATACATCATATAAAAGCTGTATCAAGGAATATAAGAAAAAGTTTAAGTAAAAATTAAAGGGATAAAACTTGTAATTACAGTGATGGCAGTATTATACCAAAAGCATGTCTGTAGGCCATGTTAAAGGCTATAAAGTGCACTAATGCACAAAAAAAACTAATAAATCTGTCAAGTATGATATATTTTGCATTCCCACAGATAAAAGAAAGGCCGACTAGTCCAATATGTTATATTACTCATTATGTATTCTCAGGGTGTTGTACTTGTAGATAATGTAACTGCTTTCAAAAAAGCAATGGATACCTGTCTAGTACAGAACAATATTGAGAATTATGACAGTTGGTTTCAGTGCAGATAGGATGTTGATCCAGGGAAATATCTCACTGCAGTTTGGAGTCAGGGAGGATTTTTGTACACACTTGGGGCTAAATTGAAAAGTTTTTCTTTTACTTTGACATAGTTAGAAGTTGGGCTTCCACAAACTCCCCAAGATTATGTGGCTTATAGCAAATTCTCATGAACATATTTTTATTATGTGTGCCCCCAGTCTGTATTTCAACCCATAGGGCCTCTAGCTTTTCATGGGACCTTTATTTATATCTTCTCTTATACTAGTTTTTAAGGCAATGACTGCTAACCAGGTTTTAGAGAGATCATATTGATCACAGCCAGACTACGAGCATTTGCATGTATACATTTTATCATTTTGTCATTCTGAAAGATCTCATTCTTTGTATCAGGCTGTAACATTGGTACTTCCCTATTAGATTAACTCGCCCTTTCCCCCTCTTCACCCCCATGCCCCTTCTCTAATCCCATTTCTTCAATTATACTACTTTTCCAGTCCTGTCTTGCATCACCCTTCCCCCTTTCTAGTTTAAAGTCTCCTCCAGCCCTCTAACCATCCTAATGCCCAGCACCGTGGCCTCCCTTCCTCTAAGGTGCATTCCATCTCAACTATAAAGATTGCCCCCAAGGGAAAAAGCTGCCTAGTGCTCTAGGAACCCAAACCCCTCCTGCTTACACCTAGTCTTTAGCCAGGCATTTAACTCCATAATAACCCACTGACTTTCTAATGTAGACCGTGGCATAGATAGTATTTCAGAAAATACTACCTTAGAGGTCCTCTGCTTAAGCTTATATCCTAAATCCCTTAAATCCTTCTTAATGGACCTCCATTTTCCACTGACTTTGTCATTAGTACCAACATGTACCAGCCAGGTCATACCCAGCCCCTCCCATAAGTCCATCAACTCGATCTGACCCATGTCGAAGCCTTCCTCTGGATCAACAGGGGTAATACGGTATGGGCTGGACTTGATGGACTCATGTCTTGTTTTGAGGCTCATCAACTATGTTACTATGTTACAAATAAGGAGCCCAGTGTTATCATGGCATGGGAATTGCACCTCTTTAGATTGATGAATAAGACGCTCTAGTTATAAGTGTAATAACTGTCTAATGTCTCATCTTTTATTTCTCTGGATTTCACTCTCCATTTTGCCTTCTAAGTATTCCTGCAACTTCCAAGGCTCTTTCTTATATGGAAGCCAAAATCTATTAATATATTTACTTATTACATTGTATTTCAAGGTAGACAATTGTAGGCTAGGTTAACATGATACATTCCCTCATTTTGTTATTTAGAATCCTTTCTATTTCTGGTTTTAGTCATTGCTTTTTCAAGATCTTCTCCCTAACTCATTAGTCAGTCCTAGGGATGGACAAAAAATGCCAAATTTTTTTGTTGCAAAATAGATGAAATATCCTTCGTTTCTCCACAGCCCAGTGAATTTCGCATTTAGAATTTTGCCATTTTCCACCTCCTTTCTACAGCTGCAATATTCCTACTGCCGAGGGCTGAAGGGAGAAATCAAGTCCTACAGAAACACACTGAAAAAACTATTATCAGACTATACTTCTCCCAGATCTTTCTGTGTCTGTCTGTCCTAACATTTCCCCTCCGTACTGATATGTTGAGAATATATATATATATAGGAATATAAGTTGACAACTACATTTAACATTCTAAACTATAACCTACACCTGACAAGGAATTTATTTCGCAATATCCCAAGCAATAAATATATTTTGGGCCCTTTGGTTGCCAGGGAGCTGTGCAATTCGTTGCAAATGATGGGCTGCGCAGACTTCTGGAACTCAGAGGTTTAACCCATACATTTCATGGAATTAGACATCTTTGGCTAAAGATTGGAGCATCAAAAGGTAATTATTCTGGCAGCACTTAGCCAACTACAAAGATATGTCTCTACAGATGCCTAGGGTATGATTTATATAGACAGCGCTGATAAGAAATTCACTGCCAGTGGAATTTAAATGTCAAAACACTTTGCATGAGTGTATAACCTGTCATGTACTGTGTATCCAGCTGTCATTCTTATTATGACTGAAGAACAGACTTAGCTGTGTTAAGAGCTGCATCCTAGATCCACTCAGTTATCCGATAAAGGGATCACATTTACTTGTATCCTAGATCCATTTGGTTATCAAATAAAGGTATCACTTTTACTTGTATCCTAGATCCACTCAGTTATCCTATAAAGGCATCACTTTTACTTGTATCCAAGTCCTTCTCAGTTATCCAATAAAGGTATCACTTTTACTTGTATCCTAGATCTACTCAGTTATCCAATAAAGGTATCACTGTTACTTGTATCCAAGTCCTTCTCAGTTATCCAAAAAAGGTATCACTTTTACTTGTATCCTAGATCTACTCAGTTATCCAATAAAGGTATCACTGCTACTTGTATCCAAGTCCTTCTCAGTTATCCAATAAAGGTATCACTTTTACTTGTATCCAAGTCCTTCTCAGTTATCCAAAAAAGGTATCACTTTTACTTGTATCCTAGATCTACTCAGTTATCCAATAAAGGTATCACTGTTACTTGTATCCAAGTCCTTCTCAGTTATCCAATAAAGGTATCACTTTTACTTGTATCCTAGATCTACTCAGTTATCCAATAAAGGTATCACTGTTACTTGTATCCAAGTCCTTCTCAGTTATCCAATAAAGGTATCACTTTTACTTGTATCCTAGATCCACTCAGTTATCCAATAAAGGTATCACTTTTACTTGTATCCTAGATCCACTCAATTATCCAATAAAGGTATCACTTTTACTTGTATCCTAGATTCACTCAGTTATCCAATAAAGGTATCACTTTTACTTGTATCCTAGATCCACTCAATTATCCAATAAAGGTATCACTTTTTACTTGTATCCTAGACCCACTCAGTTATCCAATAAAGGTATCACTTTTTACTTGTATCCTAGATCCATTCAGTTAGACAATAAAGGTATCAATTTTACTTGTATCCTAGATCCATTCAGTTATCCAATAAAGGTATCACTTTTACTTGTATCCTAGATCCACTCAGTTATCCAATAAAGGTATCACTTTTACTTGTATCCTAGATCCACTCAGTTATCCAATAAAGGTATCACTTTTACTTGTATCCTAGACCCACTCAGTTATCCAATAAAGGTATCACTTTTTACTTGTATCCTAGATCCATTCAGTTAGACAATAAAGGTATCAATTTTACTTGTATCCTAGATCCATTCAGTTAGACAATAAAGGTATCACTTTTTACTTGTATCCTAGATCCATTCAGTTAGACAATAAAGGTATCAATTTTACTTGTATCCTAGATCCATTCAGTTAGACAATAAAGGTATCACTTTTACTTGTATCCTAGATCCACTCGGTTATCCAATAAAGGTAACACTTTTACTTGTATCCTAGATCCACTCGGTTATCCAATAAAGGTATCACTTTTACTTGTATCCTAGACCCACTCGGTTATCCAATAAAGGTATCACTTTTACTTGTATCCTAGATCCACTCGGTTATCCAATAAAGGTATCACTTTTACTTGTATCCTAGACCCACTCAGTTATCCAATAAAGGTATCACTTTTACTTGTATCCTAGACCCACTCAGTTATCCAATAAAGGTATCACTTTTACTTGTATCCTAGATCCACTCAGTTATCCAATAAAGGGATCACTTTTACTTGTATCCTAGATCCACTCAGTTATCCAATAAAGGTATCACTTTTACTTGTATCCTAGATCCACTCAGTTATCCAATAAAGGTATCACTTTTACTTGTATCCTAGATCCACTCAGTTATCCAATAAAGGTATCACTTTTACTTGTATCCTAGATCTACTCAGTTATCCAATAAAGGTATCACTTTTACTTGTATCCTAGATCCACTCAGTTATCCAATAAAGGTATCACTTTTACTTGTATCCTAGACCCACTCAGTTATCCAATAAAGGTATCACTTTTACTTGTATCCTATACCCACTCAGTTATCACTAAAGGTATCACTTTTACTTGTATCCTAGATCCACTCAGTAATCCAATAAAGGTATCACTTTTACTTATATCCTAGATCCACTCAGTTATCCAATAAAGGGATCACTTTTACTTGTATCCTAGATCCACTCAGTTATCCAATAAAGGGATCACTTTTACTTGTATCCTAGATCCACTCAGTTATCCAATAAAGGTATCACTTTTACTTGTATCCTAGATCCACTCGGTTATCCAATAAAGGCATCACTTTTACTTGTATACTAGACCCACTCGGTTATCCAATAAAGGTATCACTTTTACTTGTATCCTAGACCCACTCAGTTATCCAATAAAGGTATCACTTTTACTTGTATCCTAGACCCACTCAGTTATCCAATAAAGGTATCACTTTTACTTGTATCCTAGACCCACTCAGTTATCCAATAAAGGTATCACTTTTACTTGTATCCTAGATCCACTCAGTTATCCAATAAAGGTATCACTTTTACTTGTATCCTAGATCCACTCAGTTATCCAATAAAGGCATCACTTTTACTTGTATCCTAGATCCACTCAGTTATCCAATAAAGGTATCACTTTTACTTGTATCCTAGATCTACTCAGTTATCCAATAAAGGTATCACTTTTACTTGTATCCTAGATCCACTCGGTTATCCAATAAAGGTATCACTTTTACTTGTATCCTAGATCCACTCGGTTATCCAATAAAGGTATCACTTTTACTTGTATCCTAGACCCACTCAGTTATCCAATAAAGGTATCACTTTTACTTGTATCCTAGACCCACTCAGTTATCTAATAAAGGTATCACTTTTACTTGTATCCTAGATCCACTCAGTTATCCAATAAAGGTATCACTTTTACTTGTATCCTAGATCCACTCAGTTATCACTAAAGGTATCACTTTTACTTGTATCCTAGATCCACTCAGTTATCCAATAAAGGTATCACTTTTACTTGTATCCTAGATCTACTCAGTTATCCAATAAAGGTATCACTTTTACTTGTATCCTAGATCCACTCAGTTATCCAATAAAGGTATCACTTTTACTTGTATCCTAGATCCACTCAGTTATCCAATAAAGGGATCACTTTTACTTTTATCCTAGATCCACTCAGTTATCCAATAAAGGGATCACTTTTACTTGTATCCTAGACCCACTCAGTTATCCAATAAAGGTATCAATTTTACTTGTATCCTAGACCCACTCAGACAATAACGGTATCCCTTTTACTTGTATCCTAGATCCACTCAGTTATCACTAAAGGTATCACTTTTACTTGTATCCTAGACCTACTCAGTTATCCAATAAAGGTATCACTTTTATTTGTATCCTAGACCCACTCAGTTATCCAATAAAGGTATCACTTTTACTTTTATCCTAGATCCACTCAGTTATCCAATAAAGGTATCACTTTTACTTGTATCCTAGATCCACTCAGCTTTCCAATAAAGGTATCACTTTTACTTGTATCCTAGATCCACTCAGCTTTCCAATAAAGGTATCACTTTCACTCTAGTAGTCTCCTGTATTTTCATTTACATCATCAATGTCTCTTCTAAGAAATACAAGACAACAAACACAAATATTACTGATGGAGAACTGGCAAGTCTGTACAATGTTTTCTTCTTCTTCTGTGTTCAAGAAGGGATATCCTTCAAACCTGAATAATCAGTTGTATTGTTCAATCCATGTCCCTTATTCACAAAGATAGAGCGAAGCAGTTCTGGAGCAAATCATAAGGATTGGGGGGGGGGGATATTCCCTTTGATTTAAATGCGACTTCTAACAACTGAATGCTAAAGAGGTCTCCAGCAACCTCACATGTCCACTGTAAACATTTGGGGTGATATGCACGAAATGAAACTTTCCCTAAATCTGTTGTTAAAGAATAAAAAAAAACACCTAATAGCGATTTCCACATTTTTCTCAATTAGTGAAGTGTGTGTTTGTTTCAAAGGAAAAGTTCAGAGAACAAGCCGTATTCAAGCAATGAAATAACAGATGTTTTCTTACATCTAGGCCTAACGGACATTAATTATATCTTCTTAATCTTTCCTCCTTGTGAACTACTCATGTGTTAATTGTTTTCATGCATCTAAAAAGGGCATAACTGCTAAAGTTTCTTTTTATTTTCCTACTTATTCAAATTCCGATTGTGCCCAATCCTCCATGCTGCCAGTGGTGTGAAGATCTGAGGGAACTGTCCTTGTTACTTACGTTCTTTCAGCTTCAGAGCACTCTCCAGGTATTCATCCTCTGTAATTGATTTTCCATCGAGCTCCAGGCTCAGATTAATGTCCCTCACTGTCCAGATGAAGATGGGGAAGTGTTTCGATAACTCAGCTTCTTCATCATCATTGTCTGAAGATTTCACTTTGATTTTCTCAGTTATTTCTGTCACAAACCTGGGAAAACTGAGTAAGGAAGCAGAACCTTTGTACTTCATGAGTTAATATTGAAGATAAAATTTGTGGTCCAATATTTACGTTTAGGCACTTATGAAAGATACAAATGTAACATATTTTGGACACGATACAAGTGCAACATTTTTTTTACTTTGGGTTATTTGCCGGGTCTTGTTTTGCTTTGTGGAGGAGTCTATAATGGAACAGATTTATGGTTTAAACAAAAGTCTAGAGCAGAGGTTCACAACCCATACCCTCAGGGGCCACTAACAGGCCAGGACTTAGGGATTTCCCTGCTAGAACACAGCTGTATTGATCAGTGGCTCAGTCGTATTGATTAACTCTCCTGAGCTCTAACAAGGAAATTCTCAAATTCTGGCCTGTTAGTGGCCATGAGAGCACAGGTTAAGAACCACTGGTCTACAAGCTCTCTTAGGGGGGTTATACACTAAGGTGTGATAAAGAGGTGATAACATGAAGATGACTTCTTCAGTGATATCACTTCTCCAGTTCCTATGTTATTTTATGGAGCATAAGCACCAATATTTCTTAAGTTTTTGAGATCTTAGCGCATAGTCTCCATAGAATAACATAGGAACTGGAGAAGTGATATCACTGGAGAAGTCATCTACTCTTTATCACCTATTTATCCCACCTTAATACATAACCCCCAATATGTATTAAGGGCCAAATTCAAGCCAAAAAGTGTGACGTGCTCATTGAAAACCAAAAAAGCATAATTTGCATGTTCTGTATGTAGCAATCACTGCTCAGGAGCACAACCTTTTAGCTCTCTAGTGCCTTTACAGAGAAGACCTTTGCTTTTGAACATCAGACTATTCCCACCTGAGCCTTTCACGCTTGGAATATACCTTTATTTACCTCTAGAGTTTATGGTGCAACAAGCGCATCTTTAGGTGAGCGCTAGTCAGTTCTTTGTACTCTATTTATTCCCACCTGAGAGTCCAAGTGTGGTTACTGTGTGCCCGCGGGCAGAGAAGACTTTCCTGTCGTATCAGAAAGAGACCACCCATAGTGCATTATTCACGTGGAGATGTCTCCTCTGTAATGGCAAAAGAGAGCCAAAACGTGATGCGCCAAAGTCCAATTAGAGGGCAAGAAATTACCCTTTGTGTGTTCTTGGTACTTCAGACTTTTCGGACTGTATATATGTAGAAAGGCAAAAGTGACAGGCCACGGGAATAAATGGAAATTCCCATTGGTTAAAATGTGATTTTTAACCCACTGAATGCCAGAGAGGTTTGTAACGCATTAAGAAACAATGTATTTGAGACTTTTCTATTATTCATACAATTAAATGCCCCATTTAAATCCACCTGAATATTTATTTGTTCACAATGGTGCAGTTGGTTTGCCCCAGAACATCAGCGTCAGTATGCTATATAAGAGATGCCCACATGGGATATTGGCTTCATAGAAGCAGAGCAGGAATATTAATGAGCATCGTGAATCTGATATTTACATATCTAAGAGTGATATCGTGCAGCTGATCTGATACCTGCACATCTAAGAGTAATATAGTGTAGTGTAGCTGATAGATCTACATATCTAAGAGTGATATTGTGTAGTGAATCTGACAGATCTACATATCTAAGAGTGATATTGTGTAGTGAATCTGATATCTGCATATCTAAGAGTGATATTGTGTAATGGATCTGATAGGTCTACATATCTAAGAGTGATATCATGTATCTGATCTGATATCTACATATTTAAGAGTGATATCATGCAGCTGATCTGATATTTACATATCTAAAAGTAATATTGTGCAACTAATCTGATATATCTACAAATCTAAGAGTGATATCATGTATCTGATCTGATATCTACATATTTAAGAGTGATATCATGCAGCTGATCTGATATTTACATATCTAAAAGTAATATTGTGCAACTAATCTGATATATCTTCATATCTAAGAGTGATATCATGTATCTGATCTGATATCTACATATTTAGGAGTGATATCATGCAGCTGATCTGATATTTACATATCTAAAAGTAATATTGTGCAACTAATCTGATATATCTACATATCTAAGAGTGATATCACGTATCTGATCTGATATCTACATATCTAAGAGTGATATTGTGCAGCTGATCTGATAGTTACATATCTAAAAGTAATATTGTGCAACTAATCTGATATATCTACATATCTAAGAGTGATATCATGTATCTGATCTGATATCTACATATCTAAGAGTGATATTGTGCAGCTGATCTGATAGTTACATATCTAAAAGTAATATTGTGCAACTAATCTGATATATCTACATATCTAAGAGTGATATCATGTATCTGATCTGATATCTACATATCTAAGAGTGATATTGTGCAGCTGATCTGATATTTACATATCTAAGAGTGATACTGTGTAGTGTATCTGATATCTTTAGTGATAAAGTGCAGCTGATCTCATATCTACATATCAATGAGTGATATAGTGAAGCAGATCTGATATCTACATGCCTAAGAGTGATATCATGCAGTTGATCTGATATTTACATATCTAAGAGTGATATTGTGTATCTGAGCTGATATCTACATATCTAAGAGTAATATAGTGAAGATGATCTCATATCTATATACATAAGAGTGATATCATGCAGTTGATCTGATATTTACATATCTAAGAGTGATATTGTGTATCTGATCTGATATCTACATATCTAAGAGTAATATAGTGAAGATGATCTCATATCTATATACATAAGAGTGAAATCATGCAGCTGATCTGATATTTACATATCTAAGAGTGACATCTGATATGTACATAGACAGCGGTGCTTGCTTGTGTTCATCCATTCCTACCTGCCTCATTGGTATATGAGCTATTGTACAGCATGCTTGTGTTCATTGTCTGGAGCATCATTAAAGGATACTGTAGCTTTTCAATTGCATCCTGATCAATGGTCCCGATACTGTTGTAGACCAAAGCGCTGCTGAGTAGCACTGACAGGCAGAAGATCCAGATGTCATTTTTTTTGTCGCCCTTTAAAAAGTAAGTGTCATACCTGTTATACTGTCTGTGAAACCACTCTTATATTCATGTAACACACTATTGTGTTAGTGAAATGGATTTTGTGGGTAGGACACCGGTGATAAGTATGAATCCACCAGCGTAGTTCTACTGGTGTCAGCATCCAGCGCCAGCGGCTGCACAGAGGGGTGTATGCTACAGAGTGTGAGCGTTTGTCATTGCACCCACACCCCACTGTCATTATTACTTTAAATCAGGGGTATGAAATATGATAAACCCTGCAATATATAGTATTCTGTATTACCTGATTCAATCCCTTTAAGGGGGAAGTAACACTTTAATAATAACCCAATACTTACCTTAGTATGGACATAAAATCCTAATGACCCATCTGAATATTTTCCTCTCTCCTTGAGGCAAGCGATAACTTCATCAGTGAATCCTCAATGTCAACACGATACAAACTCATTCCACTTCACATGGCATGCTTAACCCTTTAAGGACCAGAGAGATGTGTAACTCATTGCTTCAACATGTCTCCGCAATCTCTGGTCCAGAAAAGGTTAAGGATCTGATTCAACATGTCATCTCTTGAACAAATGCACATTGGCTAAATGCAAAATGCTTTGGCTACCTCTATGGCACTCAAAGGGTTAATCAGGGATCTCCTGAAACTTTACCTGGGATCTCTCTGTATCTGTCCTGGAGACTCCAGATTTCAGACTGATTTACCAGATCTCAGGGGCAGAGGCTGATTTACCTGATTGTGGGGACAGAGGCTGGTTTACTAGATCTCAGGAACAGAGACTGAATTACCAGATCTCAGGGACAGAGACTGATTTACTAGATCTCAGGAACAGAGACTGATTTACTAGATCTCAGGAACAGAGACTGAATTACCAGATCTCAGGAACAGAGACTGAATTACCAGATCTTAGGAACAGAGACCGAATTACCAGATCTCAGGGACAGAGACTGAATTACTAGATCTCAGGGACAGAGACTGATTTACCAGATCTCAGGGACAGAGACTGAATTACCAGATCTCAGGGACAGAGACTGAATTACCAGATCTCAGGGACAGAGACTGATTTACTAGATCTCAGGAACAGAGACCAAATTACCAGATCTCAGGGACAGAGACTGATTTACCAGATCTCAGGGACAGAGACTGAATTACCAGATCTCAGGGACAGAGACTGATTTACCAGATCTCGGGGACAGAGACTGATTTACTAGATCTCAGGGACAGAGACTGAATTACCAGATCTCAGGGACAGAGACTGAATTACCAGATCTCAGGGACAGAGACTGATTTACCAGATCTCGGGGACAGAGACTGATTTACCAGATCTCAGGGACAGAGACTGAATTACCAGATCTCAGGGACAGAGACTGATTTACCAGATCTCGGGGACAGAGACTGATTTACCAGATCTCAGGGACAGAGACTGAATTACCAGATCTTGGGGACAGAGACTGATTTACCAGATCTCAGGGACAGAGACTGAATTACCAGATCTTGGGGACAGAGACTGATTTACCAGATCTCAAGGACTGAGGCTGATTTACCAGATCTTAGGGACAGAGACTGAATTACCAGATCTCAGGGACAGAGACTGATTTACCACATCTCAGGGACAGAGACTGATTTACCAGATCTCAGGGACAGAGACTGATTTACCAGATCTCAGGGATAGAGACTGATTTACCAGATCTTGGGGACAGAGACTGATTTACCAGATCTCAGGGACTGAGGCTGATTTACTAGATCTCAGGGACAGAGACTGATTTACCAGATCTCGGGGACTGAGGCTGATTTACTAGATCTCAGGGACAGAGACTGAATTACCAGATCTCAAGGACAGAGACTGAATTACCAGATCTCAGGGACAGAGACTGATTTACTAGATCTCAGGAACAGAGAACGAATTACCAGATCTCAGGGACAGAGACTGAATTACCAGATCTCAGGGACAGAGACTGATTTACCAGATCTCAGGGACAGAGACTGAATTACCAGATCTCAGTGACAGAGACTGATTTAATAGATCTCAGGAACAGAGACCGAATTACCAGATCTCAGAGACAGAGACTAAATTACCAGATCTCAGGGACAGAGACAGATTTACCTGATCTCAGGGACAGAGACTGATTTACCAGATCTCGGGGACAGAGACTGATTTACCAGATCTCAGGGACAGAGACTGATTTATCAGATCTCAGGGTTAGAGACTGATTTACCCGATCTTGGGGACAGAGACTGATTTACCAGATCTCAGGGACAGAGACTGATTTACCAGATCTCGGGGACAGAGACTGAAATACCAGATCTCAAGGACTGAGGCTGAATTACCAGACCTCAGGGACAGAGACTGATTTATCAGATATCAGGGATAGAGACTGATTTACCAGATCTTGAGGACAGAGACTGATTTACCAGATCTCAGGGACAGAGACTGATTTACCAGATCTCGGGGACAGAGACTGATATACCAGATCTCAGGGACAGAGACTGAATTACCAGATCTCAGGAACAGAGACTGATTTATCAGACCTCAGGGACAGAGACTGATTTATCAGATCTCAGGGACAGAGACTAAATTACCAGATCTCAGGGACAGAGACTGATTTACCAGATCTCAGGGACAGAGACTGATTTACCAGATCTCAGGGACAGAGACTGATTTACCAGATCTCGGGGACAGAGACTGATTTACCAGATCTCAGGGACAGAGACTGATTTATCAGATCTCAGGGATAGAGACTGATTTACCAGATCTCAGGGACAGAGACTGATTTACCAGATCTCGGGGACAGAGACTGATTTACCAGATCTCAGAGACAGAGACTGATTTACCAGATCTCGGGGACAGAGACTGATATACCAGATCTCAGGGACAGAGACTGAATTACCAGATCTCAGGAACAGAGACTGATTTATCAGACCTCAGGGACAGAGACTGATTTATCAGATCTCAGGGACAGAGACTAAATTACCAGATCTCAGGGACAGAGTGATTTATCAGATCTCAGGGATAGAGACTGATTTATCAGATCTCAGGGATAGAGACTGATTTACCAGATCTTGGGGACAGAGACTGATTTACCAGATCTCAGAGACAGAGACTGATTTACCAGATCTCGGGGACAGAGACTGATATACCAGATCTCAGGGACAGAGACTGAATTACCAGATCTCAGGAACAGAGACTGATTTATCAGACCTCAGGGACAGAGACTGATTTATCAGATCTCAGGGACAGAGACTAAATTACCAGATCTCAGGGACAGAGTGATTTATCAGATCTCAGGGACAGAGACTGATTTATCAGATCTCAGGGACAGAGACTGATTTACCAGATCTCAGGGACAGAGACTGATTTACCAGATCTCAGGGACAGAGTGATTTATCAGATCTCAGGGACAGAGACTGATTTATCAGATCTCAGGGACAGAGACTAAATTACCAGACCTCAGGGACAGAGACTGATTTACCAGATCTCAGGGACAGAGAGTGATTGTCTGATTGGGTGAGTTTGGTGGGAATCCCACCCATTAACCCTGTTCTACTCACTTTACAATCCATTGCACTGCAAGCCCTGTGTCTCGAGTTGCCTACTTTACCAACCCTGAGTAAGCTCTGACCTCCAACCACATAATGACACAAAACATCTTTAGGACACTCCCATACCAGCTCTGCGCGTTTCTCCATGAGCTACAGACAAGGAGGCTCCCAGTTAATGTGAAACCCTAATCCATTAGTTCCCTTCCAAGGACTAACGTTGTGAAGCAATCATTTAAGATACAGAGTAGTCTATCCCCTCCAGAGACACTGTTAGACACTGGAACATATGAGGGAATCACTTTTATAAATCATCACCAGATGGCGCTGTTTGTAAACTGAAAACAGATAGAAGTGAATGCAGAACTAGAATTGGGGTTTCCTGGAAATCCAAAAGAGAAACTATCATTTGGCAAAAATAAAACTAAAAGACTTTGCACTGTTTTCACAACTTGTATAGTCTAGTGTAAGTTACACAAGGTCTGTCCTCACAAAAACTGCCTTTTTCTTAAAAGGTTAGTAACGTCTGATTTAAATACCGCAATATAAAAAGAAACACTTCCTTGGAAGGGTCTACAAAGTGTGCTTGCAAATCAGGCACACTTTGTAGACCGTTTCAATGAATTATTTATTTTTAGATAGCACTATCCAATGAAGTATTTATTTTTAGATTCTCCTCCTCTCCTGTAAGTGTCTGTGTTCTTCAGCACCCTCTTACTTTTCTGCTCTTATCTCTCGCTACACCCCTTCCCATCACCTACGGTCTTCTCAAGGTTTCTTGTGTCCTCTCCCTACACAACTCGAGCCATCTCTCTACCACAAGCTTTCTCACTGGCTGCCACTTGAATGCCCTCCCCATCGCCATTCACCAATAATCCACACTCATCACTTTCATGTATCTCCTGAAAACCCACCTGCTCAAGGAGGCATCTCAGTAACAATATCCTCCTTGTGTCACTGACAGTCACATCAGAATCATTCTGCACTCCCTTCTCTAAGCCTTGTACTTGCACTTATGATCATCCTCCTAATGTCTCTGTATGTCATCATGAATTCTAATTAGATTGTAAGCTCCTAGGGGCAGGGTCCCTTTCCCAGTGTATGATTCCCTTGCGGCACTTTCCCCCACAAATAATGCAATGATCGCACTTTAGTCTGATGCTTTTAACCCAGTTCAGCATTTTTGTATTTTATTATTTCAAATTCTGTAAAGTGCTGTGTACATGTATGGCGCTATATAAATAAAGATACACACATACACTGTAAAGCGCTGTTTACGTGTATGGCGCTATATAAATAAAGATACATACATACATACACTGTAAAGCGCGGTGTACATGTATGGTGCTATATAAATAAAGATACATACATACACTGTAAAGCGCTGTGTACATGTATGGTGCTATATAAATAAAGATACATACATACACTGTAAAGCGCTGTGTACATGTATGGCGCTATATAAATAAAGATACATACATACACTGTAAAGAGCTGTGTACATGTATGGCGCTATATAAATAAAGATACATACATATATACACTGTAAAGCGCTGTGTACATGTATGGTGCTGTATAAATAAAGATACAAACATACATACACTGTAAAGCGCTGTGTACATGTATGGCGTTATATAAATAAAGATACATACATACACTGTAAAGCGCTGTGTACATGTATGGCGCTATATAAATAAAGATATATACATACACTGTAAAGCGCTGTGTACATGTATGGCGCTATATAAATAAAGATACATACATATATACACTGTAAAGCGCTGTGTACATGTATGGTGCTATATAAATAAAGATACACACATACACTGTAAAGCGCTGTGTACATGTATGGCGCTATATAAATAAAGATACACACATACACTGTAAAGCGCGGTGTACATGTATGGCGCTATATAAATAAAGATACACACATACACTGTAAAGCGCGGTGTACATGTATGGCGCTATATAAATAAAGATACATACATACATACACTGTAAAGCGCTGTGTACGTGTAAGGGGCTATATAAATAAAGATACACACATACTGTAAAGCGCGGTGTACATGTATGGCGCTATATAAATAAAGATACACACATACACTGTAAAGCGCGGTGTACATGTATGGCGCTATATAAATAAAGATACACACATACACTGTAAAGCGCTGTGTACATGTATGGCGCTATATAAATAAAGATACATACATACATACACTGTAAAGCGTTGTGTACATGTATGGCGCTATATAAATAAAGATACATACATACACTGTAAAGCGCTGTGTACATGTATGGCGCTATATAAATAAAGATACACACATACACTGTAAAGTGCTGTGTACATGTATGGCGCTATATAAATAAAGATATATACATATATACACTGTAAAGTGCGGTGTACATGTATGGCGCTATATAAATAAAGATACATACATACATATACTGTAAAGCGCAGTGTACATGTATGGCGCTATATAAATAAAGATACATACATACATACACTGTAAAGCGCTGTGTATATGTATGGCGCTATACAAATAAAGATACACACATATACTGTAAAGCGCGGTGTACATGTATGGCGCTATATAAATAAAGATACATACATACACTGTAAAGCGCTGTGTACATGTATGGCGCTATATAAATAAAGATACATACATAAATACACTGTAAAGCGCTGTGTACATGTATGGCGCTATATAAATAAAGATACACACATACACTGTAAAGCGCTGTGTACATGTATGGCACTATATAAATAAAGATATATACATATATACACTGTAAAGCGCGGTGTACATGGATGGCGCTATATAAATAAAGATACATACATACATACACTGTAAAGCGCTGTGTACATGTATGGCGCTATATAAATAAAGATACATACATACATACACTGTAAAGCACTGTGTACATGTATGGCGCTATATAAATAAAGATACACACATACACTGTAAAGCGCTGTGTACATGTATGGCGCTATATAAATAAAGATACATACATACATACACTGTAAAGCGCTGTGTACATGTATGGCGCTATATAAATAAAGATACACACATACACTGTAAAGCGCTGTGTACATGTATGGCACTATATAAATAAAGATATATACATATATACACTGTAAAGCACGGTGTACATGTATGGCGCTATATAAATAAAGATACATACATACATACACTGTAAAGCGCTGTGTACATGTATGGCGCTATATAAATAAAGATACACACATACACTGTAAAGCGCGGTGTACATGTATGGCGCTATATAAATAAAGATGCACACATACACTGTAAAGCGCTGTGTACATGTATGGCGCTATATAAATAAAGATACATACATACATACACTGTAAAGCGCTGTGTACATGTATGGCTCTATATAAATAAAGATACATACATACACTGTAAAGCGCTGTGTACATGTATGGTGTTATATAAATAAAGATATATACATATATACACTGTAAAGCGCTGTGTACATGTATGGCGCTATATAAATAAAGATACATACATACACTGTAAAGCGCTGTGTACATGTATGGCGCTATATAAATAAAGATACACACATACACTGTAAAGCGCTGTGTACATGTATGGCGCTATATAAATAAAGATACATACATACATACACTGTAAAGCGCTGTGTACATGTATGGCGCTATATAAATAAAGATACACACATACACTGTAAAGCGCTGTGTACATGTATGGCGCTATATAAATAAAGATACACACATACACTGTAAAGCGCTGTGTACATGTATGGCGCTATATAAATAAAGATACACACATACACTGTAAAGTGCTGTGTACATGTATGGCGCTATATAAATAAAGATACACACATACATAGGAGGAGTAAACTGTTTTTGATTTGTTTACATATCTATATATATATAAATGATATTGTAAATAATATATATAGCATGTTTCTTTATTTCATACTAAAACACAGCACTTCCAGTAATGGGATGTCTATCTTACAAAAGTTAGCTCTCTGAGTGTCAGAGGGGTTTGCATCACATTGTGAAACAATGCATTGTGTACCCCTGCAGCACTCAGGTGGTTAACGGTCCTGATGTCCCTACTGGTAATGGGGACCGGGGGTGTATGAGGCACTAATAACATGCTATGTTGGTCCAGGCTCCGGGTCTTTTGGGACCTAGTACCCCCCTGTTACATATGATCATCTAATCCAGAGCGGGTCAGTCTTTACGGCAGAGCCCACCTTTTATTATAAGAATGGTCTGACCCACTCCCGTGAATAGACTTAGACGTTGGGATTACACGCAGACTATTGACCCTAGTGCACAGTCCCAAAACAGATCTTACAAGATCTATGAGAAACTCAGCATGCATGGGACTTCGGTTAATTTAACCATTTGAGTGCCAGTGCAATGCATTGCTTACTGGCATTCAAAAGGTTAAATTGAGTTATTTGCCCAATTCACCCACTAATGCTGTCTTTCTTATAGACTCAATAGATATTCCAGATGTTCACAACCAGTGGTACCGAGTAGGTGAGGTTGGCTTCCTACCCCCACTCACACTCAATCTCTCTCTATAGAGATATAAATATAGATATATAGATATATATATAAATATATAGATATATAGATTTATATATAGATAAAGATATAGATTTATATATAGATATACAGATATAGATATATATAGATAGATATAGATTTATATATAGACATATATATATAGATAAATATATATTTTATTGTGACAATGTATCGATCTTCTCCTAACTCACTAAAATAAACCATTTTTGATTCATATGAATATGAATGCTCCAGATTCTAGTTCTTATAACCGTGCTCCACACAAGACATTTTAGGGCAGTTTATAGGATTTTTCAGTGTGCAGGCCACCTGACAATCTTGTGGGTCACCCCTGGGGTGGGGGGAAGCCCAACAGTCCACCCCAGTTGTAAATCCTTGTCTACTGTAATTATTAATCACCAGCTCACCTTCTCTATATCTCCCAGGCCTTCGGTGTCCAGCAGCACCAGAGTATGATTCTCCTTGGTGGGGTGAGGGACGCACCACATCCAGATGCCTTTCGTTTGTGCCTGAATGGTGGAGCCCAGGTCAAATCCTGCAGACAAAGAAGATGTGATGGTGAGGGAGATACTCAGATCAGCAGTGGACTCTTGACCTGGAATGATGTGACTAAATCTCACCTCTCCTCTTTCCAGCCAGCTTGTTCAAGAGATAAGATTTTCCTGTCCGATACAAACCAACAATGGCTACCACCACCACAGGCTGTCTGATCTTGGAGAGGATGTCCATTGCTTCGGGGTTTACCAGTAACTGCCCATCGCTGGTGTTCTCAATCAGACAGACAGGAGCTTCCATCTTAACAGTCGATTCCATTGTCTGTTTCTAGTTATGTCTCTGTAGGACAAAAAATGGTTCCACCAGGTTCTCCAATGACTAGTCACCCCACTTGCTGGAGACCTCTCTAGCATTCAAGGGGAGGGAGATTCTATAAGCGGTGATAAAGAGGAGATAGAGTGGAGATGATTTCTCCATATTTTTACTTCTCCCCTTCCTATGTTATTCTATGGAGTCTATGCACTAAGATCTCCAAAAAGATGTAAGAATAGCAAAGGAACTGGAGAGGTCAACTCCGCTTTATCACCACTTTATCACTCCTTAGTGAATCTCCCTCAAGAAGTTTAAAACCCAATTTAATTCAAAAGGAACATGGGGGATTTTTATATCTATCCCATAATGTCATAATGCCTCTGGTTTTCTCCGCATTTATTTCTCTATTCTGTGTAAGAACTTCAGAATTGCATATTAGGAAAAAACATTAAATAATACAGTCTTATACATTACACTAAAATATACGTAATATTACATAATGCTACCTTGTACAATAAACCTTGTAACGGATCCCACCCGTTACTAGAGCCTTGTCTAGGCATGGCATTTATTCACCCCTGGGCCCAAGGATTATGGATATTGGACACTCCTTTGTGCCCGGGCATGCAATCTCTCAAGCCCTTATTCTGGACTAAGAGACGTTGGCTAGCCTTGTGTGGATAGGCAGCTGTGCCAGAGGAAAGAGCAATTCAAGGCTTGTGGGCTGCAAACACTTCTGCCCTGCAAAGGGTTAATTATTTTAGTTTGGGCATATTTACTTTCAATCTGTATTGCTGCCCCCCAAGCCTTTTGCTTAAAGGGATAGTAATACTTCGTTTTAAGTTTATTTTATTTTGCAGGCATTAAAAAAAACATGAAGAATGATATAAGTCTTATCTCTCAAACCTTTATGGTTTGAGAGATATTCACAAGCAAAGTTTCCCCTCCCGCCCCTTTTACCTAGTGTAAGCCATCTCTTCTCAGATGTGGAATGCAGTCCATAGACCAGACAGATAACAGAAGGGGACAATCTTCTTCCTATGAGAACAATGAAAGCCCTGCCCCCCCTTGACAAGTTTTTCAGGTTTTTCCCTTATCTTAATTGAAGATTGTCCCTCTCTGCAGTCTACCTGGGCACCTCCCTTCTGATCTGGCTGAACAGTGTTACATCAGTAAAAGGGGAGGGAGGGGGATACTTTATCATTCAATTACTCTTGTACTACAACTCTGACAGAATTGATATAACGCACTCCAAAGTCCAAATACTATGATGATTAATTAGAGCTGTTTTTATTATGAAACATTACTATCCATTTAATTATTCAACCCCTGGCCATTGTTAAGGGAATGTATATTCTAGCCACTCAAGTCACTGTATTGAGAACTGTCTTGTGGCCCCCTGCTGTGTGTTAATCCAATCATGTCTGCCCTATTATGTTTCCCTGAATCATTTGTTGTTGGTTCGCTGACCCTTTGTGGTGACTGAATTATCCATGTGACTACTCCATTGTATTCTGCCCTACCATTTGATGTACCCTACTGGAGGACCTGTGATTGTATTAAGTCTCCTGTACTGTGCTTCAAGTTAGTGTGGTTTGAAACTGTATAAATATGCTGTGGTTTGTTGTAATAAAGAGTTATGTTTTGGAGTGAACAAGGAGCCCTGGAGTCTTGTATCGCTTATGGTCTAAAGTATCCACTCTGATACCCATCTGCGCCAAGTATCCTGAATCGTCGACCGCCTGCTGCCAGTTTCCTGCGACCTAACTTCGTGGACTGTCAGGCGGCGACGTGGACTCTTCCATACTACCAGCGATCCTGCGGCTGTTTCCAGTGACCGTCCATACTTCAACTGGTGCATCTGACGGCGCTTATCTGCGTCAAGAAGGAGAGACCTGGGAACGACGGCGGAAGGCAACACGGTCCCTTCCCAGCGTCCATTACAAACCTACTATATACCTGATAGTACATAACACATAATATTACATCTATTTTATGGTATAGAGATAGTTAAGCCAGAATGGAGAGGAGGTAATCATATTAGTTATATGTCACGCAAAGAAACTGCTTGGATTTTTGAATTGGAGCCAAATCCCAAAAGGTTTACGTTGTTTGGTTTTCTGTGAAGTTTTGGGTGGAGAGTTGTTGGCCTTTCACACACTCTCAGGAGCATGTTCATTTTTAATATTTACTTTTTATCATTGTTTTATATTTGTTATATATATTTTTGTGGATTTCAGCGATATTTAGGGATATATAGTGCACTTTTAAGATTAAAGGGATAGTAATACTTTGTTTTAACTTTATTTTATTTTGTAGGCATTAAAAAAACATGAAGAATGATATAAGGCTTATCTCTCAGACCTTTATGGTTTAAGAGATATTCACAAACAAAGTATCCCTCCCCTGTTCAACCAGATCAGAAGGGAGGTGCCCAGGTAGACTGCAGAGAGGGACAATCTTCAATTAAGATAAGGGAAAAACCTGAAAAACTTGTCAAAGGGGGACATGGCTTTCATTGTTCTCATAGGAAGAAGACTGTCCTCTGCTGTTATCTGTCTGGTCTATGGACTACATTCCACATCTGAGAAGAGATGGCTTACACTAGGTAAAAGGGGCGGGAGGGGAAACTCTGCTTGTGAATATCTCTCAAACCATAAAGGTTTGAGAGATAAGACTTATATCGTTCTTCATGTTTTTTTAATGCCTACAAAATAAAATAAAGTTAAAATGAAGTATTACTATCGCTTTAACAATTTGTTGGTGTTTTTTGTGTGAGCTCCAGGAAGGAGGGCGGGAGTGCCCAAGCTGTGGCGCCATTTTCAGCATGGGTGTCTGTGCTAGACAGAGGGAAGGAACTATATAAAGCACCAAATATTGGGATTGGGATTTTACACGTGTATGTAATTAGTATTACATTATTTCCTGTTTTTTAATAAATGTATACTTTTTGGCATACTTTAAGGGTATATAATTTGATTGTATGTAGTGGCACACCAATGCTATTGCAGTTTGAGATTTTGTTTTATATTCTGTGGTCAGGATATATTGTGAGCAGCCAAATATTAAAATATTAGATAATAATAGGGGCGCACCTGGTGGATGTCTCTATAGTGCGTTACGTGCTCACCATTTTAGGTCTCTATTTAGTTTTCACCTCCCCCCCCTTTATTAGTCTGAATGAAATTAGCGGTACAGAGACTCTGGGGACATAACGTTCGTCTGCAGTTAGTAATATGGAATTTCTCAGGTACAGACTAAAGCAGAGTTCAAATGCAAAAAAGAGAATAACATAAAATATCCAGCATATCTGATGTCTGTATGAAGGAGAAATCGCTAAGGAAATCTTTCTGTTAACCCTTTAAAGACCAGAGGGGTGCTTAACACTTTGCAAACCAATGTGTTAGACATCTCTATTGTCCCTAAATCAGGGTGGCTTTAACCAGTCGGCAAAGTAGGCATTTCCCCAGGGAACACTATAAAAAGGAGGTCAACCAACAGAGGTCCTGCTACACGTAGGAGTAGGAACCGGGGGAGGAACAATAGCAGAGACCCCCACTGTGTGACATTTCGCTAACGCCTGGAGTAGGGTGATCACATGTCCATTCTGCCATTCAGGGACACTGCAGAGATGAGAACAGTAGGGTAGTGTCCCCGGCTCTAGTGCAGCTGTGTGGGAGGGGTCACTGTACAGCACTGGTCATCAGTCAGCAACCCTCTCTTTCTAAACACTGCCCGTTAACCCTTTGAGTGCCAGAGGGATACGTAACACATTGCTTTGCAATGCGTTGCTTACCACTCTGGCACTCAAAGGGTTAACTGCTGTGGCAGAAAGCAATGCCTGTTGCAGACTACAAGGAAATGTACATCACTCCCAAAGCCTTAGACTAGCATTACACGGCAGCAAAATTGTACTGCAGCTTCTGTTTGTTGTCAGGATCACATCTCAGTTCTCTCTCTAGTGTTCAGAGCTATGTCTGGAGGCCATTTTCTTGTAGCCCAGCGGAGGCATCACTTTCTGTCACAGTAGACAATGGGCAGTTCTCCTAGTGATTAGAACCCTGTGCTCTGGAGTCTTCATTCAGGGACTTTGTATTGTCCCAGAAGGAGGCTTCTAGGGACATGGAACACACATTTAAAATCCGGGACTGTCCTGGGCAATCAGGGACATGTGGTCACCTTATCCTGGAGCTATGGGATCATGCGGAGGGGGGAACTTTGCTGGGTTCTCCCTCCTGTACGACCCACAGTCTTCAGGTCTCTTTGACGCAGCAGCTGACTCCTTTTATCTAATGAAGGCAGCAGGAGACAGAGGATAACCACATGGCTGTCTGGTAATTCACCAGCTGCCATTTACGTTTATTGGACCTCCAGGGTCACAGGCCACCACATACATGTAGATCTGTAACTCAGCTGCTAAACACAGAACACTGTTCCTCAGATCAGAGCTTCCTACTGGCTGTGGGGGATGGTGGAGGAGGAATGTCAGGTGGGTTCTATGCATCACGTGATGTGGATGTTCCACGCAGCCATGATCTAGAACCCCACAGGTCTGGGTAAAAAGGTGTCCTGTGTTTAGTGGAACAAGGCTAGGGTGTCGGTGGTATTTGGTGTAATTTTTTTTTATTTTATTTTAGTTATGTATTTCTTTCAGTGGGATTGTAAGGTCACTAGCATGAGCTTTGACCAGAGCCCACCAGAGTCTGAATGCAGGCCTACTCTAAAGGGTTAATCAAATTAAGAGACATGTAGTTGAAAGGTAGAATTTTCTTATAGCATAGAAGTGCTATTCAAAGAGTAATTAACCATAAGAGAAGGGGGTGTGATGGAATGGTTATCACCCTGAGAAGGAAACGTGTCTGTTTTCAGGGATCTCCATTGTCTTCACATGTTCCCATTCTTGAAAACATTAATGTCCCCTGTGTGTGCATGCATTAGAGAGTGTTGGCCATTTACCAGCATTGAATGGGTTAGTTGGTATTCATGTTTGATGTACAGAGGGATGGTGCCATCCAGTCTAGCTAATCAAAGAGATTGTGTTATGAGATAGCCCACTAGTGGTCAGATGGGAGGTGGAACAAATCTGTGAGAGGAATGTGTGTATCTTCACCCTTAAAGGGATAGTAATACTTTGTTTTAACTTTATTTTACTTTGTAGGCATTAAAAAAACATGAAGAACGACATAAGTCTTATCTCTCAAACCTTTATGGCTTGAGAGATATTCACAAGCAAAGTTTCCCCTCCTGCCCCTTTTACCTAGTGTAAGCCATCGCTTCTCAGATGTGGAATCCAGTCCATAGACCAGACAGATAACAGAAGGGGACAATCTTCTTCCTATGAGAACAATGAAAGCCCTGCCCCCCTTGACAAGTTTTTCAGGTTTTCCCTTATCTTAATTGAAGATTGTCCCTCTCTGCAGTCTACCTGGGCACCTCCCTTCTGATCTGGCTGAGCAGTGTTACATCAGTAAAAGGGGCGGGAGGGGGATACTTTGTCATTGAATTACTCTTGTACTACAACTCTGACAGAATTGAAATAACACTCTCCAAAGTCCAAATACTATGATGATTAATTAGAGCTGATTTTATTATGAAACATTACTGTCCCTTTAAGAAAAATAGACAATGAAAATGGTACCTCTGAAATCAGACCCTGTAGGGGGTGGGTAGAAGGAAGACTAGGAGAGAGAGAAGAGAGATGGAAATGTAGGAGCAGAAGAGGACGCCTCCTCAGTCTGGAGGGAGTTCTGTGGTCAGTCTGGAGGGAGGCCTGTGGTCAGTCTGGAGTTGGACTGGTCCATATGTTTTCTAAAGGAGTATTGGGGAAAATGGGACTGGGGAGTGCCGGGTATGTGGGCACTGAAGGGGCCAAGTCCCCCTAACAGTCGTGGGCTGTAAGCCAAGCTGAGGTAGCTGCAGCCACAGAAAGTACCCTGATGTTCCCATAACAAGGATGGTGTCCATGAAGCTAAACTTCGGTGGCTATGGACCAAGACTAAGGAAAGTGACCGGGGATCATCTGTTAGGTGCCGTTCGCTACTCCTTTATCAGGACTAAATGATACAAATAAACCTCATATAATCTAGCACTATGTGTAGTAGGCGGGGTGCCCTCTAGTGGGACTATGTGTAAACTCCAGTATAAAGCTAAAATGGACTGTGAGTTTTATGTGGATCCCCTGGCAATCTGTATAACTGTGCTACACACCAAGAAGAGAACAGCAGACGTGTGTAGTGTTTGTGTTATACCCCTGTTGTTGTCCTATGTCTGTGAGCCGTGACCTCTCTAATAAATGCAATTTATTATCTTTTTGTCTGGCTGGATAAATCGTTTAACCCTCGGTCTACCAAGCAGTGACCCTTGTACCCATCACTGGGGGAATATAAAAATCGTGTCTCAGATAGGGTGACCACGGGTCCCGGAATGTCCGGGACTGTCCCTTATTTCAGGGCTATGTCCCACGTCCCGGGTCATCTTCAACCAGGACAATGAAGTGTCCTGGAATAAAGCCAAGCCGCCCTGGATATCAGCCTGCAAGCGGTGTGTCACATCATGGACGCCGCGAGGGAGCGCTTGGTAGCATAAATCAGCGCTCCCTCGCGGCGTCCATGATATGACACACCGTTTGCAGGCTGACATCCAGGGCGGCAATGCAGCTGATCTCCTGG
Source organism: Rhinophrynus dorsalis (assembly GCA_037306005.1). Classification (NCBI taxonomy): domain Eukaryota; kingdom Metazoa; phylum Chordata; class Amphibia; order Anura; family Rhinophrynidae; genus Rhinophrynus; species Rhinophrynus dorsalis. Next base: position 8,442,571 of record CM074725.1, read on the forward strand.
AGGCAAGCGCTCTAGTAATACAGAGAGCTGGGAGATGACATCATCTCCCAGCGCTCTGCATTACTGAGCACAGCGCGCGGGAGCTTCAGCTCTGTGCCAGAGGAGGCACAGAGCACTTTCCACACCGCTAGACCACCAGGGACTCAAGGTATGAAGGGGCAACTAGGGTGACCACGTCCCGGAATGGCAGAACGGAAATGTGGTCACCCTAGTCTCAGACTGAAACTCGGCAGATCCCTGGACTAGAATTTCAGACAGCAAACTAAAGAGTTAAATATAATCATGAAAATCAGTTTTACTTATAAAAGTGAACAGAACGAGAGGAAGAAATACGGGGGAGGATTTAAGGAGCACAGGAGCATGCAACACATTCCTTTCCAATGTGTTTAACATCAATCTGGTTCTTAATGGGTTAACTCACCCTGTTACTGGTCCCTGTACTCCAACGATTTATCCAGCGGGCAGACAGATCCTCCTGACGCACAGCAGCACTGGATATATCAGTGTTTATCACGACCCCTCATATACAGTGTGTGACACAGAATGAAACTGAAAGGAGATTCTATACACAGTTTCCTTTAAACCATGTTATGCCTTCTGATTTAACTCTTTGAGTGAGAGAAGGCCTTTCAATTCATGTGTTGGTTAGCCCTCTGGCACACAAAGGGATAAGGGATGCATATATATATATATGGGAATGACATATTAACCCTTTGAGCATCAGAGGGATGCCTAATGCATTGCTTTGATGTATCTCTGATCTGCTTGCAGTCTGGCAGTAGTTAAAGTGGGGGACTCTATTGTGAGGTCTGGTGAACCAGTGTGTGTGTGTGTGTGTGTGTGTGTGTGTGTGTGTGTGTGTGTGTGTGTGTGTGTGTGTGTGTGTGTGTGTGTGTGTGTGTGTGTGTGTGTGTGTGTGTGTGTGTGTGTGTGTGTGTGTGTGTGTGTGTGTGTGTGTGTGTGTGTGTGTGTGTGTGTGTCCCTCTTTAGGAGATATTAGGGATCTGTACCTCCCAAGTGTCCCTCTTTAAGAGATATTAGGAGAGAAATGGGCGGCAAAATTAGGTTTTGCCTAGGGTGGCAAAAATCCTTGCACCAGCCCTGACTGTGTGGTGTGTATTACTTTGCTCTACAGCAATAAACTTCAGTATATGTGTTTATACATTAGTCTGTGCAAATAAAATACTTTGGTCTTGAACTAAATCATTTATTAAGTTACATAAATAGCCAGTAATAGGTCATGAAATAACCTAAAAATTCTTACTAATGCCCTGCCCACCAGCCACGCCCCCAACAATGTCACCTAAAACTACAGTGTCCCTCTTTGGCCATGTGAAATGTTGGGAGGTATGCACATACACACAGTGAGCGGCAGAGACATGCAAAAGACACGCACACACACACAGACACACTGGAGATGCACACATGGACACACATATGTAACAGAGATGTACACACACACACACACACATACACAACATATATGAGCAGAAACACATGCGTGCATGAGTTGTGCACCCCTCTGGCACTCAAATGGTTGAGGTATAGAGAGGCATGTCAGAGATAAATAGCAGTGGGAAGTGTATTCATATCTGGGAACATTGATTTGTGGAGTCCCTAGAGGGGAGTCATGTGGTGCTGATGTGGAGAGACAAATGGGACAATCTGGGTTAAAAGTGGGCGGGGCTTAATCGCGAGTAGGGGGCAGGGCTTAACATAAATGTGGAAAAGTGTTGTTAATAGGCTGGGGAAGGAGGAGAAGTGGGAGGGAAATGCAAGTTTACAGTGTGAGGGGTTTGAACACACTCCCTGAGGGGTTAAACTTGATACACAACCCTGTGGCAGTCAGTGGGTTAAGTATGTACCTGATGGTTGTCTGTCCTGTGTCTTGCATGGCAAATGATGACAGTGAAGAAATAATTCAGCAGAGGGCCTACCTTAACCCTTTGAGTGCCATTTTGTTCCCCTGGTGCTGCACCACAGGTCCTGCTGAGGCCACTGGGAGTCAGGGTGAGTGACTGTGTGTGTGTGTCAGCCATATTTATTTCTGGCTTTGTGTGTGTGTATGTGGTGCTGTGTGTGAGTGGGGGCATGTGTGTTTGGTGCTGTGTGAGTGGGACATGTGTGTGGTCTGTGTGTGTGAGTGGGACATGTGAGTGTGTTTGTTTGGTGCTGTGTGAGTGGGGCATGTGTGTTTGTCTGTGGTGTAGGAGCAAGTGGCGGCCATTTTATTTTTTTCTGAATTTGATAGTGGTGGGCGGGCTGCATAGTGGGGGCGGGCCAACTCCCTGCATGACTGAATCACCCAATAGGAGTAGTAACTCGTGCTTTATGCCTCCCCTGGGTGTGTTTTGGCAGGCACAAAGTCTTCTTTTATATATATAGAAGATTAGGGGTCTGTACCTCCCAAGTGTCCCTCTTTAGGAGATATTAGGGGTCTGTATATCCCAAGTGTCCCTCTTTAGGAGATATTAGGGGTCTGTACCTCCCAAGTGTCCCTCTTTAAGAGATATTAGGGGTCTGTACCTCCCAAGTGTCTTTCTTTAGGAGATATTAGGGGTCTGTACCTCCCAAGTGTCCCTCTTTAGGAGATATTAGGGGTCTGTACCTCCCAAGTGTCTCTCTTTAGTAGATATTAGGGGTCTGTACCTCCCAAGTGTCCCTCTTTAAGAGATATTAGGGGTCTGTACCGCCCAAGTGTCCCTCTTTAGGAGATTTTAGGGGTCTGTACCTCCCAAGTGTCCCTCTTTAGGAGATATTAGGGGTCCGTACCTCCCAAGTGTCCCTCTTTAGGAGATATTAGAGGTCCGTACCTCCCAAGTGTCCCTCTTTAGTAGATATTAGGGGTCTGTACCTCCCAAGTGTCCCTCTTTAGGAGATATTAGGGGTCCATACCTTCCAAGTGTCCCTCTTTAGGAGATATTAGGGGTCTGTATATCCCAAGTGTCCCTCTTTAGGAGATATTAGGGGTCTGTACCTGCCAAGTGTCCCTCTTTAGGAGATATTAGGGGCCTGTACCTCCCATGTGTCTCTCTTTAGGAGATATTAGGGGTCTGTACCTCCCAAGTGTCCCTCTTTAGGAGATATTAGGGGTCTGTATATCCCAAGTGTCCCTCTTTAGGAGATATTAGGGGTCTGTATATCCCAAGTGTCCCTCTTTAGGAGATATTAGGGGTCTGTACCTCCCAAGTGTCCCTCTTTAAGAGATATTAGGGGTCTGTACCTCCCAAGTGTCCCTCTTTAGGAGATATTAGGGGTCGGTACCTCCCAAGTGTCCCTCTTTAGGAGATATTAGGGATCTGTACCTCCCAAGTGTCCCTCTTTAAGAGATATTAGGAGAGAAATGGGCGGCAAAATTAGGTTTTGCCTAGGGTGGCAAAAATCCTTGCACCAGCCCTGACTGTGTGGTGTGTATTACTTTGCTCTACAGCAATAAACTTCAGTATATGTGTTTATACATTAGTCTGTGCAAATAAAATACTTTGGTCTTGAACTAAATCATTTATTAAGTTACATAAATAGCCAGTAATAGGTCATGAAATAACCTAAAAATTCTTACTAATGCCCTGCCCACCAGCCACGCCCCCAACAATGTCACCTAAAACTACAGTGTCCCTCTTTGGCCATGTGAAATGTTGGGAGGTATGCACATACACACAGTGAGCGGCAGAGACATGCAAAAGACACGCACACACACACAGACACACTGGAGATGCACACATGGACACACATATGTAACAGAGATGTACACACACACACACACACATACACAACATATATGAGCAGAAACACATGCGTGCATGAGTTGTGCACCCCTCTGGCACTCAAATGGTTGAGGTATAGAGAGGCATGTCAGAGATAAATAGCAGTGGGAAGTGTGTTCATATCTGGGAACATTGATTTGTGGAGTCCCTAGAGGGGAGTCATGTGGTGCTGATGTGGAGAGACAAATGGGACAATCTGGGTTAAAAGTGGGCGGGGCTTAATCGCGAGTAGGGGGCAGGGCTTAACATAAATGTGGAAAAGTGTTGTTAATAGGCTGGGGAAGGAGGAGAAGTGGGAGGGAAATGCAAGTTTACAGTGTGAGGGGTTTGAACACACTCCCTGAGGGGTTAAACTTGATACACAACCCTGTGGCAGTCAGTGGGTTAAGTATGTACCTGATGGTTGTCTGTCCTGTGTCTTGCATGGCAAATGATGACAGTGAAGAAATAATTCAGCAGAGGGCCTACCTTAACCCTTTGAGTGCCATTTTGTTCCCCTGGTGCTGCACCACAGGTCCTGCTGAGGCCACTGGGAGTCAGGGTGAGTGACTGTGTGTGTGTGTCAGCCATATTTATTTCTGGCTTTGTGTGTGTGTATGTGGTGCTGTGTGTGAGTGGGGGCATGTGTGTTTGGTGCTGTGTGAGTGGGACATGTGTGTGGTCTGTGTGTGTGAGTGGGACATGTGAGTGTGTTTGTTTGGTGCTGTGTGAGTGGGGCATGTGTGTTTGTCTGTGGTGTAGGAGCAAGTGGCGGCCATTTTATTTTTTTCTGAATTTGATAGTGGTGGGCGGGCTGCATAGTGGGGGCGGGCCAACTCCCTGCATGACTGAATCACCCAATAGGAGTAGTAACTCGTGCTTTATGCCTCCCCTGGGTGTGTTTTGGCAGGCACAAAGTCTTCTTTTATATATATAGAAGATTAGGGGTCTGTACCTCCCAAGTGTCCCTCTTTAGGAGATATTAGGGGTCTGTATATCCCAAGTGTCCCTCTTTAGGAGATATTAGGGGTCTGTACCTCCCAAGTGTCCCTCTTTAAGAGATATTAGGGGTCTGTACCTCCCAAGTGTCTTTCTTTAGGAGATATTAGGGGTCTGTACCTCCCAAGTGTCCCTCTTTAGGAGATATTAGGGGTCTGTACCTCCCAAGTGTCTCTCTTTAGTAGATATTAGGGGTCTGTACCTCCCAAGTGTCCCTCTTTAAGAGATATTAGGGGTCTGTACCGCCCAAGTGTCCCTCTTTAGGAGATTTTAGGGGTCTGTACCTCCCAAGTGTCCCTCTTTAGGAGATATTAGGGGTCCGTACCTCCCAAGTGTCCCTCTTTAGGAGATATTAGAGGTCCGTACCTCCCAAGTGTCCCTCTTTAGTAGATATTAGGGGTCTGTACCTCCCAAGTGTCCCTCTTTAGGAGATATTAGGGGTCCATACCTTCCAAGTGTCCCTCTTTAGGAGATATTAGGGGTCTGTATATCCCAAGTGTCCCTCTTTAGGAGATATTAGGGGTCTGTACCTGCCAAGTGTCCCTCTTTAGGAGATATTAGGGGTCTGTACCTCCCATGTGTCTCTCTTTAGGAGATATTAGGGGTCTGTACCTCCCAAGTGTCCCTCTTTAGGAGATATTAGGGGTCTGTATATCCCAAGTGTCCCTCTTTAGGAGATATTAGGGGTCTGTATATCCCAAGTGTCCCTCTTTAGGAGATATTAGGGGTCTGTACCTCCCAAGTGTCCCTCTTTAGTAGATATTAGGGGTCTGTACCTCCCAAGTGTCCCTCTTTAAGAGATATTAGGGGTCTGTACCTCCCAAGTGTCCCTCTTTAGGAGATTTTAGGGGTCTGTACCTCCCAAGTGTCCCTCTTTAGGAGATATTAGGGGTCCGTACCTCCCAAGTGTCCCTCTTTAGGAGATATTAGAGGTCCGTACCTCCCAAGTGTCCCTCTTTAGTAGATATTAGGGGTCTGTATATCCCAAGTGTCCCTCTTTAGGAGATATTAGGGGTCTGTACCTGCCAAGTGTCCCTCTTTAGGAGATATTAGGGGTCTGTACCTCCCATGTGTCTCTCTTTAGGAGATATTAGGGGTCTGTACCTCCCAAGTGTCCCTCTTTAGGAGATATTAGGGGTCTGTATATCCCAAGTGTCCCTCTTTAGGAGATATTAGGGGTCTGTATATCCCAAGTGTCCCTCTTTAGGAGATATTAGGGGTCTGTACCTCCCAAGTGTCCCTCTTTAGTAGATATTAGGGGTCTGTACCTCCCAAGTGTCCCTCTTTAAGAGATATTAGGGGTCTGTACCTCCCAAGTGTCCCTCTTTAGGAGATTTTAGGGGTCTGTACCTCCCAAGTGTCCCTCTTTAGGAGATATTAGGGGTCCGTACCTCCCAAGTGTCCCTCTTTAGGAGATATTAGAGGTCCGTACCTCCCAAGTGTCCCTCTTTAGTAGATATTAGGGGTACATACCTCCCAAGTGTACCTCTTTAGGAGATATTAGGGGTCTGTACCTCCCAAGTGTTCCTCTTTAGGAGATATTAGGGGTCTGTACCTCCCAAGTGTCCCTCTTTAGGAGATTTTAGGGGTCTGTACCTCCCATGTGTCCCTCTTTAGGAGATATTAGGGGTCTGTACCTCCCAAGTGTCCCTCTTTAGGATATATTAGGGGTCTGTACCTCCCAAGAGTCCCTCTTTAGGAAATATTAGGGGTCTGTACCTCCCAAGTGCCCCTCTTTAGGAGATATTAGGGCTCTGTACCTCCCAAGTGTCCCTCTTTAGGAGATATTAGTGGTCCATACTTCCCCAGTGTCCCTCTTTAGGAGATATTAGTGGTCCATACTTCCCCAGTGTCCCTCTTTAGGAGATATTAGGGGTCCATACTTCCCCAGTATCCCTCTTTAGGAGATATTAGGGGTCCATACTTCCCCAGTGTCCCTCTTTAGGAGATATTATGGATCCATACTTCCCCAGTGTCCGTCTTTAGGAGATATTAGGGTCCATACTTCCCCAGTGTCCGTCTTTAGGAGATATTAGGGTCCATACTTACCCAGTGTCCCTCTTTAGGAGATATTAGCAGTGTGGGACGGCGTTGCCAGTCTGTTTCTTTTTTTTTTTTGTGAAGGCTACATTCATACATGGACACAGACACACATTACCATACATACAACTGTATTGTGAAGGCTATGTTCATACATAGACACACACACACACATTACCATATATACATACATATACATACATAGACACGCACGGATAGACACATTCATACATACAGAGACACACACACGTACAGACATTCATACAGACACACATACACACATTCATACATACACCAACAGAAAAGTGGGAAGGTGGGAGGAGATAAAGGGAATGGAAGCATAACAGCTTTAACCATTTGACAGACAGAGGTGTAGCAAAGTTATTGCACACTACTCTGGCACTGAAAGTGTTAAGCAGCTGTCCCCCTCTCTCTCTCTGTAGTGACCCTGGTGAAGGGTAGTCAACAGCCCCATCAATTGAATTTACAAATAAGAGACAGCAAATGTGGAGACCCCAACAATGTGGTATTTCATGTCAATGCCTTCCCAAGAAGTGGGCAGCCATAATAGCTGAAACAGTTGTTGGGCTACAAATCAGATTATTTTTACGTGGCCACTGTCCAGTATGAGCTGCAGAGGCACAGTTTACCTGGTCTTTACATGGGTGGATGTATAATGATTTGGCTCCAGGATTCCATTATCCGTTGTCGCTGTTATGTGCCTTCGTGTGGATGAAATAAGCTGGAGTACAAGTGTGCGTTAATGAGGCCAGCGGGCAGAGGACTGTCTGTAAGTAGACATGATGCACTGTGTTCGGCTTGGCTCCACGCTACTCTTTTGCCAGTCACAGTCCGCAGGAGCAAAGCTACGTGTCTCCCTCTGTGAGTGGCACTCTAGGGGGAATTTGGGGCACATTTTCGGCATCAAATCCTCATGATGTAGGCCGCATGTGGCCCCCGGGTTGGACACCTTTGATGTAAGGGGTAATACGAGGGGAGGTCACAGGGCAAGTTAAAGGTTTCCAGCTCACAGAGAGATGAACACCATGAAAAGCTGAAAGTCCTGAGGTTGCAGTGAGAGCTTTAACCCTTTTTGTGTGGCATTGTGCATACCACTGTGCCGGACTGTCATGGATTTAAATCATTTTATCTGACAAGTAAGAAGCCGAATACCTTAGCATAGCGCTCTCTCCCATTCTCTGTAAACTTCTTACAGTTGCTGAGTGCTGCACCGGGCTCTCTCTCCCCATCTCTGCGTGCAGAATGACTGGGCAAAGCACGTAGAGAAGGGGAGAGAGATCCTGGTGCAGCGCTCAGCAACTGTAACGACTTCACAAAGAAGGGGAGAGAGAGCCTGGTGCAGCGCTCAGCAACTGTAACGACTTCACAAAGAAGGGGAGAGAGAGCCTGGTGCAGCGCTCAGCAACTGTAACGACTTCACAGAGAAGGGGAGAGAGAGCCTGGTGCAGCGCTCAGCAACTATAACGACTTCACAGAGAAGGGGAGAGAGAGCCTGGTGCAGCGCTCAGCAACTGTAACGACTTCACAGAGAAGGGGAGAGAGAGCCTGGTGCAGCGCTCAGCAACTGCAAGGAGTTCACAGAGAAGGGGAGAGAGAGCCCGGTGCAGCGCTCAGCAACTGTAACGACTTCACAGAGAAGGGGAGAGAGAGCCTGGTGCAGCGCTCAGCAACTGCAAGGAGTTCACAGAGAAGTGGGGAAAGAGAGCCCGGTGCAGCGCTCAGCAACTGCAAGGAGTTCACAGAGAAGGAGAGAGAGCCCGGTGCAGCGCTCAGCAACTGTAACGACTTCACAGAGAAGGGGAGAGAGAGCCCGGTGCAGCGCTCAGCAACTGTAACGACTTCACAGAGAAGGGGAGAGAGAGCCCGGTGCAGCGCTCAGCAACTGTAACGACTTCACAGAGAAGGGGAGAGAGAGCCCGGTGCAGCGCTCAGCAACTGTAACGACTTCACAGAGAAGGGGAGAGAGAGCCCAGTGCAGCGCTCAGCAACTGTAACGACTTCACAGAGAAGGGGAGAGAGAGCGGTGCAGCTCTCAGCAACTGTAACGACTTCACAGAGAAGGGGAAAGAGAGCCTGGTGCAGCGCTCAGCAACTGTAACGACTTCACAGAGAAGGGGAAAGAGAGCCCGGTGCAGCGCTCAGCAACTGTAAGGAGTTCACAGAGAAGGGGAGAGAAAGCCCGGTGCAGCGCTCAGCAACTGTAACGACTTCACAGAGAAGGGGAGAGAGAGCGGTGCAGCGCTCAGCAACTGTAACGACTTCACAGAGAAGGGGAGAGAGAGCCTGGTGCAGCGCTCAGCAACTGTAATGACTTCACAGAGAAGGGGAAAGAGAGCCTGGTGCAGCGCTCAGCAACTGTAACGACTTCACAAAGAAGGGGAGAGAGAGCCTGGTGCAGCGCTCAGCAACTGTAACGACTTCACAGAGAAGGGGAGAGAGAGCCCGGTGCAGCGCTCAGCAACTGTAACGACTTCACAGAGAAGGAGAGAGAGAGCCCGGTGCAGCGCTCAGCAACTGTAACGACTTCACAGAGAAGGGGAAAGAGAGCCCGGTGCAGCGCTCAGCAACTGTAAGGAGTTCACAGAGAAGGGGAGAGAAAGCCCGGTGCAGCGCTCAGCAACTGTAACTACTTCACAGAGAAGGGGAGAGAGAGCGGTGCAGCGCTCAGCAACTGTAACGACTTCACAGAGAAGGGGAAAGAGAGCCTGGTGCAGCGCTCAGCAACTGTAACGACTTCACAGAGAAGGGGAGAGAGAGCCCGGTGCAGCGCTCAGCAACTGTAACGACTTCACAGAGAAGGGGAGAGAGAGCCCAGTGCAGCGCTCAGCAACTGTAACGACTTCACAGAGAAGGGGAGAGAGAGCGGTGCAGCGCTCAGCAACTGTAACGACTTCACAGAGAAGGGGAAAGAGAGCCTGGTGCAGCGCTCAGCAACTGTAACGACTTCACAGAGAAGGGGAAAGAGAGCCCGGTGCAGCGCTCAGCAACTGTAAGGAGTTCACAGAGAAGGGGAGAGAAAGCCCGGTGCAGCGCTCAGCAACTGTAACTACTTCACAGAGAAGGGGAGAGAGAGCGGTGCAGCGCTCAGCAACTGTAACGACTTCACAGAGAAGGGGAAAGAGAGCCTGGTGCAGCGCTCAGCAACTGTAACGACTTCACAAAGAAGGGGAGAGAGAGCCTGGTGCAGCGCTCAGCAACTGTAACGACTTCACAGAGAAGGGGAGAGAGAGCCCAGTGCAGCGCTCAGCAACTGTAATGACTTCACAGAGAAGGGGAGAGAGAGCCTGGTGCAGCGCTCAGCAACTGTAAGGATTTCACAGAGAAGGGGAGAGAGAGCCCGGTGCAGCGCTCAGCAACTGTAAGGAGTTCACAGAGAAGGGGAGAGAGAGCCCGGTGCAGCGCTCAGCAACTGTAACTACTTCACAGAGAAGGGGAGAGAGAGCGGTGCAGCGCTCAGCAACTGTAACGACTTCACAGAGAAGGGGAAAGAGAGCCTGGTGCAGCGCTCAGCAACTGTAACGACTTCACAAAGAAGGGGAGAGAGAGCCTGGTGCAGCGCTCAGCAACTGTAACGACTTCACAGAGAAGGGGAGAGAGAGCCCAGTGCAGCGCTCAGCAACTGTAACGACTTCACAGAGAAGGGGAGAGAGAGCCTGGTGCAGCGCTCAGCAACTGTAAGGATTTCACAGAGAAGGGGAGAGAGAGCCCGGTGCAGCGCTCAGCAACTGTAAGGAGTTCACAGAGAAGGGGAGAGAGAGCCCGGTGCAGCGCTCAGCAACTGTATGGAGTTCACAGAGAAGGGGAGAGAGCCCGGTGCAGCGCTCAGCAACTGTAACGACTTCACAAAGAAGGGGAGAGAGAGCCTGGTGCAGCGCTCAGCAACTGTAACGACTTCACAGAGAAGGGGAGAGAGAGCCTGGTGCAGCGCTCAGCAACTGTAAGGACTTCACAGAGAAGGGGAGAGAGAGCCCGGTGCAGAGCTCAGCAACTGTAAGGAGTTCACAGAGAAGGGGAGAGAGAGCCCAGTGCAGCGCTCAGCAACTGTAAGGAGTTCACAGAGAAGGGCAGAGAGAGCCCGGTGGAGCGCTCAGCAACTGTAAGGAGTTCACAGAGAAGGAGAGAGAGAGTCCAGTGCATGCCCCCATTGAATCAACCAATGGGATCAGTAACTCCTCCTTACTGCTGTCCCTGGGTGTGTTTTGTCAGGCACAACGTCTTCTTTTATATATATAGATATATATAAGCCCACACACACACTACATCAAATATAGAGCATTATCTAATTTCCTTTGATATTTTCGCTTCTCATACTGTTTAGCATGGGTTGTGGGAATACAAAAATGCAATGAGCTTTTAGTCACACCGTGAGTTCATATGACCAACATTCATTACAATGGATGCTGACCAGGTGATAGAATTCCCATAGTAAAACAACATGTGTACCGGTCAGAACTCATTTTGGCCTTAACACGTGTTTTACTGTGTGTTCAGTAATTCTGTGGTAATCTTTGGGAGCGATGAGTCACTGACTACAGTTCTTCATAGAATGTGTTGAAATGGTCAAAATGTTCAAACTTTCAGGAAGTGATGAATCTGTTACTCACTTTGTGACAGTTTGAACGGTTATACTTGTTTTAATCAAAGAGAAAAGCACTAAACATATAGATTTTCATTAAACAACTTTTATTGCTTCTTTACTGAAAAGCCATTTCTATAAGGAACTGCCGTCTGTCCCTTTGTTGCGCTCTGTAATCAACTGAGTCTCCAAAAATGTAGTCAACTGTGTCCAACAGGTCCTTGAAAAATTTCAGAAAGACCATGTGCTTCCCACGTGTGGCCATGTTGTCAGATATGATGTAGTTTTCCACACAATAGATCTGCTCCATACCCAGGAGACCAAATTTGTCCTTGAGACATTTGACATTCCCAGAATCCTTCTTGGTTAGGATTATGAAGGGCAGAATACCTGGAGAAAGTACAAGAAGAAGGTCAATGGCTTGTACTGTATATTTAAAGGGATAGTAATGTTTCAAAATAAAAGCAGCTCCAATTAATCTTCATAGTATTTGGGCCATGGAGAGTGTTATATCAATACTGTCAGAGTTGTGGTACAAGAGTAATTGAATGATAAAGTATCCCCCTCCCCTTTTACCTAATGTAAGCCACCTTCCCTCAGATGTGGAATCTGGTATCTTGATCAGACAGATCACAGCAAGGGACAATCTTCTTACTGTGATCATAAGGAAAACCCTGCCCTCCTTGACAGGTTTTTCCTTATGATCACTGAAGATTGTCCATCTGGACAGTCTTGCTGCTCTGAGGTGAGCAGTGTTACATCAGTAAATGGGGCGGAAGGGGGATACTTTATCATTCAATTACTTTTGAACTACAACTCTGACAATATTGAAATAACACTCTCCATTGCCTAAATACTATGAAGATTAATTGGAGATGGCAGCACAGTGGCTCAGTGGTTGGCACTGTTGCCTTGCAGCGCTGGGTTCCTAGGTTCAAATCCCACCAAGGACAACATCTGCAATGAGTTTGTATGTTCTCACTGTGTTCGCGTGGGTTTCCTCCGGGTACTCCAGTTTCCTCCCACACTCCAAAAAACATACTGATAGGTGAATTTAGATTATGAGCCTCAATGGGGACAGGGACCAATATGAGTGTAAATCGCTGCGTAATCTGTGTGCGCTATATAAATAAAGGATTATTATTATATCCCTTTAAGACATAATGTACAAAGGAGGAGGGCACATAGTGGGGAAAATGCAAAAATTTGCCAGTGAAGCTCCCATTAGCCTGTAACACCAGCAGCTACACTTCAAGTTATGCGCTAGAGCGTATGACCTCTGTAGTAAATACCGGACAACTCAGCCATCATTAGAATCTTACTACCCAGCATGTTCCACACTCCCACCCTACAGCATGCACAGAGAAATGGAGTACAGGTCTTAGTACATTGGCCAAAGCAAATCTTAGAGGAAAGATACAACACAAATATGCCCACTGAGCCTTGTGCTCCCCTTGGGAACACTAGCTTTAATGGAAAAAATCTGGTGCGTAGCTTAGTACACTGACATTAGGCAGGCGTAGTGACAGAACAGAGCACAGCGTCTCTTATTATGTGGAATCAGCATATTACGTTCTCCCCAATGTGTACAGAAATTGTCCTAGAAGGGGTTATACAGACTAATAACCAAAACCCACATTTATATGCCTTGGAGACCATCTGTAGCATTCAGGGATTTAAAAGTCCCCTTTTAACTTCACCTGATTAATAAAATCTACATTATAAAAGTTCTGATTTAATTCCATTTTCTTAATAAACTCTCTGTTGTATACAGAGGAATGTATTTTATGCCATGTGACTTGTTATACCCCATATTGACCTGTAACTCCCTCCTCTTCTTCCTGTTTGTACAGAGGGCCGTATGTTCAAAGGGATAACGACAACAAATTGTCATATGAAAAAGAAAAATAAGTCATTGAATGCATGAACGACATATTTTCTATAGAGTATACGACAAAAAACTAGTAATGTCCGTTGTGTACGACACAACTCCAGAATTGGCGGACAACGGGGCGGGGCAAGGGCGTGGCTAAACTATTCTCCAGTGTTGTATAGAGGAAATGAAAATTTGTCGTAATTAACGACAAAAAAAATGTCTTTCAAAAGACAAAATTTGTACATTAAGAAAAAAGTGGAGGAAATGTGTTCTGAATGTGAGAATTTTTGTCTTTAGTTAAGACATTTTTGTCGTTAGTTAAGACATTTTTTAAGACATTTTTGTCATTACTTAAGACATTTTTTACGACAATTTCAGTCAGGGCAAACTACATATTTTCAATCACAACCGACACTCTTTGAAAATATTAAAGGGATAGTAATACTTAAAATGTAAAAAAAAATATGTTGTAGGGTTTATCCCCCTGAGTGAAACAAGAGTACTCCCACTGCGGAAAGGTGTTTCATTCAAAAGTTATTAATTTTCAAAGTTGAATTTTTTAGGTGTAATATCACAGTGGCCTGAAATTGTACAGTGGCGCTGTTGCTACACCATCCTATGGAGATTTATGGTCCCCAGACCAGATCTGTCCATAGGATCGTGTAGCAACATCACCACTGTACAATTTTAGGCCACTGTGATATTACACCTAAAAAATTCAACTTTGAAAATTAATAACTTTTGAATGAAACACCTTTCAGCAGTGGGAGCACTCTTGTTTCACTCAGGGGGATAAACCCTACAACATTTATTTTTTTACATTTTAAGTATTACCATACCTTTAATGATCCCAACGACACTTTACTTTGAAAAGTCGTTACAAACGACAAAAGCTATTTCGCTACCTCTTTGAACATATGGCCCATAGTAACAGTTCATATTAAAATAATGAAGAACTCAGTGTTTATTCTGATGAGTAAAACAAGGATACTCCACAGATGCACCAAAATCATCTAATTCTGTCTATCTGTGCCCAAATCGTCTAATTCTCTATCTGCGCCAAAAACAAAACATCTAATTCTGTCTATCTGCACCAAAAGCATCTAATTCTGTCTATCTGCACCAAAATCATCTAATTCTATCTGTCTGCACCAAAATTATCTAATTCTGTCTATCTGCACCAAAATCATCTAATTCTGTCTATCTGCACCAAGAGCAAAACATCTAATTCTGTCTATCTGTGCCCAAATCGTCTAATTCTCTATCTGCGCCAAAAACAAAACATCTAATTCTGTCTATCTGCACCAAAAGCATCTAATTCTGTCTATCTGCACCAAAATCATCTAATTCTATCTGTCTGCACCAAAATTATCTAATTCTGTCTATCTGCACCAAAATCATCTAATTCTGTCTATCTGCACCAAGAGCAAAACATCTAATTCTGTCTATCTGCACCAAAAGCATCTAATTCTGTCTATCTACACCAAAATCATCTAATTCTCTATCTGCGCCAAAAACAAAACATCTAATTCTGTCAATCTGCACCAAAAGCGTCTAATTCTGTCTATCTACACCAAAATCATCTAATTCTCTATCTGCGCCAAAAACAAAACATCTAATTCTGTCAATCTGCACCAAAAGCGTCTAATTCTGTCTATCTGCACCAAAAGCAAAACATCTAATTCTGTCTATCTGCACCAAAATCATCTAATTCTGTCTATCTACACCAAAATCATCTAATTCTGTCTATCTGCACCAAAAGCAAAACATCTAATTCTGTCTATCTGCACCAAAATCATCTAATTCTGTCTATCTGCACCAAAAGCAAAACATCTAATTCTGTCTATCTACACCAAAATCATCTAATTCTGTCTATCTGCACCAAAAGCAAAACATCTAATTCTGTCTATCTGCACCAAAATCATCTAATTCTGTCTATCTGCACCAAAATCATCTAATTCCGTCTATCTGCACCAAAAGCGTATAATTTTATCTGTGCCAAAAGCCAAGCATCTAATTCTATCTATCTGCACCAAAAGTGTCTGATTCTGTCTATGTGTGCCAAAATCATCTATTTCTGACTATCTGCACAAAAATCATCTAATTCTGTCTATCTGCTCCAAAATCATCTAATTCTATCTGCTCCAAAATCAAAATGTCTAATTCTGTGTATCTGCTCCAAAATCAAAATGTCTAATTCTGTCAATCTGCTCCAAGAACAAAGCGTCTAATTCTGTGTATCTGCACCAAGAGTAAAGTGTCTAATTCCACCTCAGATCTACTCCTCCTGGAGGACATATAAACATGCCTATTAATTACAATTTGACTTTTAACCCGTTTAATGCTAAAAAGCATTGGTCACGATGGGGGCACTGTACAATTAAGCCTGATTTTTATTATTAGTCGCTATAATCAAACAAACAAGCAATTAACCTTTTAGAGACCAGAGGGGCGCCAATAGATTGCTTTGCAATGTGTTCCTCCCTGGTCCTTAAAGGGTTTATCATCTATTACTGTGTTACATACCTGTTAACCTTTGTGCATTTTTTAGGAATTCCTTCGTTTTCTCAAATTCCTGATTGTTGAATGATTTTTCTGCACTATAACGAGACCCAGAGAACACATTCATCTACAATTCTGACTTTATGAAATTATTATCAAACCTGAGAATGCTCCAGATCTTCCCCAAAGACCCCGGTATTTATATTTAATTTCTGTGTCTCCGGGGACAGAGGGAGATTCTCCAGCTTTGGTGACTTTACCACTTCTCATCCGTTCCACAGACCTCCCACCCATTGAAAAGTTAAACCCATTCCTTTTCTCCTCTCAGTCCTTCCCACCAAAGCAAGTCCCACTCACTTTGTGAAATAAATATATAATAAATATATATTAGCTTTTATGTGCTTGAGAGAGAGCTGTGCTTTAAAAACATTTTTTGCTATTGATTTTCCCTATTTTTTCCAAAGGACATGTCATACTACAATATCTATCTATCTATCTATCTATCTATCTATCTATCTATCTATCTCATATCTATCTATCTCATATCTATCTATCTCATATCTATCTATCTCATATCTATCTATCTATCTATCTATCTATCTATCTATCTATCCTCTATCTATATATCTATCTATCTATCTATCTATCTATCTATCTATCTATCTATCTCATATCTATCTATCTATCTATCTATCTATCTCATATCTATCTATCTATCTATCTATCTCATATCTATCTATCTATCTATCTATCTATCTATCTATCTATCTCATATCTATCTATCTATCTATCTATCTATCTATCTATCTATCTATCTATCTCATATCTATCTATCTATCTATCTCATATCTATCTATCTATCTATCTATCTATCTATCTATCTATCTCATATCTATCTATCTATCTATCTATCTATCTATCTATCTATCTATCTATCTATCTCATATCTATCTATCTCATATCTATCTCTCATATCTATCTATCTCATATCTATCTATCTCATATCTATCTATCTATCTATCTATCTATCTATCTATCTATCTCATATCTATCTATCTATCTATCTATCTATCTATCTATCTATCTCATATCTATCTATCTATCTATCTATCTATCTATCTATCTATCTCATATCTATCTAACTCATATCTATCTATCTATCTATCTGTCTATCTATCTATCTATCTATCTATCTATCTATCTATCTATCTATCTGTCTATAAAAGAGAAAGCCTCATTACATAATTTATGTCTCCTCAGGGGTGGCAGTAAGAAGGAGGTTTTCCTGTCTCCTCTATACTGCCAGTCCTGGAGATAAATGGGGGCATCCTGGACATAAATGGGTGTGTGATTTTGACAGGAGTGGGCAGGGGCCAAAGGCCCTAGCCACTCCTGCCAAAATCTCTGCAAGGAGTTTGCCCTCCCTCAACCAAAAAATTAACATGGCCGACACACACACACACACACACACACACACACACCATGAAACACATACACACACACACACCGTGAAACTCACACACTCTCACTCACTCTGACTCCCAGTGGCCTCAGAAGGACCTGTAGTACAGCCACTGAAGGGAAGCTGCAGAACTGGAGGAATGTAATGACACTGAAAGGGTTAAGGTAGGCCCTCATTGCTCAGTTATTTCATGGGTGTTACCATTTGCTATGCAACACAGAGGGCAGGCAGCCATCAGGTACAGACTTAACCCCCTCACTGCCACAGGGTTGTATATCAACTTTTACCACGCAGGACAGACCAGCAGCATAGAGGGAAGTGTCCTCAAACCCCTCACACTGCAAACTTGCATTTCCCTCCACTTCTCCTCCTTCCCCAGCCTATTCCTAACACTTTTTCCACGTCTGTTAAGCCCCGCCACTCCTCGTGATTAAGCCCTGTCCCTTTTAACCCAAATTACTTGATTGATATTCCCCCACCAGCATCACTGGAGTACCCTCCAGGGACTCCACAAGACAAAGTTCCCAGGTATGAATACACTTCCCACTGCTATTTAACTCTGACATGACACACCAGTGTTTACCAGTGCATACCATTCTATACCTTATCTCTTTGAGTGCCAGAGGGGGTGCGCAATGCATTGCAAACCCCTCTGGCACTCAAAGAGTTAACATGCTGGTATAACACTCCTTTTATTTTCTGATTTTCATATGCACAACCCAAACACACACAGGCATAATACTGCAATTCTGTCCCAAAGTAAAGGAGAAATAAAAAATAACATTGATGTAATGGGTTCGAAACAGGGTGGGGGGGGGGCTACATGTTGCGAAGTGATGTCCTCTGTTCCATAGAGGGCTACATTTGGCTTCTAACACTCTGAATACTTCAGATATTCACTTCAATACAAGACTGTTACATACACAGCACTGTAAATCTCCTACACTAATCCCAGGGTGACCACAGCCCCCACTTCTACACTCAGATCCTACAGATCCGGGAGACAAGCAAGAGCCGCAACCTACAGAGATGAGGGTCCTATCACTGTATCCCCCTCTGTGTGTGTGTATGTGTACATTTCTGCTGCATGCATGTGTACATGTCTGTTGCGTGTGTGTGTCTCACTGTTCGTATGTGTCTGCCTGTATGTTGCATATGTCTGGGTGTATCAGTGTGTGTACATTTCAGACATGTGTGCCAAAAGGTCATAACATGACAGACATCGCCATCCCACAGGGGTGCCAGTAAGGAGGACATATTCATATGTCTCCCATACTGCCAGTCCTGGAGATACAGTTGGTATGATTGACAGGACTTTATCCTCCCTCCTTATCCACCTCAATAACCAAAACCCATGGAGCACACACACACACAATGCCCTCACTGTGTGCCTCATCCTGTGCCTCTCTTATGTCCAAAACATCCTCCTGCTCCATACACACACACACAAACAAAATGCCCTCACCTGCACTTCTCCTGTTAACCCTTTCAGTGCTAGAGGGGTACGCAACACATGCTTTGCAATCAATCTGACACTCAAAGGGTAAAACCTTTATAGACTCATAACTTGCAGGAAAGTAATGTACAAGGGAGGGAGGAATGTCGGACGCCTATACTACTCAAACGGTTAACACTTGGAGTGCCAGAGGGGTATGCAACACATTGCTTTGCAATGCATTGAGAAACCCTCTGCCACTCAAAGGGTTAAAGGGATAGTAATACTTCTATTAAAGTTTAGCTCCAAGTCTTCTTTATATTTTTCTTAACATGTAGCACTATATTTCATTACTTACAGTGCTGTAGTTCAAACGCTATTGAAGCCGGAAAGATCCCCCCTCCTGTCCCTTTCCCTGCGTCACTCTGCCTCTCAGCCTGGTCCGGATGGAGCGTGGGGAGGGACAATCTTCAGTAAACAAAAGGAAAATCCTGTCCTCCCTCATCAAGGGGTTCATTATACTTACTGAATGAAGATTGTCCCTCGCTGCGTCCATCTGATACCACGACCACATTCCAAATCTAATGGAGGCGGCCAGAAAGGGCGGGAGAGGGATCCTTTCAGCTTGTATAGTGTTTGAACTACATTTTAATAGAAGTATTACTATCCCTTTGAAACAATATATAGTCTCAACTTTTTCTGGTGTGACCATGTTGGGCTTTTTAGAGCCTTTTTTTAAATTTTTTGACATGAACAGTGGATGCCCAGAATCCATGGTCTTTCCTCAACTTACAGAAGCCCAGCACGGCCTCTCCATGGCTGATACCCCTTCCAGCCCCCTAGGCTCAGGCTGTTCCCTCAGAATCAGCAACGGCTTCTTCCTCCCGCACCGGATCTGGACATTGTGACCCTCATTGTGGGGAGAAGAGTGTCTCCTCTGTACCAGGGACAGTAACATGGGGCAATGAATCTACATTATTTATGTCACTGGAACAACTTCTTTATACATTAACATCACTCTATTTACTAATGCATTGCACCACAAAGCATCGGATGCCTTTCCAGAACTGAAAGGGTTAACGCTGACATGACACACCACTGTATGCTGCATGTCACTCTAAGGGTTAACATGCAGCTATAAGAGTCTCTCTCACATAATCTCCTTTTATTTTCTGCTTTCCACTTGTACACACCAAACACACAGAGGCATAATACAAAGGAAATAACAAATTCCACTGATTTAACAGTTTCAAGACCACAGTGGGGACGGCAACACGTTGTGAAGTGATGTTCTCTGGTCAATAGAGGGCTACATTTGGCTTCTAACTCTGTGAATACTGCAGATATTCACTTCAATGCAAGAATGTTACATACACTGCGATGTAAATCTCTTACACTAATCCCAGGGTGGCCACAGCCCCCACTTCTACACTCAGACCCTACAGATCCGGGAGACAAGCAAGAGCCAGAACCTCCACACATGGGGAGCAGCTATGACTGTGTCAATGTCCCCTCTGTATGTATGTGTGTGTATGTCTGTTGCAAGTGTGTATGTCTGTTGCATGTGTGCATGCATGTTTATTGCCTGTGTGTAAGCATGTCTGTTGCATCTGTGTGTGTGTACATGTGTGTGTACATGTTTGCATCCCCGGTGTGTGTGTGCGTGTGTGCATGTCTTTTGCATGTTTCTGCCGCTCACTGTGTGTATGCATCTTCCTGTGTGTTGCATATGTCTGTGTTTATCAGAGTGTCTACATTTCAGACATGTGCTCTCAACGGTTATTACATGATGGGCAACGCCGTCCCACATTGCTAACATGTATATAAGAGAAAGCCTCATTATATAATTTATGTCTCCTCAGGAGACACACACACCCAGGGGCGGCAGTAAGGAGGAGATCTTCATATCTCATTTATACTGCCAGTCCTACCTGTCTTTTGCATGTTTCTGCCCCTCACTGTGTGTGTGTGTCTGCCTGTGCGTTGCATATGTCTGTGTGTATCAGTGTGTCTACATTTCAGACATGTACTCCCAACGGTCATAAAATGACGGCAACGCTGTCCCACCTTGCTAGTAATACATTATAATACAATACAATAATTCTTTATTGGCATGACTAATAGATAAAAGTATTGCCAAAGCTGATTAGTACATACCCATATATGTATATCTGATATAAAGCAGAAATAGCTAAATGCATAACACCAGTTAAAAGAGGTTCAAATCACCTATGGATTTGTATATCAAGACATCCTTAAGATAGCTACCTATGAGTGTTGTACATGAGTTCTCATTTGTGGTCTTGTACTGCCATCTACTGACGAAAATGTAAAACCAAACACAAAATCGCTTGCCACTACTCTTTAACTCCTGCTACTCTGTTACTTCTCACTGTTATCCTAATATCAGACAATGTAGCACAAAGAACGCTAGTCTACTCACCGGGTCTTAAAGACCTTGGATGCTCCGGTGCAGCCCCCAACAACCACAGCTATGGTTTCAGCAGACGAGAAGACACGCGTTTCGTGTATGTCACACACTTAATCATAGGAGCCTATGACTAAGTGTTTGACATGCACGAAATGCATTAGGCAGATCGTTCATTACCTCATTTGGATAATCAGGGAAGAAAAATTTTCAGACACCAACAGTTCAAAACAACATAAAACTAAGAAGGATTTCTACTTAGTGAAACAAATTACAATTTTATATCTCAAGGATCATTCATCCGAGAAGGATAAATGTGTATTTGGTGGTTACCTGTATATCAGGACTGGCACTAACAAATCTGGTATATTCTCTTCTTGGTTTAACAGCTGTTGTACCCTCGTCTTTGGGTTACTCGACCACGTCACAAGCTTATTCAGGGGCACAAAATTACCTGTGAAAAATAAATAAATAAAAATATGTATTTTATTCCAGAAGAAAATCAAGCTTAACTGAGTGATAATCCAAAATATTCCTTAGGGACAGATATTAAGAGAGTATTATAAGTGAGGATCTTTAACATATTTTAAGTAAGTTGGATAGAGGGAGATCTTATGCTTGTATGTGTAAAATTTTGACTGGTCCATTAGGAAAGCTGGATTGTTGGAATAACAATATTTAGTCTGATCCATTAGGTACGTATGGAACTTCTGGAATAGTAATGTTCAGACCGGTATGTTAGGAAGAATTGGACTGTTGGAATAGAAATATTTGGACTGGCCCATTAAAGAAGTCTTGGGTTCTAACAGAATAATTAGAATGGTCCATTAGGGAGTATTGGACTGCTGGAATAGTAACATTTGGACTGGTCCATTAGGAAGTATTGGACTGCCGTAAGACTAATATTTGACCTGGTTCTTCAGGGAAGTATTGGACGGCTGGGAACTTGGGTGATGTTTCAGTCTGTAGACAGACAGCTGGGACAGGGATCTTGATTTTTCTAGCACAGGCATAAAATGTTGGGATTTTGAGTTTTAGCATAGACGTGTTATTCAGCAGAAAATACAATTTTATTGACATGCTACTGTGATAGCCAGGGTATGCAATGAATTTGTATCACAAAGTGTTGAGAGAATTGATATGATTAGATTTTGGTCTTTTAGGTCTAAGATTCCCCAAATATGTGTTTAGGCTTCTGGAAGGGGAATTGCTGGTGTGGGACAGGAGAGCACAGTGGACTGTTGGTAGGATTGTATGGAAGACTGATGTACTGTTGGAGGCAGCAATTCCTGATAGCAAAGAGCAGGAGACTTCTAGAGCAGTAGAGAATTTCTGGTGTGGGACAGGGGATCACAGTGGATTGTTGATATGATTGTACTGAGGATCAATGTACTGTTGGAGATAGTGATGTTTGATACCTAAGAACAGGAGACATGTAGAGGACTAGAGAATTGCTGGTGTGGGATAGGGGATCACAGTGGACTGTCAATAGGATTGTATTGAGGACCGATGTACTGTTGGAGATAGCAATGCTTGATACCTAAAGTAGGAGGCGTGTAGAGAATTGCTGGTGTGGGACAGGGTATCACAGTGGACTTTTGATAGGATTGTATTGAGGACTGATGTACTGTTGGAGGTAGCAATGTTTGATACCTAAGAGCAGGAGGTGTACAGAGGACTAGAGAATTGCTGGTGTGGGATAGGGGATCACAGTGGACTGTCAATAGGATTGTATTGAGGACCGATGTACTGTTGGAGATAGCAATGCTTGATACCTAAAGTAGGAGGCGTGTAGAGAATTGCTGGTGTGGGACAGGGTATCACAGTGGACTTTTGATAGGATTGTATTGAGGACTGATGTACTGTTGGAGGTAGCAATGTTTCATACCTAAGAGCAGGAGGTGTACAGAGGACTAGAGAATTGCTGGTGTGGGATAGGGGATCACAGTGGACTGTCAATAGGATTGTATTGAGGACCGATGTACTGTTGGAGATAGCAATGCTTGATACCTAAAGTAGGAGGCGTGTAGAGAATTGCTGGTGTGGGACAGGGTATCACAGTGGACTTTTGATAGGATTGTATTGAGGACTGATGTACTGTTGGAGGTAGCAATGTTTGATACCTAAGAGCAGGAGGTGTACAGAGGACTAGAGAATTGCTGGTGTGGGATAGGGGATCACAGTGGACTGTCGATAGGATTGTATTGAGGACCGATGTACTGTTGGAGATAGCAATGCTTGATACCTAAAGTAGGAGGCATGTAAAGAATTGCTGGTGTGGGACAGGGTATCACAGTGGACTGTTGATAGAATTGTATTGAGGACTGATGTACTGTTGGAGGTAGCAATGTTTGATACCTAAGAGCAGGAGACATCTAGAGGACTCATGAAGCTCCCTATGGTGAGTGATTATTATGGTAATTTGATACATTAAGTATATGCTATAAAATCCAGTAATTTTAAGACATTAAAAGAACAGCAACCCCCCAAATAGTAGCAGCCCCTACTTTAATCTGATATGAAAATACTAGTGGCCGCTATATACATCATTTTTTGTGGGTTGTTTCTCCAAAATTAATATTTAATCATTACTGGATACCAATTAATATTTTATTAGTACTGGATAACAATTAATAATTAATTAGTACTGGATATCATATTTATGGAGGCGGACAGGCTTTCTTTTTTACAGCCCCCCAACTCCTCCAGTGTTCTTGGGAAGGAAATGTTCTGCGATAGCAGTCTGGGGTCAGGGATTCCAACTACACACACAGGCATGTATAGGTAATAAATGTATAGGTAATAATAAATGTATAGGTAATAATGTACAGGTAATAATGTATAGGCACGTATAGGTAATAAATGTATAGGTAATAATGTATAGGCATGTATAGGTAATAATGTATAGGTAATAATGTACAGGCATGTATAGGTAATAATGTATAGGTAATAATAAATGTATAGGTAATAATGTATAGGTAATAATGTATAGGCACGTATAGGTAATAAATGTATAGGTAATAATGTATAGGTAATAATGTACAGGCATGTATAGGTAATAATGTATAGGTAATAATAAATGTATAGGTAATAATGTATAGGTAATAATGTATAGGCACGTATAGGTAATAAATGTATAGGTAATAATGTATAGGCATGTATAGGTAATAATGTATAGGTAATAATGTACAGGCATGTATAGGTAATAATGTATAGGTAATAATAAATGTATAGGTAATAATGTATAGATAATAATGTATAGGCACGTATAGGTAATAAATGTATAGGTAATAATGTATAGGTAATAATGTACAGGCATGTATAGGTAATAATGTATAGGTAATAATAAATGTATAGGTAATAATGTATAGGTAATAATGTATAGGCACGTATAGGTAATAAATGTATAGGTAATAATGTATAGGCATGTATAGGTAATAATGTATAGGTAATAATGTATAGGTAATAATAAATGTATAGGTAATAATGTATAGGCAGGTATAGGTAATAATGTATAGGTAATAATGTATAGGCATGTATAGGTAATAATGTATAGGTAATAATGTACAGGCATGTATAGGTAATAATGTATAGGTAATAATGTATAAGCATGTATAGGTAATAATGTATAGGCACGTATAGGTAATAATGTATAGGTAATAATGTATAGGCATGTATAGGTAATAATGTATAGGCACGTATAGGTAATAATGTATAGGTAATAATGTATAGGCATGTATAGGTAATAATGTATAGGTAATAATGTATAGGCACGTATAGGTAATAAATGTATAATTAATAATGTATAGACATGTATAGGTAATAATGTATAGGCACGTATAGGTAATAATGTATAGGTAATAATGTATAGGTAATAATGTACAGGCATGTATAGGTAATAATGTATAGGTAATAATGTATAGGTAATAATGTACAGGCATGTATAGGTAATAATGTATAGGTAATAATAAATGTATAGGTAATAATGTATAGGCATGTATAGGTAATAATGTATAGGCACGTATAGGTAATAATGTATAGGTAATAATGTATAGGCATGTATAGGTAATAATGTATAGGTAATAATGTATAGGCACGTATAGGTAATAAATGTATAGGTAATAATGTATAGACATGTATAGGTAATAATATATAGGCACGTATAGGTAATAATGTATAGGTAATAATGTACAGGCATGTATAGGTAATAATGTATAGGTAATAATGTATAGGTAATAATGTACAGGCATGTATAGGTAATAATGTATAGGTAATAATAAATGTATAGGTAATAATGTATAGGCATGTATAGGTAATAATGTATAGGTAATAATGTACAGGCATGTATAGGTAATAATGTATAGGTAATAATAAATGTATAGGTAATAATGTATAGGCATGTATAGGTAATAAATACGTTGTTGATACAAATATATAAACCATTAAAGATGAAAACTCACAGAGCTGAGCATATATTTCCCAAATCTCAGATGAGTCCATCTTGCCAAATCCACGATTGTCCACTATAGTAATGCTGTCTGTTAGCTTGTACCCTTTCCTGCTAATGGTTTTACCACCATCAGATCCACCTTCAACAGCGAGGTCCTTGAACCCTTCGGTCCCCAAAACGTACATACAGGAGTTCACAAACGAGGACTTTCCATGCCCAGCAAATCCAAAGAGCTGTATGAGGATTCGGTGATAGGGCGCACAGTGAAGCTTGTACTGCCAGATATATTGTTTGAGTTGTGAGGGGCTGGAGGGATCCACCACTTTCTGTCTCTTATGGGTCTTCTCTGAAACCAGACGGTTAAACACATGAGCAAGACACAATGGAGGAGTTGTCTCATATCTGATTCAAGGCAAAAGCTATAAGTGTTTTGTGTTCACCAGATAATATCTAAATAGAACAGGGAACACAACCTTCCGCACTTCAACTGTTGGGGACTACAACTTCCACATAGTCCCCTAGAGCTGGAGTACTGCAGATCAAAAACACACCCATGAGCAAGGCACACCAGGAGAGTTGTCTAAAAGACTGACACAAGGAAAAGACAGTCATTGGTTCTTGGGTGCTGTTTTCCCATGTGTCAGACATGATACATATGTAATCCCAATGCACGTCACCATAGGCGTGGGCAACGTAAGACAATCCATCTGCTGCCAGTCTACATCTCCTTCATTCCTTATCAGCCATTGATGTGAGATCTAGTCTGGAAGCAGATGTATGACTTCATAGAACCACACATACTGACACCCCCCCCCCCAGCATTGTCCATTGTATTTGTAGCCATAGAAACAAACATACTGACCCCCCCCCAGCATTGTCCCACTGTACCGGTATCCATAGAACTGCACTACTTACCCACCAGCCTTGTCCCACTGCACTGCATGATACAGTAATAATACAACCCGATAGGCCTCTGTACACATCTACCTGCTGTATCTTTATACTGCTTTCCTGTGTGGTACAGTAATAATACAGTCCCATAGTCCTCTGTACAGATCTGTCCTGCTGTATCTTTATACTGCGTTCCTGTGCGATACAGTAATAATACAGTCCCATAGACCTCTGTACAGATCTGTCCTGCTGTATCTTTACACTGCGTTCCTGTGTGATACAGTAATAATACAGTCCCATAGACCTCTGTACAGATCTGTCCTGCTGTATCTTTATACTGCGTTCCTGTGCGATACAGTAATAATACAGTCCCATAGGCCTCCGTACACATCTACCTGCTGTATCTTTATACAGTGTTACTGTGTGATACAGTAATAATACAACACAATAGACCTATGTACAGATCTGTCCTGCTATATCTTTATACTGCGTTCCTGTGTGATACAGTAATGATACAGTCCCATAGACCTCTGTACAGATCTGTCCTGCTGTATCTTTATACTGCGTTCCTGTGTGATTCAGTAATAACACAGTCCCATAGACCTCTGTACAGATATGTCCTGCTGTATCTTTATACTGCGCTCCTGTGTGATACAGTAATAATACAGTCCCATAGACCTCTGTACAGATCTGTCCTGCTGTATCTTTATACTGTGTTCCTGTGTGATACAGTAATAATACAGTCCCATAGACCTCTGTACAGATCTACCTGCTGTATCTTTATACTGCGTTCCTATGTGATACAGTAATAATACAGTCCCATAGACCTCTGTACAGATCTGTCCTGCTGTATCTTTATACTGCGTTCCTATGTGATACAGTAATAATACAGTCCCATAGACCTCTGTACAGATCTACACTGCTGTATCTTTATACTGCGTTCCTATGTGATACAGTAATAATACAGTCCCATAGACCTCTGTACAGATCTACACTGCTGTATCTTTATACTGCGTTCCTGTGTGATACAGTAATAATACAGCTTGTTGGACTTTGGTTTATTCATGATACACAGTAGCACTCCATGTGAAAAACCCTATAGCCCAGCAGATTACCCTGCAGAATGCGGACCTTAACAGCATATCATGTATGAGTTGGTGACCGTGTTGCCCAGGTACAAGGGGCTCGATTCTATTACCAGAGCTAAAACCGGCGTTACAAGAAAAACAAGCAACGAGAATTTTACAGACATATGTTACATCGCTATTCTATTACAGATCCACAGTAAAACAGAACTGGCGTAGACGGGACATTTCAGAGAACTAACAAAACTGGCGCTGTTTGCTTTTATTCGACTACCTCCTAAAAAAACGCCCACAATGTCAAAGTCCAAGGAAGTAGGTGTATGTTTGACGACAGAAAGATCAAGTTCAGTGTTAGATGTGTTCCCCTCATTATCAAAATCCAACATAGAGCGCCCCCCTTGGACATATTAACCCCCCCCTTTTAAAAGTCGAATTACAGTGCTTTCTTTCACTACTTTACTTTGACTAATATTGTTTACATTTCCCATTTTAACCCTTCCCCTTTAAAATTCGACTTACAGTGCTCTCTTTCACCACATTAATTCGACAAAAATTATACATTCGACATTTTAACCCTTCCCCTTGAAAATTTGACTTATATTGTTCCTATGACCTTCTTTCTCCATTTTTATAAGTCAAATTTTCAAGGGGAAGGGTTAAAATGTAGAATGTGAACAATATTTGTTGAATTTAAAGGGATAGTAATGTCAGAAAAAAAGTATTAACTATATGGTAGATACAATTAAAAGAGAGTACTTGCACTTATTCCTATCTCTCAGACTGTTATGGTTTGAGATATATAGGAAAATAAAGTTCTCTGGTCCCTCCCCTTTCTGCTTGATGCGCTGTAAAGCTGTCAGAAGCAGATTCTGGTCGCTTGACCAGATGTGGCTCTTCAGCAGCGCCGATACAACGATATCTAAAGATAAATACTTAATTTGGAACGGTCTACAAAATGCGCCTGACTTGCAAGCACACTTTGTAGACTGTTCCAATTAAGTATTTATTTCTAAATAGCCTGATTTCAGCTCTGCTGAAGAGCCTCTGTCTGGTCAAATGACTGGAATCTGCAGCTGTCCACTAGATGGCAGACTTGAGTGAAACAGCCAGGAAAAGTTAACTTTAGCAAGTTATATCTCTCAAACCATAAAGATCTGAGAGATAAGACTTACATTGATTTTTAATGTCTACAATAGTAAATCAACTTAAAATTAACTATTACTATCCCTTTAAATAGTGAAAAAAAGGCATAGGAGTGCTTTAGTCAGATTTTCAAGGGGAAGGGTTAAAATGTCGAATGCATAATATTAATGTGGTGAAAGAAAGCACTGTAAGTCGAATTTTGAAGGGAAAGGGTTAAAATGGGAAATGTGAACAATATTAGTCGAATTAAAGTAGTCAAAGAAAGCACTGTAAGTCGAATTTTAAAAGGGGAGGTTAATATGTTGAAGGGGGCGCTCTATGTCGGATTTCTGTGCTGTATACTGTATTATACACGGCTTTTGTTCGAACAACGATGGTTTTGAAACTGTCATTATGGCTTCTACTCCTCAACCTCTGAGGCGCAGAATTTCCATCTTAAATGTAACCACAAAACAGGCGCTAATACTGAGCGCGGGTAATAGGATACTAATCGCACGTTGTTGTTTTCAGTTGTTTCCTATGGGCTTTTTGACTGGCGGTAGGTATGATTACCGCTGATTTTGTTTTCACAAGTCGGGTAATAGGATACTAAAACCTGACTTAAAAAAACCTCCTGTTTTATTTTTAGTGCTGCTAATAGAATCGAGCCCAAGGAGTCTAATAGAACTCCACTTTATCACCACTTTATCACTGCTTATTGAATCCCCCCATCATGTCTAAGCCGGTGTTGGCCTGGCACTGACAGTGGGAGATAGTGGGGTCTGTAGGTATACAGCAGGTCTAAATATATATATATATATATACACACAAGAAGAGAAAGAAAAAACCTAGGAACAGAGCCGACATAAAGGAGAATAATATCACATTATCTCCTCTTGACCAACTTTCTCCTGGTTAAGAGTCCAGGGGCTGGATACTATTGCAGGTGCTAATGTTATCACTGCTTTTATCTCCAGTTTTCCCCATAGACTTCAACAGGAAAATGTCTATGGAAAATCTGCCCCTTTATCTCCAGTTTTCACCATAGACTTCAACAGGAAAATGTCTGATAAAACGGGTGTTAACATTTATCACCTTCAATAGAATCTGCCCCTTTATCTCCGGTTTTCCCCATAGACATCAACAGGGAAATGTTTGATAAATCGGGTGTTAATATTTATCACCTGCAATAGAATCCAGCCCCAGTTCGGTAAAGGTGGAAAAAAGAAACCGATAAAACTGATATTGGAACCAGACACAGTATAAGTGGTGCCAGACATAAATTGTATGATAAAACGTATACTTTTATTTCTTAGTAATATTTAAAAAAAATGTAGTACAACTTAATGTAAAACGCCTGTCTGGAGCGGTGTATCACGGGTTAATTATTTATATTGTCATAGATGCTGTATTGACTCTTTTATTTGTACAGCTGAATTATCACGGGCTCTGTACCAAATAGTACTTAGTGGATGCCGTGCTATTAGTCCCCTGCAGTCGTTACGGTAACCCTTCAGTCGGGTAATAGGATACTAAAAACTGACTTAATAAAACCTCCTGTTTTATTTTTAGTGCTGCTAATAGAATCGAGCCCAAGGAGTCTAATAGAACTCCACTTTATCGCCTCTATATGACTGCTTATTGAATCCCCCCATCATGTCTAAGCCGGTGTTGGCCTGGCACTGACAGTGGGAGATAGTGGGGTCCCTGTACATCACACTGCTGTGGAACATTATCACCAAACTGCTGCTGCTTTAAGATTATCTAATATATTCAGTTGGGTATTAACACTGTATATAAAAAATGTAGGTATACAGCAGGTCTAAATATATATATATATATATATACACGAGAAGAGAAAGAAAAAACCTAGGAACAGAGCGACATAAAGGAGAATAATATCACATTATCTCCTCTTGACCAACTTTCTCCTGGTTAAGAGTCCAGGGGCTGGATACTATTGCAGGTGCTAATTTTATCTCTGCTTTTATCTCCGGTTTTCCCCATAGACATCAATAGGAAAATGTTTGATAAAACGGGTGTTAACATTTATCTCCTGCAATAGAATCTGGTCCTTTATCTCCGGTTTTCCCCATAGACTTCAACAGGAAAATGTTTGATAAAACGGATGTTAACATTTATCACCTGCAATAGAATCTGCCCCTTTATCTCCGGTTTTCCCCATAGACTTCAACAGGAAAATGTCTGATAAAACAGGTGTTAACATTTATCTCCTGCAATAGAATCTGCCCCTTTATCTCCGGTTTTCCCCATAGACTTCAACAGGAAAATGTCTGATAAAACGGGTGTTAACATTTATCTCCTGCAATAGAATCTGCCCCTTTATCTCCGGTTTTCCCCATAGACTTCAACAGGAAAATGTCTGATAAAACGGGTGTTAACATTTATCACCTTCAATAGAATCTGCCCCTTTATCTCCGGTTTTCCCCATAGACATCAACAGGAAAATGTTTGATAAAACGGGTGTTAACATTTATCACCTGCAATAGAATCTGCCCCTTTATCTCCGGTTTTCCCCATAGACTTCAAAAGGAAAATGTTTGATAAAACGGGTGTTAACATTTATCACCTTCAATAGAATCTGCCCCTTTATCTCCGGTTTTCCCCATAGACATCAACAGGAAAATGTTTGATAAAACGGGTGTTAACATTTATCACCTGCAATAGAATCCAGCCCCAGTTCGGTAAAGGTGGAAAAAAGAAACCGATAAAACTGATATTGGAACCAGACACAGTATAAGTGGTGCCAGACATAAATTGTATGATAAAACGTATACTTTTATTTCTTAGTAATATTTAAAAAAAAATGCAGAGCTTAATGTAAAATGCCTCTCTGGAGCAGTGTATCACGGGTTAATTATTTATATTGTCATGGATGCTGTATTGACTCTTTTATTTGTACAGCTGAATTATCACGGGCTCTGTACCAAATAGTACTTAGTGGATGCCGTGCTATTAGTCCCCTGCAGCCGTTACAGTAACCCTTCATGTACCGGGTATTTCTAACCGTATTGCCCGTAGTTACAGCTACGCATTCATCCATGCTAGCAATGATGGTTATATTCTCTGTTACGTATTACTGTCAAGTATACAATGATATTGTATTGTAGTGCTTTACAGATTAAGGGCAATCGTTTCCCTGCAGCTGTTACTTTAAAGGGATAGTAATGTGTCATAATACAAGCAGCTCTAATTAATCATCATAGTATTTGGACTTTGGAGAGTGTTATATCAATTCTGTCAGAGTTGTAGTACAAGAGTAATTCAATGACAAAGTGTCCTCCTCCTGCCCCTTTTACTGATGTAACACTGCTCAGCCAGAGAAGAAGGGAGGTGCCCAGGTAGACTGCAGAGAGGGACAATCTTCAATTAAGATAAGGGAAAAACCTGAAAAACTTGTCAAGGGGGGCAGGGCTTTCATTGTTCTCATAGGAAGATGATTGTCCCCTTCTGTTATCTGTCTGGTCTATGGACTGGATTCCACATCTGAGAGGAGATGGCTTACACTAGGTAAAAGGGGGGCAGGGCTTTCATTGTTCTCATAGGAAGAAGATTGTCCCCTGCTGTTATCTGTCTGGTCTATGGACTGGATTCCACATCTGAGAAGAAATGGCTTACACTAGGTAAAAGGGGGGCAGGGCTTTCATTGTTCTCATAGGAAGAAGATTGTCCCCTGCTGTTATCCGTCTGGTCTATGGACTGGATTCCACATCTGAGAAGAGATGGCTTACACTAGGTAAAAGGGGGGCAGGGCTTTCATTGTTCTCATAGGAAGAAGATTGTCCCCTGCTGTTACCTGTCTGGTCTATGGACTGGATTCCCCATCTGAGAGGAGATGGCTTACACTAGGTAAAAGGGGCGGGAGGGGAAACTCTGCTTGTGAATATCTCTCTAAACATAAAGGTTTGAGAGATAAGACTTATATCGTTCTTCATATTTTTTTAATGCCTACAAAATAAAATAAAGATAAAACAAAGTATTACTATCCCTTTAAAGAGGAAGTTTCATCCCTAAACAAGTTAGTCTTAATATGTAGCTATATCTTCGTTTTATTTGTTACATTGCTATTTGGACGAAATTGAAGGAATAAATTCTGCCCTGCAGCTACTTCTGGACAGACTGGGGTTACCTGCTCTATACCACAGTCTGTCACTCTGCTCCCCTCCCACTATCCAGCCACCTGCGATGACTCAGGATTTATGGATGTAAGATGGAGAAGTCTCATTGGTCAGAGATCGCTCCGGCTTACAGACAGCGCTGCACTTTCATCACTGAATAAGTAACCGGGGTCAGACAGGGAGAATGATTCACTGATGAAAGTGCAGCGCTGCAATCTCTATGAATGAGACCGGTGACAGAGTTCACTTAAAGCGCTTGCACTGGAGCAGCTTATACATCCAATCCAGTAGCAGAAAATGCCTCCCCTGTCACCACATGGATCGTCTATCCTTCTGAATAGATGATCCATAATAGGCGGCATATCAGGATGACCCCCTCAAGGTCTGAAAACAATATTTATTAATAAAAAGCGCATATAACCTATGTTACATATAGATTATATGCTCTTTATTAAAAAAACCAGCAATTGTCGCCTGCATGTATCACCTATCCAGAAGGTGATCCATGCTAGGGGGGAGTCAGGAGGGATCCTGATGCCCCCCTCCAGGTCTGAACTTTTTTTTTTAACCTACAGTTAAAAATAACATTCATTTCACATATATAGGCAAGGTCTGCAGCCGCATACCTTGCCTATTAACCCTTTGAGTACCAGAGGGGTAGCAAAAGCAATGCGTTGGTACCTCTCTGGTACTCATTGGGTTAATCATGCAATACAAATGTCGAATGTGAACAATATTTGTCAAATTAAAATGGTGAAAAAAAACACTGTAAGTCAAATTTCAAAGGGAGGGTTAATATGTTGAAGGGGGCACTCTATATCTGATTTTTATGCTGTATACTGTATTGTGCACTGCTATTGTCTGAACAACGATAATTTTGAAATTATCATTGTGGCTTCTACTCCTCAACTGTGAGGAGCAGGATTTCCGAAAGAAAATATAACCACAAAACAGGCGGTAATACTGAGAGTGGGTAATAGAATGCTACTTGCACGTAACATAGTAACATAGTAAATTAGGTTGAAAAAAAGACACAAGTCCATCAAGTTCAACCTTCGCTTCATACCTCAGTAACTAAGAATTTTATAGCTTTCCTGCTACCAATTAAATTAGTCTTTATCAGACCTTCCTGATCTGCCTACTGATAAACAGTATAACTCTGTATGTTCCCTTTTGAAAGAAATGTATCTAATCTTCTCTTAAATGTGTCCATTGTATCTGCCATAACTACCTCCCTGGGCAATGAATTCCACAATTTGACAGACCTTACCGTAAAAAAACCCTTCCTCTGCTGAAGTTTAAACCTCCTTTCCTCTAATCTCAAGGGGTGTCCCCTGGTCACCTGAGCAGGCCTTGGAATAAATAGCTCACCGCAGAGATCCTTGTATTGACCTCTCATATTCTTGTACAATGTGATAAGGTCTCCTCTTAGTCGTCTTTTCTCTAGAGTAAATAAACCAAGTTTGTTTAGTCGTTCCTCATATGTCAAGTCCTCCATTCCCTTAATTAATTTTGTTGCTCTCCGCTGTACCCTCTCTAGTTCTAGTATATCCTTTTTCAGAACCGGTGCCCAAAATTGCACTGCATACTCAAGGTGAGGTCTTACCAATGATTTGTATAATGGCAAAATAATGTTATCCACTCTTGCTTCAATACCTCTTTTTATGCAAGACAGGACTTTGTTTGCCTTTGCTACTGCTGTTTGACACTGGTCACTGTTTCCAAGTTTGTAGTTGACAAGGATACCCAGGTCTTTTTCTAGCAACGAGTCACCTAAAATTATTCCATTAAGTTTATAAGTAGCCTTGGGATTGTTTCCTCCCAAATGCATGACTTTACACTTCCCCACATTAAACTTCATATTCCACATGTTTGCCCAATCTGACATTGTATGTAAGTCCCTCTGTAGAGAGAAAATATCCTGTTCTGAATTAATGACTTTGCATAATTTAGTATCATCTGCAAATATTGATATTTTGCTTTCTATATCTATTTCCAGGTCATTTATAAACATGTTAAAAAGCAGCGGACCCAATACTGAACCCTGAGGTACTCCACTCTCCACTTTAACTATACTGGAGAATTTTCCATTTACAACCACACACTGTTCCCTATCCTTCAACCAGTTTTGTATCCAATTGCAAAGGTTATCTCCTAGCCCCAATTTCCTTATTTTATACACCAGCCTTCTGTGTGGTACTGTATCAAATGCCTTTGCAAAGTCTAGATATACTACATCTACTGCCTTGCCATTGTCAAGGTTGCTGCTTACCTCCTCATAGAAGCTGAAAAGATTAGTTTGGCATGACCTATTCTTCATAAAACCATGTTGATTTGTGCTAATGATCTTATTTTTTGTGTTGTAATCCTGAATATAGTCCCTTATTATGCCTTCTAATAGTTTTCCCACTACAGAGGTCAAACTCACTGGTCTATAATTCCCAGGTTCTGTTTTAGTTCCCTTCTTAAATAGAGGCACTATGTTAGCTCTTCGCCAATCCTGTGGCACTGAGCCTGTGGTAATAGAATCTTTAAAGAGTAAATATAGGGGTTTTGCTAACACTGCACTGAGTTCCTGAAGAACCCTTGGATGTATACCATCAGGACCCGGTGCTTTGTCGGTCTTAATTTTGTTCAGTCTTCCCATGACATCTCCTTGAGTTAACCCAATATCTATTAATTGTATTGTTTTATTTGATACTTGCGGAGGCTCTTCTACCATTCCTTGCTCCCTTGTATATACTGATGCAAAGAAAGTGTTTAAAACATCAGCCTTTTCCTTATCCTCACTAACCAACTCACCCATCTCATTTTTGAATGGTCCAATGCACTCCCTCTTAAGTTTTTTGCTATTTATATATTTAAAAAACTTTTTTGGATTAGTCTTGCTTTCCCTTGCAATTCGAGTTTCATTATCTATTTTTGCTACCCTAATTGCCTTTTTGCAATCTTTGTTGTTCTCCCTGTATTTTAAGAAAGATTGTTCAGTTCCTTCTGACTTAAATAATTTGAATGCTTTTTTTTTCCTTGCCATTTCCTCCTTTACATGTGCAGTTAACCACATTGGCTGTGACTTACTTCTTTTGCACTTGTTCCCCATTGGTATATACAGTTGGGTACATTTCTGCAACCTAGATTTGAATTCTGACCATTTTTCCTCAGTATTTTTGCCTTTAAATAACATATCCCAGTCTATGCGTTGCATTGAGGCCCTTAACAATTTGAAGTTTGCTTTTTTAAAATTAAGAGTTTTGGTTGAACCTATACATTTTTGCTTTGCCAAAAATAGTAGTGTTTAGTTGTTTCCTATGGGCTTTTTTAGACTGGCGGTGAGTATAATTACTGCTGATTGTGTTTTCACAACTCGGGTAACAGGATACAAAAACCTGACTTAACCCCTTCGCGTCCGGTGACGTACCCGGACCGTCACGCTGGTCCAGCACTTAAGGACTAGTGACGGTCCTGGTACATCACATACTATTACTCACCACGATCCTGCAGGAGAGTGGTGAGTAATACCGGGGACTGAAGTTGATCGCTCCAACACCGGAGTGATCTCTTTTAGTCCTTCTTTCGATGTGCCGCCCCACGTGATCAGTCACATGGGACGGCACGTCGAACTCGTCCATCTGGTCTTTAAAGGACCAGACACCCCGGGATTGCTGGACCTTAAGGGGTTAATAAAACACAGTGCCTGTTTTATGTTTCTGTTTTTTAGCGTTGGAAATAGTATCCAGCCCCTGGTCTCTTAACCCCTTAGGGACCCTTGACGTACCAGGACCGTCAAGGGTAAATTTGCTCAAACGACCCTTGACGGTCCTGGTACATCAAGTACTTTTTACTTACAGCGCTCTACCGGGAGCGCTGTAAGTAAAAATAGGGCCTGAAATAGACCGCTCCAAGATCGGAGCGATCTGTTTCAAGCCCCATAGTGACGCGCCGATACACGTGACAGGTCACGTGTACCGGCACGTCCAAGTGCCCCTATGCGGTCGTTATGGGACGGAAATGTCCCATAACCTCTGGTCCTTAAGGGGTTAAACAGGAGAAAGTTGGTCAAGAGAAGATATGATATTATTCTCCTTTATGACGGATCTGTTCCTAGGTTGTT
Organism: Rhinophrynus dorsalis; assembly: GCA_037306005.1. Classification (NCBI taxonomy): domain Eukaryota; kingdom Metazoa; phylum Chordata; class Amphibia; order Anura; family Rhinophrynidae; genus Rhinophrynus; species Rhinophrynus dorsalis. Next base: position 8,479,451 of record CM074725.1, read on the forward strand.
TCTCTTCTTGGGCTGGATTCAATTGCAGGTGCTAATGTTATCTCTGCTTTTATCTCCAGTTTTCCCCATAGTTTTCATTGGGAAAATATTTGATAAAAAGGGTGTTAACATTTATCTCCTGCAATAGAATGTGCCCCTTGTGCTTTGTGAATAGGAAGACGCGGGTGCAAGTCACATGATTAACGAGAATGAAATCCTCTTGTCGGGAAATAGAAGGTGAATGTTTAGTGAGTGCTGGGTGATAGGGTCCTGGAGGTGGACATGATTCTATCTGCAGGACTCCGGGACTCCAAAATCCTAACTCTGAAGTCTTCTAAGGATGTATTCTAGTGGGAGGAGTTTGAGGTTCTGGTGTCCAGCAACAAAGAATCTGTCTGCCTCTATGGACATGATACACAGTGTTAGGTAAAGTGTTTATATACAGTGTTATGTACAGTGGTATATTTGAGGTATATGAGTTGTATACAGTGTTATGTACAGTGGTATATTTGAGGTATATGAGTTGTATACACACACTGTACAGACACTACACAGATACTACACACATGCTATACACATGCGACACAGATGCTGTAACATGCTATACAGACGCTATGCAGACACTATGCACACGCTATACACACGCTGTACAGACTCTACACAGATGCTATACACACGCTATACACACGCTATACACATACTACACACACGCTATACAGACACTATACACACTCTATACAGAATCTATACAGATGTTATACAGACGCTATACACACACTATACACATGCTATACACACGCTATACACACGCTATACACATGTTATACACACGCTATACACATGCTATACACACACACACTATACACACGCTATACACATACTATACACACGCTATACAGACACTATACACACTCTATACAGAAGCTATACACACGCTATACACATGCTATACACACGCTATACACATGCTATACACACGCTATACACACGCTATACACACTCTATACAGATGCTATACATATGCTATACACACACTATAAACATGCTGTACACACGATATACACATGCTATACACACGCTATACACACGCTATACACACTTTTTACAGAAGCGATACACATGCTATACACTCGTTATACAGACGCTATACACACGCTATACACATGCTATACACACGCTATACACATGCTATACACACGCTATACACATGATATACACACGCTATACACGCGCTATACACACTCTATACAGATGCTATACACATGCTATACACACGCTATACACACGCCATACACATGCCATACACACGCTATACACACGCTATACACACGCTATACACACACTATACACACACTATACACATGCTATACAGCCATTATAGATCAGATACAGAAACAGATGACAGTGTTATATGCAGTGTTTATATACAGTGTTATGTACAGTGATATATTTGAGGTATATGAGTTGTATACAGACGCTATATACAGGCATGAAATGAGCATACAACAGTAAACATGATATACAGCCATTATAGATCAGATACAGATCACAGTGTCCAAGACATTGTCCGCATCAAACACCTGTACGTTTTTTCATTTTAAGGAAAGGAAAACAAAAACCCCTCCCACCCCCAACCTATAACCCCCCTCCACCAACAAACAAACAAACCAACCCCCACCCCCACCCCAAGGATCCCCTGCGGCCCCATGAGCGCCCCCTGACCCCAAGCAATAGGCCATCATCTAGGACAGATATGACTGAAAAAATGGAGAGAACGTCAGAGTGGCTATGAGTCTGGAGTCAGGTCTTGGTGAGCTCTTAGTTCTGTACAACCCAAGCATCCCAGATCAAGGAAAATGTGTTGGAGGTGCCTCTATGCATATATAGTCCTTTATAGTGGGAAAGGTTACTCTGCACCAAATTATACCATGCACATTGATCAGGGGACTGTTCTGAAAGCCACACCAGTGCCACCACGTTTCGTGCCATGACTAACAGCTCCCTAAGCAAAGCAATATTAGTGGAGTTGTGCAACTGATCCGGGAAGATTGATAACAAGCACATTTTTGGATCACATTCAACTCTTCAGTGTACCACCTTTGAGATGGATTCAGTCACCATAGTCCAGTAAAGCTGGACAGGTCAACAGCTACACAGTATGTGAAGGAAACCTACCCTCTCAGCACCACATCTTTTACAGTGATCATGAGGGAGCCAGCCTATTTTGCAAAGCCGAACCGGAGTATAATAAGTCCAATGAAGGATTTTAAGCTGAAGCAGTTGATGTCTAGAAGTAGCCTTCACCGCATTTGGCCTGAGCCTCTCTTCCCTCCATTCCCAATCCTCCAGCCTACCCACATCTAGCTCCCCACATTGTCTCAGAGCAAGCCCATCAGAGGACGTCTTGTCCTCCAGCCAGTGGTAGATCAAAGAGACCGGTTTACAGTAGTTTCTTCTGGCTGCCAAACTTAGTAACAGAAACTCCAGGATTTTTGGGGCTCTAGTCGCCCACTCCGCTGTCAGCGCTTGCCTGAGTGTGAGATACTAGAAAAAAAGATTGTGAGGAATCCCGAATTCTCTGTGGAGCTGCTCGAAAGCTTTAAGTGTATTATCCCTACAAATGTGGCCCAGGTTAGATATGCCGCAAGTGGCCCAGGAGCAGCCAAAGTCCAGAGTGGCTAAGTGGGAGAGGCCCGTCCCACCCCACAGCGGGATTGACGGGTTTATGGCCGTATAGTTCGTCAGTCTCCAAATAGTAGACCAAATTTTACACAGTGCCTGAGTAGCCATTGAAATGTGCGCACAAACCCTAGCTCCCAATATGAGAATGCGGGCCACATCATACCCCTCCTTAACATGAGGCTCCTCAATGGCTGGAAATGTATGTGTGGAGGACTGAGGGCTATACGCCACGGCAAACTGACTGTGAGCAGCAAGGTAATAATGGTAGAAGTCAGGGAGAGCCAAACCCCTCTCCTCTGCCGGCCTCTTCAAGGAGGATAACTTTATTCTGGCCCAGTCCCCCAACCATAGGAAGTTTGTGATAAGTTTGTTGATCATGGTAAAGTAGCGCCTAGGGACATATACAGACACAGCCTGGAACACATAGAGGAACTTAGGCAGGAAAATCATTTTAATAAGGTTTATTCAACCTGACATTGAGAAGAAGGTGAAGCCAAGATAAGAGATTGGTACGAAAGTGTTCAAGCAGTGGATCCAGATTGCACAGCAAGATGGATTTCGGATCAACTGACACCTTAATCCCCAGATATGTAATAGAATCTTCGCAGTTCATCTATGTGGCAACGATAGGCATTTCAACGCGGGGCATATTGATCAAGAATATAGAAGATTTATCCCAATTTATTTTCAGACCTGAGTGGCCACCAAATTGCTCTACTAATTCAAGCAAGTGGAGTAAAGACCCGTGTGTCTCCCAGAAACAGCAACACATCATCAGCATACAAGGCAAGTTTCTCCTCTCTCTTCCCCATTTTCAACCCTACAATTTGTGGGTCATCCCTGATCTGGGCAGCAAGTGGCTCCATAGCCAGTGCAAACAAGCTGGGTGACAACTGGCACCCCTGTTTCGTTCACCATCCCAAAGAAAAGTATTCAGACCAACCCCCTCCCGCTGACACACAAGCTCTGGGAGAAGTGTAGAGGAGCTGGATCCATCTGACAAAATTTGGCCCAAAACCAAACCGAGTCAATACACACCACAGAGAGCGCCACTCCACAGAGTCGAATGCTTTGGCTGAGTCTAACGACACAGACGCCCTGTTACCCATGTTTGCATGTGGCATTTGCAAGTGTAAAAAAGGCGCCTTAAGTTGTGGAAGGTGGATTTGCCTGGCATAAACCCTGCTTGGTCTGGGTGGATGATGGATGGAAGAACCAGAAAAAGTCTATTGGCTAAGATTTTGGCTAGAATTTTGGCATCCACTGTAAGCAACGTGATCGGGCGGTATGATTCACACTTTTGCGGATCTTTGGTTTAGGGAGCACGATTATTGTCGCCTCATTTAAGGAACAGGGGAGAGGGTGTCCTCAAAAGCTGTGTAAAAAGTGTTCAATAATTGTGGCGCCAATATATCCACATATTGTTTGTACCATTCCGCCAGAAGGCCATCGCCACCAGGCGTCTTGCCATTAGGCAAACCCCCAACAGCATCCACCACCTCCCTCAGCAGAAGTGGGGACTCAAACATGCGAACGCCAACCTCCCCAAGACACGGCACAGTAATACCCAATAAGTATTCTTCCAGTGTCAGAGTAGAGGCGTCTGCGTAGGAGCTATAAAGGGCAGAGTAGAACTTGTCAAACTCACCGGCTATACCTGGACCATCAAATATCAAGGTCTCTCTAGCATTACGGATGGAAGAAACTGTAGCCCCACCCCCACTTCCATGCACCAGATGAGCCAGTAGTTTTCCTGCCTTATCCCCATGTTCAAAGAGAGCTTGTCGTCTATAAAGGAGGTGATGAACATTTAGAGTAGCCAGTTCTAGGTTGTACCTAGATGATCCTGAGAGAAAGACTTCATAGGAATCCGAGTCACCTAACTGAACATATTCTGCTTCACTGCCTCCTCTTCCAATTTTTTTAGCCTTCTCTCCAGCTCACCTTTTGTGGGTGGCCACCAAGGAGATAAGAGATCCCCGGGCTGTGGCCTTCGCTGCCTCCCACACCACCCTCTGGGGAGCACTGTCGTTATTCAATAGAAAGTATTCAGCCAACTCTAAAGCATGTTGTTGCGCAATGTGCTCAACTGCCAGCCAGTGCGGTTGCAGTCGCCATCTGTGAGAGGAGACTCTCCGCCCCATCCGCACTATCATCAACAAAGTGGAGTGGTCTGGAGCCACCCTAGGAAGAAAAATGCAGTCCTCTACCATCCCCCATGAATCTCTAGTAAGCAAGGCATAATCAGTGGAAGAAAGTGACTTATATGTTGCTGAATAACAAGAGTATTCCTGACTATTGGGGTGTAGCCTACTCCAAACAACCACCAATTGCAGGTCATCCAGGAGACTGAGCAGTCTATCCCTATACACCCTTGATTCCAAAGACGTACCCCCCATCCTGTCTAAAATGGGATCGAGAGCCTTATTGAGATCTCCCATGTATATAGTAACCCTGTCAGTTCTGGATAGCACAAAGGAGAGAGCCTCTTTTAGAACATCAGGCATGAAAGGTGGGGGCACATACACCACCACCAACATCACTGGGATATCACATATTCTACAATCAAGAAATATGTAACGACCCTTCAGATCAGTCTGCAGGCCCACAAAGTCAAACCTAAGAGACCTGTGAATCAAAAGAGAAAGGCCTCTAGCATGCGTGGTAAATGTGGAATGGTAGTGGTGATACACCCAGGGTTTTTTTAGAGAGAGCACTTCCCCCATATAGGTGGGTCTCTTGTAGTATAACTATGTCTGGCTATTGTTTATAATAATAGACGTAACAAGAGACCTCTTATCCGAATCATTAAGCCCCTGACGTTCCATGATAAAAATTTCACACTCCCACTGTCCATATGCAGAACAAGAAACACTTAATTCCAAGTCCAAGCCCAGAGCCAACAGGGGCGCCCACAGTGCCGCTTCTCACTTCCCATCTATCCCAACCAACTGGGAAGTCTAAGTCCCCCAACCGTTATATCCCAGAACAATGACCCCCTCCCTGCCCCCATAACCCGGTGGTGTTTTAATGCCACTAGTGTCCCTTTGGAGCAGTACAATTGAAGGATTGAGCTGCAGTCGTGATTGATCTGTATGGCAACATAACTAATATCTTCCACAAGTGCAGGGGCTACCAGGGATTTTAAGGTGGCCCCCATCTATATGTGAGTGCATTTGTTGTTGGTGGGATTAGTTCATTTTATTGATCTACTAAACTACAAGGCCCCCGTCACCCACCCTGTCACTACTTGTTTTCCTCACCTGTCATGGCCTGGTCAGTCTGGGAGATGATTGTGTCCACGGCTTGTAATGACTTCAGGAACTCCTGCAGAACCTCTTCAGACTTCACGGTATTGATGATAGAAAGGGAAGGAGACAATTATACAACATAATCAAACAGATCAGGACTAGTATGTTATTTACTAATAGAACAGCCCTCGTTGTATGTTATTTACTAACAGGACAGTCCTTGTACGTTATTTACTAACAGGACAGGCCTTGTTGTATGTTATTTACTAACAGGACAGTCCTTCTTTTACATTATTTACTAACAGGGCAGACCTTGTTGTACATTATTTACTAACAGAACAGTCCTCGTTGTATGTTATTTACTAACAGGACAGTCCTTGTTGTATGTTATTTACTAACAGGACAGTCCTCGTTGTATGTTATTTACTAACAGGACAGTCCTTGTTGTACATTATTTACTAACAGGACAGTCCTAGTTGTATATTATGTACTAACAGGACAGTCCTTGTTGTACATTATTTACAAACAGGACAGTCCTAATTGTATATTATGTACTAACAGGACAGTCCTTGTACGTTATTTACTAACAGGACAGGCCTTGTTGTATGTTATTTACTAACAGGACAGTCCTTCTTTTACATTATTTACTAACAGGGCAGACCTTGTTGTACATTATTTACTAACAGAACAGTCCTCGTTGTATGTTATTTACTAACAGGACAGTCCTTGTTGTATGTTATTTACTAACAGGACAGTCCTCGTTGTATGTTATTTACTAACAGGACAGTCCTTGTTGTACATTATTTACTAACAGGACAGTCCTAGTTGTATATTATGTACTAACAGGACAGTCCTTGTTGTACATTATTTACAAACAGGACAGTCCTAATTGTATATTATGTACTAACAGGACAGTCCTTGTTGTACATTATTTACTAACAGGACAGTCCTTGTTGTACATTATTTACTAACAGATCAGGCCTAGTTGTATGTTATTTACTAACAGGACAGTCCTTGTTGTACATTATTTACTAACAGGACAGTCCTTGTTGTACATTATTTACTAACAGGACAGTCCTTGTTGCATGTTATTTACTAACAAGACAGGCCTCATTGTATGTTATTTACTAACAGGACACAGAGGAAATGTAAATTTACACCATTTTCCTGAACATGCTACAGGACAGGTGTAAGTCATTACTTGCAATAAAGTATTAACCCTTTGTGTGCTATAGGGATGTACAATACATTGCTCAGCAATCTGTTGCACACCCCTGAGGGTCTCAAGGGGTTATTAAAAGTAGAGCGTGTGCGCAGCAGTGTTGACTGCAGCAATGATCCTCACTAATACCCACCCTGAACTGCAGCCCCTACTGCTAAAGATTAAAACCATTCACTGCCTCCACTGACAATGGCTCTACATAGTACGTGATAGCAATGGCACCCCTGGTGACCAAAAGAGAAAACTGCATTTTATTTAAAACAAAAACAAACACACAAAGACACACACACACACCCCTTTAGACCCTGTGTGTGTGTGTGTCTGTGTGTGTGTCTGTATGTGTGTGTGTCTCTTGGTGTTTGTTTTTGTGTTATATAAAATGCAGTTTTATCTTTTGGTCACCAGGGGTGCCATTGCTATCACTTACTATGTAGAGCCATTGTCAGTGGACACACACAGACACACACACACACATACACACACACACACACACACACACAGACACAGACACACACACAGATTTTAACATTAAAATGTTCCTGAACAATAAGTTCACTTGGTTCAGATAAGACCTCCCTTCTCAGTACCCTGCGGATTTCACAATTTCACCAAACCACAAATAAGAAACGTCAGTTACTGACAAATATATCTATATATATATTGTGTGTATTTGTGTGTATATGTGTATATATATATATATATATATATATATATATATATATATATCTATCTCAACGATGGTAAACAGGAATAGGAAAAGGGTTGAACTAGATGGACGCAAGTCTTTTTTCAACCTAAATTACTATGTTACTATATATATATATATATATATATATTTTGTGTATGTTTGTGTGTGTGTATCTATATATATAGTGTGTGTTTGTGTGTATGTATCTATATATATATTTTGTGTGTTCGATAGTCGGCGGCCATGACTTAACCCTTTAAGTATGAGAGGGACACACCAACCCTTCCACAGTCTTCTCTTCTCCCTGCTCACCAACCCTTACTCAGTCTTCTCTTCTCCCTGCCCACCAGTCCTTCCACAGCCTTCTCTTCTCCCTGCCCACCAACCCTTCCACAGTCTTCTCTTCTCCCTGCACACCAACCCTTACTCAGTCTTCTCTTCTCCCTGCCCACCAGTCCTTCCACAGTCTTCTCTTCTCTCTGCCCACCAACCCTTCCACAGTCTTCTCTTCTCCCTGCACACCAACCCTTACTCAGTCTTCTCTTCTCCCTGCCCACCAGTCCTTCCACAGCCTTCTCTTCTCCCTGCCCACCAACCCTTCCACAGTCTTCTCTTCTCCCTGCACACCAACCCTTACTCAGTCTTCTCTTCTCCCTGCCCACCAGCCCTTCCACAGTCTTCTCTTCTCCCTGCCCACCAGCCCTTCCACAATCTTCTCTTCTCCCTGCCGACCAACCCTTCCACAGTCTTCTCTTCTCCCTGCCCACCAGCCCTTCCACAGTCTTCTCTTCTCCCTGCACACCAACCCTTCCACAATCTTCTCTTCTCCCTGCCCACCAACCCTTCCACAGTCTTCTCTTCTACCTGCCCACCAGTCCTCCCACAGTCTTCTCTTCTCCCTGCACACCAGACCTTCCACAGTCTTCTCTTCTCCCTGCCCACCAGTCCTTCCACAGTCTTCTCTTCTCCCTGCACACCAACCCTTCCACAGTCTTCTTTTCTCCCTGCACACCAACCCTTCCACAGTCTTCTCTTCTCCCTGCACACCAACCTTTCCACAGTCTTCTCTTCTCCCTGCCCACCAACCCTTCCACAGTCTTCTCTTCTCCCTGCCCACCAGTCCTTCCACAGTCTTCTCTTCTCCCTGCACACCAACCCTTCCACAGTCTTCTCTTCTCCCTGCCCACCAACCCTTCCACAGTCTTCTCTTCTCCCTGCACACCAGTCCTTCCACAGTCTTCTCTTCTCCCTGCACACCAACCCTTCCACAGTCTTCTCTTGTCCCTGCCCACCAGCCCTTCCACAGTCTTCTCTTGTCCCTGCCCACCAGCCCTTCCACAGTCTTCTCTTCTCCCTGCACACCAACCCTTCCATAGTCTTCTCTTCTCCCTACACACCAACCCTTCTACAGTCTTCTCTTCTCCCTGCACACCAACCCTTCCACAGTCTTCTCTTCTCCCTGCACACCAACCCTTCCACAGTCTTCTCTTCTCCCTGCCCACCAACCCTTCCACAGTCTTCTCTTCTCCCTGCCCACCAGTCCTTCCACAGTCTTCTCTTCTCCCTGCACACCAACCCTTCCACAGTCTTCTCTTCTCCCTGCCCACCAACCCTTCCACAGTCTTCTCTTCTCCCTGCCCACCAGTCCTTCCACAGTCTTCTCTTCTCCCTGCCCACCAACCCTTCCACAGTCTTCTCTTCTCCCTGCCCACCAACCCCTCCACAGTCTTCTCTTCTCCCTGCACACCATCCTCTATGTAATGTCTCTCTCTCTCTCACGCTGGCCTCACTCTGACCTCTCCTTTGCCCACCACTTCCATTTCATGATGCAGGCACTCGGTCATGGACACAACAGCAGAAGTGTGTGTGTGGGGGGGTTTAGTTCCATAAAGTGCATATCCTTCCCGGCTGAGGATCATGGGACTTGAATGCAGAGGAGACTGAGCCATTGGCTGCATATTCTTGACTATCAGAGGGGAACGCAATGCATTGCGTATCCCTCAGCCACTAAAGGGGTTAAAAAATGGCCAAAATATTGCAGTGGTTTTCCACACGATAAGCAAGTGTACTTGAACAAACAAATCTCGCGTATGCGCGCTGCTTATACCACCACTGTGCCCGGGGAAGGGGAGGAGATGCCGAGTCTGTCTCCAGTACTGATAGGGTTGCCACCTTTTCTTCAAAAAAATACCGGCCAAGGCATTCCCTCTTTAGACTTAACATTGGACAGAAGCCAATTTTTTACCGGCCTGCCGGTAAAATACCGGTTTGGTGGCAACTCTAAGTACGGAGGCCGTACACTTCATTGTAACTACAAAGCCTGCACCTCCCACACGTCTATCACATGGCCACATCACATAATTCTCCCACCGTCAGCCTCCACAACACCTCTTAACCCTTTCATTGCCATACAGGTATCGCAATGGATACTTCTGTGTCAGTCAGGGGGTTAACTGTTTCCATGCCAGAGGTGGTACACAATGCTAATGTGTCATTTTTATGCTCAAATCCTTTCATCAAAACTACCGCAGAGAAGTAATATGTTCACTAATATTAGAAACTGCATATCCCTAAGGAGTGGGCAACCCGTGCCTCCCCAGCTGTTGTTCTAGTACAACTCCCACCATCATCACTATTAACTTTATATAACAACCCGAAATAATACTACTGCTGTATACTAGTGTCCCCTGAACAGACATGTTTCTTAAGGATGCAGATACCTGGGGGGAAGTGCTCATCAATAAAGGCGCAGTAAATCTTTTTTATGAAAATATATTTATTGTAGGATGTTTTCTGTTGAGTAAAATAGGAGTACTTCCACTGCTGAGAGATGCATATTTCTAGAGTTATTACACTTTAAACCTGTATTTTTTTTACAGTAGCAGTGCCCTCTAGTGGTCAAATTCAATTAGTTATTCTGTTATATTCTAATGGGCTGGAAAGTCAGTGACATACAGTTCTCCACAGAATATGATAGAAACTGCTGAGTCACTTCCTGTCAGGTAGAACTATCAGGATGTAAACACAGTAAATTCACTTCCTGTCTGTTAGAACTATCAGGATGTAAACACAGTAAATTCACTTCCTGTCAGGTAGAACTATCAGAAAGTAAACACAGTAAATTCACTTCCTGTCAGTTATAACTATCAGGAAGTAAACACAGTAAATTCACTTCCTGTCAGTTATAACTATCAGGAAGTAAACACAGTAAATTCACTTCCTGTCAGTTAGAACTATCAGGAAGTAATCACAGTAAGTTCACTTCCTGATTATTTGAACTGTTATACATTTTGAATAAAACAAGTGACGGAGGTGAAAGTTCCCTTGTCTTACTCAGCAGGAAAATCTCTATAACATATAGGTTTTTATAACAAAAAATGTTTACTGTTCCTTTGCATGAGAACATTTATCTAATATTAACCACCCAGTTACCTTACTATGACTTTCAAATCCTAATGGTCCTCACACATTTCACACCTGTGCCTTTGTTCAAGAGATAACATCCCCAGTCACTCAGAATGTCAGGTCCATAGGGGTGGACATGACAATTGCTTGAAGTTTTCTTTCCAAACTGAAGTAGGCAGAGTGCCTGATCCTACTTAACCCTGTAAGTCCAGAGGGGGGTACATCGCATTGATAAGGGTTAATATTACCATGTGCATTGGGTGGGGTTTGAGGTCCTGCTGCCCTGCTAGCAACTATCATGATAGAATCAATGTACTGGAGACCTCTTTAGTATTCAATGAGTTAGTACCCCCATTTATATTATTGAGGATATTAATTCCTTCCCTGTGATGCAGATGGATTGGGCGGAAATTGCTCCTCTTTAGGTTATTGAATAAAACCCTTAGGCCACGATTTAACCAGTTGAACTAAAACAGTCGGTAGGGCAAACATGGATACCGGCCGACCAAGAATATGTCTAATTAGGTATTCAATTGTCCTGCAACTGAAAACACAATGGACGTTAGGACACAGACAGGACTTGTGGCCAAACGTTCATTTTGTGTGTTAAGTTCCCAAAACTAAATAGCGTGAATAATGGGAACATCGAAGGGAAAAGGTAACGACCGGAGCCTGAGATACTGTCAAGCACTGATCGTTATCTCATCTATATTACACTTACCTTCTCTCTTCCTTCTTCTCCATCTTCTTTCTTCCTCTGGTCCGTCTTCTTTCATCCATCTTCTCATCATTTATCTGTAAGAAAAATCAAGAGATATTAATAAATACTCCATACAAATAACCCGCGCAACTATGTATACTTTAACCCCTTGAGTTCCCGAGGGGTATGCAACGCATTGCAGAGCAATGTGTTGCGTTACATCTCTGGGTTCCAAAGGGATAAACAATCCTTAGATGTGCGGGTCAATATTTAACCTAAAATGTCCAAAGTCGAAAGATGTGTCCCCATTTTTAAATCAAAACATTTATATTAAAAATATAATCCCTTTCTCCATTTCTCTGCCGCTGTATGCGGTGACCGTGTCATTGGCGGCAGAGAAAGTGAGTAGGAGCACACACCCCTTTGTACCTTGCAGGACGAGGCCTGTTCCACTGTGGGGGAATTTGAAAAGAGACTGCCTTTGGGCAGTCTCTGTTCAAAATGCCTCACAGCCATTGGCTAGGAAGTGTGCTTAAGCACCTCCCAGCCAATCGGCATCGAGAGGGGGATTGGAGGAACCTGTTTGAAGGTGATTGGCTGGGAGGTGCTTTGAAGAGGGACTGCCCATATATAAAGGCAGTCTGTGTTCAAATTCCCTCACAGTGGAACGGGCATCGGCCTGTAGGGTACAAAGGGGGTGGTGTGCTCCTACTCACGTTCTCTGCTTCCGCCATACACAGGGACGGGGACACGGAAAAAGGGATCGTATTTTGAGTTAAAATGTTTTGATTTAAACCGGGGACAAATCTTTCGACTTTGGGCATTTTTGTTAAATACTGACCTGCACATCTAAACATTGTTTATCCCTTTGAGTCCCAGAGAGTGAAATGTGGTGCACACCCCTCTGGAACTCAAGGGGTTAAACTATGCATAGCTGCGCGGGTTATTTGTATGGAGTATTTATTAATAACTCTTGCTTTTTCTTAGAGATAAATGATGAGAAGATGGAAGAAAGGAGATGGACCGGAGGAAGAAAGAAGAGAGAAGAAGATGGATAGTAAGTGACCAGGACATCACGATTACTGGTGTTTGTTTTCAGAGGCTGTTGTTTTGTAACTTAGTTGGATTAACCCTATGAGTGCCAGTGGGGGTAATACCCCCACTGGCACTTATAGGGTTAATTCTACTATCATTAGACACATTTTGGGTGTACTTGAGATGTACTGACTTGGGGCTTAGGGCCCAATACATGCACTGGGGACGTAAGGTTTTTTCACTGTTTTCATTTCATTTGCTGCGTCGGCTGTTTTAAAATCCGAAAAAGGACTCTGCACCCAAAAAAACTGGGTCTTAAATTTCCAACAATAAATTGGGTCCCTAATCGGATCTTAAGGGCTAACGCAGTGAATTGAATGGCATCTTGCAGCATTTCTATTATCCTGAATGGGCGAAAACGCTTCTAACTTTATCACCTGACAGGTTTTTTTTTTGTTTGCATTTTTTCACAGTGCAGGCAATTGAATAGCTTACCCTGCCTGAAAAAATGCTGTTTTATCAGCTGTCAGTCCGAACTGAATCGAGGCGTTAGTGTGGTTACGTTTCTTACCTTAACACCTTTTCCACTTTCCATGTTGTATTTTTCCACAATTTGCTCTTTTTCCTTAACAAATAACGCATGTCCCCCTGAGACATGGAATTTGTTTTGGTCCAAAGCCTCGTTCAGTGGACGGGACAAGCGCTGGATGAGATCTTTGCAGTTTTTAGTAGAGGAATCTTCAAAACCCTTCCAGATCGCAGGTCTCCTTTTCTCTATTTCACCCTGTAGAAAGGTTAAACACAAGATGGGGCTTCACCTGTAAATCACATCGGGACTGATGTATAAAATCAAACTGGAGCAATACCAGGGACAACTACCTGCAGGGCAGGAGAGACCCAAAAGAATTCCATGACTCGCTGGCTTCTGCCCACTCTCATTTGTAATAAACGCTCCCTGATATTTAGTCTATTACATAATTACATAATGAATCAGGTTGAAAAAAAGACATAAATCCATCAAGTTCAATCTTTCCTACAGTATGATCTAATCCTTCCCAACTCCAAGATGGGTGAATCTATTTACCAGAACGTCTGTTTAATCCATTAACACATATTACAGCCCGGTATGTACCCTTCTGTTAGAAATGTATTTAATGTTCTCTTAAATGTATCCATTGTATCTGCCATCACCACATCCCTGGGCAAAGAATTCCACAATTTAACAGACCTTACTGTAAAAAACCCCTTCCTCTGCTGAACTTGAAACTTCTTTCCTCTGATCTTAAGGACTGGCATCCAGTTATTTGATAAGGGCCTTAGAATAAAAATCAAACCAGAGAGACCCTTGTATTGATCTCACTAATACCTGTACAGTGTGACAAGACCTTCTCTTAGCTTCTTTCAATTTTGGCTAGATGTTCTTTATACTTCAAATCCTCCATTGTCTTAATTTATACTGTTGTTTTAAAGGGACAGTAATGTCCCATAAAAATGTTTAGAGTTTTGTAGAGATTAAAAAATAATTTAAATGCTACAAATCCTATCTCTCAAACCACTATGGTTTGAGAGATATCCTCCACTAAAGTTCCCCTTCTACTGACGTCAGCAGGAGTTCCTGGTCTGGGGACCGACAAGCGGCTCTTCAGCACAATACTTAAATAGAAATACTTCTTTGGAATGGTCTACAAAGTGTGCTTGGTTCGCAAGCACACTTTGTAGACAGTTCCAAAGACATAATTATTTTTAAATCTCGCTATTGCGGCTCTGTTGAAGAGCCTCCCTGTGTCAGCCAACACGGATCTCCTTCTGTCAGCTTTACAGCTGACATCAGGCGAAGCGGAACTTTAGTGGAAGATATCTCTCAAACCATAAAGAACCCTATCTAGGCCCAATGTCTGAATAGCCAACCTCTATTCCTCCATGTGATAGATCTCCATCAATAAGATGGCATTTATATATGTTCATACAGAACAAAATAAATCTCCAACCACCTTAGGCTCTCCTAGTGTAGGGATAGCAATCTTCCAACGCGTTTCATACCTCTACAGGCACTTCATCAGGGAAATCTATCACATGGAGGAATAGAGGATGGCTATTCAGACACAGACATTGGAGTTGACAAACATCAATAAGGATAAATTGAGACATTTTTATATCTGCCCGCAGTATCAACAGTCGGGAGAATTATCCACGGCACGGAGACATCAAGAGGTATACCTCCAAGATTGCCGACAGTTGTACACCTGCCCGCAGTGGATATTCAGTATAAGACGGGAGGTACTTTTGGTGGTTATACACTGGGCCTAGATAGAGGCTATACTTATAGTTTATTACCATTCAAATAGACGGGAGGAGATCTAGAGACTAAGTGGATTGATATTCAAGATATACCAGCCCGCATATATTCCATCATAGACGGGAGAAACACTCTACCTTCTCTTGTTTGTATACCACCTCTATTGGTTGGATGTTTCTAGATTATTATTACCATCTTTTAGTCTGTGTGTGTTTTTGAAACATTTCTAGCTGAGCTCCATACGGACCCTACACCACCCATTTACATAGGATTATATATGTGTTTGGTTATAGGGAGATAGGCACTCCTCGGTGGGAAATATTGTAAGTGTATTATTTACTATGTTTTTATTTTGTATTAGATTATATTAAATTTTATGCAGTGATCTGCTTTATATACTTAGCAATCTGTATTTTTGGTTATTATTATTATTTTATATTTGCAATACAATAGCGCTCTCCTAGAATATTTTCTGTGTTGTTTCATACTATATATGTATATATATATATATATATATATATATATATATATATATATATACTAGCAGTGTGGGACGGCATTGCCCATCTTTCTATTTTAAACAATGCTTAACCCTTTGAGTGGCAGAGATATAGGTAACACTTTGCAATGCATTAAGTACAGTAGTACTGAAAGTGTGCAGTCTGTGTCCTGCTTCATTTTGTGTGTGTGTCTATGATCTCTTGCAGTGTCTGTCCTCCAGCGTGTGTGATGTCCTGCAGTGTCTGTCCTCCTGTGTGTGTGTGTGTGTGTGTGATCTACTGCAGTCTCTGTCCACCTGTGTGTGATGCCCTGCAGTGTCTGTCCTCCCGTGTGTGTGTGTGATCTCCTGCAGTGTATGTCCTCCTGTGTGTATGTGATCTCCTGCAGTGTCTGTCCTCCTGTGTGTATGTGATGTCCTGCAGTGTATGTCCTCCTGAGTGTGGTGTCCTGCATGTGATGTCCTGCAGTGTCTGCCCTCCTGTGTGTGAATGTATGCAGTGTCTGCCTTCCTGTGTATGATGTTCTGCATTATCTGTCCTCCTGTGTGTGACATACTGCAGTGTCTGCCCTCCTGTGTGTGATGTCCTGCAGTGTCTGTCCTCCTGTGTGTGATGCCCTGCAGTGTATATCCTCCTGTGTGTGTTCTCTTGCAGCATCTTGTCACACTTTGTGTAATGTCTTGAAGTCTGTCCCCATTTGTGTGATCTCTTGCAGTGTGTGCCTTGCTGTGTGTTATCTCTTGTAGTGCCTTTCCCATTGTGTTATGTGATCTATTGCAGTTTTTTTCCTGGTGTGCGTGTGATGTGTTTTAGCGATATTTCCATCCCTTAGGTGAGCTATTAACAGGTGTCTTTGCTCAATAGTATGCCTACTCAAAGATAGACTATATGCAATTCATTTGTGCCTATAGAGCACAGTGTGCAATGCACAGCCTTGTGGTGGTTTTTGGACTACAGCTCCTCAATAGGGTTGCCACCCAGCCGGTATTTTACCGGCAGGCCGGTAAAAAATTGGCTTCTGTCCAATGTTAAGTCTATGGAGAGAATGCCACGTCCGGTATTATTTTTTTTTAAAGAAAAGGTGGCAACCCTACTCCTCAAAGCAACAGGCACTGAGTCTGATGTTTATTGTAGAGGATAAAAAAGGATGTCTGCAGTTCGGTCTCCTCTCTTTTAGGCTCAGTGTGTAATTGTTAGAGGAGTACAGGGCCTGTGGGCAGTATTCAGTATGTGGTAGTCAGGATAGTGGTGTTGTTATCAGAACTGTTAATCATACCTGGGAAGTCTGATATTTAGTCTCCCCAGAGGGGAGTCCTGTTGTGCAGCTGGGGTGAGAAAAAATATGCAATTTGCATAAAAAGGGGTGGGGTTTAACTGTGAGTCAGGGCGGGGCATAACGGGCATGCAAAAAAGTGATAAAAATAGGCTGGGGAAGGCGGAGAATCGGGCAGGAGTGGGAGGAACGGACAGGGAAGGATCAGAAGTGGGCGGAGTCTCAGTAGAAAGTCCCCACATCCGCAGACTCAGCATTCTGTCCGGATAGCTCCCTGCTATGCTGTTAACCCTTTGAGTGCCAGACTGGTGTGCAGCACATTGCAAAGCAATGAGTTGCATACCACTGTGGCAATGAAAGGGTTAAAAAAGTGAATAAAGGGGCAAGGACTCTTTCCCAGTAAGCACTTAGCACATGCAATACACAAATACAAAAAACAAAATAATGTGACGAGCGCACAGCGAGAAAGAGCAAAATAAAGTGATTTGCTCAAGGCACGTGTGGCCTCTCACGTGCTGCTCAAGTCATGTCTTTCACTCCTATGTGCCATTGCAGAGAGGAAATTTCCATATTCCTATGAGTCTGGTCCCACCCACAGACAGTCTCCCTAAGTATAAGGGTATCCCAGGCATGGCTCCTTGCTTCCATGTGCCTAGAGGAATCAGCTGCACTGCACTTACGAGGCTCACATAGGCTGAAACGTATGTCTGGGGTTGTGCTGTTTCTCTTGTGCAGAGAGGATTTGCCTGACATTTTGGAGCTGGACTACCTGAGGGTGGGACCAGTCTGATGTGGATATGGAAATTTTCTCTCTACAATGGCACCTGGGAGCAAAAAATGTGACTTGAGCAACACCTGAGAGGCTACACATGCCTTGAGCAAATCGCTTAATTTTGTTCTTTCTCGGATGTATGTTCGTCACATTATTTTGTTTTTTGTAATACACAAATACACGCACAACACACACACAATACACCACAGCCCACTGTGATAAACCACGAGCTGGCCCTGGGTGGGCAGTAAGCACAATCTTCTACGGTATCACACAGCTCTTAACCCTTTGAGTGCCAGAGAGGTATGCAACACATTGGTCTGCAATGTGCTGAGTACCTCTCTGACACTCAAGAGGTTAAAAAAGATTTGCAGGTTTATTTTGACATTGCATCAAACACAATCAGCAGGCAGTGTTTTACAAAACAAAATGAAACAAACGACAAATAAAATCCTAGCTCAACCTGCACTCCAACAAAACTCCCTTCTACTTCAAGGTTCTACAAAAAATAGCACAGGTTTAACCAACCTTGTCAAGCCCTGCTTTGTTGCTCTGCTCAACATTTCTTGCTCACAGCAAGTGAAAACTCAATTTTCTTTTTACAGCCTGCTAAACATTGGGACAGGTGGAGGCTGTGTAGGATTCTGGGTCCTAAATACCTTGAATTCCAAGCCTCTTTTTTCAGGTTCTGAGCATGCTCATTCAGTTCCTTGAAGTCCAAGCCTCTTTTTCATGTTCAGGAGGAAGTTGAGAGAGGGTAAACTCCTTGCAGAGGCCCCTGCCCACTCCTGTCAAAAGCACTCCCCCCCATATCTCCAGCAATGACAGTAGGGAGGAGCTTTGAGCAACTCCTCCTTACTGCCACCCCTGGGTGTGGGTGGCCGGGAATGCAGATTTTTTTTATTTATATATATATATATATATATATATATATATATATATATATATATATATATATGTTTGAAAGCACTCTCTCCAAATTTTAGTCATGCTCAGGTGCACAATCCCTAATGGTATGCACAATACAAGAAAGGATGGGACAGCACCTGTGGAACCAACAATTATGGTCAACGTTTTGGTCCTTTCCACGGACCTTTCTCAAGACCGAAATGTTGACCATAATTGTTGGCTTCTTTACTCAATAAATATTATTATTGAAAAGTCCCACGGGTGCTGCCCCATCCTTTCTTGTATTGTATATATATATATTTCAGCTGTAATCACTTTTGAGTGGGAATCACCACCTTTTAGTAGGTGGGTTTTTCTTGTAAAACTTCACTGCTCTTTTAAACACAGAGCTCCTCTTACAGCACTTAGCTGACTATGGGCAGAAACCCTAATGGCCACTATTAATTCTGCCTTTGTGCCTTGGTTCAAGAGTTAACATTTTCAATCAGTTCTGAATATCAGATACATGGAGGAGGACATGATAGTTACTGGCAGGAGGTCAGGTACATAGAGGTGGACATGAAAGTTAGTGGCAGGAGGTCAGGTCCCTGGAGGCGGACATGACAAATAGTGGCAGGAGGTCAGATCCCTGGAGGCGGACATGACAGTATCTACAGGGCCAGGGGACACACCCCTCTGTACATGGAAACTGTAACACTTTAAGTATAAGAGGAGTGCATTGCACAGCCCTCTGGTCCTTAATGGATTAAGTAAGCTCATGCACTCTGTCTGTTCCATTTGAAAAAAAACTGCCAGTAGCTGTCATGTCCACCCCCATGGATCTGATATCCGGCCAGTAGCTGTCATGTCCACCCCCATGGATCTGATATCCGGCCAGTAACTGTCATGTCCACCCCCATGGATCTGACATCCTGCCAGTATCTGTCATGTCCACCCCCATGGATCTGACATCCTGCCAGTATCTGTGTCCTCCCCAATGGATCTGACATCCTGCCAGTATCTGTGTCCTCCCCAATGGATCTGACATCCTGCCAGTATCTGTGTCCTCCCCAATGGATCTGACATCCTGCCAGTATCTGTGTCCTCCCCAATGGATCTGACATCCTGCCAGTATCTGTGTCCTCCCCAATGGATCTGACATCCTACCAGTATCTGTGTCCTCCCCAATGGATCTGACATCCTGCCAGTATCTGTGTCCTCCCCAATGGATCTGACATCCTACCAGTATCTGTGTCCTCCCCAATGGATCTGACATCCTGCCAGTATCTGTGTACTCCCCAATGGATCTGACATCCTGCCAGTATCTGTGTCCTCCCCAATGGATCTGACATCCTGCCAGTATCTGTGTCCTCCCCAATGGATCTGACATCCTGCCAGTATCTGTGTCCTCCCCAATGGATCTGAAAACCGGCCAGTAGCTGTCATGTCCACCCCCATGGATCTGAAAACCGGCCAGTAACTGTCATGTCCACCCCCATGGATCTGATATCCGGCCAGTAACTGTCATGTCCACCCCCATGGATCTGACATCCTGCCAGTATCTGTGTCCTCCCCAATGGATCTGACATCCTGCCAGTATCTGTGTCCTCCCCAATGGATCTGACATCCTGCCAGTATCTGTGTCCTCCCCAATGGATCTGACTTCCTGCCAGTATCTGTGTCCTCCCCAATGGATCTGACATCCTACCAGTATCTGTCATGTCCGCTCCCATGGACCTGACTTCCTGCCAGTAACTGTCATGTCTAACCCCATAGATCTGACATCCTACCAGTATCTGTGTCCGCCCCAATGGACCTGACATCCTGCCAGTATCTGTCATGTCCTCCCCCATGGATCTGACATCCTGTCAGTAACTGTCATGTCCGCCTCCATGGAACTGATATCCTGACAGTAACTGTCATGTCCTCCCCATGGACCTGACATCCTGCCAGCAGCTGTCATGTCCACCCCCAAGGACTTAACATCTAGGACCGATTGACAATGTTATCTTTTGTACCAAGTAGCAAGGGCAAAATTCATTTGGGCCATCAGCATTTTGTGGCTATAGTTAAGTAAGTGGAGGATTATTAACAGGAGGAGTTACTTCTCCTTTAAGCAGCAATTCACATGTTATTTTTATCCAATTCACAGCAGTAGCTGGGACATAACCATTCTCTACCTTAAGTTGATCTTCAAGTTCCTTTTGGCCCTTTTTATAATAGAAAGACTCGGTCTTAAACTTCTTGAGAGCTTCCTTCAGTGCGGTGTCATGCAAACTCTGAAATTCCTGCTGGGTGTTCACGGGTTTGGACATCATCCACTTTTCGTACAGGGAAATGGCTGATTTTATTGCCGGCTGATTGCTTTCCAGTGACAGTTGTAGCAGGGAGTCATCCAACAAATCAATACGTTTACTGGTTACTACATTGATACAGATGTCTGCCAGACGTGCAAGCACTGGAAGAAAGTGAGGAAATAAGACCATGGGTTAAGAGAAACAGGACATGCGTATGATCTCTAGTGGCAGGTGTTCAAGTCTATCTAACAAACTAAGTGACTTTAGGAGCTTTCAAAACAAACTAAATTTCAGTTAGCAACATTGCTTTTAAAACAACAGTTTATGAGATATTTAATTTTAGTTGTGTTAAGCAAATTAGACAGTACTGGCCAGCAAGTTGGTCAAATGGAAACATTCCACACTGCTCTCATATTAATCTGTCACTACCTGCCAGCCAGACACTAACATTCCACAGCCCTCTCCCTCCCACCTGTCATTCCTGGCCAGACAGATATTAACATTCCAAACTGCTCTCCTTCCTTCCCACCTGCCACAGCCCACCAGCCAGACACTAGCATTCCACACTGCTCACCTTTCTACCTGAGATTGCTGGCCAGCAAGATAGTAACATTCCTTACCGCTTCCAGCCATCCTGCCACATCCCACCAAACACTAACATTTTACACTGCTCTCCCTCCTGTCATGTACTCCATGCTAGTCATTATTTCTTAATTTGCAAACATTTTGTACGTATACATTTTGTACATATGCACATGTGTGTGTGTCTATGTGTGAGATCGTTCCTCAGCATCCCACAGGCCCATAAAAAAAGTGATTGTTCCTCAGCATCCCACAGCCCTATAATAAAATAGATTGTTCTTCATCATCCCACAACCCTATGAGAAAATAAAAATATTCTATCTCAGATCTATGTAAAAAGTAATCTCATCAATCTTTGCTCCAACTTTCAAGGCAATTTTGAGGCCCAGGAGAGCACCTACATTGTTGGTAACCAGGAACTCTTGGTCATTAAGCTTCCACTGAAAGAATGGCAGCATCTTTTGGAACGTTCCACTGTATCTATCACTACTATCCTCATCGATCATAAAGACCTTCCTTATCTGGAGTTCACCCAACACCTTAATTCCAGACAAGCTAGACGGGCCTTGTTTTCATTTTGGTTTAATTAGATCATCTTCTACCTACTTGGGTCAAAAAATAACAATGGATACACTGTCTCAACAATTTCCATCTCTGTTATCCCTTCTGCTCATATCATCTCAGCCTTATCATAGGCACACCTCTCAGACTTTTTTCAAGCTCAACAGGACTTGCCTCTGGATCTCCAAACTCCTCTGTATAAAAACAAAGGTCAGCGATTCTCAACTAGCTCATGAGCCTGCAAGGGTCTCCAAAGTGCTCACTAGGACTATGTCCTCACGCCCAGGGTGCAATCTCTGTTAGCTCACAAGTGCCATACACAGAGAGGAAATCTTCCAAAACATATCATACTGGTCCCGCCAAATGACAGGCTAGCTACAAAATGACAGACAATTTTTCTCTAAACTCCAGGTGTATGTTTTCACCTTACTGGGACTTGTGAGTCAGGTACACTTCTGGATTCCCCATCAATCTTAGGGTGACCAAACCCAAGAGCAATTTACATATGGAAAAACCATGGTCAGAGATGGCCAGCTAGGCTCATGAGTCTGCAAGAGTCTGCAAAGAGCTTACTAGGACTGTGGCCTGCACACAGTGTGTGTGTGTCTGTATATGTCTCTGTGTTTGTGTATATAAGTGTATGTGTGTGTATACACACACAAACAAACACACACACACACACAAACAAACACACGTATATCTAAGTGAGTGTATTTGTGTATATGTCTGTGTGTGTGTCTAAGTGTATACACTGATGTATATGTTTGTCTGTGTGTGTATGTGTGTATACGTGTGTGTGTTTATACATGTATGTGTGTGTGTGTGTGAGACTCACTGGACCCAGTGACCACTTGTCCCTGTAGAGATTTAGCTGTTGCGTTCTTGTAGATAAACTGGCAGAACTCGGTGGTCTTGTCCACAAATCCCGGCTCGAACTGTATCTCAGATCCCCGATACGTATCCCCCAGGACTGCGCTGTTCTTAGTGGGAAACTGAAACGTGAAGCATTTCCGTACAGGGAACGTTGTCCTCAGCCTCTCACGGACTTGATTTTTCTCAAGTGCTTTTAAGGTTTTCGCAGCTACAGGGAAAGAAAAGACAATTTCATGTCTTCAGTCTGATGGACTAAGGAGACCTGGAGCAGTTCTGATAAACAGCAGGAGACAATACACATTAAAATGATGATAATAAATCAGAAATAATAAATAAACATTATATTCTGCTGTCACTACATTATCAGGAGACAAGCCTTATTCCTTCTGCTGCCACTGAAAACTTCAAATTACCTACTAAAGGTGGGGGTTCCATTAAAGCAGAATTAACACCAAAACAGAACCTTACTATGGCTGGAAATCCTTATGGCCCCTGTGAATTCTACCCCTGCTTCTAGGTTCAAGAACTAATGCTTTTGATCAATCCTGGAAGCTGTGTCCATGGGGGACGGACATGTTCTTGGAAGCTGTTTCCATCTGAAGCACGCAGAGTGCACAAGCTCTCCATGGGCTGACATTCAGTAATGATTTAATACGTTATCTCTTCCACAAAGGCACAAGGGCAAAATTCATGAGGGACATTAGAATTTTATGGTTAAGAAGAGGGCTATTTCTTACTTCAGAATAGGAGGCAGGTTTCCGGGATTTAGAAGCTGGGAATCTGATGGCCGGGATGCATCTAGAACCTAACGGGCCTAAGGTGACCATGTTTCCTTTTTCATCAGGGACATGTATGAAAAGCTCATTCTGCAGGAGTGCTCAAGAAATGGGGTGACCCTGCCGTGTGTGTTTAATATACAGGTAACCCAGCAGTGTGTGTTTTATATACAGGTAACCCAGCTGTGTGTGGTTTATATACAGGTAACCCAGCCGTGTGTGTTTTATATACAGGTAACCCAGCCATGTGTGTTTTATATACAGGTAACCAAGCTGTGTGTGGTTTATATACAGGTAACCCAGCAGTGTGTGTTTTATATACAGGTAACCCAGCATTGTGGTTATATACAGGTAACCCAGCTGTGTCTGGTTTATATACAGGTAACCCAGCCATGTGAGTTTTATATACAGGTAACCCAGCTGTGTGTGGTTTATATACAGTTAACCCAGCCATGTGTGTTTTATATACAGGTAAACCAGCTGTGTGTGTGTTATATACAGGTAACCCAGCCGTGTGGTTTATAAACAGGTAACCTAGCTGTGTGTGGTTTATATACAGGTAACCCAGCATTGTGGTTTATATACAGGTAACCCAGCTGTGTGTGGTTTATATATCAGTAATCCAGCAGTGTGTTTTATATACAGGTAAAAAGTGTTGTGAGGAGCACACATCAAACACGAACAAGATTAAGTGTCTTGTTCTAAGGCATGGTAGCCTTTCAATAGTGCTACAACTCACGTTTTTCACTCCCATGTGCCATTACAGAGAGGAAATCTCCACATCAGACTGGTCCCGTCTACAGACAGTCCAGCTCCAAAACGTCAGGCAAATCCTCTCCGCACGAGAAAAATGGCAAAACCACAGACGTACGTTTCGGCCTATGTGAGCCTCGTCAGTGTGGTGCAGCCGAATCCCTCTAGGCACATGGAAGCAAGGGCCCATGCCTGGGATGCCCTTAAACTTAGGGAGACAAAAAGAGTTGTGAGGAACACACATCAAGCACAAACAAGATAAAGTGTCTTGTTCTAAGGCATGGTAGCCTCTAAATGGTGCTACAACTCACGTTTTTCACTCCCATGTGACATTGCAGAGAGGAAATCTCCATATCCATATCAGACTGGTCCCGCCCACAGACAGTCCAGCACCGAAATGTCAGGCAAACACTCTCCGCACAAAATAAACAGCAAAACCACAGACGTACGTTTCAGCCTATGTGAGCCTTCAGTGTGGTGCAGCTGAATCCCTCTAGGCACATGGAAGCAAGGGCCCATGTCTGGGATGCCCTTATACTTAGGGAGACAAAAAGAGTTGTGAGGAACACACATCAAGCATGAACAAGATAAAGTGTCTTGTTCTAAGGCATGGTAGCCTCTCAATGGTGCTACAGCTCACGTTTTTCACTGCCATGTGCCATTGCAGAGAGGAAATCTCCATATCAGACTGGTCCCGCCCACAGACAGCCCAGCTCCAAAATGTCAGGCAAATCATCTCCGCACGAGAGAAACAGCAAAACCACAGATGTACATTCCAGCCTATGTGAGCCTCATCAGTGTGGTGCAATCAAACCCCTCTAGGCACATGGAAGCAAGGGCCCATGCCTGGGATGCCCTTATACTTAGTGAGACAAAAAGAGTTGTGAGGAGCACACATCAAGCACGAACAAGATAAAGTGTCTTGTTCTGAGGCATGGTAGCCTCTCAATGGTGCTACAACTCACGTTTTTTACTCCCATGTTCCATTGCAGAGAGGAAATCTCCATATCAGACTGGTCCCGCCCACAGACTGTCCAGCTCCGAAATGTCAGGCAAAACCTCTCAGCACAAGAGAAACAGCAAACCAACAGACTTACTTTTCAGCCTGTGTGAGTCTTGTCAGTGTGGTGCAGCCGACCCCCTCTAAGCACATGGAAGCAAGGGCCCATGCCTGGGATGCCCTTATACTTAGGGAGACAATAAGAGTTGTGAGGAACACACATCAAGCACGAAAAAGATTAAGTGTCTTGTTCTAAGGAATGGCAGCCTCTCAATGGTGCTACAACTCACATTTTTCACTCCCATATGACATTGCAAAGAGGAAATCTCCATATCAGACTGGTCCCACCCACAGACAGTCCAGCTCCGAAATGTCAGGCAAATTCTCTCCGCGCAAGATAAACAACAAAACCACAGACATACATTTCGGCCTATGTGAGCCTTGTCAGTGGGGTGCAGCCGAATCCCTCCAAGCACATGGAAGCAAGGGCCCATGTCTGTGATGCCCTTATACTTAGGGAGACAAAAAGAGTTGTGAGGAGCACACATCAAGCACAAACAAGATTAAGTGTCTTGTTCTAAGGCATGGTAGCCTCTCAATGGTGCTACAACTCACGTTTTCTACTCCCATGTTCCATTGCAGAGAGGAAATCTCCATATCCATATCATATCCATATCCATATCCATATCCATATCCATATCAATATCAGACTGATCCCGCCCACAGACTGTCCAGCTCCGAAATGTTAGGCAAAACCTCTCAGCACAAGAGAAACAGCAAACCAACAGATGTACATTTCGGCCTATGTGAGCCTTGTCAGTGTGGTGCAGACGAACCCCTCTAAGCACATGGAAGCAAGGGCCCATGCCTGGGATGCCCTTATACTTAGGGAGACAAAAAGAGTTGTGAGGAACACACATCAAGCACGAACAAGATAAAGTGTCTTGTTCTTAGGCATAGTAACCTCTCAATGGTGCTACAACTCATGTTTTTCACTCCCATGTCCATATCAGACTGGTCCTGCCCACAGACAGTGCAGCTCCAAAATGTCAGGCAAATGCTCTCCACACAAGATAAACAACAAAACCACAGACGTACGTTTCGACCTATGTGAGCCTCGTCAGTGTGGTGCAACCAAATCCCTCTAGGCACATGGAAGCAAGGGCCCATGTCTGGGATGGCCTTATACTTAGGGAGACAAAAAGAGTTGTGAGGAGCACACATCAAGCACGAACAAGATAAAGTGTCTTGTTCTAGGCATGGTAGCCTCTCAATGGTGCTACAACTCACGTTTTTCACTCCCATGTTCCATTGCAGAGAGGAAATCTCCATATCCATATCCATATCCATATCCATATCCATATCCATATCAGACTGATCCCACCCACAGACAGTCCAGTTCTAAAATGTCAGGCAAAACCACAGACGTAAGTTTCAGCCTATGTGAGCCTCGTCAGTTTGGTGCAGCTGAATCCCTCTAGGCACATGGAAGCAAGGGCCCATGTCTGGGATGCCCTTATACTTAGGGAGACAAAAAGAGTTGTGAGGAACACACATCAAGCACGAACAAGATAAAATGTCTTGTTCTAGGCATGGTAGCCTCTCAATGGTGCTACAACTCATATTTTTCACTCCCATGTGACATTGCAAAGAGAAAATATCCATATCCAACTGGTCCCGCCCACAGACAGTCCAGCTACGAAATGTCAGGCAAACTCTCTCCGCACAAGATAAACAACAAAACCACAGACATACGTTTCGGCCTATGTGAGCCTCGTCAGTGTGGTGCAGCCAAATCCCTCTAAGCACATGGAAGCAAGGGCCCATGTCTGGGATGCCCTTATACTTAGGGAGACAAAGAGTTGTGAGGAGCACCCATCGAGCACGAACAAGATAAAGTGTCTTGTTCTTAGGCATGGTAGCCTCTCAATGGTGCTACAACTCACATTTTTCACTGCCATGTGTCATTGCAGAGAGGAAATCTCCATATCAGACTGGCCCCGCCCACAGACAGCCCCGCTCCAAAACGTCAGGCAAATCATCTCCGCACGAGAGAGACAGCAAAACAACAGACGTACGTTTCACCCTATGTGAGCCTCGTCAGTGTGGTGCAATCAAATCCCTCTAGGCACATGGAAGCAAAGGCCCATGCCTGGGATGCCCTTATACTTAGGGAGACAAAAGGGTTGTGAGGAGCACACATCAAGCACGAACAAGATTAAGTGTCTTGTTCTAAGGCATGGTAGCCTCTCAATGGTACTACAACTCAGTTTTTCACTCCCATATGACATTGCAGAGAGGAAATCTCCATATCAGACTGGTCCCGCCCACAGACATTCCAGCTCCGAAATGTCAGGCAAATTCTCTACGCACGAGATAAACAACAAAACCACAGACGTACGTTTCAGCCTATGTGAGCCTCGTCAGTGTGGTGCAGCCAAATCCCTCTAGGCACATGGAAGCAAGGGCCCATGTCTGGGGTGGCCTTATACTTAGGGAGACAAAAAGAGTTGTGAGGAGCACACATCAAGCACGAACAAGATAAAGTGTCTTGGTCTAGGCATGGTAGCCTCTCAATGGTGCTACAACTCACATTTTTCACTCCCATGTGTCATTACAAAGAGAAAATCTCCATATCCGACCGACCCCGCCCACATACAGTCCAGCTCCGAAATGTCAGGCAAATTCTCTCCGCACAAGATAAACAACAAAACCACAGACATACATTTCTGCCTATGTGAGCCTCGCCAGTGTGGTGCAATCAAATCCCTCTAGGCACATGGAAGCAAGGGCCCATGTCTGGGATGGCCTTATACTTAGGGAGACAAAAAGAGTTGTGAGGAGCACACATCAAGCACGAACAAGATTAAGTGTCTTGTTCTAAGGCATGTTAGCCTCTCAATGGTGCTACAACTCACGTTTTTCACTCCCATGTTCCATTGCAGAGAGGAAATCTCCATATCAGACTGGCCCCGCCCACAGACAGCCCCGCTCCAAAACGTCAGGCAAATCATCTCCGCACGAGAGAGACAGCAAAACCACAGACGTACGTTTCACCCTATGTGAGCCTCGTCAGTGTGGTGCAATCAAATCCCTCTAGGCACATGGAAGCAAGGGCCCATGCCTGGGATGCCCTTATACTTAGGGAGACAAAAGGGTTGTGAGGAGCACACATCAAGCACGAACAAGATTAAGTGTCTTGTTCTAAGGCATGGTAGCCTCTCAATGGTACTACAACTCAGTTTTTCACTCCCATATGACATTGCAGAGAGGAAATCTCCATATCAGACTGGTCCCGCCCACAGACATTCCAGCTCCGAAATGTCAGGCAAATTCTCTACGCACGAGATAAACAACAAAACCACAGACGTACGTTTCAGCCTATGTGAGCCTCGTCAGTGTGGTGCAGCCAAATCCCTCTAGGCACATGGAAGCAAGGGCCCATGTCTGGGATGGCCTTATACTTAGGGAGACAAAAAGAGTTGTGAGGAGCACACATCAAGCACGAACAAGATAAAGTGTCTTGGTCTAGGCATGGTAGCCTCTCAATGGTGCTACAACTCACATTTTTCACTCCCATGTGTCATTACAAAGAGAAAATCTCCATATCCGACCGACCCCGCCCACATACAGTCCAGCTCCGAAATGTCAGGCAAATTCTCTCCGCACAAGATAAACAACAAAACCACAGACATACATTTCTGCCTATGTGAGCCTCGCCAGTGTGGTGCAATCAAATCCCTCTAGGCACATGGAAGCAAGGGCCCATGTCTGGGATGGCCTTATACTTAGGGAGACAAAAAGAGTTGTGAGGAGCACACATCAAGCACGAACAAGATTAAGTGTCTTGTTCTAAGGCATGTTAGCCTCTCAATGGTGCTACAACTCACGTTTTTCACTCCCATGTTCCATTGCAGAGAGGAAATCTCCATATCCATATCCATATCCATATCCATATCCATATCAGACTGATCCCACCCACAGACAGTCCAGCTCCAAAATGTCAGGCAAAACCTCTCAGCACATGAGAAACAGCAAAACCACAGATGTACGTTTCAGCCTATGTGAGCCTCGTCAGTTTGGTGCAGCTGAATCCCTCTAGACACATGGAAGCAAGGGCCCATGTCTGGGATGCCCTTATACTTAGGGAGACAAAAAGAGTTGTGAGGAACACACATCAAGCATGAACAAGATAAAGTGTCTTGTTCTAAGGCATGGTAGCCTCTCAATGGTGCTACAACTCACGTTTTTCACTGCCATGTGTCATTGCAGAGAGGAAATCTCCATATCAGACTGGTCCCGCCCACAGACAGCCAAGCTCCAAAATGTCAGGCAAATCATCTCCACACAAGAGAAACAGCAAAACCACAGATGTACGTTCCAGCCTATGTGAGCCTCGTCAGTGTGGCACAATCAAACTCCTCTACGCACATGGAAGCAAGGGCACATGCCTGGGATGCCCTTATACTTAGTGAGACAAAAAGAGTTGTGAGGAGCACACATCAAGCACGAACAAGATGAAGTGTCTTGTTCTGAGGCATGGTAGCCTCTCAATGGTGCTACAACTCACGTTTTTTACTCCCATGTTCCATTGCAGAGAGGAAATCTCCATATCCATATCAGACTGGTCCCGCCCACAGACTGTCCAGCTCCGAAATGTCAGGCAAAACCTCTCAGCACAAGAGAAACAGCAAACCAACAGACGTACTTTTCAGCCTATGTGAGCCTTGTCAGTGTGGTGCAGCCGAACCCCTCTAAGCACATGGAAGCAAGGGCCCATGCCTGGGATGCCCTTATACTTAGGGAGACAAAAAGAGTTGTGAGGAACACACATCAAGCACGAAAAAGATAAAGTGTCTTGTTCTAAGGCATGGCAGCCTCTCAATGGTGCTACAACTCACATTTTTCACTCCCATATGACATTGCAAAGAGGAAATCTCCATATCAGACTGGTCCCACCCACAGACAGTCCAGCTCCGAAATGTCAGGCAAATTTTCTCCGCACAAGATAAACAACAAAACCACAGACATACATTTCGGCCTATGTGAGCCTTGTCAGTGGGGTGCAGCCGAATCCCTCCAAGCACATGGAAGCAAGGGCCCATGCCTGTGATGCCCTTATACTTAGGGAGACAAAAAGAGTTGTGAGGAGCACACATCAAGCACGAACAAGATAAAGTGTCTTGTTCTAGGCATGGTAGCCTCTCAATGGTGCTACAACTCACGTTTTCTACTCCCATGTTCCATTGCAGAGAGGAAATCTCCATATCCATATCCATATCCATATCCATATCAGACTGATCCCTCCCTCAGACTGTCCAGCTCCGAAATGTCAGGCAAAACCTCTCAGCACAAGAGAAACAGCAAACCAACAGATGTACATTTCAGCCTATGTGAGCCTTGTCAGTGTGGTGCAGCCGAACCCCTCTAAGCACATGGAAGCAAGGGCCCAAGCCTGGGATGCCCTTATACTTAGGGAGACAAAAAGAGTTGTGAGGAGCACACATCAAGCACGAACAAGATAAAGTGTCTTGTTCTAGGCATGGTAGCCTCTCAATGGTACTACAACTCACGTTTTTCACTCCCATGTTCCATTGCAGAGAAGAAATATCCATATCCATATCCATATCCATATCCATATCAGACTGATCCCACCCACAGACAGTCCAGTTCTAAAATGTCAGGCAAAACCACAGACGTAAGTTTCAGCCTATGTGAGCCTCATCAGTTTGGTGCAGCTGAATCCCTCTAGGCACATGGAAGCAAGGGCCCATGTCTGGGATGCCCTTATACTTAGGGAGACAAAAAGAGTTCTGAGGAGCACACATCAAGCACGAACAAGATAAAATGTCTTGTTCTAGGCATGGTAGCCTCTCAATGGTGCTACAACTCACATTTTTCACTCCCATGTGACATTGCAAAGAGAAAATATCCATATCCATATCCATACCCATACCCATACCCATACCCATACCCATACCCATACCCATACCCATACCCATATCCATATCCAACTGGTCCCGCCCACAGACAGTCCAGCTCTGAAATGTCAGGCAAACTCTCTCCACACAAGATAAACAACAAAACCACACCCGTACGTTTTGGCCTATGTGAGCCTCATCAGTGTGGTGCAGCCAAATCCCTCTAAGCACATGGAAGCAAGGGCCCCTTGCCTGTGATGCCCTTATACTTAGGGAGACAAAAAGAGTTGTGAGGAGCACACATCAAGCACGAACAAGATTAAGTGTCTTGTTCTAAGGCATGGGAGCCTCTCAATGGTGCTACAACTCACGTTTTTCACTCCCATGTGACATTGCAGAGAGGAAATCTCCATATCCATATTCATATCCATATCCATATCAGACTGGTCCCACCCACAGACAGTCCAGCTCCGAAATGTCAGGCAAACTCTCTCCGCACAAGATAAACAACAAAACCACAGCCATACGTTTCGGCCTATGTGAGCCTCGTCAGTGTGGTGCAGCCAAATCCCTCTAGGCACATGGAAGCAAGGGCCCATGTCTGGGATGCCCTTATACTTAGGGAGACAAAGAGTTGTGAGGAGCACACATCAAGCACGAACAAGATAAAGTGTCTTGTTCTGAGGCATGGTAGCCTCTCAATGGTGCTACAACTCACGTTTTTCACTCCCATGTGCCATTGCAGAGAGGAAATCTCCATATCAGACTGGTCCCGCCCACAGACAGCCCAGCTCCAAAATGTCAGGCAAATCATCTCCGCACGAGAGAAACAGCAAAACCACAGATGTACGTTTCAGCCTATGTGAGCCTCGTCAGTGTGGTGCAATCAAACCCCTCTAGGCACATGGAAGCAAGGGCCCATGCCTGGGATGCCCTTATACTTAGTGAGACAAAAAGAGTTGTGAGGAGCACACATCAAGCATGAACAAGATAAAGTGTCTTGTTCTAAGGCATGGTAGCCTCTCAATGGTGCTACAACTCACGTTTTTTACTCCCATGTTCCATTGCAGAGAGGAAATCTCCATATCCATATCCATATCCATATCCATATCAGACTGATCCCGCCCACAGACTGTCCAGCTCCGAAATGTCAGGCAAAACCTCTCAGCACAAGAGAAACAGCAAACCAACAGACGTACTTTTCAGCCTATGTGAGCCTTGTCAGTGTGGTGCAGCTGAACCCCTCTAAGCACATGGAAGCAAGGGCCCATGCCTGGGATGCCCTTATACTTAGGGAGACAAAAAGAGTTGTGAGGAACACACATCAAGCACGAACAAGATAAAGTGTCTTGTTCTAAGGCATGGTAACCTCTCAATGGTACTACAACTCACATTTTTCACTCCCATATGACATTGCAAAGAGGAAATCTCCATATCAAACTGGTCCTGCCCACAGACAGTCCAGCTCCGAAATGTCAGGCAAATTCTCTCCGCACAAGATAAACAACAAGACCACAGGTGTACATTTCAGCCTTATGTGAGCCTTGTCAGTGAGGTACAGCCTAATCCCTCTAAGCACATGGAAGCAAGAGCCCATGCCTGTGATGCCCTTATACTTAGGGAGACAAAAAGAGTTGTGAGGAGCACGCATCAAGCACGAACAAGATAAAGTGTCTTGTTCTAAGGCATGGTAGCCTCTCAATGGTGCTACAACTCACGTTTTTCTCTCCCATGTGCCATTGCAGAGAGGAAATCTCCATATCCATATCAGACTGGTCCTGCCCACAGACAGTCCAGCTCCAAAATGTTAGGCAAATCCTCTCCGCACGAGAGAAACAGCAAAATCACAGACGTATGTTTCGGTCTATGTGAGCCTTCAGTGTGGTGCACAACTCTTTTGTCTCCTTAAGTATATGGGCATCCCAGACATGGGCCCTTTCTTCCATGTGCATAGAGGGATTTGGTTGCACCACAATGATGAGGCTTGTATAGGCTGAAATGTATAGCTGAGGTTTTGCTGTTTATCTTGTGTGGAGAGGATTTGCCTGACATTTTGGAGCTGGACTGTCTGTGGGTGGAACCTGTCTGATATGAATATGGAGATTTTCTGTCTGTAATGGTACATGGTTGTGAAAAACATGAGTTGTAGCACCATTGAGAGGCTACCATGCCTTAGAACAAGACACTTTATGTTGTTTGTTCTTGATGTGTGCTCCTCACAACTCTTTTGTCTCTTTAAGTATAAGGGCATCCCAGGCATGGGCCCTTGCTTCCATGTACCTAGAGGGGTTTGGCTGCACCACACTGATGAGGCTCACATAGGCCAAAACGTACGTCTGTGGTTAGGCTGTTTCTCTCATGCGGAGAGGATTTGCCTGACACTTCAGAGCTGGACTGTCTGTGGGCGGGACCAGTTTTATATGGAGATTTTCTCTCTGCAATGGCACCATTGAGAGGCTACCGTGCCTTAGAACAAGACACTTTATCTTGTTCGTGCTTGATGTGTGCTCCTCACCACCATTTTTTTTGTCTCCTTATATACATGTAACCCAGCCATGTGTGTGGTTTATATACAGGTAACCCTGAAGTGTGTTGTGGTTTATATACAGGTAACCCAGCTGTGTGTTGTGGTTTATATAAACTCTCCTAATTTACTGGGATATGTGGTCGCCTTAACTAGACCCTGGGGTGAAATCTGATGGATATAACGCACTAGTTTCTTTATTATTCTTATTTATTATTTCTCGTTGATGGATGATGATGATTGATGATGTTTTGGCAACATGACTGTCTTTAACCCAGATATGTTTTTTGTTATATGAGAGTAAGAATGAAGGAAATCTCCTGTTCTGTCACACATTATCGGGTTCACTTCAGATTTAGTCTATTGAGGTGATATTGCACCAATTTCCTCCATGATAAACAGGCCGCAGACTAAAGCAATTGTCAGAATGCTCGGACATTTCCCCGTTTCTCTCACCTTGGTGCAGGAAGCGTTACAGGGAGAATTTTGGTATCTTAGTATCTTAGAAAATTGACATTAGGAGCAGGGCTAGATTTACATCTCAGGCTCTCCTAGGCATCGCACACTAGGTGCCCTTAGCTCCGCCTATAACCACACACCCCACTTCACCCATGACCCCACCCCTGTCCCATCCACTGTTTCTTGACATAAAAAAATACTTTTCATCTATAACAAGCAAAAAGAAAAAATGTTGTATCCTCCTGCAATTCACTGGAGATTTCTCTAGCATCCCAGGGGTTAAATTACCTATAAATTGGTATATAAAGTGGTGCAAGAGCATTGAGATAGCTGTGGTCCTGCCCACAATTCAGAATGTGGGTGTGGCTAGCATAGCTTAAGCACCGCCC
Source organism: Rhinophrynus dorsalis (assembly GCA_037306005.1). NCBI lineage: Eukaryota > Metazoa > Chordata > Amphibia > Anura > Rhinophrynidae > Rhinophrynus > Rhinophrynus dorsalis. The sequence goes on from CM074725.1 coordinate 8,514,277, forward strand.
CTCAAGATGTGGAGCTGTAGGCAGTTCTTGGCCCTAGCTGGGCAGGCGTAGTACCGAGTAGTGCCCTATACAGCACATGACAGCCGTACCTGGGACCCTCCACATCTACCCTGCAGATTCTAGCTTTCAGATGGAAATAGCAGGTGTCCTGGGAGACAGACAGAGGCTGATACTTTGGTTCGGGGAGTTCAGTGTGAACTCTGCCCATTTTCCTGCCCACTCAGCCCACTCCCGCCCAATTCTGCCTACTTTCCTCACCCATTTCAGGGTAAATCCCACTTCTCACCTTTCCAGCCCTGCCCACTTCAGTTAAGCCCCAGTTTTCTGATTTGGTGAGTTCTGTGGTAATCCCGCCCACTTTCCTGTCTGTTCCTCCCACTCATGATATCATGGCTAGTACATACATGTTATCACGGCTAGTACACATATGATATCATGGATAGTACATACATGTTATCATGGCTAGTACACATATGATATCATGGCTAGTACATACATGTTATCACAGCTAGTACACACATGATATTATGGTTAGTACATGCATGTATTATGGTTAGTACACACCTTATCATGGCTATTACATACATTGTATTACAACTGGCACACATACAATATTATGGCTAGCTACGATAACATGTATGTGCTAGTCATGATATAACGTGTGTGTACTAGCCATGATAACATATATGTACTAGTATATGTGCTAGGTATATTTGTACTACCCGTGATAACATGTTATCAGGGCTAACACATAGACTAGTACATACATGTTATCATGGCTAGAGCATAAGGGCTCGATCCAAATGTTAGCGTTGGCAGAAAAAACTGGAGACGGTGGTTTTGTAAGTCTAGTATGAGATGCAAATGTTCCCACAAGTAAGAAATAACACCAGTTTTGAAAACACGACGCTCATCGCCAAAATATCAAAATATCACTCACTGAGGACAATGTAAAATCGAACCCCAGAGCCATTCAGATGTTGGAGTTAGGGATAACGGGAGTTAAATTGCAACATTTACCGACTGAAATCTAACACCCATTTTTTTAGCCGTTCACCACAAAACTCACGTAAAAACCACCGTAGAGGAAAACAAAACAGAGAAGCACATCACTCAAGGACATAAGCCAAGCAAACAGAGGTCACATATTAACCCCCGCAATGCCTAACAAATACAACAACAAGGCCTAGAATAGTGGTTCACAACCCCTCCACCTAAGACACCCCTAACATGCAATCTGGACATTCCAGGTCACCCCTTAAGGCACAAGGAAATTCCCATATAGAAAATAACATATGCCTAACATCAGGTCCCACTGTGACAAGGGCAATGTGGAGAATATAGTGCCTCAAATGCCCCATACACACATCTCCCCAAAAAATGTGTAAAATCAATATTACCAATCACTAATGCAGAACATAGCAACATGGGAAAAGTGACGCACCCTGAGCTGGTGCACATGGCACACCGACATGACACCCAGGTTGTGAACCACTGGCCTACACCATACAAACAAGTCACAGACAAACAAGAATCCAGGAACCGCACAAGGACAAGGGGAACACAAAGCACCACAACGTAAGTCATAACAACACACCATGGAACAACAGGGGTTAACCCACAACACAACATGCACACCTGTCACTCCAAGAACAAACCGAGCTCACCAATGTAACCGCAGCAGTCCATGGAGACAAAACACACACCTGACAGGTGCATACCAAATACACATAACCACACCACTAACCACAGACACACCAGAAAACAATTACCTGGATAACACACACCTCACCATTAGTCCATTACGACCACATGAACACCATTCTACTGCTGTTTAGAAGTGACAGACCACCCTCCTCAGATGTAGTGCGAGAGACACTGACAGAGAGACAGACCAACACCGGTATGTACACATGATTGTACCTAAGACGACAGTGGAGGCGAAGGTGTGAGAGGGCTAGGGCTCATCCTCCTCCTCCTCCTCCAAGCACCCCTGTCCAACAGCTGTCACCTGCTGCAACTGTTCTTGCTCCGGCTGAAGGCCTGCCATGCTGACTTGTTTGTGTGTGTGTAGCACAGTGACTATGCCACTCCATTGCTTGTCAATGTCTTGTCCAGGCATCAGGACCATGTGAGGTGTCCATCAAGGGGATGGCAAGCAGACATATATATGTGTGTGACACGGACCCTGAGCACACAACTCATCAGTATGTAGATCGAGATCCATGAAATAACTCCTGTTTCATGAGTCTTGGTCTACACACCGATGTGTGTGCCCACTCACATATACATATGTCTGCTTGCCATACCCGTGATACAAACCCATAAGGTCATGATGGCTAGACAACACCTTGACAAGCAATGGATTGTTCACTCCGTGTCACACAACCAAGCTGTACCCGTGGAGTGCCAGTAAGGTCTCCAAAGCATTGCTGAGCAATGTGTTGTGTACATCTCTGGCACTCAAGGGTATGATGATGGATCAGCAATAACATGACTGTTGTGTTCATAGTGCACCTTCCAGTCTTGTCTTCACCCTCTGCAGGCATCCATGGCATGACCCCTCATGGGCCAGAAGTTTGTTCCGGTGTCATGTTGAATCCACGTTCATGAGGATCACCTGTTAGTGTCCATGTCAATTACACATATGATCACATATGACTATCTTGTGTCATTGATCACTTCACCCTTGTCAGGGTTTGAAAGGGATAGTAATACTGAATATGTTTTAGAAATCCATGTAGTAGGGTTCATCCCACTGAGTAAAACAAGGGCACTCCCACTGGTGAAAGGTGTTTCATTTCAAAGTGATTTCAGCTCAAAGTTGAATTTCATCGATCAAATATCACACCATCTCATGGACAGCTCTGGTCCCAGCACCATGAATCTCCATAGGATGGTGTAGCAAAAGCGCCACTTGACATTTTCATATTTAAAAATCAACTGTGAGCTGAAATAACCTGTGAATGAAACACCCTTCAGCAGTGGGAGTTCCCTTGTTCTACTCAGAGGGATGAACCCTAAAACATATTTGTTCATACATTCTAAGCATTACTATCCCCTTAACTGTGATCATGTTGTTCAAGTTCAACTCACATCATGGAGCAACACCCTGATGTTGTTTGGCTTTCATATGTGGTCTGTGAGTTGACATGTCTGTATGTGATGTGTGTGTTCACCCCTGCTGTAATGGCTTGGGACGCCATTCATCATGCATGAGTTGTGTTCACTGCATAGCTTTGCAATGCATTAGAGACAATGTATGTTGTGTGTGCCCCCTCCCATCGTTCAATATCCCATACCCAGGTTAGTTGTGCATGAGTTGTGTCCAGTCCATAGCTGTGCAATGCATTGGAGAAAACTCTGCCACTAACCGGGTCTGATAAAAACAAACAGACATGGGCATGTGTCAAAGCAACAACTGCACATTTATTATGTGAACCATGGACTCCTATTTCCTTTTCTTGGGGGTGCTTTGGGCGGGGCTGCAGGGGTGGCCTCCTGCACTCTACACTGTGAGGCCCTAGTGCTTCTGGAGGCTGTGGGTGGAGGTGGTGAGGTGCTGGCAGGGGTAGTGGCACCGGAACTGGAGGCCTGGGCCTGGCACCCAGTCTCCAGCTGGTTCTGTTCCGTCATCTCAGCTACCACCTGGTCCATCACAGCTGACATCCTGTTGGTGTATGTGACCAGGTGGTTGATAAGGGTCAACTGCTGGGCCTCCATAGCCCTCATGCTGGCCAGGATGTGTGCTATATGTGTCTCCATCCTGCTCAGGGACCTAGCACAACTCTGGCCCACCCGGAGTTGCCTCCTCTGAAGTCCCACAAACTCCTGATCCAGGATGGCAGTGGTGATGGTTCGTGTTGTCGAGGGAGTTGAGGCCGGTGGTGTGCATGGCATGTGGATGGCATCTGGTTCCCCCTCAATCAGTGGGGATCAGGGTGAGGGAGCACAGTGAGAGCCACCCTGGAGGGACTGTGGGGACATCTCCAGCCCTGTCTCTGCCCCTTCACCTTCCTGGGATCCCCCAGAGTGCATTGGTGGTGTGGGTGGTGGTGGTAGGGTGAACACCTCCCTTGCCTGTGGGTGTTGTGGCTCCCCTATTAGCCACACATGTTCATACCCCAGGGGCCATTGGAATGTGGACTCCTGAGTGTCCTCCTGTCACATGTGTCCCCGTGGCCTGGAGGTTGGCCCGAATCTGGACTGCTGTGGCATGGGCACCATCTCAGGCATCCAATGTCTACCCATTGGTGGGGGGGGGGCTGGTAGCCCAGCTGCTGCTGCAGTGGAGGGGGAGCCTGGTATCCCAGTTGCTGCTGCTGTGATGGTGGGGGGGCTTGGTAGCACAGTTGGTGCTGTGGTGCTGGTGGGGGCCTGGTAGCCCAGTTGCTGCTGCTGTGGTGGGGGGGCTTGGTAGCCCAGCTGCTGCTGCGGTGGTGGGGGGCCTGGTAGCCCAGCTGCTGCTGCTGACATGGTGGTTGTGGTGTTAGGGATGTGGTTGACTCCTCAGGTTAGCTTGTCCCAGGATCCCCTGTGGATGCAGGCATGTATGCTGAGAGCTACGACAGGAGTACTGCAAGAGCATGACATTAACATGTGACCCTCTGAGTGGCAGGATGGTATCTATTGCTTTGCAATGCATTGGTCACCATCCTGACACACATCGTTTGCCGAACCTGACAGGATCTAATACATTGATTCGTATAACCTACAGTGGTGTAGCTTTAATCATCATATGTATCCTGGAGTGTGAGTATGGCAAGTCACCCCCATACATCTGGATACGTGTGGTGATAAGAAGTGGACCAACTCACCTTGGGTGATACAAAACCATTGCGTGTACATCACCTAGACCTTGACAGCAAACACACTAGGGCCTCTGTGAACATCAATGTACCGGTGAGGACCAATGACTACGGAGTCCAAACAATGTTGTCAGCAGCACTAACAGACACAGCAAGCACACCAACAAACACGCACTGTGGAACCCAACAACCCTATCAGCTGGAGGACACATCAAACAGACCGCAGGACGGCTGGAATCCAAACACGCATCAGACATGGGCGGGGTTATTCAGTACTATTGGAGGTTACGTCTACTTTTTCCTATGTTATACTATGGAGCTTAAGCACTGATATAGGAGGACAACCTTTTAGTAAAGTCGATACTTTTTTGGCTAACTAAACAGATTTAAAATACAAGCTTTCAAGACTTCTTCGCTCTCTTCCTCAGGCCTGTTATACCTTCCTCATTCATGTTATGCCTGAAGAAGAGACCTTAGAAGTCTTGAAAGCTTGCATTTTAAATCTGTTTAGTTAGCCAATAAAGGTATCAACTTTACTAAATTTTTGCCCCCTGTATTTCTACGGCTAACACGGTACCAACTCTCATCTATTAAGAGCTGATATGTCCCAAGTTGTTTAGATCTCACTGCATTGGCTTCACAGACTAACACAGGTACTGCAGATGTGATGACACTGCAGTTGTCATGTACACATTGTCACCTCTGTCTGACACCCTAGTGAATGTCCCCCCATCATGGTTGAGTCTTGTGAATCACATATGTCCTGCAGAGTGGTAATGGCAGTGAATGCCCCCTGGCCATCCCCACTCTGCAGGCTACATATTATGCAGAAAGCTGAACCTTGACCATTCCACTTGGACTAACGTGTTCAATGCCTAGCCCTGACATACAGTAACAATACAATAGGAAACACACCAATTCCCCTCCTTGCTATTCTCTGGTAACCCTTTGGGTGCCAGGGGGTTAGCCAATGTATTGTCACACAATGCATTACTCATCACTGTAGCACTCCAGGGGTTGTGTGCTGACCTCTTTGTCACTCTATGTATGACATTGTGATACACATAACAGATCTGTGACTGACACATGACAGTGTGCATTGGATTTGTGCTGTGCATGATGTTGTTTTGGACAGCATGAAGGGGGTTCAACAGGGACTTGACCATTACCATTCAGGCTGGGTTGGTCAAGTATTATGTCCTTGTTTGACGTCCCTCCAAGCTGTGTGGCTGAATTGTGGTGTGGAATGCTGTCAATGTGTTCAGGTGTCACTATGTTGGGCTATGGTAGGTGTCAGGATGTGTGTGTTGCGTATGTAGACTTTCATGCACTTACTGGTGGCCTGGAGGCTGCTTTTCTGTCCGGTATCAGACCATCCTGGGATCCCCTGTACTGTGGTCTCAGAAATGGTCCTCTTCAGTCTCTCCTCCCAGTCCTCATAGTGGATGCGCAGGGGTGGGCCACCTCCAGTGCCTCTCGCATGTATCACCTCCTGCCCCATTTTCTTCTTCACCACTCTCTTGCAGTCCGTCCACCTCTTCTTGACGGACTCAAGAGAGCGGCTACAACTGGACAGAGCATTGACTGCCACCAACACTTCACTCCAAGCAGCCTTCTTCCTCGCCCCCATTTGGGGGACCTTCCCCCTGGGGAGCAGCATCTGATCCCGCAACATGATGGCCTCCACCAGGACCCTATTCTCCTCGGTGGAGTACTTGGGGTCACGCATCCTCTCCTCCTCAGCACCACCATGTGATAGTTGAAAGCCTTGGCTGCGATGGCCCTGGCTGTGTGTGGTGCTCCCCCTGATGTACCCCTCATCCCACTGCCAGCTCTGGCCCTGCTCGCTGTGTGCCTAGTCTGGCATGGCTCCCCCTCCTCCCCAGGGATCTCACTCTCCCTCCCCTACCCTGACCAAGGATACCCACCTGCTCCTCTTCCTCCTCTCCTCCTACTCTCCCCACCCCTCTCTCCTGTCCTCCTCTCCTCATCATTCCTCTCACCCACTCACACACAGGCACTCACTCAGGCCCTCACACACTCACTCACTTGCACTCACAGACTCACTCTGACAAACAACAGATAAAGGTGTGTGTGTGTGTTTTATTAACAAAACAAAATATGGCCTGTGTGTGTGTGTTTGAATGTGTGTATTTGGTATGTACAAAGATGTATTATGTGTCGCAAGGTGTGCTGCAATCCCTCCAACTCCTTCTACCTGCGTGTGACGCGCCTCACCTACCTGTCTCTTTACACCAACCTCCGCTCCTGGGTCCTGTGCTCTAGTGAACGTGATACACAGACAAAGGTGTGTCGGTTATTTTGGGTCTATATATAGTTTATTTAACTGAACTTGATACTTTGGGGTGCTGTGATTGGCTGTGGCACTACGTAACGTCGGACGTTCACTTATTTCTTTTATTGGGACGTTTCTCACGTTATTTATCGTGTGTTTTGCAACAGGGATGAGGTCAGATTTTGGGCAACTCCAGTTTTGTAGTTTCCGTGTGTTTTGTAGGCCGTCGCCCGTTAGCCATTCTGGGAAAATGTGAATCTCTGGTTACCCAGTCTTGGTTAAGTCGCGACGGCCTATTTTTACATCACGTTGGTTTTAACGACAACATTTGGATCGAGCCCTAAATGTCATCACGGCTACTACACACATGATATCATGCCTAGTACATGCATGTTATTATAGTTAGTACACACCTTATCCTGACTAGTACATACATGTGATCACAGCTAGTAAACACATGATATCATGGCTAGTACATGCATGTTATTATGGTTAGTACACACCTTATCCTGACTAGTACATACATGTGATCACAGCTAGTAAACACATGATATCATGGCTAGTACATGCATGTTATTACGGTTAGTACACACCTTATTATGGCTATTACATACATGTTATCACGGCTGGTACACACACATGATATCATGGCTAGTACATACATGATATCATGACTAGTACATGCATGTTATCATGACTAGTGCATACATGATATCATGGCTAGTACATACATGATATCATGGCTAGTACATGCATGTTATCATGACTAGTGCATACGTGATATCATGGCTAGTACATACATGATATCATGGCTAGTACATGCATGTTATCATGACTAGTGCATACATGATATCATGGCTAGTACATACATGATATCATGGCTAGTACACGCATGTTATCATGACTAGTGCATACATGATATCATGGCTAGTACATACATGTTATAATCTTCAAGCTGTTTTCCAAGTACTCATCCTCTGTGACCGGCCGGCCTTGTAGCTCCAGTTTCAGACTGGAATCTCGTACAGTCCAGACAAAGAGGGGGACCAGACCTTTATCCACCGGACCTCCGGCCTCCTGCATGTCTTGTGAAGCTCTGTCTGTAATGAACTCACACTGCTCGGCCGTACAACTGGGAACTTTCATAAGGAATAAATATCATCTAGAATGTGACACGTCTTAAAAAGAGGGATAAATATTCTGAATCTTGTTAAAGGAGCAGTAATCTTTTTTTTTTTTTATAAAAACCTGTACTTAATAGGGCTTCTCCTTCTGACAAAACAAATGAACTCTCACAGCTGGCAGGTGTTTTATGTAAACGATATAACTGAGTGTCAGCAAGTGAGTGACAGTCTGATCACTTCCTGAGATTTCTGACAGGAAGTGAGTCTGCAGTTTCCAACAAAATCTATGGAGAACTGTTTGTCAGCAACTCCCTTCTGCTACAGAATGCAATAGAAAACCTAATTTGAATCTACCACTAGTGGGTAATGTTGATGTACAAAAACAAGATAGTTTAAACTATAATTACTCTGAAAATATGCATCGCTCAACAGCAAGAGTACCCTTGTTGTATGCAACAGGAAAAGCCCTACAATATATATTTGTACATAAAAAATTTACTGCTCCTTTAACCCTTACAGCATCAAGCCAGTGTGGGACATGTGTTTGGCCATGTGTAACCGTACAACCAGGCCTGTGTCCCAGACGGAATTGTACTCTTTCCCTCTGCTCCATGCCCATTTACATTTATTAAAAAACATATCAGACCTAATTGGGGGAATATCAGGACCTCTCCTGTAGTCAACCCAGCTATTGGTCTCCCACACAATAGCCCTGGAAGATCAATAGAGTCAACACAGGGAAGTTGCAAGGCTCCCCTACTTCCAGTCCTACCTGAACTTCCAAGTAGAAGTGGGCAGGATAGAGAAAGCCTCCCAAACCATCAGAGTCGTGACCAATGTCACCAGAGCTGTGGGAGGCTTTCCCCAATGCCACCCACTTCTACCAGGAAGTTCAGATATACGTTGTGTGTCAGAGGGAAGGACACCACTCTGGAGCTTACACATAGACCTCCCCAACCTCTTGGTCTGTTGTACACTGGTAGTCATCCCCCCACACACTCACACACATTGACCCTACTGGTAGTCATAGGTCTCCACATAAACTGTCAGCCTCCCCCAGCCTGGTTCTTCTGCTGCCAACTCCTCTCTACCCAGGGTCTAAGCTGCCACTTTCTCACTCCATACTGCCACCTTCCCTCTCCCTATTCTCCCTGATACCACACCACATCATCACTCCCCATCGCCACCTCCTCTCTCTCCCCTTGTTTCCTGTTCTGACTCCTTTCCCAAGGCTCCCCCCAATCTCCTACTCTCCTTCCAGGGTTTCCACCCCTGTCTTTACCAGCCGACTGACACTGCCGCCTCCTCTGGTTCAACGGTCACCTTCTCTCTCGTCTTCCCAGTCCTCTCCCCCATCCATGATCCACTGCAAATTGATTTGGATGGACCAGGAATTTTCTCCAGGTTCTCTGAATCAATCAGCGAAATGAATCACAGACGTTTCACCCGTCTCTAATTCCACATAAAGACCTAGGAAACCACCCAAGTCACGTCTCTAATAGACTCTAGCATCTAGTGATGTATCCAGGTTAAACAGTACCAAAGGGATACCAGAGCTTGTTCAATGCGTCTTGGTCTATGGTGCCTTTACTGTTATACACCAAAGTACTGCTCAGAAGCACAGCCAGCGAGAGAACATCAGTGTCATTCCGAGAGTTACCCTAAAAACAGAAATATGTGTCATTCCGAGAGTTACCCTAAAAACAGAAATATGTGTCATTCCGAGAGTTACCCTAAAATCAGAAATATGTGTCATTCCGAGAGTTAACCTAAAATCAGAAATATGTGTAATTCCAAGAGTTACCCTAAAATCAGAAATATGTGTCATTCCGAGAGTTACCCTAAAAACAGAAATATGTGTCATTCCGAGAGTCACCCCAAAAACAGAAATATGTGTCATTCCGAGAGTCACCCTAAAAACAGAAATATGTGTCATTCCGAGAGTCACCCCAAAAACAGAAATATGTGTCATTCCGAGAATCACCCTAAAATCAGAAATATGTGTCATCCTGAAAGTTACCCTAAAAACAGAAATATGTGTCATCCCGAGAGTTACCCCAAAAACAGAAATATGTGTCATTCCGAGAGTCACCCTAAAATCAGAAATATGTGTCATTCCGAGAGTTACCCTAAAAACAGAAATGTGTGTAATTCCAAGAGTCACCCTAAAATCAGAAATGTGTGTAATTCCGAGAGTTACCCTAAAAACAGAAATATGTGTCATTCTGAGAGTTACCCTAAAAACAGAAATATGTGTCACCCTCAGAGTCACCCTAAAAACAGAAATATGTGTCACCCTCAGAGTTACCCTAAAAACAGAAATATGTGTTATCCCGAGAGTCACCCTAAAGACAGAAATATGTGTCATTCCGAGAGTTACCCTAAAAACAGAAATATGTGTCATTCTGAGTCACCCTAAAATCAAAAATATGTGTCATTCTGAGAGTTACCCTAAAAACAGAAATATGTGTCACCCTCAGAGTCACCCTAAAAACAGAAATATGTGTCACCCTCAGAGTTACCCTAAAAACAGAAATATGTGTCAATATTCTTACAGTTACCATAAAAAGATAAATATAATGTCCGTGTGTATAGAGAGAGATGCATAACACTCCAATTTACCTTGCTCACGTCTCCAAGACCTTCTGTGTCCAATAAAACCAATGTGTGGTCCGTCATTATGGGATGGGAGACGCACCACATCCAGATACCCTTTGTGTTTGCCTCAACCGTATGTCCTACAGAAAACCCACCTAAAAGAGAGACATCACCCATTAGGGTATTCATTACAGCATGTTCTTAGTGGAACTAACACCATATGACATATTAAGTTAATTTCCTATTTATAATTATGGTTTATGAGATATTTAGATTTAGGAATGTCTTATTCTATGCACATTAGATATTACTAGCTGGTACAGCGTGTTCCAAATACTAACATTCCACACTGATCTCCCCCCAACCTGCAGCTACCTGACAGCCAAATACTAACATTCCACACTGCTCTCCCCCCAACCTGCAGCTACCTGCCAGCCAAATACTAACATTCCACACTGCTCTCCCCCCAACCTGCAGCTACCTGCCAGCCAAGTACTAACATTCCACACTGATCTCCCCCAACCTGCAGCTACCTGCCAGCCAAATACTAACATTCCACACTGATCCCCCTCCAACCTGCAGCTACCTGCCAGCCAAATACTAACATTCCACACTGATCTCCCCCCAACCTGCAGCTACCTGCCAGCCAAATACTAACATTCCACACTGATCTCCCCCCAACCTGCAGCTACCTGCCAGCCAAATACTAACATTCCACACTGCTCTCCCCCCAACCTGCAGCTACCTGCCAGCCAAATACTAACATTCCACACTGCTCTCCCCCAACCTGCAGCTACCTGCCAGCCAAATACTAACATTCCACACTGATCTCCCCCCAACCTGCAGCTACCTGCCAGCCAAGTACTAACATTCCACACTGATCCCCCTCCAACCTGCAGCTACCTGCCAGCCAAATACTAACATTCCACACTGATCTCCCCCAACCTGTAGCTACCTGCCAGCCAAGTACTAACATTCCACACTGATCCCCCTCCAACCTGCAGCTACCTGCCAGCCAAGTACTAACATTCCACACTGATCTCCCTCCAACCTGCAGCTACCTGCCAGCCAAATACTAACATTCCACACTGATCTCCCCCCAACCTGCAGCTACCTGCCAGCCAAATACTAACATTCCACACTGCTCTCCCCCCAACCTGCAGCTACCTGCCAGCCAAATACTAACATTCCACACTGCTCTCCCCCCAACCTGCAGCTACCTGCCAGCCAAATACTAACATTCCACACTGCTCCCCCCCCAACCTGCAGCTACCTGCCAGCCAAATACTAACATTCCACACTGATCTCCCCCCAACCTGCAGCTACCTGCCAGCCAAATACTAACATTCCACACAGCTCTCCCCCAACCTGCAGCTACCTGCCAGCCAAATACTAACATTCCACACTGATCTCCCCCCAACCTGCAGCTACCTGCCAGCCAAATACTAACATTCCACACTGCTCCCCCCCCAACCTGCAGCTACCTGCCAGCCAAATACTAACATTCCACACTGCTCTCCCCCCAACCTGCAGCTACCTGCCAGCCAAATACTAACATTCCACACTGCTCTCCCCCCAACCTGCAGCTACCTGCCAGCCAAATACTAACATTCCACACTGCTCCCCCCCCAACCTGCAGCTACCTGCCAGCCAAATACTAACATTCCACACTGCTCTCCCCCCAACCTGCAGCTACCTGCCAGCCAAATACTAACATTCCACACTGCTCTCCCCCCAACCTGCAGCTACCTGCCAGCCAAATACTAACATTCCACACTGATCTCCCCCCAACCTGCAGCTACCTGCCAGCCAAATACTAACATTCCACACTGCTCTCCCCCCAACCTGCAGCTACCTGACAGCCAAATACTAACATTCCACACTGCTCTCCCCCCAACCTGCAGCTACCTGACAGCCAAATACTAACATTCCACACTGCTCTCCCCCCAACCTGCAGCTACCTGCCAGCCAAATACTAACATTCCACACTGATCTCCCCCCAACCTGCAGCTACCTGCCAGCCAAATACTAACATTCCACACTGCTCTCCCCCCAACCTGCAGCTACCTGCCAGCCAAATACTAACATTCCACACTGCTCTCCCCCCAACCTGCAGCTACCTGCCAGCCAAATACTAACATTCCACACTGCTCTCCCCCCAACCTGCAGCTACCTGCCAGCCAAATACTAACATTCCACACTGATCTCCCCCCAACCTGCAGCTACCTGCCAGCCAAATACTAACATTCCACACTGATCTCCCCCCAACCTGCAGCTACCTGACAGCCAAATACTAACATTCCACACTGCTCTCCCCCCAACCTGCAGCTACCTGACAGCCAAATACTAACATTCCACACTGCTCTCCCAACCTGCAGCTACCTGACAGCCAAATACTAACATTCCACACTGCTCTCCCAACCTGCAGCTACCTGACAGCCAAATACTAACATTCCACACAGCTCTCCCCCAACCTGCAGCTACCTGCCAGCCAAGTACTAACATTCCACAATGCTCTCCCAACCAGCTACCACAACCTGCCAGCCAAATACTAACATTCCACACTGCTCTCCCAACCAGCTACCACAACCTGCCAGCCAAGTACTAACATTCCATACTGATCTCCCCCCAAAATGCAGCTACCTGCCAGCCAAGTACTAACATTCCACACTGATCTCCCCCCAACCTGCATCTACCTGCCAGCCAAATACTAACATTCCACACTGCTCTCCCAACCAGCTACCACAACCTGCCAGCCAAATACTAACATTCCACATTGCTCTCCCAACCAGCTACCACAACCTGCCAGCCAAATACTAACATTCCACACTGCTCTCCCCCAACCTGCAGCTACCTGCCAGTCAAATACTAACATTCCACAATGCTCTCCCTCCCACCTGCTGCTACCTGCCAACAAGATACTAACATTCCACACTTCTCTCCCTTCCACCAACCACTACCTGAAAGCCAGATACTAACATTCCACATTGTTCTTCATCTCACTGCCATTCATTGCCAGCTAGATAGTAACATTCCACACTGCTCTCCCTCCCACCTACCACTCCCTGCCAGCCATATACTAACATTCCACACTGATCTAAATCCCACTACCACTCCATTCCAGGTAGATACTGACATTCCTCATTGCTCTCCCTCTCACTTGAAACTCCCTCAGCTCTTCCTTCTACCGCCATACTTATTTCAATAACCAGTTAAAGGGGTTTATTAGACACCTCTATACAGTTGAAAAACAATATGAATAAGATTATGATTAACCCTTTCAGTGCTGTAAGATGTCCTGGGATGCCAGAGCAGTGGGGAATGTTAGTGCCAGGCATTGCAGGGATGGTGTTACATTGTATCACTATTCCTGCTTTCATAGTCCCTAAAATGGAAGCAAGAAGGGACTGAGTCGCCTTCCGCCATCGTTCCCGGGTTTCTCCCTCTCAAAGCTGAACTGGCACCGTCGGATGCACCGGTCAAGCAAATGGACGGACTTGTTGTTGACTCGCAGAGTGTTGAATCTCCAATGTCGTTGACTCCGTGTAGAAGGATGCGAGTTGAGGAGGGTTCGACGAGGCTCCAGTCTCATCGACGAGTCGCAGGCTGGAACTCCAGGCAATAGAGAGTGAGGCCTCTACTCCCGGTCTACGAATAACAGGAAAAGTGTAGCAGGATCACAGGTAGCTGTTTGTCAAGCAGGTTCGAGCACGATGCAAGCTCAAGTCAAATGTTCACTGGAACCACAGGAAGGAGAAGACGGTGTCCACGTCGCCACCTGACAGCATAGGAAGTTGGGTCGCAGGAAGCTGGCAGCAGGCGGTCGCCGATTCAGGATATTTGGCGCAGATGGGTATCTGAGTGGATACTTTATACCATAAGCAGTACAAGTCTCCAGGACTCCTTGTTCACTCAGAGTAACTCTCAACCTTATTAAGCAAACCACACATATTTATACACAAAACCTACATTGAAATACATGGGCAGGCAGGATACAGTCGGTGACTCACAGGGATAATATAATCACAATATACAAGACAAAGGACCAACAACAGAAGGTCCCAGCAATTACAATAACACAGACATGATTGCATTACTACACAAAAGGCTAGCAACAAATGGTACAAGACAATACAAAGGGCCAGACGTGATTAAGTTAACACACCACAGGGGGTCTTAATACAGTTCACCATAGTCAATAGCTGGAGTGGCCACAATACACACCTTAGGGACAAGGGCCCAAGGTTGGAGACTTTGTTTGACTACTTTGAATGTCCTGCTCCAACCTTGACCAATCCCTGAGATGCCTACGGTTCCCCATGTTAGGCTATGGAAGATATTTGCATGCCTACTTCAGGGATTCGATTGAACCAGCTTTCGCCTCTTGCCCCTCGCCACCGGGCGTTCGATCAGATGGAGACAATCACACACCGCACCGGCAACCTCCGACTGGTAGTCGGTGAACGAGTGAAACTCGAACACAACAATACATTTAAACGCAGACTATTCGCCAGTCTCTCCTCCTAGAGTGGTCGACACTCTGAACACAGGGCAGTTCTGTGTATTAACTTCTGTTCGTCACAACTGCCTATTCACATAAGGGCTCGACACAGTCTCTTAATCCAGTCTAAGGACTTGCAAGGTTGTACGACTGGGTCCAAAGCAGTGTCCAAACAGGGCAAAAATATCCACAGTCTTTTGTGTCCTTTGTGTAACAGTCTCAGGCCCAGGCAAGGGCTCCAGTAATGGGCTAATGATCCGTTACATATATACCCCTTTTTTGTACCAAGCCAGCGGTTGCTTGAGGAAATGCTGGCTTGGGACTCTGGGAGAGCCATGCTGATAGGAGCCCCTTGTCCTGGGCTGAGAGCACAACTTGAACCCCTTGTCCTGGGTCAGGGATAGACTTGAGCCCCTTGTCGGGGCCAGGAGAAAACATTAGCCCCTTGTCCGGGCCTGGAGAAAACATTAGCCCCTTGTCCAGGCCTGGAGAAAACATTAGCCACTTGTCCGGGCCTGGAAACAATGTGAGCCCCTTGTCCTGGGCCAGGAGTAAAACTGGGGTCCTTGGTCCTGGGCCAAGGAAACTGGTACCTCTTGGTCCTGGCTACCACCAGGTTGAGTGGGCTCTGTTTTTCCATGCTCCAGGCAGTACTGGAGTCAGACCCTCCTGGGTCTGGGGCCAGTGGTGTTGGATCCAGAGCCAGTCTATGAGGGGAATGTTCTTGGGGCAAAGGTGTCTCCCTTGCTGTTGCTGTGCTGGGAAGAGGCTGAGACTGGCAGCCCCACTGCGTTCTGATGGGGGGCAGCGGAGGACCAGACTGTGGGGAGATAGGCACATCTCCCCCTTTTACGTGGGAAAGTGCCCCATGAGGGCAGGAGAGGAGGCTGCTCCCACTCTCCTGGGTTGGATCAATATTCAAAGGGCCACTGGCAAAACTGGTGGTCCTCTTGCCCAGGGTAGGGACATCCAGAGGACTGGTGAGGAGCGTACTCCAACTCACCGGTACAGGGCAGATCCACTGGGGAAAATCACAAAACCTCCAGGGAGGATGCTGTCCCACTTCCTGTGGCTGGGTCAATAGTTGGCCTGGTGGGGAACAAATTCCCATCCACCAGGCTGGGGTCAGTAGGGGCCAGGGCCAACAAAGGGTTCTGGGTGAGGACCAGGGTCCCACTCACCAAGGTGGGGGCATCAAACAACGGGACAATATGTCCAGCAGGGAGGACTGTGGTCCCACTCCCTGGGTCAGGGCCATCACTTGCCCTGGTGGGGAACGAATTCCCACCCACCAGGCTGGGGTAAAAAGATCCAGGGACAACAAGGGAATCCCTGGTGAGGACCGTGGTCCCACTCACCAAGGCTGGGGTATCCGGAAAAGGGGCAACAGCCTTTGGGCTGCTGATGAGGACTGGTGTCCCACTCATCACAGCCAGGGTTTTACAGGGCCTGGTGGGCTCGTTCCCACTCACCAGGCCAGGGGACACATAGGGGCTGGTGGGGAAAGCATTCCTACCCACAAGTTCAGGGTTCTCATAGCCACTGGGAAAGATCGCAGTCCAACTTCCCATGGCAGGCACATTCATGCCCCTGGAGAGCATACATTCCTCTTTCTCCAGGGCAGTATCCATAGGGAAAGGATAGGGGCTGCTGGTGGGGACCTGCATCTCATCCACCACAGCAGGGGTTTCCAAAGCCCTGGTGAGCTCACTCCCTCTCACCAGGCCAGGGATCACATAGGGGCTGGTGGGCTCGCTCCCACCCACCAGTTCACAGTCCACAGGATCAACAAGAGGGTTAGCAGCACTGTTTTCCTTCAGTCCGTTGGGGTCCTCTTCTTCCAGGCCACAAACTTCAGGGCCATTCTCTGCCTTGAGGAAGACCGCAGTTCCATTCCTCAGGGCCATAACATCAGTGCCCCTGGAAAGCACACAATTCTCTTTCTCCAGGGCAGTATCCAACAACACAGGGGCCAAAATCTTGGGGCTGCTGGTGAGCTCACTCCTACTCACCAGTTCAGAGAAAAGGTTGCTGCTGGTGAGGACCTTCGTCCCACTCACCGCAGCAGGGAAAACAGGGGAAAGGGCCACATGGCCATCAGGGAGGACGGTTGTCCCACCCACTGATGCAGGGGTATTCTTGGGGCTGAGGAGGAGTGAATTCCCACTCCTCAGGTCAGGGGTAGCAATATCCAGGGCAACAGGTTCATCAGGGAGGATGGTTGTCCCACTCCCTGATGCAGGGTCAGCAAAAGGGTCCTCACAGGGTCTGGTGTGGAGCGCATTCCCACTCACCAAGCTGCGGGTAACTTTTTCACTGGGGAGAACCTCCTTCCTCGTTTTCCCAGCACAAAGCTCACGCATGTACCGGTCATGTACTGTATCCATCAGTTGATCTGTCTTGGCGAATTATGGCTTGTGTCCCAGGAGCGGCATGAGGTTCACCATCCTCTGGTACACCTGGTCAGAACTCGGTCCTATTCCAATGATGTGCCACTTTACCTCCACTATGAATTCAATGAACTCCCAGTCGGGCTCTACAGCTCCGAGGTGCTTCTGGAAGTCACTGAGACCCCATATGGGTCCGACTGATTCGACAAGTTCCAAAAAGTCCAGGAAACCCCATTCGGCCACTACTACTCTGCTGGGTCCTCGTGCCGCCATGCCTCATTCGATGTAACCGATGAAAGGAGAACATCCCACCACTCGCCACCAGTGTAACAGAAGCAAGAAGGAACAGCATCGGCTGGGGTCAATGGGGGTCAAAGTAAAACAAGGGGTCAGTATGCTCCTCTCGATGCCGGACTGGAGCTGTCGGATGTACTGGTTGAGCAAATGGACGGACTTGTTGTTGACTTGCAGAGTTGCTGAATCCCTGATGTCGTCGACTCTGCGTCGAAGGATGCAAGTTGAGGAGGGTTCAACGAGGTCTCGTCAACGAGTCACAGGCTGGACCTCCAGGCAGTAGAGAGTGAGGCCTCTACTCCCGGTCTACGAATAACAGGAAAAGTGTAGCAGGATCACAGGTAGCTGTTTGTTGAGCAGGTTCGAGCACGATGCAAGCTCAAGTCGAATGTTCACTGGAACCAAAGGAAGGAGAAGACGGTGTCCACGTCGCCACCTGACAGCATATGAAGTTGGGTCGCAGGAAGCTGGCAGCAGGCGGTCACCGATTCAGGATATTTGGCGCAGATGGGTATCTGAGTGGATACTTTATACCATAAGCAGTACAAGTCTCCAGTACTCCTTGTTCACTCAGAGTAACTCTCAACCTTATTAAGCAAACCACACATATTTATACACAAAACCTACATTGAAATACATGGGCAGGCAGGATACAGTCGGTGACTCACAGGGATAATATAATCACAATATACAAGACAAAGGACCAACAACAGAAGGTCCCAGCAATTACAATAACACAGACATGATTGCATTACTACACAAAAGGTTAGCAACAAATGGTACAACACAATCCAAAGGGCCAGACGTGATTAAGTTAACACACCACAGGGGGTCTTAATACAGTTCACCATAGTCAATAGCTGGAGTGGCCACAATACACATCTTAGGGACAAGGGCCCAAGGTTGGAGACTTTGTTTGACTACTTTGAATGTCCTGCTCCAACCTTGACCAATCCCTGAGATGCCTACGGTTCCCCATGTTAGGCTATGGAAGATATTTGCATGCCTACTTCAGGGATTCGATTGAACCAGCTTTCACCTCTTGTCCCCTGCTACCGCGCATTCGATCCAATGGAGACGATCACACACCGCGCCTGCAACCTCCGACTGGTAGTCAGTGAACGAATGAACCTCGAACACAACAATACATTTAAACACAGACTATTCACCAGTCTCTCCTCCTAGAGTGGTCGACACTCTGAACACAGGGCAGTTCTGTGTATTAACTTCTGTTCGTCACAACTGCCTATTCACATAAGGGCTCGACACAGTCTCTTAACCCCTTAAGGACCGGCGCGCACACGCGCGGCCGGCACTTGCGGACCACGGGGCATTTTTTTTTATTGGTGCTTCCGGTTCAGGACTTCCGGAGCGGAGTGCAGCCGCGACGGGAGCCCTGAATGCCATGCCGTGCCAGGACCGTCATTGGTCCTTAAGTGCCGGACCGCAGTGACGGTCCTGGCACGGCAATGGTCCTTAAGGGGTTAATCCAGTCTAAGGACTTGCAAGGTTGTACGACTGGGCCCAAAGCAGTGTCCAAACAAGGAAAAAATGTCCATAGTCTTTTGTGTTCTTTGTGTAACAGTCTCAGGCCCAGACAAGGGCTCCAGTAACGGACTATGATCCGTTACAGTCCATGATAGAAAACTCTCTGAAGACAGAAATTTAGGGAGCTGTCAGGAAGGTGTAAACGAGATAGGTGAGGATGAGAAAAAAGAAATAAAAATACAAGTGTGGGCAATGTGACCTTCCATACTGTGCGCTGACAGGACCTGCCAAGTCTCCAGAAGGTGGTTTTAACTGTCACTTGTCACAATACCACCCTAAACGCACAGTAACAATTAAAATGTCAAATATGTCCTGTAATTGTATTTAATTCAAATGTCATCACATCTTAAACTTTGATTATTTAGGTGCAGTATCAGAGTGGCATGAAATTGTACAGTGGCGCTGTTGCTACACCATCCTATGGGCAGCTCTGGTCAGTTGACTGTAAATCTCCATAAGATAGTGTAGCAATAGCGCCACTGTACAATTTCAGGCTACTGCAATACTGCACCTAAATAATTAAAGTTTGAGTTGTAATAACTTTTGAATAAAACACCTTTCAGCATAAACCCTACAATATCTATATTTTTACATAGTAAGTGTTACTATCCCTTTAAAGGTCCGTGCCACATGTATAAAGGCAGATGGGGAGACATCTGGAGCAGACCAAGTGCAACTGAGGGCACAAGTACAAATTCACTTCCAGTTAAATGGGGTTTTAACTGACTGAGTGCCACAGATGGGTCCAACACATTGCAGAGAAATGCATTGGAGAGTTGTCTAGCATTCAGCGGGTTAAAACTCTGTATTTAAATTAACAAGACTTTTAGCAAATGCTATTTGTCCCCAACGGTGGACTTGATATGTTCCAGAATTGATCCTTTAGCCCATCAGATACACTGTCTTGTGAACCCTTTGAGTGCCAGAGGGGTACATAACGTATTGCTTCACAATGTGCTGCGTACCCCCTCTGGCACTCAAAGGGTTTATAAATGTGCCCCTATGTCAGTTTCATCAATTAAAGGGATAGTAACCCTTCAAATTTACTCCTCTCCATTTTGTAGCCCTGAAAAAAAAGAAATAAAATGACCCCAGCACATCTCTCAAACCCTTATGATTGGAGAGATAACCACTTTCAAAGTTCCCCCTCCCCTGACGTCAGAGCTCTACCTGACTGCAGGGGAATCCGGTCCCATGACCTGTGGATGCTCTTCAGCAGAGCTGAGATCGTGTTACGGAGAAAGAAATCTTTCACTGGAACGGTCGTCTATGTGTGATTGGTTTGCAGTGTGATTGGTTTGCAGTGACTGGTATGCAGTGTGATTGGTTTGCAGTGTGTTTGGTTTGCAGTGATTGGTTTGCAGTGTGTTTGGTTTGCAGTGTGTTTGGTTTGCAGTGTTTGGTTTGCAGTGTGTTTGGTTTACAGTGTGTTTGGTTTGCAGTGTGTTTGGTTTGCAGTGATTGGTTTGCAGTGTGTTTGGTTTGCAGTGTGTTTGGTTTGCAGTGTTTGGTTTGCAGTGTGTTTGGTTTGCAGTGTGTTTGGTTTGCAGTGTGTTTGGTTTGCAGTGTTTGGTTTGCAGTGTGTTTGGTTTACAGTGTGTTTGGTTTGCAGTGATTGGTTTGCAGTGTGATTGGTTTGCAGTGTTTGGTTTGCAGTGTGTTTGGTTTGCAGTTTATAGTTTGCAGTGTGTTTGGTTTACAGTGTTTGGTTTGCAGTGTTTGGTTTGCAGTGTGATTGGTTTGCAGTGATTGGTTTGCAGTGTGTTTGGTTTGCAGTGTTTGGTTTGAAGTGTGTTTGGTTTGCAGTGATTGGTTTGCAGTGTGTTTGGTTTGCAGTGATTGGTTTGCAGCGATTGGTTTGCAGTGATTGGTTTGCAAGCACACGTAGAAGACCGTTCCAATGAAAGATTTCTTTTTCCATAACGTGATCTCAGCTCTGCTGAAGAGCCTCCGCCAGTCACAGGACTGGATTCCCCTGCAGTCAGCTATAGCACTGATGTCAGGGGAGAGGGAACTTTGAAAGTGGTTATCTCTCAAATCATAAGGGTTTGAGAGATGCGCTGGAGTCATTTTATTTCTCTTTTTAAGGGCTACAAAATGGAGAGGAGTAAATTTGAGGTGTTATTATCCCTTTAACAACCATGACACCCAGGATCCCCAAATCTCACCTTCCAGTGCACCCTCTGCCCCCCAAATCTCACCTCCCGGTGCCCCTGCCAGCTGGTTCATCAGATAGGATTTCCCTGAGCGATACGGTCCCACAATGGACACCACCACCAGCGGCTGGGAAATGTTCTCCAACATCTTCTTGGCTTCTGGATTCACACGCAGCCTCTTGCGGGGATCGTTCTCAATAAAACACACCGGTTTGCTCGTTTTGGGGATTGGAGTCATCGTTACCTGTCCAGGTGATGTCATAATGAATTACACGCCTCATAGCTTGTGATATCATCAGCGTTCAGCATGCCATTCTCTAAGCAAGTCTTCCAGTTTTAAATTGATATGAATCCATGTGCCATAAACACAAGAAAAAAGAGGGAGCAACTGCACCAGAGGGACGAGCTGAACACCCCGTTGATTTAACCATTTGAGCGCCAGAGTGGTATCCAATGCACCGCAACGTGTTGGATACCTCTCTGGCACTCAGAGGATTAAATGCTAGACAGCTCTTCAGTATATTGCTTTGCAGTACACAAGAGACTTCTCTGGTAGTTAAGAAGTTAACCCTTTGAGTGATCTGGCAACTCATCCTATCAGAGAAGGATGGGTTGTGATTTTGTGATAAAAAATGTTATCTTATAAAGGGGCTAAATGCCTAAGAAAACTCCTCTCTGTTTGCTGGCTTCCTTGAGTTACAATTTTACCAGAGCCAGAGAATTTCAAGAGAAATACACCTTTGCTGTCTGGTAATTATATATTTAATTACTATTAATTCTGTATAGCCCTAAGAATTATATATACTTTCTCTATATTTGAAGAAAAATAATTTTATAATAATTTTGCTAGATATAGACCTGGCCAGCTATATAAAGTAAATTATTATAATAAGCTATATAAGCCGTAGTTTATTCTGCAAACTAAACAGAATTAATTAGCAAATGCATCCAGATAATTGTGAAATAGTTTGATAGCAGTTAGATCAATATAATGTTATCTATTAGTTAAATCTATACCAAGAATAAATGAGGCACTCACCAATAGATTCTTCAGGCCAAGCGTTTTTAATTTTCAGGGCATTCCAACATAAGACATTTACAACAGGACAGATATGTCTGGGCTAATAATGTGAAAGTTTCGAGGGCTAACCTTCCTCTTCCTCAGCACAGTCCGCCATAACACACATCCCCCTAGGCTGCGTTAAGTAGCCTCATCCAGCACCCATGCTAAGCCTCATTCCCGCCTGTGAGGGTCATCGCACTGACACTTACATCACGTCACTTATATCAGCGGCCAGTCAGCCTGGCGTGAAGGCTCACCATGACAACCAAAAAACAACAAAATCAGAATTTTTTTTTCACTATGCTCCCCATAATCTTTAGAGTTGACTTCAACAATGTTAATGTCAACTGTTTAATCTTTCATATGAATAGAGTGTAATATCTTTTCAGCTGTTTTCCTACGCATATAGTAATATTGCTGTAAAAAAAAATAGAGAAAATAAAAGCAATTAAAAAATGTACATATTTATATACTTTCAACATGAAAAAATACTCCTTCTTGGGTTATATACATCATTGCCTGCAAATTGTTATTCCAAAAATGGTACCAAATTCTGAATAAATGCTCAATTGATTTAAAGGGATAGTAATACTTTGTTTTAACTTTATTTTATTTTGTAGGCATTAAAAAAACATGAAGAATGATATAAGTCTTATCTCTCAAACATTTATGGTTTGAGAGATATTCACAAGTAAAGTTTCCCCTCCTGCCCCTTTTACCTAGTGTAAGCCATCTCTTTTCAGATGTGGAATCCAGTCCATAGACCAGACAGATAACAGAAGGGGACAATCTTTTTCCTATGAGAACAATGAAAGCCCTCCCCCCCTTGACAAGTTTTTCAGCTTTTTCCCTTATCTTAATTGAAGATTGTCCCTCTCTGCAGTCTACCTGGGCACCTCCCTTCTGACCTGGCTGAACGGGGGGGGGGGGATACTTTGCTTGTGAATATCTCTTAAACCGTAAAGGTTTGATAGATAAGACATATCGTTCTTTATGTTTTTTTAATGCCTACAAAATAAAATAAAGATAAAACAAAGTATTACTATCCCTTTAATGATTCTAACAGTTGAAAGTCTTAATAAAGAAACAAAAAAATTGGAAGACACAGTAACTTCCATAAAAGGAGAACTGAGTACTCAGTCGGACTCTGAATCAAATAAAAGTTCACTTGCAGAACTGGACACAATTCTTGATAAACATAAAACTGAATTAGAAGCTTTGAAACCAAAAAAAGTTCAAAAGATACACATTAGATTATCAATCTGATAAAGAAGAAAGCACACCAACAAGCAGCGGGAACAACAAATGCAGCTGAAGAGTCTTCAGCCTCACCGTCCACTTCTTCATCTGACCCAACAACATAGTGATACTCCTTTTTTAGGAGGAGTGAAAGCTCCTACCACAAGAAAACCAGGAGAGGTCAAGGTTGCAAAAGATCCAAAAAGTGCTACACAGATACAGCTACAACCACGACAGCTAAAGAAGGGGTAAATAACATCATCAGTCACTTTGGTTGAAGTTCAATACATAGCCCTGAAAAGGGGCTTAGGGTTTGTGCCAACCTATAAAGGGGACTGGTTTTATACAATGGCAGAATTGCATAATTTTTTTCTTTCAATGAATTTACGTATCTTGTTTTCAGGGAAGGCACCCCAGGAAAACCAGCAGGACAGCCAGCTCACTGAACCTGAACTCCTGGGACCTGTTACCAAAAGATTACCAAGTATGTATTGTATATCTGACTGTAAACCAGAAAATAATTTTAATCCATCAATGTTACATCCCACTCTGATAGCCGACTCTCAGTTTGTCACCTGAGAAGTTTAGAGCATCAGGTGAGATGCACCAGTAAAAGGCACTAACATGAGCAATTCAGAATTAAAAGCAATACATGATCTAGAACATAATAACAAAATAATGATTAAACCTGAAGACAAGGGTCTATATCAGTGGTTCTCAATCTTTTTTTGCTTAAGGCACCCCTAACACACAATCTGGAACTCCTGGGGCACCCCTAGCACATGTAATGTAATTTATCAAGGGCATAATGAAGGGTTCAGTACATAAATATACAGTTATTATTAGGTCTCACAATCATGCTAACAAAACTAAACATTTTGTGCAGAACAATTTCCACAAATAAACATTTTAAACAAAAAATTCACATGTATGTGAAAATTTTCATAGAAAACATGGGGCACCCTAAGCAGATGTCCATGGCACACCAAAGTGCCATGGCACCCTGGTTGAGAATCACTGGTCTATACAGTAGTAATGGTTGAAGTACAATACCATAATGAAATTATGAGACAACTGAGTAACAGAAACTACTATAAGGTCTCACCCTCTGGTCCGGTGTTTAATTTTGGGAGGATTATATAAACTGTTTTGCAAAATGCCATACATGAAAAGTGATTGATGAGAAACCGAGACACTTTCTGACTAACAAATTTCCACTTCCGCCTGTGTATAATATATCCTGCCTAAGATACATAAGGACGCCCTAAATCAACCTGGAAGGACATTTGTGCAGGTACAGACAATATCTTCCAACCACTGGTGGTGTATGTGGATAGAGTCATACAGCCACATGTCCTTAGAACAGGGCTCAAAATTTCCACTCACCACTAGCCAATGGCAAGTAGAAATTCAGCCCTGATGGGTATGTTATGTATTGCAGTGACGAGTAACTTTTCAGGTCTGGCTAGTAGCAAAGGACTTAAAATTATAGGCCTTGTCTTAGAACACCAGCTTATCTGGCAGACATGACAGATTTCCTGGATAAATTAGGGTCACTACAGCATACAGGACAAGAGACATACATGTGTACGTTGGATATACAGTCGTTATATACAGCAAAGCCACAAGAGGGGGGTATTAGGTGTGTTAAAGAATACCTAGAGAGGGCTGAGCTGCAGCCAGAGTTCATTACCTTTGTGGTGCCCTTGCTGCGCATCATCCGAAGAACTATTTTAGGTACAATGGTATATAATATTCTATGAACAAAAACAAGGGACCGAAATGGGGGCCATTATGGCCCCTGCCTATGCCGATCTTTGTTTGTCATATTTGAAGAGAATTATGTATTTAATAACAACCCATTTGTTAATTATATCGCCACTTGGTGGAGATATATTGATGACTGTTTCATGATTTGGAAAGGTGGCATAGAAGACTTTAAGAATCTTGTAAAATATCTTAATGAGCAACATGAAACTATTTCCTTCACCTCAAACGTTGCTGCGGGTTATGCTGATTTTTTTGATGTAAGAGTAGGCATGGATGAAAACGGTCTAAAGACATCTTGGTTTCATAAGCCAACTGATCGTAACACTCGGTTACATCCAAACAGCTTCCATCCTAGACATTTAAAACAGGGACTACCCTGCGGTCAAAATGATAAGAGCAGAACAGACACGAGTGAAGAACAGGAGGTGGAGGAAGTATTAGATAAAGTAACAGGTCTCCTATTCAGGAATGCAGAGCGCTGGGAGATTGTCATCTCGAAACGCGCTGCATTCCTAAAGAGCCGACGAGTGAGCTCAGCAGCTACAGGACTGTGCCAAAGGAGGCACAGACCTGTCCTGCCAGGGAGGTAGGAAACAGACAACGGGGGGCAATGTGAGGGCGACATGGAGTGGGTGCCGGGTGGGGGAATTATTGTTCTGCCACTGCGCAGCCAGAGAGGTGGCTAGTTTAAAAATAAATAAATAAATAAAAACATAAAAAAGAATCCCAATGGCAGGCGCCCCTTGGTGGTGTGCGCCTGTAGGCAGGTGCCTACTCTGCCTTATGGCAAATCCGGCCCTGGATACATGTGGAAAACAATAAACTCCTTAAAGGGATAGTAATACTTCATTTTAACTTTATTTTATTTTGTAGGCATTAAAAAAACATGAAGAACGATATAAGTCTTATCTCTCAAACCTTTATGGTTTATGAGATATTCACAAGCAAAGTATCCCCCCCCGCCCCTTTTACCTAGTGTAAGCCATCTCTTCTCAGATGTGGAATCCAGTCCATAGACCAGACAGATAACAGAAGGGGACAATCTTCTTCCTATGAGAACAATGAAAGCCCTGCCCCCCTTTTACCCAGTGTAAGCCATCTCTTCTCAGATGTGGAATCCAGTCCATAGACCAGACAGATAACAGAAGGGGACAATCTTCTTCCTATGAGAACAATGAAATCCCTGCCCCCCTTGACAACTTTTTCAGCTTTTTCCCTTATCTTAATTGAAGATTGTCCCTCTCTGCAGTCTACCTGGGCACCTCCCTTCTGATCTGGTTGAACAGGGGGGGGGGATACTTTGTTTGTGAATATCTCTTAAACCATAAAGGTTTGAGAGATAAGACTTATATCATTCTTCATGTTTTTTTAATGCCTACAAAATAAAATAAAGTTAAAATGAAGTATTACTATCCCTTTAAAAGAAACAATTGCACAGCATAAATCTGATTTCTGCACTGGTAAAGATACATCAGTTGCACGACATTTCAATGAAATGGGATCCCAGATCGCTCAGATGAGATATCAAATACGGGAGCATGTTCCTACACTAAAAAGAGGTGGAAACAGGGAAAGAATACTTTTACAGAAAGAAGCTGAATGGACATATAAATTGCAAATCCTGGCACCCTTAGACTTAATGAAAGAATAGAATATTGTTGGTTCCACTAGTACATAAAGGATTGTGTTGAATATTTTAAATAGAAAAACAATATGCAGGCAATAATGTATATAACCCAAGATGTAGTAGTTTTTTCATGTTGAAAGTATATAAATAAGTACATTTTTTAATTGCTTTTATTTTCTCTATTTTTATGCATATTATTATATGCTTAGGAAAACAGTGGAAAAGATATCACACAGTGGAAAAGATTAAACAGTTAACATTAACATTGTTGAAGTCAGATCTAAAGATTATGGGGATCGTGGAGACTGAGACGCTATCCTCAGAGCCCAACGAGCAGCAGGTACCCTGACAGGCCTGAGGCAATGATCTGTGAGTGCCTGATTCATTCTTGGTATTGAACCTGTTCACTAGTCCACTGTGGAGAGAGGTGGATCGATTGGGAGCACCCCTACTTGAATTAAGTGCTGATACAGCTATAATGCAAGTATACTGACTGTTTATGATTCATGAGTGCAGTTTAGGGTGACCACGGGTCCCGGAATGTCCGGGACTGTCCCTTATTGCAAGCATATGTCCCGCGTCCCGGGTCATCTCCCACCGGGACAATGAAGTGTCCCGGAATGAAGCCAAGCCACCCACACAGCAGTGTTTGCTGTGTTTTTTTTTTATATATGCCGCCCTGGATGTCAGCCTGCAAGCAGTGTGTCACATCATGGACGCCGCGAGGGAGGGCTTGGTAGCATAAATCAGCGCTCCCTCGCGGTGTCCATGATGTGACACACAGTTTGCAGGCTGACATCCAGGGCGGCAATCCAGCTGATCACCTGGAGGCAAGCGCTCTAGTAATACAGAGCGCTGGGAGATGACATCATCTCCCAGCGCTCTGCATTACTGAGCACAGCGCGCGGGAGCTTCAGCTCTGTGCCGGAGGAGGCACAGAGCACTTTCCACACCGCTAGACCACCAGGGACTCAAGGTAGGGCAACAAGGGGCAATGTGGAGATGAAGAGGAGTAGGGTGACCACATGTCCCGGAATAGCAGAACGGAAATGTGGTCACCCTAGTGCAGTTATATATACAAGTGTACATTAGGCTGACCAGACCTCACCTCTAACTGAGGACACATAGGAGGAATGCATACTGCAGGACTACACTGATTTCAGTGAAGTAATGCAACATGGCTATTTCCTATGTGTCCCCGGTTACAGGTGAGATCTGGTCGGCCTAGTGTACATTAGTTACATCTAATTATTGATACCTATAGAATCATATATTTCTGTTTCTGAAAAGGTCATTGAGCTTCCGTTTGATCAGGTGAATTCTTTAATTAACCCTTAGTCCACTATCCAGAAAAATGTATATCTTTGTGTGTATTTCAGAGAATTTCTTTGTTGCAGGTGTGCTTGGGTCTAAATTTTGTACAATTGAGAAAGTTCATTTGGGACCATCTCACTGGACAAAAGAAGCAGCCATCTTGGGTGGGGCAGCCATATAACCTATAATCTCTGATTAACCCTTGGAGTGCTGTAAAGTGTAACAAATAGGGTTGCCACCCAGCCGGTATTTTACCGGCAGGCCGGTAAAAAATTGTCTTCTTTCCAATGTTAAATCAATGGAGGGAATGCCACGGCCGGTATTTTTTGAAGAAAAGGTGGCAACCCTAGTTACAAATAGAACTGCTACTGTCATTTCTTTCCTATATGTTGCATGAAATGTTAGTTTTAGCTTTGATTTCTGAGTATTTCTTGGTATAATCTATTATTGACAACAAGATAAATGCAATGTATATATTTTATCCAGAAGTAATGCAATATTGAAAACAGAAGAAAAATAGTTAAACATTCTATTTATATAAATCTGGAGCTTTTCATATTCCAGATAAGTTTCTACATTTTTATATCTTTTTATATGTTACAAGGAAATTGTTATGAGACCCGTTGTTTAAAGTTAAAACCAATTCACATAACAAAATCCCTTAGACCTTAATTAGCATACTTTATACAGGTTTTGGGGTAGGTATTCCTAAATACTGCAATCAACTGTATTATCATTAATTGTAAAGAACAATTAACCCATTCTATGTTGCTGTTCAAATATTGCTACCAACTACCTCTGGATACACCTATTTAATGTTTAAAGGGGATGTTTACCCCCTTCACAACTTTGCCTAAATCATTTCCTTATCAATAATAATTAATGGAAAGTGTATCTATAAAATATAATCCACCAGTTTGGAGAAATTAAAGGGGAACTTTCACCCCGCAATAACTTAATGTTCACTTACTGCTCACCTGGCGACTAGCTGCTTAGTAGCGCTAGTCGCCAGAAATCTTACCCGGTTCTTCAGATATCGGCGTTTTACAGGAGCAGGAAGCACGGGCGTCTCTTCACAGTGACGTCCGTGCGCCTGCGCTGTCAGTCCCTTTTGCACCGCACGGTGCACAAGGGACTGACAGCGCAGACGCACGGACGTCACTGTGAAGAGACGTCCGTGCTTCCTGCTCCTGTAAAACGCCGATATCTGAAGAACCGGGTAAGATTTCTGGCGACTAGCGCTACTAAGCAGCTAGTCGCCAGGTGAGCAGTAAGTGAACATTAAGTTATTGCGGGGTGAAAGTTCCCCTTTAAAGATTAAATGTAGCTTTGTACCTACTTCCGTCAGACAGTGCTGACCGGATCTGTACCGTAGTCTGAACTTCTATCCAGCCTCCTCTGATGATGGAGGCTGTCTGTCTGTCTGTAAGCTGGAGCAATCTCATTGTCAGAGATCGATTTCAGGCCAATGAGAGCACAAGTATCTTGTTATTTCCTGTACAATCACACTGGCGCTCTGACGCACGGATAGAGCATTATTTCATATACAATCACACTGGCGCTGTCACGCACAGATTGGACGTTATTTCCTTGCGATCGCACTGATGCTGTGACACACAGATTGTGTGTTATTTCCTGTGCAATCACACTGGTGCTGTTACACACGAATAGCGAGTTATTTCCTCTACATTCACACTGGCGCTGTGACGCACAGATAGAGTGTTATTTCCTGTACAATCACACTGGGGCTGTGACGCACGGATTGCTTGTTATTTCCTGTACAATCACTGGCGCTCTGACGCACGGATAGCAAGTTATTTCTTATACAATCACACTGGCGCTGTGACGCACGGATCAAGCATTATTTCCTGTACATTCACACTGGCGCTGTGATGCACGGATAGCGACTTATTTCCTGTACAATCACACTGGCGATGTGACGCACGGATAGCGACTTATTTCCTGTACAATCACACTGGCGCTGTGACACACAGATATTGCATTATTTCCTGTATAATCACACTGGCGCTGTGACACACGGATAACAAGTTATTTCCTGTACAATCACACTGGCGCTGTGACGCACGGATAGCGACTTATTTCCTGTACAATCACACTGGCGCTGTGATGCACGGATTGCTCGTTATTTCCTGTACGTACACACTGCCGCTGTGATGCACAGATTGCGTGTTATTTCCTGTATAATCACACTGGCGCTGTGACGCACGGATTGCATGTTATTTCCTGTATAATCACACTGGGGCTGTGACACACGGATAGCACGTTATTTCCTGTATAATCACACTGGGGCTGTGACACACGGATTGCATGTTATTTCCTGTATAATCACACTGGCGCTGTGACGCACGGATTGCATGTTATTTCCTGTATAATCACACTGGGGCTGTGACCCACGGATAGCAACTTATTTCCTGTACAATCACAATGGCGCTGTGACGCACGGATAACGTGTTATTTCCTGTACATTCATAATGACGCTGTGACGCACGGATATTGTGTTATTTCCTGTATAATCACACTGGCGCTGTGAAGCACAGATTGCTCGTTATTTCCTGTACAATCACACTGGCGCTGTGACGCACGGATTGCTCGTTATTTCCTGTACATTCACACTGGCGCTGTGACGCATGGATTGTGTGTTATTTCCTGTACAATCACACTGGCGCTGTGACGCACGGATTCCACGTTATTTCCTGTATAATCACACTGGCGCTGTGACGCACGGATAGCAAGTTATTTCCTGTATAACCACACTGGCGCTGTGACGCACGGATTGCTCGTTATTTCCTGTACATTCACATTGGCGCTGTGACGCATGGATTGCTCGTTATTTCCTGTACATTCACACTGGCGCTGTGACGCACGGATTGCGCATTATTTCAAATACAATCACACTGCCGCTGTGACGCACGGATAGCGTGTTATTTCCTGTATAATCACTGGCGCTGTGACGCACGGATTGCGCATTATTTCAAATACAATCACACTGCCGCTGTGACGCACGGATAGCGTGTTATTTCCTGTATAATCACACTGGCGCTGTGACGCACGGATAGCGAGTTATTTCCTATACAATCACACTGGCGATGTGACGTACAGATAGCAAGTTATTTCCTGTACAATCACACTGGCGATGTGACGCACAGATTGCGCATTATTTACTGTACAATAACACTGGCGCTGCGACGCACAGATAGAGAGTTATTTCCTGTACATTCACACTTGCACTGTGACGCACGGATATCGTGTTATTTCCTGTATAATCACACTGGCGCTGTGAAGCACAGATTGCTCGTTATTTCCTGTACAATCACACTGGCGCTGTGACGCACGGATTGCTCGTTACTTCCTGTACATTCACACTGGCGCTGTGACGCATGGATTGTGTGTTATTTCCTGTATAATCACACTGGCGCTGTGACGCACGGATTCCACATTATTTCCTGTATAATCACACTGGCGCTGTGACGCACGGATAGCAAGTTATTTCCTGTATAACCACACTGGCGCTGTGATGCACGGATTGTTCGTTATTTCCTGTACATTCACATTGGGGCTGTGACGCATGGATTGCTTGTTATTTCCTGTACAATCACACTGGCGCTGTGACGCACGGATTGCTTGTTATTTCCTGTACAATCACTGGCG
The DNA here is from genome assembly GCA_037306005.1 of Rhinophrynus dorsalis. Classification (NCBI taxonomy): domain Eukaryota; kingdom Metazoa; phylum Chordata; class Amphibia; order Anura; family Rhinophrynidae; genus Rhinophrynus; species Rhinophrynus dorsalis. The sequence continues at coordinate 8,546,674 of CM074725.1, forward strand.
CTGTGACGCACGGATTGCGCATTATTTCAAATACAATCACACTGCCGCTGTGACGCACGGATAGCGTGTTATTTCCTGTATAATCACACTGGAGCTGTGACGCACGGATAGCGAGTTATTTCCTATACAATCACACTGGAGATGTGACGCACAGATAGCAAGTTATTTCCTTACAATCACACTGGCGATGTGACGCACAGATTGCGCATTATTTACTGTACAATAACACTGGCGCTGCGACGCACAGATAGAGAGTTATTTCCTGTACAACCACACTGGCGCTGTGATGCACGGATAGCAAGTTATTTCCTGTATAATCACACTGGGGCTGTGACGCACGAATAGCATGTTATTTCCTGTACAATCACACTGGCGCTGTGAAGCATGGATTGCTCGTTATTTCCTGTACATTCACACTGGCGCTGTGACGCACTGATAGCGTGTTATTTCCTGTACAATCACACTGGCGTTGTGACGCATGGATAGCGAGTTATTTCCTGTACAATCACACTGGCGCTGTGACGCACGGATAGCGAGTTATTTCCTGTACAATCACACTGGCGCTGTGACGCAAGGATAGTGAGTTATTTCCTGTACAATCACACTAGCGCTGTGATGCACAGATAGCGAGTTATTTCCTGTACAATCACACTGCCACTGTGACGCACGGATAGCGTGTTATTTCCTGTACAATCACACTGGCGCTGTGACGCACAGATAGCAAGTTATTTCCTGTACAATCACACTGGCGCTGTGATGCAAGGATTGCTCGTTCTTTCCTGTACATTCACACTGGTGCTGTGACACACAAATTGCTCGTTATTTCCTGTACAATCACAATGGCGCTGTGATGCACGGATTGCTTGTTACTTCCTGTACAATCACACTGGCGATGTGACACACGGATAGCACGTTATTTCCTGTACATTCACACTGGCGCTGTGATGCACGGATTGCGCATTATTTCATATAAAATCACACTGGCGCTGTGACACACAGATACCGACTTATTTCCTGTACAATCACACTGGCGTTGTGATGCACGGATTGCTCGTTATTTCCTGTACATACACACTGCCGCTGTGACGCACAGATTGCGTGTTATTTCCTGTATAATCACACTGGCACGGTGACGCACGGATTGCTCGTTATTTCCTGTACATTCACACTGGCGCTGTGACTCATGGATTGCGTGTTATTTCCTGTACAGTCACACTGGCGCTGTGACGCACAGATAGCAAGTTATTTCCTGTACATTCACACTGGCTCTGTGATGCACGGATTGCTTGTTAGTTCCTGTACAATCACTGGAGCTGTGATGCACGGATTGCACATTATTTCATATACAATCACACTGCCGCTGTGACGCACGGATAGCGTGTTATTTCCTGTACAATCACACTGGCGCTGTGATGCACGGATTGCACATTATTTCATATACAATCACACTGCCGCTGTGACGCACGGATAGCGTGTTATTTCCTGTATAATCACACTGGCGCTGTGACACACAGATTGCGCATTATTTCCTGTACGCGCTGTGACGCATGGATAGCGAGTTATTTCCTGTACAATCACACTGGCGCTGTGAGACATGGATAGCGAGTTATTTCCTGTACAATCACAGTGGCGCTGTGACACACAGATTGCGTGTTATTTCCTGTATAATCACACTGGCGCTGTGACACATGGATAGCAAGTTATTTCCTGTACATTCACAATGGCGCTGTGACGCACGGATACCGTGTTATTTCCTGTATAATCACACTGGTGCTGTGACTCATGGATAGCGAGTTATTTCTTGTACGATCACACTGGCGCTGTGACGCACGGATTGCACGTTATTTCCTGTACAATCACACTGGCTCTGTGACGCACGGATAGCGAGTTATTTCCTGTACAATCACACTGGCGATGTGACGCACAGATAGCAAGTTATTTCCTATACAATCACACTGGCGATGTGACGCACAGATAGCAAGTTATTTCCTGTACAATCACACTGGCGCTGTGATGCACGGATTGCGCAATATTTACTGTACAATCACACTGGCGCTGTGACGCACAGATAGAGAGTTATTTCCTGTACAATCACACTGGGGCTGTGACGCACGGATAGCAAGTTATTTCCTGCATAGTCACACTGGGGCTGTGAAGCATGGATAGCATGTTATTTCCTGTACAATCACACTGGCGCTGTGAAGCATGAATTGCTCGTTATTTCCTGTACATTCACACTGGCGCTGTGACGCACGGATAGCGTGTTATTTCCTGTACAATCACACTGGCGCTGTGAAGCATGGATTGCTCGTTATTTCCTGTACATTCACACTGGCGCTGTGACGCACGGATAGCGACTTATTTCCTGTACAATCACACTGGCGCTGTGACGCACGGATAGCGAGTTATTTCCTGTACAATCACACTGGCGCTGTGATGCACAGATAGCGAGTTATTTCCTGTACAATCACTGGAGCTGTGACACACAGATAGCAAGTTATTTCCTGTACAATCACACTGGCGCTGTGACGCACGGATTGCGCAATATTTACTGTACAATCACACTGGCGCTGTGACGCACAGATAGAGAGTTATTTCCTGTACAATCACACTGGTGCTGTGATGCACGGATAGCAAGTTATGTCCTGTATAATCACACTGGGGCTGTGACACACGGATAGCAAGTTATTTCCTGCATAATCACACTGTGGCTGTGACACACAGATATCGCATTATTTCCTGTATAATCACACTGGCGCTGTGACGCACGGATAGCGAGTTATTTCCTGTACAATCACACTGGCACTGTGACGCACGGATAGCGAGTTATTTCCTGTACAATCACACTGGCGCTGTGACGCACGGATAGAGAGTTATTTCCTTACAATCACACTGGCACTGTGACGCACGGATAGCGAGTTATTTCCTGTACAATCACACTGGTGCTGTGACGCACGGATAGCGTGTTATTTCCTGTACAATCACACTGGCGCTGTGACGCACGGATAGCGTGTTATTTCCTGTACAATCACACTGGCGCTGTGACGCACGGATAGCGTGTTATTTCCTGTACAATCACACTGGCGCTGTGACGCACGGATAGCGAGTTATTTCCTTACAATCACACTGGTGCTGTGACGCACGGATAGCGTGTTATTTCCTGTACAATCACACTGGTGCTGTGACGCACGGATAGCGTGTTATTTCCTGTACAATCACACTGGCGCTGTGACACACGGATAGCGAGTTATTTCCTTACAATCACACTGGCGCTGTGACGCACGGATAGCGTGTTATTTCCTATACAATCACACTGGTGCTGTGATGCACGGATAGCGAGTTATTTCCTGTACAATCACACTGGTGCTGTGACGCACGGATAGCGTGTTATTTCCTGTACAATCACACTGGCGCTGTGACACACGGATAGCGTGTTATTTCCTTACAATCACACTGGCGCTGTGACGCACGGATAGCGTGTTATTTCCTGTACAATCACACTGGTGCTGTGACGCACGGATAGCGTGTTATTTCCTGTACAATCACACTGGCGCTGTGACACACGGATAGCACGTTATTTCCTGTACATTCACACTGGCGCTGTGACACACGGATAGCATGTTATTTCCTATACAATCACAGTGGCGCTGTGATGCACGGATTGCGCATTATTTCATATAAAATCACACTGGCGCTGTGACACACGGATAGCATGTTATTTCCTATACAATCACAGTGGCGCTGTGACGCACGGATTGTGCATTATTTCATATAAAATCACACTGGCGCTGTGACACACGGATAGCATGTTATTTCCTATACAATCACAGTGGCGCTGTGACGCACGGATAGCATGTTATTTCCAGTATAATCACACTGGCGCTGTGACGCACGGATAATGAGTTATTTCCTGTACGTGTCTGGAAATGATGACGGGAGAGTGCAGCCATCTGGGTCAAACCAACTACACCATAGGGGACAAAGGAAACTTCCCCAAATTCCCACTCATTTAAATGTTCATTTTAACCCCCCTATGATGTGACTGGCTTCCCCCAGGGCTGGATTTCCCAAAAGACAGACTGGGCAGCTGTCTAGAGCGCCCAGTCTAGTGGGGCGGAGCTACAGCTGTGCTGGCTACACCCACATTCTGAATTGTGGGTGTGGCCAGAGGAATCCCAATGTCCCTGCACCGCTCTATACTCCTTTAGAGCTGTGAGTTAATCCCTTGGATACCTGTGAGCTCTTCAACAACCAAGGAGTTAAAGATTTTTCATTCTTACTTGTTGTTGGCCACACAATAGTGCGCTCTTCCTCTCCTCCCTTCTATCCTCTCTTTCTGTCCTTCCCTTACACTGTTGTACCCTTAGCCTGTCCTCTCCCCACCTCTCTCTCTCTATCCCACAATTACACTATTGTACTCTTACTCTCTCCACTCTCCACCTCTCCTCCTGTCCCGCAATTATACTTTTGTACCTTTGCCCTGTCCTCTCTCCACCTCTCCCTCTGTCCTGCACTTATATTATTACACCCTTACCCTCTCCTCTCTCACCTTCACATTATTTTTCACTCTCTTTCTTTTGTACATTATAATATTGTACACTCTTCACTACTCTCTCTTTCACTCTCCCACATTCCTTTACACTCTCCCTCTGTCTTTCACCCTCCCACACTCACATTCCTTTACACTCTTCCACCCTCTCTTTCACTGTCCCTCAGTCCCACACACTTACTGTCTATTTCTGTGTCTCTCAGTCCTTCTTCTCTCCTCTCTCTCAGATCAGGGAGTGTGTTACACTGTGTCTCTCTGTCCTTCTCTCCTCTCTCTCAGATCAGGGAGTGTGTTACACTGTGTCTCTCTGTCCTTCTCTCCTCTCTCAGATCAGGGAGTGTGTTACACTGTGTCTCTCTGTCCTTCTCTCCTCTCTCTCAGATCAGGCAGTGTGTTACACTGTGTCTCTCAGTCCTTCTTCTCTCCTCTCTCAGATCAGGGAGTGTGTTACCCTGTGTCTCTCTGTCCTTCTCTCCTCTCTCTCAGATCAGGGAGTGTGTTACACTGTCTCTCAGTCCTTCTCTCCTCTCTCTCAGATCAGGGAGTGTGTTACACTGTGTCTCTCAGTCCTTCTCTCCTCTCTCTCAGATCAGGGAGTGTGTTACACTGTGTCTCTCTGTCCTTCTCTCCTCTCTCTCAGATCAGGGAGTGTGTTACACTGTGTCTCTCAGTCCTTCTCTCCTCTCTCTCAGATCAGGGAGTGTGTTACACTGTGTCTCTCAGTCCTTCTCTCCTCTCTCTCAGATCAGGGAGTGTGTTACACTGTGTCTCTCAGTCCTTCTCTCCTCTCTCTCAGATCAGGCAGTGTGTTACACTGTGTCTCTCAGTCCTTCTTCTCTCCTCTCTCAGATCAGGGAGTGTGTTACCCTGTGTCTCTCTGTCCTTCTTCTCTCCTCTTTCTCAGATCAGGGAGTGTGTTACACTGTCTCTCAGTCCTTCTCTCCTCTCTCTCAGATCAGGGAGTGTGTTACACTGTGTCTCTCTGTCCTTCTCTCCTCTCTCTCAGATCAGGGAGTGTGTTACACTGTGTCTCTCAGTCCTTCTCTCCTCTCTCTCAGATCAGGGAGTGTGTTACACTGTGTCTCTCTGTCCTTCTCTCCTCTCTCTCAGATCAGGGAGTGTGTTACACTGTGTCTCTCTGTCCTTCTCTCCTCTCTCTCAGATCAGGGAGTGTGTTACACCGTGTCTCTCGGTTCTGTGTATATCAGCCCTTTGACTCAGACTGAAAGTGAAAGAAAATAAAACTCAGTTCACGGTCAGAATTTAATCCTTTGACTGCCGAGAGGTGTGGGGCAAAGTATACCAAAATATGTTAGTGTTAATTAACCCCTTGGATTCTCCAAATGAAATGCACTGAAGACTTCTCAAACATACAAGGGGTTAACAGTAAATAAAATGCCTCGCCTTCGCTGAAGCCATATTGTGTTATCTATCATACAAGGGGTTAACAGTAAATAAAATGCCTCGCCTTCCCTGACGCCATATTGTGTTATCTGTCATACAAGGGGTTAACAGTAAATAAAACGCCTCGCCTTCCCTGATGCCATATTGTGTTATCTATCACATACCTCCCAACATTTCAAATTGCCAAAGAGGGACACTTGTGTTTTAGGGGGTGTTTCTGGGGGCGTGGCTGGTGGGCGTGGCATTACCAAGAATTTTTAGGCTATTTCTTAACCTACTGAAACCTCCTTGTGTAACCTACTAAATGACTTATAACAAGACCAAAGTATTTTATTTACAGACTAATTTATAAACACACATACTGACCCTTTAAACAAGCAATAATGTGAGTTTTATTGCTGTGTAGCAATGTGATACACTTATATACACACACCATGCAATCTGATCTCCTAAAAAGAGGGACATCAGGGTGGGAAAGAAGGACAGAGGGATTTGGGTCTAAAAGACGGGCTGTCCCTCCTAAAGAGGGACACTTGGTAGGCATGCTATCATACAAGGGGTTAACAGTAAATAAAAGCTTTGTGTTGTGGTGTACATACACAGCAGAACTAACAATCTACACAACCACTTAACCCCTTGAGGACTACAGCCTGTTTTAAAAACATTGCTACAAAATGTGTTGCACAAAGGGTTAATCATAGCGGTAGAGTAGTCGGTTGTCGGACTGAGGTGTGGTTGGTCGCTATGATGAGGGCAGGCAACTGGTGGCGCTCCAGCTATTGGGGAATAAAACTCAGATCAAACCCGACTAGTTAATGGCTGGAGGTCCGAGAACCGACTACCCTAGCGCTGTTTTTCAAACAGCCTGCAGTCCTGAAGGGGTTAAATGGTTGTGTAGTTACTTCTGCTGTGTATGTACACCACAACACAAGGCTTTTATTTACTGTTAACCCCTTGTATGCTAGATAACACAATATGGCATCAGGGAAGGCCAGGCATTTTATCTACTGTTAACCCCTTGTATGCTAGATAACACAACATGGCATCAGGGAAGGCGAGGCGTTTTATTTACTGTTAACCCCTTGTATGCTAGATAACACAATATGGCGTCAGGGAAGGCGAGGCGTTTTATTTACTGTTAACCCCTTGTATGCTAGATAACACAATATGGCGTCAGGGAAGGCGAGGCGTTTTATTTACTGTTAACCCCTTGTATGATAGATAACACAATATGGCGTCAGGGAAGGCGAGGCGTTTTATTTACTGTTAACCCCTTGTATGATAGATAACACAATATGGCGTCAGGGAAGGCGAGGCGTTTTATTTACTGTTAACCCCTTGTATGATAGATAACACAATATGGCATCAGGGAAGGCGAGGCATTTTATTTAATGTTAACCCCTTGTATGTTTGAGAAGTCTTCAGTGCATTTCATTTGGAGAATCCAAGGGGTTAATTAACACTAACATATTTTGGTATACTTTGCCCCACACCCCTCGGCAGTCAAAGGATTAAATTCTGACAGTGAGCTGAGTTTTATTTTCTTTCACTTTCAGTCTGAGTCAAAAGGCTGATATACACAGAACCGAGAGACACGGTGTAACACACTCCCTGATCTGAGAGGAGAGAAGGACAGAGACACAGTGTAACACACTCCCTGATCTGAGAGAGAGGAGAGAAGGACAGAGAGACACGGTGTAACACACTCCCTGATCTGAGAGAGAGGAGAGAAGGACAGAGAGACACAGTGTAACACACTCCCTGATCTGAGAGAGAGGAGAGAAGGACAGAGAGACACAGTGTAACACACTCCCTGATCTGAGAAAGAGGAGAGAAGAAGGACAGAGAGACACAGGGTAACACACTCCCTGATCTGAGAAAGAGGAGAGAAGAAGGACAGAGAGACACAGGGTAACACACTCCCTGATCTGAGAGAGGAGAGAAGGACAGAGAGACACAGTGTAACACACTCCCTGATCTGAGAGAGAGGAGAGAAGGACAGAGAGACACAGTGTAACACACTCCCTGATCTGAGAGAGAGGAGAGAAGAAGGACTGAGAGACACAGAAAGAGACAGTAAGTGTGTGGGACTGAGGGACAGTGAAAGAGAGGGTGGAAGAGTGTAAAGGAATGTAAGTGTGGGAGGGTGAAAGACAGAGGGAGAGTGTAAAGGAATGTGGGAGAGTGAAAGAGAGAGTATTATTATTATTATCCTACTAGCAATGTGGGACGGCGTTGCCCGTCATGTTATGACCATTGGGCGCACGTGTGTGAAATGCAGATACACTGATAAACACAGACATATGCAACACACAGGCAGACACATACCATACATCCCAAGTGTCCCTCTTTAGGAGGGACAGTCCCTCTTTGAGGGCCAAATCCCTCTGTCCCTCTTTCCCACCCTGTTGTCCCTCTTTTTAGGAGGTCAGACTGTGTGCAGGGCCGGCTCCACCTATAGGCGAGGTAGGCGCCGGCCTAGGGCGCACACGTACTGGGGGCGCGGGCATGCAGCGGAGAAGAGCTGCGCCCGCACACACCACACCGGGAACCACAACACAATCAGGTCTGTGTTGCTACAGCGCTCCGTCATTGGGTCGGATCTTTAGTAATGCAGAGCGCGCTGGGAGTCATGATCTCCCGCCTCGCTCTGCATTACTGAAGAGAAGACTGTGCGGGAGCTACAGGTATGTGATGGGGGGCAAGTTGGAACTGAAGGGGCATAGTGGAGCTGAGGGGGCAAGTTGGAGCGGATGTGGGGCAAAGTGGAATGATGGGGGCAAGTTGGAGCTGATAGGGGAAAGCTGGAGCTGAGGGGGCATAGTGGAGCTGGTGGGGGCAAGTTGGAGCTGGTGGGGGCAAAGTGGAGCTGATGGGGGTAAGTTGGAGCGGATGAGGGTCAAAGTGGAGCTGATGGGGGCAAGTTGGAGCTGAGGGGGTAAAGTGGAGCTGAGGAGGGGCAAAGTGAAGCTGAGGAGGGGCAAAGTGAAGCTGAGGGGGGGCAAAGTGGAGCTGAAGGGGGGCAAAGTGGAGCTGAAGGGGGGGCAAAGTGGAGCTGGTGGGGGCAAGTTAGAGTGGATGGGGGGCAAGTTGGAGCGGATGGGGGGCAAAGTGGAGCTGATGGTGGCAAGTTGGAGCTGATAGGGGCAAGTTGGAGCTGCTGGGGGCATAGTGGAGCTGCTGGGGGGCAAAGTGGAGCCGATGCGGGTAAGTTGGAACTGATAAGGGAAAGTTGTAGCTGAGGGGGCATAGTGGAGCTGGTGGGGGCATAGTGGAGCTGGTGGGGGCAAGTTGGAGCGGATGGGGGGCAAAGTGGAGCGGATGGGGGCAAGTTGGAGCTGAGGGGGCAAAATGGAGCTGATGGGGGTAAGTTGGAGCGGATGGGGGTCAAAGTGGAGCTGATGGGGGCAAGTTGGAGCTGAGGGGGCAAAGTGGAGCTGAGGGGGGGCATGTTAGAGCAGATGGGGGGCAAAGTGGAGCTGATGGTGGCAATTTGGAGCGGATGGGAGGCAAAGTGGAGCTGATGATGGCAAGTTGGAGCTGATGGTGGCAAGTTGGAGCTGCTGGGGGCATAGTGGAGCTGCTGGGGGGCAAAGTGGAGCCGGTGGGGGCACGTTAGAGCAGATGGGGGGCAAAGTGGAGCTGCTGGGGGCATAGTAGAGCTGCTGGGGGGCAAAGTGGAGCCGGTGGGGGGCAAAGTGGAGCTGGTGGGGGCAATTGGAGCTGGTGGGGGTCAAAGTGGAGCTGATGGGGGCAAGTTGGAGCTGAGGCGGCAAGTTGGAGTTGATGGGGGACAAAGTGGAGCTGATAGGGGCAAAGTGGATCTGGTGGGCCAAAGTGAAGCTGATAAGGGGCAAGTTGGAGCTGGTGGGGGGCATCTCTTACAGGCATCTCCAGACCAGGGGCAGACTGGCCCAGGGGGCAGAGAGAGGACAATCATGAAAAGAGGTTGGGTATAAGTAGGCGGGGTATAAAGGGGTGGGGCACAAGGGGCAGAGCAAAATGGGCAGCAAAATTAGGTTTTGCCTAGGGTGGCAAAAATCCTTGCACCAGCCCTGACTGTGTGGTGTGTATTACTTTGCTGTACAGCAATAAAGCTCATATACATATTTTTTTAAACTTCAGTATATGTGTTTATACATTAGTCTGTGCAAATAAAATACTTTGGTCTTGCACTAAATCATTTATTCAGTGACATAAATAGCCAGTAATAGGTCATGAAATAACGTAAAAATTCTTACTAATGTCCCGCCCACCAGCCACGCCCCCAACAATATCACCTAAAACTAACATGTCCCTCTTTGGCCATGTGAAATGTTGGGAGGTATGCACATACACACAGTGAGCGGCAGAAACATGCAAAAGACATGTACACACAGACACACTGGAGATGCACACATGGACACACATATGTAACAGAGATGTACACACACACAGACACACGCAACATATATGAGCAGAAACACATGCGTGCATGAGTTGTGTACCCCTCTGGCACTCAAATGGTTAAGTTATAGAGAGGCATGTGAGAGTTAAATAGCAGTGGGAAGTGTATTCATACCTGGGAACTTTGATTTGTGGAGTCCCTAGAGGGGACTGATGTGGTGCTGATGTAGCGAGACAAGTGGGGCAATCTGGGTTAAAAGTGGACAGGGCTTAATCGTGAGTAGGGGGCGGGGCTTAAGAGAAATGTGTAAAAGTGTTAGCAATAGGCTGGGGAAGGAGGAGAAGTGGGAGGGAAATGCAAGTTTACAGTGTGAGGGGTTTGAACACATTCCCGGAGGGGTAAAGCTTGATACAGAACCCTGTGGCAGTCAGTGGGTTAAGTGTGTACCTGATGGCTGTCTGTCCTGAGTCTTGCATGGCAAATGATGACAGTGAAGAAATAATTGCGCAATGAGGACCTACCTTAACCCTTTGAGTGCCATTTTGTTCCTCTGGTGCTGCACTACAGGTCCTGCTGAGGCCACTGGGAGTCAGGGTGAGTGACTGTGTGTCAGCCATATTTCTTTCTGGCTTTGTGTGTGTGGTGGTGGTGTGTGAGTGTGTATGTGTGTGTAATACCTGTGAACTTTTACTTGTGGAGTCCCTCATGTGGTGCTGATGTGGAGAGAGCAATGGGGCAATTTGGGTTAACAGTGGGCGGGGCTTAACATAAATGTGTAAAAGTGCTAGTAATAGGCTGGGGAAGGAGGAGAAGTGGGAGGGAAATGCAAGTTTACAGTGTGAGGGGTTTGAACACATTCCCTGAGGGGGTAAAACTTGATACACAACCCTGTGGCAGTCAGTGGGTTAAGTGTGTACCTGATGGCTGTCTGTCCTGTGTCTTGCATGGCAAATGATGACAGTGAATAAATAATAAAGCAGAGGGCCTACCTTAACCCTTTGAGTGCCATTTTGTTCCCCTGGTGCTGCACTACTGGTCCTGCTGAGGCCACTGGAAGTCAGGGTGAGTGACTGTGTGTGTGTGTGTGTCAGCCATATTTATTTCTGGCTTTGTGTGTGTATGTGGTGCTGTGTGTGTAAGTGGGAGAATGTCTGTTTGGTGCTGTGTGAGTGGGGCATGTGTGTGTGTGGTGGTCTGTGTGTGTTTGTGTGGTGCTGTGTGAGTGGGGCATATGTGTGTTTGTGGTGGTCTGTGTGTGTGAGTGGGGCATGTGTGTTTGTCTGTGGTGTAGGAGCAAATGGCGGCCATATTGTTTTTTTCTGACTTTGATAGTGGTGGGCGGGCTGCATAGTGGGGGCGGGCCAACTCCCTGCATGATTGAATCACCCAATGGGAACAGTAAGTCCTCCTTAATACCACCCCTGGGTGTGTTTGCCAGGCACACAGAAGTCTTCTTTTATATATATAGATATAATAATTCACTAGGATGTTTGTCAGAAGCCATCATGTGCAGTAGAGACTGCCCAAATGCACAGAATTCTGGGAGCATGGAATGTTGGGAGGTGTAGGAATGCTGGGAGCACGGAATGCTGGGAGGTGTAGGAATGCTGGGAGCACGGAATGCTTTGAGCATGGAATGCTGGGAGGTGTAGGAATGCTGGGAGCACAGAATGCTGGGAGCACGGAATGCTGGGAGGTGTAGGAATGCTGGGAGCTCTGTGCTGGGACCATTCTGTGCTTTCGGTCAGTCTCTACAGTGCATAAGTGCATCGGCGGCAGGATGCAGAGCAGGACCGGACTCTTAACCATTTGAGTGCCAGAGAGTTACGCAACGCATTGCAAAGCAATGCATTGCGTGCCCCTCTGGCACTCAAAGGGTTAATATCACCCGGGCCTTGGCCTGTGTACACGGGCTTTTACACTAGTTCTTTATATAGCGCAAACGAATTCCGCAGCGCTTTACAATTGGGAACAGACATACAGAGGTATTAGATAGTACACTCAGATGTGGAGAACAGGAGGATCAGAGGACCTAGCTCGCAAGAGCTTACAGTCTAGAGGAAGGTAGGTTTGACATAGAGGGAGTAAGTGCTATTGGGTTTAAGTGCATGAAGAGTGTACAATATTATAATGTACAAAAGAAGGAGAGTGAAAAAGAATGAGAAGGTGAGAAAGGAGAGGGTAAAGGTGCAATAATGTAAGTGTGGGACATAGAGAGAGGTGGAGAGAGAAGAGGGTAAGGGTACAACAGTGTAAGTGAGGAACAGAGGGAGAGGTATATACCCCTAATCTATCAATATATATAAAAGAGAAAGTCTCATTATATAATTTATGTCTCCTCAGGAGACACACACACCCAGGGGCGGCAATAAGGAGGAGTTACTGCTCCCATTGGGTGATTCAGTGGGGGTGTGATTTTCACAGGACTATCCAGCCTGCCCACCACTATCCAACTGAGGAAAAAAACAAAATGGCTGCCGTTTGCTCCTACACCACAGACACACACACATGCCCCACTCACACAGCACCAACACACCCACAGCACCAACACACACACACACACACAGCATCAACACACACACACACAGCACCAACACACACACACAAAACAAGAAAGAAATATGGCTGACACACACACACACACACACACAGTCACTCACCCTGACTCCCAGTGGTCTCAGCAGGACCTGTAGTACAGCCACTGAAGGGAAGCTGCAGCATCAGGAGAACAAAATGGTACTCAAAGGGTTAAGGTTGGCCCTCATTGCTGAATTATTTCTTGACTGTCATCATTTGCCATGCAAGACACAGGACAGGCAGCCATCAGGTACACACTTAACCCACTGACTGCCACAGGTTGTGTATCAAGTTGTACCCCTCAAGGAGTGTGTTCAACCCCTCACACTGTAAACTTGCATTTCTATCCCACATCTCCTCCTTCCCCAGCCTATTACTAACACTTTTCCACATTTCTCTTAAGCCCCACCCCCTACTCGTGATTAAGCCCCACCCACTTTTAACCCTAATTGCCCCATTGGCCTCTCCACATCAGCACCACATGTCTCCCCACCAGGGGCTCCACAAGTCAAAGTTCCCAGGTATGAATACACTTCCCACTGCTATTTAACCCTTTGAGTGCCACAGGGGTGTGAAACACATTGCTTTTCAAGGCGTTGCATACCCCTCCGGCACTCAAAGGGTTGACTCTGACATGCCTCTCTATACCTCAACCCTTTGAGTGCCAGAGGAGTGCACAACTCATTGCAACACCCTCTGGAATTCAAAGGGTTAACATGCTGGTATAACGCTCCTTTTATTTTCTGCTTTCCATTTGCACGACCCAAACACACAGGCATAATACTGCAATTCTGGCCCAAAGTAAAGGAGAAATAAAATGCAACATTGCATACCTCCCAAGTGTCCCTCTTTAGGATATATTACAGCTTCATACCCCCCCAAGCGTCCCTCTCTAGGATATATTAGTGCGTCATACCTCCCAAGTGTCCCTTTTTAGGATATATTAGTGCTTCATACCTCCCAAGTGTCCCCTCTTTAGGAGATATTAGTGTTTCATACCTCCCAAGTGTCCCTCTTTAGGATATATTAGTGTGTCATACCTCCCAAGTGTCCCTTTTTAGGATATATTAGTGCTTCATACCTCCCAAGTGTCCCTTTTTAGGATATATTAGTGTGTCATACCTCCCAAGTGTCCCTCTTTAGGATATATTGGTGTGTCATACCTCCCAAGTGTCCCTCTTTAGGATATATTAGTGCTTCATACCTCCCAAGTGTCCCTCTTTAGGATATACTAGTGCTTCATACCTCCCAAGTGTCCCTTTTTAGGATATATTAGTGCTTCATACCTCCCACGTGTCCCTCTTTAGGAGATATTAGGGGTTCAAACCTCCCAAGTGTCCCTCTTTAGGATATATTAGTGTGTCATACCTCCCAAGTGTCCCTCTTTAGCATATATTAGTGCTTCATACCTCCCAAGTGTCCCTTTTTAGGATATACTAGTGCTTCATACCTCCCAAGTGTCCCTTTTTAGGATATATTAGTGCTTCATACCTCCCAAGTGTCCCTCTTTAGGAGATATTAGGTGTTCATACCTCCCAAGTGTCCCTCTTTAGGATATATTAGTGTGTCATACCTCCCAAGTGTCCCTCTTTAGCATATATTAGTGCTTCATACCTCCCAAGTGTCCCTTTTTAGGATATATTAGTGTGTCATACCTCCCAAGTGTCCCTCTTTAGGATATATTAGTGTGTCATACCTCCCAAGTGTCCCTCTTTAGGATATATTAGTGTGTCATACCTCCCAAGTGTCCCTTTTTAGGAGGGACACTCCCTTTTTGACACTCTTTTCTACCCTTTTGTCCCTCTTTTCTGGAGATCAGAATAAGTAGTGTGTATCACTTTCCTCCACAGCAATAAAAGTCACATAAATATGTAGTTAATCTTCAATGTATGTTTTTCTAAATTAGTCTGTGTCAATAAAATACTTTACTCTTGTTGCAAATAATTTTTTCAGTTACACAAAGAGGTGTCAATAGGTTTAAACCCTTATATACGCTTAACTTTCAGGGAAGTAATGTACAAGGGAGGGAGGGATATCAGATCCCTATGCTACTCATACTGTTAACCCTTGGAGTGCCACAGGGCAAACCTTCTGCCAGTCAAACGATTAAGGGGATAATAATAATTCTATTCAATCTTACCTGTGACTCTTCTTTATATTTTTTAACATGTAGCACTATATTTAACTGCTTACAGTGCTGTACTTAAAACTATATTCCAGCCAAAAGGATCCTCCCCCTGCCCCTTTCCCTGCGTCACTCAGCCTCTCAGTCTGGTCCGGATGGAGCGCGGGAAGGGACAGTCTTCAGTAAACAAAAGGAAAATCCTCTACTCCTTCATCAAGGGGTTCATTATAGTTACTCAATGAAGATTGTCCCTCGCTGCATCCGTCCGGTCCCACAACCGGATTCCACATCTAATGGGAGGGGCCAGAAGTGGCGGGAGGTGGGATCCTTTTGGCTTCAATACAGTTTTAACTACTGCACTAATTAAATATAGCGGTACATGTTACTAAAAATATACACAAAACTCAGAGATAAACTTTAATAGAATTATTACTATCCCTTTAAAATATTATAGACTCATGACATTTTCCGGTGTGACCATGTTGGGGGTTTTTGGACCCTTTTTTTTTCATGGACTCTACATGGCCAGGAAGATCCCTGTTCTTTCCTCAACTCACAGATGCCCAGCATGCCCTCTCCACGGCCGATACCCCTGCCAGCCAATAGGGTCAGGCCTGTTTCCTTACAATCAACAGCGGCTTCTTCCTCCCTCACTGGATCCGGACATTGTGAGGCACATTGTGGGGAGAAGAGTGTCTCCACTGTACCAGGTCCAGTAATGTGGGGCGCTGAATCTACATTATTTATGCCATTGGGACAAATTAACAGCGCTCTGTTTAACCCTTTGAGTGCCAGAGAGGTAACTAATGCATTGCACCACAATGCATTGGATGCCTTTCCAGCACTCAGAGGGTTAACTCTGACATGGCACACATCTGTATACTACATGGCACTCTATGGGTTAACATGCTGGTATAAGTCTCTCTCACATAATCTTTTATTTTCTGCTTTCCACTTCTACACGCCAAACACACAGAGGCATAATACTGCAATTCTGCCCCAAAGTAAAGTACATAACAAATAACATTGATTTCACCATTTCAGGACCACAGTGGGCATGGCAACACGTTGTGAAGTGATGTTCTCTGGTCCCTAGGGGGCAACATTTTACTTTAAACTCTATGAATACTGCAGATTGTTACCTACACAGCACTGTAACGCTCCTACACTAATCCCAGGGTGGCCACAGCCCCCACTTCTAACTCAGAACCTGCAGATTTGGAGAACCAGCAAAATTCGGAACCTCCACGCACGGGGGCGCCTATCACTGTGTCAGTGTCCCCTCTGTGTGTGTGTGTATATGTGTGTTGCGTGTCTTTGTATGTGTGTTGCATGTCTGTTTATGTGTGTTGCGTGTCTGTGTATGTCTGTTGCATGCCCGTGTGTGTGCATATGTCAGTTGCATGCGTGCGTGTGTGCATGTGTCTGGTGTGTGTGTGTCTGCTGTGTGTGTCTGTAGCATGTGTGTGCATGTGTCTGTAGCATGTGTGTGTCTGTAGCGTGCGTGTGTGTGTTGCCTGTACGCGTATGTTTGTTGCATGTGTGTGTGCAAATATGTCTGTTGCATGTGTGTGTGCGCGTATGTCTGCTGCATATGTGTATGTGTGCGTATGTCTGCTGCATGTGTGTGTGCATATCTGTTACCTGTGTGTGAGCCTGTCTGTTGCACACGTGTGTCTGTGCATGTATGTTTCATGTGTGTGTGTACAACTCTGTTACATATGTGTGTCCATGTGTGCACCTCTGGTGTGTCTGTGTGTGCATGTCTTTTGCATGTCTCTGCCGCTCACTGTGTGTATGCGTCTGCCTTTGTGTTACATATGTCTGTGTTTATCAGTGTGTCTACATTTCACACACATTCGCCCAACGGTCATAACATGGCGGGCAACACCGTCCCACATTGCTAGTAGGGTTATAAAAATGGACTTCCCTTTTGCCTTTAACCCCTTGGATGGTATAGATATATCCTACATCACAACGTGTGCTGTGTGCCTGAAGCCGAGAGGCAGCTCATTGTCCCGCTCCCTGGGTGTACCAATGGGGACATCCAGCAAGTTGGAGTGATAAGGTGCCCAGTCTGCAGACAGATAGATCTGGTGGTGAATTATTTTGTATCTTATGTCGCCATCAAAAGCATGGGGGGAATGGGAACCATTCTGATGTCTCGACACTTAAGCCTGTGACATCAGAATGAAGCCCATTTCAATCATGCAATGTTTTTAACCATGCAACATGTGTAATGCGCCATTTTGAGCAATGCAACATTTGTAATGCACCATTTTGACCCATGCAACATTTTTAATGCGCTGTTTTGTTTGATACCCTATAGTGGGGGACAATTCAATAGCGAACCCATCTTCCCGTGGTTGGAGCAGCTGTCCCTGTTTTACTGAATAAGCACTAGGGAATTAGTCAGACCATACACCATTCCCTTTCCCCTGGATCATGTATGGGTATGCAGGTATAACAGCCTTCCCACTCCCTGACTGTTTTGTGACCCTCCCATCATACCTGGAAACGTCCTCCCCTTGAGCCTCTAAAGAAGGCTCGTGTGCTGCTGACCATGAGGAGATAAATGTTGAGATTTGCATAATAAAGGGGCAGGGCTAATAAAGTGCGAGGGTAGGGGGAAGAACAGGGTGGGAAGGAGGAGAAGTGGGAGGAACAGGGTGGGAAGGAGGAGAAGTGGGTAGGAAGTGGGAGAAACAGGATGGGAAGGAGGAGAAGTGGGCAGGAAGTGGGCAGAATAGGGTGGGAAGGAAGGGAAATGGGAGGAACAGGGTGGGAAAGAGGTAAAGTGGACTGGAACAGGGTGGGAAGGAGGAAAGGTGGGCTGGAACTGGGAAGAACAGGGTGGGAAGAAGAAGTGGGTGGGAAGTGGGAGGAACAGGGTGTGAAGGATGAGAAGTGGGGGGAATGTGGGAGGAACAGGGTGGGAGGAACAGGGTGGGAAGGAGGAGAAGTGGGTGGGAAGTGGGAGGAACAGAGTGGGAAGGAGAAGAAGTGTGTGGGAAGTGGAAGGAACAGAGTGGGAAGGAGAAGTGGGTGGGAAGTGGGAGGAACAGAGTGGGAAGGAGGAAATATGCGGTAGAACAGGGTGGGAAGGAGGAGAAGTGGGTGGGAAGTGGGAGGAACAGAGTGGGAAGGAGAAGTGGGTGGGAGTGGGAGGAACAGAGTGGGAAGGAGAAGAAGTGGGTGGGAAGTGGAAGGAACAGAGTGGGAAGGAGAAGAAGTGGGTGGGAAGTGGAAGGAACAGAGTGGGAAGGAGAAGTGGGAGGGAGTGGGAGGAACAGAGTGGGAAGGAGGAGTGGGTGGGAGTGGGAGGAACAGAGTGGGAAGGAGAAGAAGTGGGTGGGAAGTGGAAGGAACAGAGTGGGAAGGAGAAGAAGTGGGTGGGAAGTGGAAGGAACAGAGTGGGAAGGAGAAGAAGTGGGGGAAGTGGAAGGAACAGGGTGGGAAGGAGGAAATATGCGGGTAGAAGAGGGTGAGAAGGAGTAAATATGTGGGTAGAAGAGGGTGAGAAGGAGGAAATATGCGGGTAGAACAGGGTGAGAAGGAGGAGAAGTGGGTAGAGTTCCAGAAGAAACTCCCCACCTCCAGAGAATAAGCCTCTGTCCCCACAGACCAGGTAATTAGTTATAAAAACCAATCTCCAGGTCAGATCTGGAGAGTTCCCAGGTAAGCCTCCCATTCCCATAAACACCTTCCCTACAGTATTGTAGCCCCAGCTGTACTGATTTGAAATGCAGGATAATGTACTCAGTCAGCCGTGTGCAGTGCTCACGTACTATCACTTTCACTTTCATTCTGACTGGACTCCTCTTGTGTTTCAGTCCCAGGAAGGTTCAGTCTGTTCACCCGGACACAGAGTCCACTTCTCCGACCCAGGTATGGAGGGGGCACAGGGGTATGGAGAGGGGACAGGGGTATGGAGGGGGCACAGGGGTATGGGGGTAATTGGAGAGGAGGGAAGAGACAAACAGGAATGAGGGATGGGACAGGGGTCAGATAGAACAATTCACGTGTCAGACACAGAGGAAACCTCTTTTCTCCTTGTATCGGATCCTACCCGTTACTGAGCCCTTGTCTGGACCTCAAACTATTTATTCAAAGACTATGGACATTTATTACTGTTTGGACTCTGTGCTGTGCCTTGGCGTACAAACTGGCCAGCTATTCCCTAAGAGAAAGACTTAAATTCATAGACTTTGGATCACATAGTATGTTTAATGTATGGCGAACGTTTTAGTTATTGTATGTAGTATGTTGAGGGTTTACTCCAAGGGAATAGGCAGTGAGGGGTTAATTATTTCATTATGGTTTGCAGACTCCCAAGCCTTTTGCTTAATTATTCAACCCCTGGCCATTGTTAAGGAAATGAATATTCTGGCCACTCAAGTCCTTGGAGTGAGAGTTCTGTTTTGGAGTGAACAAGGAGTCCTGGAGTCTTGTATTGCTTATGGTCTAAAGTATCCACTCTGATACCCATCTGCGCCAAGTATCCTGAATCACCGACCGCCTGCTGCCAGTTTCCTGCGACCTAACTTTGTGTACTGTCAGGCGGCGACGTGGACTCTTCCCTGCCTCCAGCGATCCTGCGGCTTTTTCCAGTGACTGTCCATCCTTCAACTGGTGCATCTGACGGCGCTTATCTGCGTCGAGAAGGAGAGACCCAGGAACGACGGCGGAAGGTGACGCGGTCCCTTCGCAGCTTCCGTTACACTCCTAAATAATGGGGGGTTGATTATTTTATTTACAGGGTTAAATAGAAAAATATATTACCCAGAGATCCTATGAACTTCAAAGTGACGATACAATCAAGATACAAGATGAGGGGTCCTGGTTCACAAAGGGTTAAGTGGCATCTTGCATGTCCATTTTGACCACCTTTAAAAGAAATACTTTTAAAAGAAAAGTTTGACAACACCCCCCATTTTAATGTTACCCCATGAAATACTAATTCTTTTGCATGTTTCAGTCTTAACCCTTTCAGTATCATAGGTGTAAAACGAAGGTCTTTCTGCCACCTAAGGGGAGGAGGGGGTTATGTTTCTGGAATTAGGAAACGTACAATGATATTTGGCACCAGAGGAGAACGTTCAGACTGGTGCCCCCTAGTGATTGTTGTTATAATACACCCCCTTTTTTAAATGAACCTTTCACAAATAAACAGCACCTGCGTAAGAATAGAAATCCCACATCACTAATTACATTTATTTTATTAAAACAATGAGATTACGGAGGAAAGGGAGTAAGAGGCGTGTGTGTGTGTGTGTATGTGTGTGTGTGTATGTGTGTATGTATGTGTGTGTGTGTATGTGTGTGTGTATGTATATGTGTGTGTGTGTATGTGTGTGTGTGTGTGTGTGTGTGTGTATGTATATGCGTGTGTGTGTACGTGTGTATGTGTGTGTATGTATGTGTGTGTGTGTGTGTATGTGTGTGTGTGTATGTGTATGTGTGTGTGTGTGTGTGTATGTGTGTGTGTGTGTGTGTGTATGTGTGTGTGGGGGGGATGTACGAATACAATGTTGCAGGAAAATAAGTGCAGAAACCAATTGTTTTACACTGTGACAGGCTATGGGCCGAGTTATTTACCCCAAATATAAATACAACGTTTTTCCTTTTAAGTAAAACAAGGGAGATGCTTCAACTGAAGAACTGTTACAGTTTAAACTTGTTTTAAACTGTACTCTGGCACCACAATGCATTGGATGCCTTTCCAGCACTCAGAGGGTTAACTCTGACATGGCACACAGCTGTAGTGTGTATGTAGTGTGTGTGTGTGTGTAGTGTGTATGTAGTGTGTATAGTGTGTATTTAGTGTGTGTAGTGTGTGGGCAGTGTATGTAGTGTGTATGTAGTGTGTGCAGTGTGTATTTAGTGTGTGTAGTGTGTGTGCAGTGTGTATGTAGTGTGTGTGTTGTGTATATGTAGTGTGTATATTGTTATTGTGTATGTAGTGGGTAGTATGTGTGTAGTGTTTATGTAGTGTTTATGTAGTGTGTATGTAGTGTGTATGTAGTGTGTGTGTGTGTGTAGTGTGTATGTAGTGTGTGTGTACTGTTGGTGTAGTGTGTATGTATTGTGTATGTAGTGTTTATGTAGTGTGAGTGTGTAGTGTGCGTGTAGTGTGTATGTATTGTGTATGTAGTGTGTGTATTGTGTAGTGTGTATGTAGTGTGTGTAGTGTGTATTTAGTGTGTGTGCAGTGTGTATGTAGTGTGTGTAGTGTGTATTTAGTGTGTGTAGTGTGTATGTAGTGTGTGTGTGTGTGTGTGTAGTGTGTGTGTAGTGTGTATGTAGTGTGTATTTAGTGTGTGTAGTGTGTGTGCAGTGTGTATGTAGTGTGTATGTAGTGTGTGTAGTGTGTATTTAGTGTGTGCAGTGTGTGTGTAGTGTGTGTGTATGCAGTGTGTATGTAGTGTGTATGTAGTTATTGTGTATGTAGTGTGTGTGGTGTGTGTGTAGTGTATGTAGTGTGTGTGTAGTATGTATGTAGTGTGTATGTAGTGTGTGTGTGTGCAGTGTGTATATAGTGTGTGTGCAGTGTGTGTAGTGTGAATGTAGTGTCTGTGTAATGTTTATGTAGTGTGTATGTAGTGTTTATGTAGTGTGTGTAGTGTGTGTGTAGTGTATATGTAGTCTGTGTGTAGTGTGGGTGTAGTGTTCATGTAGTGTGTATATGTGTATGTAGTGTGTGTGTGTGTGTGGTGTGTATGTACTGTGTGTGTAGTGTTGGTGTAGTGTTTATGTAGTGTGTATGTAGTGCGTATGTAGTGCATATGTAGTGTGTGTGTAGTGGGTGTGTAGTGGGTGTGTCTAGTGTTTATGTAGTGTGTATGTAGTGTGTATGTAGTGTGTGCAGCGTGTGTGTATTGTGTATGTAGTGTGTGTGTAGTGTGTGGTGTGTATGTAGTGTGTGTGTGTGGTGTGTATTTAGTGTGTGTACTGTATGTAGTGTGTATGTAGTGTGTGTGTAGAGTTTATGTAGTGTGTATGTAGTGTGTGTAATGTGTATTTAGTGTGTGTAGTGTGTGCACAGTGTGTATGTTGTGTGTGTGTGTGTGTGTAGTGTGTATGTAGTGTGTATTTACAGTGTGTAGTGTGTGTGCAGTCTGTATGTAGTGTGTGTAGTGTGTGTGTAGTGTGTATGTAGTGTGTATGTAGTTATTGTGTATGTATTGTGTGTGTAGTGTGTGTAGTGTATGTAGTGTGTGTAGTGTTGGTGTAGTGTGTATGTATTGTGTATGCAGTGTTTATGTAGTGTGTGTGTGTGTAGTGTGTGCAGTGTGAATGTAGTGGGTGTGTAGTGTGTGTATGTAGTGTGTGTGTAGTGTGTATGTAGTGTGTGTAGTGTGTGCGTGTGTGTGTGTGTGTAGTGTTTATGTATGTGTATGTAGTGTGTATGTAGTGTGTGTGTAGTGTGTGTGTGTATGTATTGTGTATGTAGTGTGTGTAGTGTGTGTGTGTAGTGTGTATGCAGTGTGTATGTAGTATGTGTAGTGTGTGTGCAGTGTATATGTAGTGTGTGTGTGTAGTGTGTGTGTAGTGTGCATGTAGTTATTGTGTATATAGTGTGTATGTAGTGTGTATATTATTATTGTGTATGTAGTGGGTAGTATGTGTGTAGTGTTTATGTAGTGTGTGTGTTTAGTGTGTATGTAGTGTGTGTGTAGTGTGTATGTAAAAAGAAAGAAGAGAACAAGCGCAACTTCTGGGGGTGATCAAAAATATATATAAGAAAGTGATCTAAAATGAATCACAATCCAAATATATTGAACAGATAAAAATAGAGATCTCTAAATAAAGTAGCGGAGAAAAACACCAGTCTGTTATCCTTAGTGTGGGCAGTTCCAGTTGTACACGGAAGCAGGTCCTATCAATCGGCAAATCCGAAACAAAAGTCAATGAAATAATTAACCAGTCAGAAAATTGCTTGTTTTGAGTTGTCAGGGCTGCGCTGTGTATTATTGTTGAAGAACAGTGAAGACCTGTGTGTGCTGCTCCAGCAGTTATACCAGCATCGTCCAGGTCCGTTACCATAAGGATTATCCTCATTACGGCCAGGTTGGGTTTATTCCATGTACAAGACCTCAGCAACGACTTGGTCCCCATTGTGAGGATTACTACTACCGCAGCCAGGTCGGGCTTACTTTATGTACAGATACAAGCTTTGATCCGGTGAGTCTGGTCCATGTTGGATTCATTTTTATACCATCATTGCAGATTCGCCCTTAGAGAGATTTTTCTTCTATCTCTACATTACCTAGGATCTACACATACCCGATTGTGACTGCGTTTTGATAGACCAAGATTCCTGGGATAACGGACTGGTGTTTTTCTCCACTACTTTATTTAGAGATCTCTATTTTTATCTGTTCAATATATTTGGATTGTGATTCATTTTAGATCGCTTTCTTATATATATTTTTGATCACCCCCAGAAGTTGCGCTTGTTCTCTTCTTTCTTTTTACATGGTTTCTTTAAGTGTTTAGTGGTGCTAAGGACACTGAGAGCGATAGCTGCCACTGGGAGGTGCTCTATATATTTGTATATTTCTATCTGGTCCTTTTTATTTATAGATTTATATGCTATAAGGTCAGTGGAGCGCTTTTGCTGTACATTTTTTTTCTCTGTAGTGTGTATGTAGTGTGTGTAGTGTGTGTGTGTAGTGTGTGTGTGTAGTGTGTATGTAGTGTGTAGTGTGTATTTAGTGTGTGTGCAGTGTGTATGTTTTGTGTGTGTGTAGTGTGTGCAGTGTGTATGTAGTGTGTATTTAGTGTGGGTAGTGTGTGTGTGGTGTGTGTGTGTAGTGTATGTAGTGTGTGTGTAGTATGTATGTAGTGTGTATGTAGTGTGTGTGTGTAGTGTGTATATAGTGTGTGTGCAGTGTGTGTAGTGTGAATGTAGTGTCTGTGTAGTGTTTATGTAGTGTGTATGTAGTGTTTATGTAGTGTGTATGTACTGTTTATGTAGTGTATGTGTGTGTATAGTGTGTATGTAGTGTGTGTAGTGTTTGTGTAGTGTGTATGTGGTGTTTATTTAGTGTGTATGCAGTGTGTGTAGTGTTTATATAGTGTGTGTGTGTAGTGTGTGTGTAGTGTTCATGTAGTGTGTATGTAGTGTTTATATGTGCATGTAGTGTGTGTGTGTGGTGTGTATGTACTGTGTGTGTAGTGTTTATGTAGTGTGTATGTAGTGCGTATGTAGTGTTTATGTAGTGTGTGTGTAGTGTGTATGTAGTGTGTATGTAGTGTGTGTGTCTAGTGTTTATGTAGTGTGTATGTAGTGTGTGTAGTGTGTGTGTATTGTGTATGTAGTGTGTGTGGTGTGTATGTAGTGTGTATGTAGTGTGTATGTAGTTATTGTGTATGTATTGTGTGTGTAGTGTGTGTAGTGTATGTAGTGTGTGTAGTGTTGGTGTAGTGTGTATGTATTGTGTATGCAGTGTTTATGTAGTGTGTGTGTGTGTAGTGTGTGCAGTGTGAATGTAGTGGGTGTGTAGTGTGTGTATGTAGTGTGTGTGTAGTGTGTATGTAGTGTGTGTAGTGTGTGCGTGTGTGTGTGTGTGTGTAGTGTTTATGTATGTGTATGTAGTGTGTATGTAGTGTGTGTGTAGTGTGTGTGTGTATGTATTGTGTATGTAGTGTGTGTAGTGTGTGTGTGTAGTGTGTATGCAGTGTGTATGTAGTATGTGTAGTGTGTGTGCAGTGTATATGTAGTGTGTGTGTGTAGTGTGTGTGTAGTGTGCATGTAGTTATTGTGTATATAGTGTGTATGTAGTGTGTATATTATTATTGTGTATGTAGTGGGTAGTATGTGTGTAGTGTTTATGTAGTGTGTGTGTTTAGTGTGTATGTAGTGTGTGTGTAGTGTGTATGTAAAAAGAAAGAAGAGAACAAGCGCAACTTCTGGGGGTGATCAAAAATATATATAAGAAAGTGATCTAAAATGAATCACAATCCAAATATATTGAACAGATAAAAATAGAGATCTCTAAATAAAGTAGCGGAGAAAAACACCAGTCTGTTATCCTTAGTGTGGGCAGTTCCAGTTGTACACGGAAGCAGGTCCTATCAATCGGCAAATCCGAAACAAAAGTCAATGAAATAATTAACCAGTCAGAAAATTGCTTGTTTTGAGTTGTCAGGGCTGCGCTGTGTATTATTGTTGAAGAACAGTGAAGACCTGTGTGTGCTGCTCCAGCAGTTATACCAGCATCGTCCAGGTCCGTTACCATAAGGATTATCCTCATTACGGCCAGGTTGGGTTTATTCCATGTACAAGACCTCAGCAACGACTTGGTCCCCATTGTGAGGATTACTACTACCGCAGCCAGGTCGGGCTTACTTTATGTACAGATACAAGCTTTGATCCGGTGAGTCTGGTCCATGTTGGATTCATTTTTATACCATCATTGCAGATTCGCCCTTAGAGAGATTTTTCTTCTATCTCTACATTACCTAGGATCTACACATACCCGATTGTGACTGCGTTTTGATAGACCAAGATTCCTGGGATAACGGACTGGTGTTTTTCTCCACTACTTTATTTAGAGATCTCTATTTTTATCTGTTCAATATATTTGGATTGTGATTCATTTTAGATCGCTTTCTTATATATATTTTTGATCACCCCCAGAAGTTGCGCTTGTTCTCTTCTTTCTTTTTACATGGTTTCTTTAAGTGTTTAGTGGTGCTAAGGACACTGAGAGCGATAGCTGCCACTGGGAGGTGCTCTATATATTTGTATATTTCTATCTGGTCCTTTTTATTTATAGATTTATATGCTATAAGGTCAGTGGAGCGCTTTTGCTGTACATTTTTTTTCTCTGTAGTGTGTATGTAGTGTGTGTAGTGTGTGTGTGTAGTGTGTGTGTGTAGTGTGTATGTAGTGTGTAGTGTGTATTTAGTGTGTGTGCAGTGTGTATGTTTTGTGTGTGTGTAGTGTGTGCAGTGTGTATGTAGTGTGTATTTAGTGTGGGTAGTGTGTGTGTGGTGTGTGTGTGTAGTGTATGTAGTGTGTGTGTAGTATGTATGTAGTGTGTATGTAGTGTGTGTGTGTAGTGTGTATATAGTGTGTGTGCAGTGTGTGTAGTGTGAATGTAGTGTCTGTGTAGTGTTTATGTAGTGTGTATGTAGTGTTTATGTAGTGTGTATGTACTGTTTATGTAGTGTATGTGTGTATAGTGTGTATGTAGTGTGTGTAGTGTTTGTGTAGTGTGTATGTGGTGTTTATTTAGTGTGTATGCAGTGTGTGTAGTGTTTATATAGTGTGTGTGTGTAGTGTGTGTGTAGTGTTCATGTAGTGTGTATGTAGTGTTTATATGTGCATGTAGTGTGTGTGTGTGGTGTGTATGTACTGTGTGTGTAGTGTTTATGTAGTGTGTATGTAGTGCGTATGTAGTGTTTATGTAGTGTGTGTGTAGTGTGTATGTAGTGTGTATGTAGTGTGTATGTAGTGTGTGTGTCTAGTGTTTATGTAGTGTGTATGTAGTGTGTGTAGTGTGTGTGTATTGTGTATGTAGTGTATGTAGTGTGTGTGGTGTGTATGTAGTGTGTGTAGTGTGTATTTAGTGTGTGTACTGTGTGTAGTGTGTATGTAGTGTGTGTAGTGTTTATGTAGTGTGTATGGTGTGTGTGTGTAGTGTGTATGGTGTGTGTGTGTGTAGTGTGTATTTAGTGTGTGTAGTGTGTGTGCAGTGTGTATGTAGTGTGTGTGTGTGTAGTGTATGTAGTGTGTGTAGTGTGTATTTAGTGTGTGTAGTGTGTGTGCAGTGTGTATGTAGTGTGTGTAGTGTGTATTTAGCGTGTGTGGTGTGTATGTAGTGTGTGTAGTGTGTATTTAGTGTGTGTACTGTGTGTAGTGTGTATGTAGTGTGTGTGTAGTGTTTATGTAGTGTGTATGGTGTGTGTGTGTAGTGTGTATGGTGTGTGTGTGTGTAGTGTGTATTTAGTGTGTGTAGTGTGTGTGCAGTGTGTATGTAGTGTGTGTGTTTGTAGTGTGTATGTAGTGTGTGTAGTGTGTATTTAGTGTGTGTAGTGTGTGTGCAGTGTGTATGTAGTGTGTGTAGTGTGTATTTAGCGTGTGTAGTGTGTGTGCAGTGTGTATGTAGTGTGTGTAGTGTGTATTTAGTGTGTGTGCAGTCTGTATGTAGTGTGTGTGTGGTGTGTGTGTGTATGTAGTGTGTATGTAGTTATTGTGTATGTAGTGTGTGTGTAGTGTGTGTAGTGCGTGTGTGTGTGTGTAGTGTATGTAGTGTGTGTGTAGTGTGTATGTAGTGTGTAGTGTGTATGTAGTGTGTATGTATTGTGTGTAGTGTTTATGTAGTGTGTATGTAGTGTATATGTAGTGTGTGTGTAGTGTGTAGTAGTGTGTGTGTGTAGTGTATATATAGTGTGTGTGTAGTGTATATATAGTGTGTGTGTAGTGTGTATGTAGTGTGAATGTAGTGTCTGTGTAGTGTTTATGTAGTGTGTATGTAGTGTTTATGTAGTGTGTATGTAGTGTGTGTAGTGTGTATGTATGTAGTGTGTATGTACTGTTTATGTAGTGTGTGTAGTGTGTATGTAGTGTGTGTGTGTGTAGTGTGTATGTAGTGTGTGTGTAGTGTGTATGTGTGTAGTGTGTATGTACTGTGTGTGTAGTGTTGGTGTAGTGTTTATGTAGTGTGTATGTAGTGCGTATGTAGTGTTTATGTAGTGTGTGTGTAATGTGTGTGTGTGTGTAGTGTTTATGTAGTGTGTATGTAGTGTGTGTGTAGTGTGTGTGTATTGTGTATGTAGTGTGTTTGTGTAGTGTGTGTGTGGTGTGTATGTAGTGTGTGTGTAGTGTGTATTTAGTGTGTGTACTGTGTGTATTATGGATGTAGTGTGTGTGTAGTGTTTATGTAGTGTGTAGGTAGTGTGTGGTGTGTAGTGTGTATGTAGTGTGTGTGTTCAGTGGGTATGTAGTGTGTATGTAGTTATTGTGTATGTAGTGTGTGTGTGGTGTGTGTGTGTATTGTGTGTGTAGTGTATGTATTGTGTGTGTATTGTGTATGTAGTGTTGGTGTAGTGTGTATGTAGTGTGTGTGTGTAGTGTGTATGTACTGTGTGCGTAGTGTGTGTGTAGTGTTTATGTAGTGTAGTGTAGTGTAGTGTAGTGTAGTGTAGTGTAGTGTAGTGTCAGGGTAACCAGCACACACTCTGAATACATCAAGCTTACCCCACCAGACAACACCAGTGTAGGTAAGACAAGATCTCACTTTATTGGAACAAACCACACATATTTATACTCAAACCTTACATTGAAATACCTGGACCAAGCAGATACAATAGGGACATAATCCAATCACAATACAGTAGACAAAAGGCCAACAGCAGATGGTCTAACAAATACAATGACTCAGACATGATTACATTTCACGCACAAAAGGGTTGATGAACTCAGACAATGGACACAAAGACTTGAGGGGCTTCAATGAATTAACACACGGCAGGGGGTCTCAGTACAGTTCACACTACACTGGCTTGAGTGGCTACAATACACATTGAAAGTAACTTTAGGTAAACTCAAATAATTAACCCTTAACTGCCCATTTCCTTGGAAGCAAGCCAGCAGTCCATGGTTGTCAGTCTCTTTGGGCCCAGAAATGTCCACAGTCCCTGGGGTTCTTCGGATAACAGTTCCTTGTTTAACAGTCTCAGGGAGAGGCCATACCCTGTTCCAGGGCTAGGTCCATTGTCTGTGGGCAGGAGGCTGGCCCTCAGGCCCCTCCAGGAGCCAGGGGCCCAGTGGTTCCTGTGACATTTCTCCCCCTTGTCCACCTCCGTCAGCCACAGCATGATCCACACGGGTCAGCTCGCTGCTGTCTGGAGTGGACACATAGTCTGCTAGTGCAATGTCCGCACAGTACTTGTCACCAGCCAGCCCCTACAGTCCTGGGGTCTGGCCAGCTTTGCACCCTGCACCTCCAGGTACAGGGTAACTTAGACATAAGACGCCTTGAGCCTGGGAGGCCGTCCAGCCCAGGCTGCGGTACACAGGAGTCTCTGACCTAGTAAAAACCCCTGCCCAAACAACAGTGTCCTCCCAGTCAGCACAGTACCGGGATCTCCGCTGCTGGCTGAGGATGATGAGAGTGGGTGGTAGAGTTGCTCTGGAAACTGGGGTGAGAGTACAAGACACTCCATCTCCTCCTGGATTTCACTCTGCTGTAGGAGAGTGGTGCGGCCAGCATCCGCTCCTGAGGCTATTGCTCAGATGGACAGAGGCCAGCAGCGCTCTGTCCTGTTGCCAGCTCTTCTGCTGGCTATCTGTCTCCTGGTGGCACCTTGGGTGCTTTAACCTGCTGCTGGGAAGAGAGGTTGACTACCTTCTCTCCCGGTAGCTCAGACAGCTGCTGGGGAGTGATGCCGACTGCCTCCACTCCTGGAGACACAACCTCTAGCTGGAGGGGGGTACAACAGCTCCCACCCCCAGGTACTCAACCTGCCACTGCAGAGGGTGGTGGACTACCTCACTGCTGAGAGCACAAATCTCCCCCTGGGGAGTAAGGTCAGCCACCTCTGCTCCCGGGACCAGGCACGGCTGTTGCTGTGAGGGGATGACTGCACCAGACTCTGGAGCACCGCACTTGGCTGTTGGAATGTTATCAAAGTACGGGGTAGTAGCAGCCGTAGCTAGGCCTGCTACCTGCTGACCCGACTCTAACAGGTCGCTAAAGTCAGCCTCAATGAAAGGGGTAGCGGTGGCCCTAGCTTCGCCTGCTACCATCTGACCAGACTGTAACAGGTTGCTGGGGTCCGCTGTAAGAAGAGCCCACTCTTCTGCTTGCAGGGTGTCCGTGGCGACTGCAGTCTCATCCAGGACACCCTCAGTGCCCATACAAATCTGCCGCTGGGGAGAGAGGTTGACTACCTCCGCTCCCTGTACTTCCGACAGCCGCTGAGGAGTGATGTCAACTGCATCCCCTCCTAGAACCCAGCTCTTTACCTCTGAAACAGTCTTAATTGAAGGTGTAGCGGCGGCAGTAGTCTCACCTGCTACCCGCTGACCAGACCATAACAGGTTGCTGGGGTCAGCCTCAAGAAGGGTCCACTCTTCCACTGGTAGGGTGCTTGTGGCGACCGCAATCTCATCCACGCCACCCCCAGTTACACAAGCCCTCTGCCGCTGGGGAGAGAGGTCGACTACCTCCTCTCCCTGTAACACAAACAGCCGCTGGGGAGTGATGCCCACCGCATCCACTCCCGAAATACAGCCTCTCAATGCTGTGGGGACATGCATAACAAACGGGTTAGCGGTGGCTGTAGCTTCACCTGCTACCCGTTGACTAGACCATAACAGGTCGCTGGAGGCAGCCTCAGGAAGAGCCCACTCTTCCACTGGTAAGGTGCTCGTGGTGACCGCAGTCTCATCCACAGTACCTTCAATGTCCATACAAATTTGCTGTTGGGGAGAGGTGTAAATAACTCCTTCCTGGAGGTTCCGACACTCAATCTCAAGTCCTCACTCTTGGGTTACGATATCCTCCAGCCTTCTCCATACCTCTGGTATCTCTGACACTCCCAGCTGCGTGGCTCGCTTGTGACGGATCTCCCAGGACCGGCTTTTGCTGCGACTCCCAAAGTCCGGCTCCTCCGCCCTGGCATACCACAGCGAGCTGGGACCCTTGTAGGCAAAGCCGCAGCACAGGAGAGGAGTTTTGGGGAACCCAAACCATTCGAATCCGGTCACATTGTGGAAAGCCCCGTACTGGAGATCCAGGAAAATAATATCTCCAATCCAGAATTCCAGTTCCTCGCTTGCCTAGCGGTGCGGACTTGGTCCGAGGATGCAGGGGCTCCACTGCTGTCTCTCCCTCTCATGCCTCTCTGCATAAGGGATGAAGCCCTTGGACGAAAAGGAGTATCCCTCTGTCTCTAGCGTGGCCCACCGTTGTTGATAGCTGCATAGAGCTTGGCAAAGCGTAGCCTCTATCTCAGCCTCTAACATGTTGGAGCCGGCCGGTGGAGAGCTCCCTTCCTCTGGGTCTGGGTCACTGCTTTCTTGGCCACTGAAGCAGACTTAACTCTCTTTGGCATGGTGAGTCAGCCGTTGCTTCCACTGCTCCCATGAACTGTTGCTAAGAACGGGGGCAAGCCAGCGGCTATATCTACCCCTGGATTCTGGTCTCAGTTTCCGTTGCTGAGACCGGGGTCAAGCCAGCGGCTATATCTCCCCCTGGATGCTGGTCTCAGTTTCGCTGTTGCTCCATCTACTGCTCGCTGCGTTGCGGCGACTGGGGTCAAGCCAGTGGCTATATCTCCCCCTGGATGCTGGTCTCAGTTTCAGTTCCTTGGAAGAAGCTGAATCCCACCGCTTGCCACCAGATGCGACGGTACCAGTGGACACCCAGTCTTGGTGTCCCCGTCAATGGTCACTTCTTCCGCTATGAACCAGATGGACATCCAACAGCCTACCGCAATATACCCCAAACCAGGCAAAACTAGTGTCAGGGTAACCAGGAGCATACTCTGGATACAGCAAGCTTACCCCACCAGACAACACCAGTGTAGGTAAGACAAGAACTCACTTTATTGGAACAAACCACATATATTTATACTCAAACCTTACATTGAAATACCTGGACCAAGCATATACAATAGGGACATAATCCAATCACAATACAGTAGACAAAAGGCCAACAGCAGATGGTCTAACAAATACAATGACTCAGACATGATTACATTTCACGCACAAAAGGGTTGATGAACTCAGACAATGAACACAAAGACTTGAGGGGCTTCAATGAATTAACACACGGCAGGGGGTCTCAGTACAGTTCACACTACACTGGCTTGAGTGGCTACAATGCACATTGAAAGTAACTTTAGGTAAACTCAAATAATTAACCCTTAACTGCCCATTTCCTTGGAAGCAAGCCAGCAGTCCATGGTTGTCAGTTTCTTTGGGCCCAGAAATGTCCACAGTCCCTGGGGTTCTTCGGATAACAGTTCCTTGTTTGACAGTCTCAGGGAGAGGCCATACCCTGTTCCAGGGCTAGGTCCATTGTCTGTGGGCAGGAGACTGGCCCTCAGGCCCCTCCAGGGGCCTAGTAGTTCCTGTGACAGTGTGTATGTAGTGTGTGTAGTGTGTATGTAGTGTGTGTGTAGTGTGTGTGTGTAGTGTGTATGTAGTGGTTAGGATTGGATTGTGTGCATGTTCTGCTGTTGATGTTCTATGTGATCTTCTGGTGTCTTACAGCTATAGTCCACTAGAGGCGCTGTCCTGTGACTGACCAGGGGAAACATGCCCAAGAAAAAGATCTTTCAACTGTTGGCAAATGTAAAATATGAGTGCAGAGAATTATCTGTGTTGGTGGAACTGTACATTCCCCCACTGGGTCTTCAGCCTGTACAGACGGCCCTGCTGCAGCCTCCCTAATCATGACACCCTAGGGGGGTCCTAGTCCACCCAGTGTTTGCACAGACCCAGGGATCTGTTATTTAGGCTGAGCACCATTTTGGCTGTTCCTCCCTGAACTGATTCTCATTTCTTCCTTTCATACTGATCATTCACTGCAAGATTATAAGAGAACTATCCCGTCCTGATAATAACCTCCAATTAACATACCAGAAAATTCTAATGGCCCCTATGAGTTTTGCCCTTGTGTCTGTGTTCTAGAGATCACATACTCAATCTGTCCTGGATATCAAGTGGATGGAGGACGACATGACAGTTGCTGTCAGTATTTGCAGACGGAGAGTGCAGGCATCTGAGGGGGATACCTCAACCAATCAGCTTTTACCAGTCCCCCCCTGACAGCGAACCAGAATCACTTGCCAAATCCTATGGCCCCACGGTCATAAAAATGGATGTTTGAAAATTGCAATCTACATTTAAAACCGTTCAACCCTTTGAGTGCTAGAGACATCCAACGCAATGTGTGGACACCTCAGTGGCAGGCAAAGAGTTTATATATATACTAGCAGTTTGGGACGGCGTTGCCCGTCATGTTATGCAGGAAATGTTTCTTTTTTTTTAAATAAATGTTATGATAGTGAATTATAGCGTAGGGTGTACGTGTCAGAAAGGTACACACAGTGATAGACAGAGACACATGCAACACACACACATACACACACATGCACTGACAACACAAACAGTGACACACAGCTGCAAATCAGAACATAAATACATACAGTGTGAGCAGTGTAAGTAACATACCTCCCAACATTTCATATGGCCAAAGAGGGACACTTGTGTTTTCGGTGGTGTTACTGGGGGCGTGGCTGGTGGTGTATTTTAGAGAATTTTTAACCCTTTGAGTGCCAGGGGGTAAGCAATGCATTGCATCCCCTCTGGCATTGAAATGGTTAAGTTACTCTTTCTGTAAGTGAATGATTTAGAAGAAGATGAAAGTATTTTTTTTACACAGACTAATTTAACAGATATATACAGAAGTTTATTCCCACGTTACTGTGGGTTTTATTGATGTGGAGCAATCTGATACACTGGTATATACACCACACAATGTGATCTCCTAAATAGAGGAGCAGAGGGATTTGGGTGTCAAACAGGGACTGTCCCTCCTATACTGTATAGTGCCAGTCCTTATACACAGACACATGCAGACTGTATACTATACAGCAGAGGTTCTCAGCCCATGCCCTCAGTGGCCACTAACAGGCCAGGACTTAGGAATTTCACTGCTAGAACACAAGTGTGTTGATCAGAGGCTCAGTCATATTGATTAACTCACCTGTGCTCTTAAAAGGAAATTCTAAAATCCTGGCCTGTTAATAGCCACTGAGGGCACAGATTGAGAACCACTGCTATACAGTGCCAGACCATTGTAGAGAATTTTTAACCCTTTGAGTGCCAGGGGGTAAGCAATGCATTGCATCTCCTCTGGCACTGAAATGGTTAAGTTACTCTTTCTGTAAGTGAATAATTTAGAAGAAGATGAAAGTATTTTTTACACAGACTAATTTAACAGATATATACAGAAGTTTATACCCACATTACCGTGGGTTTTACTGATGTGAAGCAATCTGATACACTTGTACATTAGGCTGACCAGACCTCACCTTTAACCAGTGACACATATGAAAAATGCATACTGCAGGGCTGCTTTGATTTTGGTGCACTCCTGAAATATGCTTATTTCCTATGTGTCCCCGGTTAAAGGTGAGGTCTGGTCAGCCTACTGTATATACACCACACCGTGTGATCTCCTAAATAGAGGAGCAGAGGGATTTGGGTGTCAAACAGGGACTGTCCCTCCTATACTGTATAGTGCCAGTCCTTATACACAGACTGTATACTATACAATGCCAGACCATATATAAATAGTTTGTCATACATGCTATACAGTGAGCTATGTACAGCATGGAGATGATTGCAGGAACTGGCACCTCTACTTACAGACAGACTGACAAACAACCTGCTCTCTTTCTCTCTCTTTGTGCAATATATAAATACAGTCACATCCATGTCTCTGCCATTTACCAGCTCAGCTGAAGCCTTGCTCTGCACTGCCTGATCACCTCTCTGCCGTTGTTTCCACTTTCTCAGCAAGCCAGTATCCTCCTGCTGATTGTTTAGAAATCAGCTCACTTGTAGTAATTAGCAGAGCTGTGTAGGCTCAAAGACAGGGAATGAAGAAGCTGCATAATACAGATTGGACCATGGCCTTCCAGCTGTAGCTTGAACATTGTTCCCATCATCCTCAGCGTGCGTGTGTGTATGTGTCTGCTAGTGTGTGTGTGGGAGGGCATGTGCATGTGTCTGTGGTGTAGGAGTGTGTGGCAGCCATTTTTTTTTCCAGCCTTAGATAGTGGTGGGCGGGCTGGATAGTGGGGGCAGGCCAAAAATCACACTCCCACAGAATCACCCAATGGCAGCAGTAATCCTTTTTACTGCCGCCCCTGGGTGTGTTTTGCCAGGCACAAAGTCTTCTTTTATATATATAGATATATATATATATATATATATATATATATATATATCTATACTAGAAATGTTGAACAGCGTTGCCCGTCATGTTATGCAGGGAATGTTGTTCCTGGAGGCTGGCAGTTCTCTTCCTCGCAGCTGTTTCTCTCTAGTGACGTCACTCTCTCTGTTCTTAAAGGCGTAGTGCCTATGTATGCTCTACCCTCCTTGCTCTCATGGGGTATATCTAGACAGCCTGGACATCACTTCAGTTGCCCTTACGTGGTGTTCCAGTGCAGTCTTGTTTGTTTGGATTCTGTGTATAATCCTTGGCCTATTGATCCATCTCTCCTGGTGTCCAGTGTTGTTGCTTGTCTAACTATCCGCTTGGTATTGGACCTTCGGCTCTGGCCAAGTACCCGCTCTGGTACTGACCCCTTGTTTGTCTGACTATCCGCTTCATATTGACCATCGGCTCTGGCTGACTAATCGCTCTGGTACCAATCCCTGGCTTATATGAACTACCACCTGATACTGACTGTAGGCCTGAGTCAGTCTGATACCCCTTGTTGTGACCTATTCCCGTTGGGAAGTTTCCTGGGTCCTAGCCCCACTTTGGTGCTATTTCGCAGTTTCCTGAATTTAAGACTACTCGGCAGCAGTCCCCTATTTCTGGTAGGAACCGCTTGCTTCCTGTTTAGCGCTGTAATCTCTTCCAAGTATCTATTGTGATTACTCATCGAGTATCTACTTTATTCAATAAAGGTGGTGTTTCAAATACTGTACTGACTCTTTGTCCATCCCTTGGTTTCCGTGACACACACACACATATATACATACATACAAACATATATCTATATCTATATCTATATTTATATATATATATATACACACACACACACATATATATATATATATATATATATATATATATATATATACTAGCAATGTGGGACAGCGTTGCCCGTCATGTTATGACCGTTGGGCGCACGTGTGTGAAATGCAGACACACTGATAAACACAGACATATGCAACACACAGGCAGACACATACCATGCATCCCAAGTGTCCCTCTTTAGGAGGGACAGTCCCTCTTTGAGCGCCAAATCCCTCTGTCCCTCTTTCCCACCCTGTTGTCCCTCTTTTTAGGAGGTCAGACTGTGTGCAGGGCAGCTCCACCTATAGGCGACGTAGGCGCCGGCCTAGGGCGCACAGGTACTGGGGGCGCGGGCATGCAGCAGAGAAGAGCTGCGCCCGCACACATACCACGGCGGGAACCACAACACAGTCAGGTCTGTGTCGCTACAGAGCTCCCTCATCTGGTCGGATCTTTAGTAATGCAGAGCGCGTTGGGAGTCATGATCTCCCGCCGCGCTCTGCATTACTGAAGAGAAGACTGCGCGGGAGCTACAGGTATGTGATGGGGGGCAAGTTGGAGCTGAGGGGGCATAGTGGAGCTGAGGGGGCAAGTTGAAGCGGATGTGGGGCAAAGTGGAGATGATGGGGGCAAGTTGGAGCTGTTAGGGGAAAGCTGGAGCTGAGGGGGCATAGTGGAGCTGGTGGGGGCAAGTTGGAGCTGATGGGGGCAAAGTGGAGCGGATGAGGGTCAAAGTGGAGCTGAGGGGGGGCAAGTTGGAGCTGAGGGGGGGCAAAGTGGAGCAGATGGGGGGCAAGTTGGAGCGGATGGGGGGCAAAGTGGAGCAGATGGGGGGCAAGTTGGAGCGGATGGGGGCATAGTGGAGCTGGTGGGGGCAAGTTGGAGATGGTGGGGGCAAGTTGGAGCGGATGGGGGGCAAAGTGGAGCTGATGGGGGTAAGTTGGAGAGGATGGGGGTCAAAGTGGAGCTGATGGGGGCAAAGTGGAGCTGAGGGGCCAAAGTGGAGCTGGTGGGGGCACGTTAGAGCAGATGGGGGGCAAAGTGGAGCTGATGGGGGCAAGTTGGAGTGGATGGGGGGCAAAGTGGAGCTGATGGTGGCAAGTTGGAGCTGATGGTGGCAAAGTGGAGCTGGTGGGCCAAAGTGAAGCTGATAAGGGGCAAGTTGGAGCTGGTAGGGGGCATCTCTTACAGGCATCTCCAGACCAGGGGCAGACTGGCCCAGGGGGCAGAGAGAGGACAATCATGAAAAGAGGTGGGGTATAAGTAGGCAGGGTATAAAGGGGTGGGACACAAGGGGCGGAGCGAAATGGGCAGCAAAATTAGGTTTTGCCTAGGGTGGCAAAAATCCTTGCACCAGCCCTGACTGTGTGGTGTGTTTTACTTTTCTCTCCAGCAATAAAGCAATAAACTTCAGTATATGTGTTTATACATTAGTCTGTGCAAATAAAATACTTTGGTCTTGCACTAAATCATTTATTCAGTTACATAAATAGCCAGTAATAGGTCATGAAATAACCTAAAAATTCTTACTAATGCCCTGGCCACCAGCCACGCCCCAACAATATCACCTAAAACTACAGTGTCCCTCTTTGGCCATGTGAAATGTTGGGAGGTATGCACATACACACAGTGAGCGGCAGAAACATGCAAAAGACACGCACACACAGACTCACTGGAGATGCACACATATGTAACAGATGTACACACACAGACACACTGGAGATGCACAC
>CM074725.1:8586728-9120090 GCA_037306005.1 Rhinophrynus dorsalis
TCCCTCCCACTTCTCCTCCTTCCCCAGCCTATTACTAACACTTTTTCACATTTATGTTAAGCCCCGCCCCCTACTCGCGATTAAGCCCCACCCACTTTTAACCCAGATTGCCCCATTTGTCTCTCCACATCAGCACCACATCAGTCCCCTCTAGGGACTTCACAAGTCAGTGTTCCCAGGTATGAACACACTTCCCACTGCTATTTAACTCTGACATGCCTCTCTATACCTTAACCCTTTGAGTGCCAGAGGGGTACACAACTCATGAGCACATGTGTTTCTGCTCATATATGTTGCGTGTCTGTGTGTGTACATCTCTGTTACATATGTGTGTCCATGTGTGCATCTCCAGTGTGTCTGTGTGTACATGTCTTTTGCATGTCTCTGCCACTCACTGTGTGTATGTGCATACCTCCCAACATTTCACAGGGCCAAAGAGGGACACGTTAGTTTTAGGTGATATTATTGGGGGTGTGGCTGGTGGGCGGGGCATTAGTAAGAATTTTTAGGTTATTTCATGACCTATTACTGGCTATTTATGTAACTGAATAAATGATTTAGTTCAAGACCAAAGTATTTAATTTGCACAGACTAATGTATAAACACATATACTGAAGTTTATTGCTTTATTGCTGTAGAGCAAAGTAATACACACCACACAGTCAGGGCTAGTGCAAGGATTTTTGCCACCCTAGGCAAAACCTAATTTTGCCGCCCATTTCGCTCCGCCCTTTGTGTCCCACCCCTTTATACCCTGCCTACTTATACCCAACCTCTTTTCATGATTGTCCTCTCTCTGCCCCCTGAGCCACTCTGCCCCTGTTCTGGAGATGCCTGTAAGAGATGCCCCCCACCAGCTCCAACTTGCCCCTTATCAGCTTCACTTTGGCCCATCAGTTCCACTTTGCCCCCTCAGCTCCACTTTGCCCCCTCAGCTCCAACGTGCCCCCATCAGCTCCACTTTGCCCCCCATCCTCTCCAACTTACCCCCCATCCGCTCCACTTTGCCCCCCATCCGCTCCAACTTGCCCCCCATCCGCTCCACTATGCCCTCTCAGCTCCAACTTTCCACTATCAGCTCCACTATGCCCCCAGCAGCTCCAACTTGCCCCCATCCGCTCCAACTTGCCCCACCAGCTCCACTTTGCCCCCCCCTCAGCTCCACTTGCCCCCCCTCAGCTCCACTTGCCCCCCCTCAGCTCCACTTTGACCCTCATCAGCTCCACTTTGACCCCCATCATCTCCAACTTGCCCCCATCATCTCCAACTTGCCCCCACCAGCTCCACTATGCCCCCTCAGCTCCAGCTTTCCCCTAACAGCTTCAACTTGCCCCCATTGTCTCCACTTTGCCCCACATCTGCTCCAACTTGCCCCCTCAGCTCCAACTTGCCCCCCATCACATACCTGTATCTCCCACGCAGTCTTCTCTTCAGTAATGCAGAGCGAGGCGGGAGATCATGACTCCCAGTGCGCTCTGCATTACTAAAGATCCGACCAGATGAGGGAGCGCTGTAGCAACATAGACCTGACTGTGTTGTGGTTCCTGGCGTGGTGTGTGTGGGCGCAGCTCTTCTCCGCTGCATGCCCCCGCCCCCAGTACGTGTGCGCCCTAGGCCGGCGCCTACCTCGCCTATAGGTTGAGCCGGCCCTGCACACAGTCTGACCTCCTAAAAAGAGGGACAACAGGGTGGGAAAGAGGGACAGAGGGATTTGGCCCTCAAAGAGGGACTGTCCCTCCTAAAGAGGGACACTTGGGATGTATGGTATGTGTCTGCCTGTATGCTGCATATGTCTGTGTTTATCAGTGTGTCTGCATTTCACACACATGCGCCCAATGGTCATAACATGACGGGCAACGCCGTCCCATGTTGCTAGTATATATATATATCTATATATATAAAAGAAGACTTTGTGCCTGCCAAAACACACCCAGGGGAGGCATAAAGCAGGAGTTACTACTCCTATTGGGTGATTCAGTCATGCAGGGAGTTGGCCCGCCCCCACTATGCAGCCCGCCCACCACTATCAAAGTCAGAAAAAAACAATATGGCTGCCACTTGCTCCTACACCACAGACAAACACACATGCCCCACTCACACACACAGACCACCACACACACATGCCCCACTCACACAGCACCACACAAACACACACACATGCCCCACTTACACAGCACCAAACAGACATGCCCCCACTCACACACACAGCACCACATACACACACAAAGCCAGAAATAACATATGGCTGACACACACACACACAGTCACTCACCCTGACTCCCAGAGGCCTCAGCAGGACCTGTACTGCAGCACCAGAGGAACAAAATTGCACTCAAAGGGTTAAGGTAGGTCCTCATTGCTCAATTACTTCTTCACTGTCATCATTTGCCATGCAAGACACAGGACAGACAGCCATTAGATTCACACTTAACCCACTGACTGCCACAGGGTTGTGTATCAAGTTTTACCCCTCAGGGAGTGTGTTCAAACCCCTCACACTGTAAACTTGCATTTCTCTCCCACTTCTCCTCCTTCCCCAGCCTATTACTAACACTTTTCCCACATTTATGTTAAGCCCCGCCCCCTACTCGTGATTAAGCCCCGCCCCTTTTAACCCAGATTGCCCCATTGCTCTCTCCACATCAGCACCACATGAGGGACTCCACAAGTAAAAGTTCACAGGTATTACACACTCATGCCCCACTCACACACCACCAAACACCCATACACAGCCAGAAAGAAAGATGGCTGACACACAGTCACTCACCTTGACTCCCAGTGGCCTCAGCAGGACCTGTAGTAAAGCCACTGAACGGTGCTGCATCACCAGGGGAACAAAATGGCACTCAAAGGGTTAAGGTAGGCCCTCATTGCTGAATTACTTCTTCACTGTCACCATTTGCCATGCAAGACACCGGACAGACAGCCATCAGATTCACACTTAACCCACTGACTGCCACAGGGTTCTGTATCAAGTTTTAGCCCTCATGGAGTGTGTTAAAACCCCTCACACTGTAAACTTGCATTTCCCTCCCACTTCTCCTCCTTCCCCAGCCTATTACTAACACTTTTTCACATTTATGTTAAGCCCCGCCCCCTACTCGCGATTAAGCCCCACCCACTTTTAACCCAGATTGCCCCATTTGTCTCTCCACATCAGCACCACATCAGTCCCCTCTAGGGACTTCACAAGTCAGTGTTCCCAGGTATGAACACACTTCCCACTGCTATTTAACTCTGACATGCCTCTCTATACCTTAACCCTTTGAGTGCCAGAGGGGTACACAACTCATGAGCACATGTGTTTCTGCTCATATATGTTGCGTGTCTGTGTGTGTACATCTCTGTTACATATGTGTGTCCATGTGTGCATCTCCAGTGTGTCTGTGTGTACATGTCTTTTGCATGTCTCTGCCACTCACTGTGTGTATGTGCATACCTCCCAACATTTCACAGGGCCAAAGAGGGACACGTTAGTTTTAGGTGATATTATTGGGGGTGTGGCTGGTGGGCGGGGCATTAGTAAGAATTTTTAGGTTATTTCATGACCTATTACTGGCTATTTATGTAACTGAATAAATGATTTAGTTCAAGACCAAAGTATTTAATTTGCACAGACTAATGTATAAACACATATACTGAAGTTTATTGCTTTATTGCTGTAGAGCAAAGTAATACACACCACACAGTCAGGGCTAGTGCAAGGATTTTTGCCACCCTAGGCAAAACCTAATTTTGCCGCCCATTTTGCTCCGCCCTTTGTGTCCCACCCCTTTATACCCTGCCTACTTATACCCAACCTCTTTTCATGATTGTCCTCTCTCTGCCCCCTGAGCCACTCTGCCCCTGTTCTGGAGATGCCTGTAAGAGATGCCCCCCACCAGCTCCAACTTGCCCCTTATCAGCTTCA
This sequence comes from Rhinophrynus dorsalis, assembly GCA_037306005.1. Classification (NCBI taxonomy): domain Eukaryota; kingdom Metazoa; phylum Chordata; class Amphibia; order Anura; family Rhinophrynidae; genus Rhinophrynus; species Rhinophrynus dorsalis. Next base: position 8,590,639 of record CM074725.1, read on the forward strand.
CTTTGGCCCATCAGTTCCACTTTGCCCCCTCAGCTCCACTTTGCCCCCTCAGCTCCAACGTGCCCCCATCAGCTCCACTTTGCCCCCCATCCTCTCCAACTTACCCCCCATCCGCTCCACTTTGCCCCCCATCCGCTCCAACTTGCCCCCCATCCGCTCCACTATGCCCTCTCAGCTCCAACTTTCCACTATCAGCTCCACTATGCCCCCAGCAGCTCCAACTTGCCCCCATCCGCTCCAACTTGCCCCACCAGCTCCACTTTGCCCCCCCCTCAGCTCCACTTGCCCCCCCTCAGCTCCACTTGCCCCCCCTCAGCTCCACTTTGACCCTCATCAGCTCCACTTTGACCCCCATCATCTCCAACTTGCCCCCATCATCTCCAACTTGCCCCCACCAGCTCCACTATGCCCCCTCAGCTCCAGCTTTCCCCTAACAGCTTCAACTTGCCCCCATTGTCTCCACTTTGCCCCACATCTGCTCCAACTTGCCCCCTCAGCTCCAACTTGCCCCCCATCACATACCTGTATCTCCCACGCAGTCTTCTCTTCAGTAATGCAGAGCGAGGCGGGAGATCATGACTCCCAGTGCGCTCTGCATTACTAAAGATCCGACCAGATGAGGGAGCGCTGTAGCAACATAGACCTGACTGTGTTGTGGTTCCTGGCGTGGTGTGTGTGGGCGCAGCTCTTCTCCGCTGCATGCCCCCGCCCCCAGTACGTGTGCGCCCTAGGCCGGCGCCTACCTCGCCTATAGGTTGAGCCGGCCCTGCACACAGTCTGACCTCCTAAAAAGAGGGACAACAGGGTGGGAAAGAGGGACAGAGGGATTTGGCCCTCAAAGAGGGACTGTCCCTCCTAAAGAGGGACACTTGGGATGTATGGTATGTGTCTGCCTGTATGCTGCATATGTCTGTGTTTATCAGTGTGTCTGCATTTCACACACATGCGCCCAATGGTCATAACATGACGGGCAACGCCGTCCCATGTTTCTAGTATACATATATACACACTAGCAATGTGGGACGGCATTGCCCATCATGTTATACAGGGAATGTTGTTTTTGTTTTTTAATAAATGTTATGATAGTGAAATATGGCGTAGGGTGTACGTTTCAGAAAGGTACACACAATGATACACAGACACGTGCAAACACACACATATACAGGGGGACACACAGTGATAGACAGAGACGCATGCAACACACATACATACACACACATGCACTGACATACACAGTGACACACAGATGCAAAGCCGAACATACATACATACAGTGTGAGTAGTGTAAGTAACATACCTCCCAACATTTCACATGGCCAAAGAGGGACACTTGTGTTTTAGGTGGTGTTACTGGGGGCGTGGCTGATGGTGTATTGTAGAGAATTTTTAACCCTTTGAGTGCCAGGGGGTAAGCAAAGCATCGCATACCCCTCTGGCTTTGAAATGGTTAAGTTACTCTTTGTGTAAGTGAATGATTTAGAAGAAGATGAAAGTATTTTTTACACAGACTAATTTATAAGATATATACAGAAGTTTATACCCACATTACTGTGGGTTTTATTGATGTGGAGCAATCTGATACACTGGTATATACACCACACAGTGTGATCTCCTAAATAGAGGAGCAGAGGGATTTGGGTGTCAGACAGGGACTGTCCCTCCTATACTGTATAGTGCCAGTCCTTATACACAGACACATGCAGACTGTATACAGTGCCAGTCCATATATAAATAGTTTGTCATACATGCTATACAGTGAGCTATGTACAGCATGGAGGTGATTGCAGAAACTGACACCTCTACTTACAGACAGACTGACATACAATCTGCTCTCTGTCTCTCTCTTTGTGCAATATATAAATACAGTCACAACAATGTCTCTGCCATTTACCAGCTCAGCTGAAGACCTGCTCTGCACTGCCTGATCATGTCTCTGCCGTTGTTCCACTTTCCCAGCTTCTCTGTGCTAGCAAGTCAGCTCCCCAGCATCCTGCATGCTGATTAGTTAGAAATCAGCTCACTTGTAGTAATTGGCAGAGTTGTGCAGGATCACAGACAGGGAATGAAGAAGCTGCATATGAGTGGTTTATTGTAGCGAGCCCATAACCTTGTATCTATGTGCTGGGAACCCTGATGCCTAATACAGATTTGGACCATGGTCTTACAGCTGTAGCCGGAACATAGTTCCCATCATCCTCAGCTGCTCAGCGTGCGTTTGTGTGTGTGTCTCTGTCTGGGTGTGTGTGGATATGTGTGTATGTGTCTGCCAGTGTGTGGGGGCATGTGTGTGTGTCTGTAGTGTAGGAGTGAGTGGCAGTCATTTTTTTTCAGCCTTAGATAGTGGTGGGCAGGTTGGATAGTGGGGGTGGGCCAAAAATCACACCCCCATTGAATCACCCAATGGAAGCAGTAACTCCTCCTTACTGCCGCCCCCGGGTGAGTTTTGTCAGGCACAAAGTCTTCTATTATATATATAAATACACAAACACACACACACACACTGTACATTCTCTGCTGAGTGGGGAATTTGAAGTGAAATGTATTAAGATAAATGAATTTGGTGACAGTGTCCAGGTCACGGTGCTGTCTCTGTTCCTTTCTACAATACAAGACATTAACTACAGGTGCAAAGACAGATCCGCAGTCCTAATCCCTCGACTAGAGCTGTAGTGTTTCTTTCATTTCAGGAATAAAATGACACGAGATCAGCGTCTGGTTGGGATCTTCTCAAGAGAAGGACAGGACTCATTTCGGTGGTTAATCTTCTTCTTAAAATATCTAAGTGAGGTGAAAGACGTACGTCCCGTTTATATCAGTAATAGAGGCCGCTACAACTTCCAGACTGAGGTCCAGAAGTGCTCGTTTGGGATTCTGTACCACTCGAAGACCAGAGGCAGGACAAACATCACCGATGTGACTGATGCCTTATATAATGAGGAACTGGAGGATTTATCCAGTATACTAGGTAAGGGGGCATTCATTTCATTCCATTGTCTGACAGACATTCTCTATGGGATGTGATGGAAAACCAGAGGGACGAGGAACAGCAGAATGTACAATATCAACTGTAAATAGAAAGAGCAATAGAGAGAGACAAGCGTGTGTATGTGTGTGTGTATGTGTATATGTGTGTGTGTGTGTGTGTGTGTGTGTGTGTGTGTGTGTGTGTGTGAGAGAGAGAGAGAGAGAGCGAGATAATGAGAGACAGAGAGAAAGACAAGTGTGTATGTGTGAGAGAGAGAATGTATGTGAGAGAAAGAGAGAGAAAGATGAATGTGTGTGTGTGAATGTGTGATAGACAAGTGTGTGTGTAAGAGAGATAGACAAGAGTGTATGTGTGTGTGTGTGTTGGATAGACAAGTGTGTGTGTGTGAGAGATAGACAAGTGTGTGTGTGTGAGAGATAGACAAGTGTGTGTGTATGATAAAGAAAATAAGATAGAAAGAGAAAGATGAGTGTGTGTGTGTGTGTGTGTGTGTGTGAGAGAGAGAATGTGTGGGAGAGAGAAGGATGTGTGTGTGTGTGTGTGTTGGAGAGATAGATACTTAGAGAGATGTGTGTGTGTGTGTGTGTGAGAGAGATAATTACAGAGAGAAAGGGAGAGAAAAAGAGACCAGTGTGTGTGAGAGACACAGAAAATGAGAGAAGATAAAGACAAGTGTGTGTGTGAGAGAGAGAGAGAGCAAAAATGTGTGAAAGAAAGCGAGAGATGAGTGTGTGAGAGAGAGATAATGAGAGAGAGAACGACAAGTATGTGGGTATGTGTGTGTCAGACTGTGTGTGAGAGAGATAAGATATAGATATATATAAGAGATAATGTCATTGTGTTACATTAATAAGAGATGTTACATGTTGTACAGGAGGAGATAATGACGTGTTATATTGTGTTATATTAATAAGAGATGTTACATGTTGTACAGGAAGAGATAATGACGTGTTATATTAATAAGAGACGTTACATGTTGTACAGGAGGAGATAATGTCATTGTGTTATATTAATAAGAGATGTTACATGTTGTACAGGAAGAGATAATGTCATTGTGTTATATTAATAAGAGACGTTACATGTTGTACAGGAGGAGATAATGTCATTGTGTTATATTAATAAGAGACGTTACATGTTGTACAGGAAGAGATAATGTCATTGTGTTACATTAATAAGAGATGTTACATGTTGTACAGGAAGAGATAATGACATTGTGTTACATTAATAAGAGATGTTACATGTTGTACAGGAAGAGATAATGTCATTGTGTTACATTAATAAGAGATGTTACATGTTGTACAGGAAGAGATAATGTCATTGTGTTACATTAATAAGAGATGTTACATGTTGTACAGGAGGAGATAATGTCATTGTGTTACATTAATAAGACATGTTACATGTTGTACAGGAAGAGATAATGTCATTGTGTTATATTAATAAGAGATGTTACATGTTGTACAGGAAGAGATAATGACATTGTGTTATATTAATAAGAGATGTTACATGTTGTACAGGAAGAGATAATGTCATTGTGTTACATTAATAAGAAATGTTACATGTTGTACAGGAAGAGATAATGACATTGTGTTACATTAATAAGAGATGTTACATGTTGTACAGGAGGAGATAATGTCATTGTGTTACATTAATAAGACATGTTACATGTTGTACAGGAAGAGATAATGTCATTGTGTTACATTAATAAGAGATGTTACATGTTGTACAGGAGGAGATAATGACATTGTGTTATATTAATAAGAGACGTTACATGTTGTACAGGAAGAGATAATGTCATTGTGTTATATTGTGTTATATTAATAAGAGATGTTACATGTTGTACAGGAAGAGATAATGACGTTTTATATTGTGTTATATTAATAAGAGACGTTACATGTTGTACAGGAAGAGATAATGACGTGTTATATTGTGTTATATTAATAAGAGACGTTACATGTTGTACAGGAAGAGATAATGTCATTGTGTTATATTAATAAGAGATGTTACATGTTGTACAGGAAGAGACAATGACATTGTGTTATATTAATAAGGAACGTTACATGTTGTACAGGAAGAGATAATGTCATTGTGTTATATTAATAAGAGATGTTACATGTTGTACAGGAAGAGATAGTGTCATTGTGTTATATTAATAAGAGATGTTACATGTTGTACAGGAAGAGATAGTGTCATTGTGTTATATTAATAAGAGATGTTACATGTTGTACAGGAGGAGATAATGTCATTGTGTTACATTAATAAGAGACGTTACATGTTGTACAGGAAGAGATAATGACATTGTGTTACATTAATAAGAGACGTTACATGTTGTACAGGAGGAGATAATGACATTGTGTTACATTAATAAGAGATGTTACATGTTGTACAGGAAGAGATAATGTCATTGTGTTACATTAATAAGAGATGTTACATGTTGTACAGGAGGAGATAATGTCATTGTGTTACATTAATAAGAGATGTTACATGTTGTACAGGAGGAGATAATGTCATTGTGTTACATTAATAAGAGATGTTACATGTTGTACAGGAAGAGATAATGTCATTGTGTTACATTAATAAGAGATGTTACATGTTGTACAGGTAGAGATAATGTCATTGTGTTACATTAATAAGAGATGTTACATGTTGTACAGGAGGAGATAATGACATTGTGTTATATTAATAAGAGATGTTACATGTTGTACAGGAAGAGATAATGTCATTGTGTTATATTAATAAGAGATGTTACATGTTGTACAGGAAGAGATAATGACATTGTGTTATATTAATAAGAGATGTTACATGTTGTACAGGAAGATATAGTGTCATTGTGTTATATTAATAAGGAACGTTACATGTTGTACAGGAGGAGATAATGTCATTGTGTTATATTAATAAGAGATGTTACATGTTGTACAGGAGGAGATAATGACATTGTGTTATATTAATAAGGGATGTTACATGTTGTACAGGAGGAGATAATGACATTGTGTTATATTAATAAGTGATGTTACATGTTGTACAGGAGGAGATAATGACATTGTGTTATATTAATAAGGAATGTTACATGTTGTACAGGAGGAGATAATGACATTGTGTTATATTAATAAGAGATGTTACATGTTGTACAGGAGGAGATAATGTCATTGTGTTATATTAATAAGACATGTTACATGTTGTACAGGAGGAGATAATGTCATTGTGTTACATTAATAAGAGATGTTACATGTTGTACAGGAAGAGATAATGTCATTGTGTTATATTAATAAGACATGTTACATGTTGTACAGGAAGAGATAATGATGTTGTGTTACATTAATAAGAGATGTTACATGTTGTACAGGAAGAGATAATGTCATTGTGTTATATTAATAAGAGATGTTACATGTTGTACAGGAAGAGATAATGTCATTGTGTTACATTAATAAGAGATGTTACATGTTGTACAGGAGGAGATAATGTCATTGTGTTATATTAATAAGAGATGTTACATGTTGTACAGGAAGAGATAATGTCATTGTGTTATATTAATAAGACATGTTACATGTTGTACAGGAAGAGATAATGTCATTGTGTTATATTAATAAGAGATGTTACATGTTGTACAGGAAGAGATAATGTCATTGTGTTACATTAATAAGAGATGTTACATGTTGTACAGGAGGAGATAATGTCATTGTGTTATATTAATAAGAGATGTTACATGTTGTACAGGAGGAGATAATGTCATTGTGTTACATTAATAAGAGATGTTACATGTTGTACAGGAAGAGATAATGACATTGTGTTATATTAATAAGAGATGTTACATGTTGTACAGGAAGAGATAATGTCATTGTGTTATATTAATAAGACATGTTACATGTTGTACAGGAAGATATAATGATGTTGTGTTACATTAATAAGAGATGTTACATGTTGTACAGGAAGAGATAATGTCGTTGTGTTATATTAATAAGAGATTTAACATGTTGTACAGGAAGAGATAATGTCATTGTGTTACATTAATAAGAGATGTTACATGTTGTACAGGAAGAGATAATGTCATTGTGTTATATTAATAAGGAACGTTACATGTTGTACAGGAAGAGATAATGTCATTGTGTTATATTAATAAGAGATGTTACATGTTGTACAGGAGGAGATAATGTCATTGTGTTATATTAATAAGAGATGTTACATGTTGTACAGGAAGAGATAATGTCATTGTGTTATATTAATAAGGAACGTTACATGTTGTACAGGAAGAGATAATGTCATTGTGTTATATTAATAAGAGATGTTACATGTTGTACAGGAGGAGATAATGTCATTGTGTTATATTAATAAGAGATGTTACATGTTGTACAGGAGGAGACAATGTCATTGTGTTATATTAATAAGGAACATTACATGTTGTACAGGAGGAGATAATGTCATTGTGTTACATTAATAAGAGATGTTACATGTTGTACAGGAAGAGATAATGTCATTGTGTTATATTAATAAGAGATGTTACATGTTGTACAGGAAGAGACAATGTCATTGTGTTATATTAATAAGGAACGTTACATGTTGTACAGGAGGAGATAATGTCATTGTGTTATATTAATAAGAGATGTTACATGTTGTACAGGAGGAGATAATGTCATTGTGTTATATTAATAAGAGTTGTTACATGTTGTACAGGAGGAGATAATGTCATTGTGTTATATTAATAAGAGATGTTACATGTTGTACAGGAAGAGATAATGTCATTGTGTTATATTAATAAGAGATGTTACATGTTGTACAGGAGGAGATAATGTCATTGTGTTACATTAATAAGAGATGTTACATGTTGTACAGGAAGAGATAATGTCATTGTGTTATATTAATAAGAGATGTTACATGTTGTACAGGAAGAGATAATGTCATTGTGTTATATTAATAAGAGATGTTACATGTTGTACAGGAAGAGATAATGTCATTGTGTTACATTAATAAGGAACGTTACATGTTGTACAGGAAGAGATAATGTCATTGTGTTACATTAATAAGAGATGTTACATGTTGTACAGGAGGAGATAATGTCATTGTGTTACATTAATAAGAGACGTTACATGTTGTACAGGAAGAGATAATGTCATTGTGTTACATTAATAAGAGATGTTACATGTTGTACAGGAAGAGATAATGACATTGTGTTACATTAATAAGAGATGTTACATGTTGTACAGGAAGAGATAATGTCATTGTGTTACATTAATAAGGAACGTTACATGTTGTACAGGAAGAGATAATGTCATTGTGTTACATTAATAAGAGATGTTACATGTTGTACAGGAAGAGATAATGTAATTGTGTTATATTAATAAGAGATGTTACATGTTGTACAGGAAGAGATAATGTCATTGTGTTATATTAATAAGAGATGTTACATGTTGTACAGGAAGAGACAATGTCATTGTGTTACATTAATAAGGAACGTTACATGTTGTACAGGAGGAGATAATGACATTGTGTTATATTAATAAGACATGTTACATGTTGTACAGGAGGAGATAATGACATTGTGTTATATTAATAAGAGATGTTACATGTTGTACAGGAAGAGATAATGACATTGTGTTATATTAATAAGAGATGTTACATGTTGTACAGGAAGAGATAATGTCATTGTGTTACATTAATAAGAGATGTTACATGTTGTACAGGAGGAGATAATGTCATTGTGTTATATTAATAATAGATGTTACATGTTGTACAGGAAGAGATAATGACATTGTGTTATATTAATAAGAGATGTTACATGTTGTACAGGAAGAGATAATGTCATTGTGTTACATTAATAAGAGATGTTACATGTTGTACAAGAAGATATAATGACATTGTGTTATATTAATAAGAGATGTTACATGTTGTACAGGAGGAGATAATGTCATTGTGTTATATTAATAAGAGATGTTACATGTTGTACAGGAAGAGATAATGTCATTGTGTTATATTAATAAGAGATGTTACATGTTGTACAGGAGGAGATAATGACATTGTGTTACATTAATAAGAGATGTTACATGTTGTACAGGAGGAGATAATGTCATTGTGTTATATTAATAAGAGATGTTACATGTTGTACAGGAAGAGATAATGTCATTGTGTTATATTAATAAGAGATGTTACATGTTGTACAGGAGGAGATAATGTCATTGTGTTATATTAATAAGGAACGTTACATGTTGTACAGGAAGAGATAATGTCATTGTGTTACATTAATAAGAGATGTTACATGTTGTACAGGAGGAGATAATGACATTGTGTTACATTAACAAGAGATGTTACATGTTGTACAGGAGGAGATAATGACATTGTGTTATATTAATAAGAGATGTTACATGTTGTACAGGAGGAGATAATGTCATTGTGTTATATTAATAAGAGATGTTACATGTTGTACAGGAGGAGATAATGTCATTGTGTTATATTAATAAGAGATGTTACATGTTGTACAGGAAGAGATAATGTCATTGTGTTACATTAATAAGAGATGTTACATGTTGTACAGGGGGAGATAATGTCATTGTGTTACATTTATAAGAGATGTTACATGTTGTACAGGAGGAGATAATGACATTGTGTTACATTAATAAGAGATGTTACATGTTGTACAGGAAGAGATAATGTCATTGTGTTACATTAATAAGAGATGTTACATGTTGTACAGGAGGAGATAATGTCATTGTGTTACATTAATAAGAGATGTTACATGTTGTACAGGAGGAGATAATGACATTGTGTTACATTATTAAGAGATGTTACATGTTGTACAGGAGGAGATAATGTCATTGTGTTACATTAATAAGAGATGTTACATGTTGTACAGGAGGAGATAACGTCATTGTGTTACATTAATAAGAGATGTTACATGTTGTACAGGAAGAGATAATGACATTGTGTTATATTAATAAGAGATGTTACATGTTGTACAGGAGGAGATAACGACATTGTGTTACATTAATAAGAGATGTTACATGTTGTACAGGAAGATATAATGTCATTGTGTTACATTAATAAGAGATGTTACATGTTGTACAGGAGGAGATAATGTCATTGTGTTATATTAATAAGAGATGTTACATGTTGTACAGGAGGAGATAATGTCATTGTGTTACATTAATAAGAGATGTTACATGTTGTACAGGAGGAGATAATGTCATTGTGTTACATTAATAAGAGATGTTACATGTTGTACAGGAGGAGATAATGACATTGTGTTACATTAATAAGAGATGTTACATTTTGTACAGGAAGAGATAATGACATTGTGTTACATTAATAAGAGATGTTACATGTTGTACAGGAAGAGATAATGACATTGTGTTACATTAATAAGAGATGTTACATGTTGTACAGGAAGAGATAATGTCATTGTGTTATATTAATAAGTAACGTTACATATTGTACAGGAAGAGATAATGTAATTGTGTTACATTAATAAGAGATGTTACATGTTGTACAGGAGGAGATAATGTCATTGTGTTATATTAATAAGAGATGTTACATGTTGTACAGGAGGAGATAATGTCATTGTGTTACATTAATAAGAGATGTTACATGTTGTACAGGAGGAGATAATGTCATTGTGTTACATTAATAAGAGATGTTACATGTTGTACAGGAGGAGATAATGACATTGTGTTATATTAATAAGAGATGTTACATGTTGTACAGGAAGAGATAATGTCATTGTGTTATATTAATAAGAGATGTTACATGTTGTACAGGAGGAGATAATGTCATTGTGTTACATTAATAAGAGATGTTACATGTTGTACAGGAGGAGACAATGTCATTGTGTTATATTAATAAGGAACGTTACATGTTGTACAGGAGGAGACAATGTCATTGTGTTATATTAATAAGGAACGTTACGTGTTGTACAGGAAGAGACAATGTCATTGTGTTATATTAATAAGGAACGTTACATGTTGTACAGGAGGAGATAATGTCATTGTGTTATATTAATAAGGAACGTTACATGTTGTACAGGAAGAGACAATGTCATTGTGTTACATTAATAAGAGATGTTACATGTTGTACAGGAGGAGATAATGACATTGTGTTATATTAATAAGAGATGTTACATGTTGCACAGGAAGAGACAATGTCATTGTGGTGGTTGATGACCTGGACAATGACAGCTCAGAGGAGAAGGAGAGGCTCCTATTCACCCAGCCCAGTCTCAGTTTGCTTGCCAAGGACCTGTTCCTTTTCACCAAGATGGAGAAGACGTACAATGAAACACACCCCCACCTGACGTCAAATGATCCCAGAGAGAAGCTGATTAACATGAGGAGAATAATCACAGGGAGAGGTAAAGATGGAGCCGTGCTATGGCTGATCATTCACTAGGTCATGGTGTAAGTACATCCACAGAATACACAGTTCTATCAGTGCTTCACCTTGTCCTTGTGAACGTTTCTTACACTTAATAGTGATCGAAGTTTGAAAACAGCGACCCATGTGATAAAACGAGGATGTCTTTTCACAAACCGCATTAGTGACTCCAGATTATTTATCATTATTTAGCAAAACAATAGCATCATTTTCTGAATTGTAAGGACAAGGCACACACAGGGCTTTCACACATTAAAGATCTAACAGCAAAAGTTCAGATTTTACTAAATAACAATTAGTTATTAGTACTTGTTAACACTAACACATATGGATGTGTCACACAAGCTAATAGGAACCCTTTACAGATAAGAATTAGCAAACCTTTAACAGCAAGTTGATACCAGTGCCCTTATTTCACATATCTGGGTGCACCGTCCACATCTTTCATACAGGGTTTGCACATTATCAGTAGTTGCCTGGTTATCCCTTTGAGTGGCAGAGAGTTATCCAACGCATTGCAATACATTCAATGCCTTCCTGACACTCAATGGGATATAGGAAGGTATATTTTAACTTTTACTATTACAGTCAGTAATTATAGAGATACACCTGACTGCAGTGTGATGGACTCCTACCTAGGTAAGTGCTTCTGTTACACACAGTAATTATATAGATATACCTGACTGCTGTGTGATGGACTCCTACCTAGGTAAGTGCTTCTGTTACACGTAGTAATTATACAGATACACCTGACTGCTGTATAATGGACTCCTGCCTAGGTAAGTGCTTCTGTTACACACAGTAATTATATAGATACACCTGACTGCTGTGTGATGGACTCCTGCCTAGGTAAGTGCTTCTGTTACACACAGTAATTATATAGATACACCTGACTTCTGTGTGATGGACTCCTACCTAGGTGAGTGCTTCTGTTACACACAGTAATTATATAGATACATCTGACTGCTGTGTGATGGACTCCTACCTAGGTAAGTGCTTCTGTTACACACAGTAATTATATAGATACACCTGACTTCTGTGTGATGGACTCCTACCTAGGTGAGTGCTTCTGTTACACACAGTAATTATATAGATACACCTGACTGCTGTGTGATGGACTCCTGCCTAGGTAAGTGCTTCTGTTACACACAGTAATTATATAGATACACCTGACTTCTGTGTGATGGACTCCTACCAAGGTAAGTGCTTCTGTTACACACAGTAATTATATAGATACGCCTGACTGCTGTGTGATGGACTCCTACCTAGGTAAGTGCTTCTGTTACACACAGTAATTATACAGATACACCTGACTGCTGTGTGATGGACTCCTACCTAGGTAAGTACTTCTGTTACACACAGTAATTATATAGATACACCTGACTGCTGTATGATGGACTCCTACCTAGTTAAGTGCTTCTGTTACAGTAATTATACAGATACACCTGACTGCTGTGTGATGGACTCCTACCTAGGTAAGTGCTTCTGTTACACACAGTAATTATATAGATATACCTGACTGCTGTGTGATGGACTCCTACCTAGGTAAGTGCTTCTGTTACAGTAATTATACAGATACACCTGACTGCTGTGTGATGGACTCCTACCTAGGTAAGTGCTTCTGTTACACACAGTAATTATATAGATACATCTGACTGCTGTATGATGGACTCCTACCTAGGTAAGCGCTTCTGTTACACACAGTAATTATATAGATATACCTGACTGCTGTATGATGTACTCCTACCTAGGTAAGCGCTTCTGTTACACACAGTAATTATACAGATACACCTGACTGCTGTATGATGTACTCCTACCTAGGTAAGCGCTTCTGTTACACACAGTAATTATATAGATATACCTGACTGCTGTGTGATGGACTCCTACCTAGGTAAGTGCTTCTGTTACACGTAGTAATTATACAGATACACCTGACTGCTGTATAATGGACTCCTGCCTAGGTAAGTGCTTCTGTTACACACAGTAATTATATAGATACACCTGACTGCTGTGTGGTGGACTCCTGCCTAGGTAAGTGCTTCTGTTACACACAGTAATTATATAGATACACCTGACTGCTGTGTGATGGACTCCTACCTAGGTGAGTGCTTCTGTTACACACAGTAATTATATAGATACATCTGACTGCTGTGTGATGGACTCCTACCTAGGTAAGTGCTTCTGTTACACACAGTAATTATATAGATACACCTGACTTCTGTGTGATGGACTCCTACCTAGGTGAGTGCTTCTGTTACACACAGTAATTATATAGATACACCTGACTGCTGTGTGATGGACTCCTGCCTAGGTAAGTGCTTCTGTTACACACAGTAATTATATAGATACACCTGACTTCTGTGTGATGGACTCCTACCAAGGTAAGTGCTTCTGTTACACACAGTAATTATATAGATACGCCTGACTGCTGTGTGATGGACTCCTACCTAGGTAAGTGCTTCTGTTACACACAGTAATTATACAGATACACCTGACTGCTGTGTGATGGACTCCTACCTAGGTAAGTACTTCTGTTACACACAGTAATTATATAGATACACCTGACTGCTGTATGATGGACTCCTACCTAGTTAAGTGCTTCTGTTACAGTAATTATACAGATACACCTGACTGCTGTGTGATGGACTCCTACCTAGGTAAGTGCTTCTGTTACACACAGTAATTATATAGATATACCTGACTGCTGTGTGATGGACTCCTACCTAGGTAAGTGCTTCTGTTACAGTAATTATACAGATACGCCTGACTGCTGTGTGATGGACTCCTACCTAGGTAAGTGCTTCTGTTACACACAGTAATTATATAGATACATCTGACTGCTGTATGATGGACTCCTACCTAGGTAAGCGCTTCTGTTACACACAGTAATTATATAGATATACCTGACTGCTGTATGATGTACTCCTACCTAGGTAAGCGCTTCTGTTACACACAGTAATTATACAGATACACCTGACTGCTGTATGATGTACTCCTACCTAGGTAAGCGCTTCTGTTACACACAGTAATTATATAGATATACCTGACTGCTGTATGATGTACTCCTAACTAGGTAAGCGCTTCTGTTACGCACAGTAATTATACAGATACACCTGACTGCTGTATGATGTACTCCTACCTAGGTAAGCGCTTCTGTTACACACAGTAATTATACAGATACACCTGACTGCTGTGTGATGGACTCCTACCTAGGTAAGCGCTTCTGTTACACACAGTAATTATATAGATACACCTGACTGCTGTGTGATGGACTCCTACCTAGGTAAGTGCTTCTGTTACACACAGTATTTATATAGATACACCTGACTGCTGTGTGATGGACTCCTACCTAGGTAAGTGCTTCTGTTACACACAGTAATTATATAGATACATCTGACTGCTGTATGATGGACTCCTACCTAGCTAAGCGCTTCTGTTACACGCAGTAATTATATAGATATACACCTGACTGCTGTGTGATGGACTCCTACCTAGGTAAGCACTTCTGTTACACACAGTAATTATATAGATATACCTGACTGCTGTATGATGTACTCCTACCTAGGTAAGCACTTCTGTTACACACAGTAATTATACAGATACACCTGACTGCTGTATGATGTACTCCTACCTAGGTAAGCGCTTCTGTTACACACAGTAATTATACAGATACACCTGACTGCTGTGTGATGGACTCCTACCTAGGTAAGCGCTTCTGTTACACACAGTAATTATATAGATATACCTGACCGCTGTGTGATGGACTCCTACCTAGGTAAGTGCTTCTGTTACACACAGTAATTATATAGATACATCTGACTGCTGTATGATGGACTCCTACCTAGGTAAGCGCTTCTGTTACACGCAGTAATTATATAGATATACACCTGACTGCTGTGTGATTGGCTCCTACCTAGGTAAGCACTTCTGTTACAGTAATTATACAGATACACCTGACTGCTGTGTGATGGACTCCTACCTAGGTAAGTGCTTCTGTAACACACAGTAATTATATAGATATACCTGACTGCTGTGTGATGGACTCCTACCTAGGTAAGTGCTTCTGTTACACACAGTAATTATATAGATACATCTGACTGCTGTATGATGGACTCCTACCTAGGTAAGCGCTTCTGTTACACACAGTAATTATATAGATACACCTGACTGCTGTGTGATGGACTCCTACCTAGGTAAGTGCTTCTGTTACACACAGTAATTATATAGATACGCCTGACTGCTGTGTGATGGACTCCTACCTAGGTAAGCGCTTCTGTTACACACAGTAATTATATAGATATACACTTGACTGCTGTGTGATGGACTCCTACCTAGGTAAGTGCTTCTGTTATACACATAGTAATTATATAGATACACCTGACTGCTGTGTGATGGACTCCTACCTAGGTAAGTACTTCTGTTACACACAGTAATTATATAGATACACCTGACTGCTGTGTGATGGACTCCTACCTAGGTAAGCGCTTCTGTTACACACAGTAATTATATAGATACACCTGACTGCTGTGTGATGGACTCCTACCTAGGTAAGCGCTTCTGTTACACACAGTAATTATATAGGTTCACCTGACTGCTGTGTGATGGACTCCTACCTAGGTAAGTGCCTCTGTTACACACAGTAATTATGCAGATACACCTGAATGCTGTATGATGGACTCCTACCTAGGTAAGTCCTTCTGTTACACGCAGTAATTATACAGGTACACCTGACTGCTGTGTGATGGACTCCTACCTAGGTAAGTCCTTCTGTTACACTCAGTATTTATATAGATACACCTGACTGCTGTGTGATGGACTCCTACCTAGGTAAGCGCTTCTGTTACACACAGTAATTATGCAGATACACCTGAATGCTGTATGATGGACTCCTACCTAGGTAAGTGCTTTTGTTACACACAGTAATTATATATACACCTGACTGCTGTATGATGGACTCCTACCTAGGTAAGTGCTTCTGTTACACACGGTAATTATATAGATACATCTGACTGCTGTATGATGGACTCCTACCTAGGTAAGTGCTTCTGTTACACACGGTAATTATACAGGTACATCTGACTGCTGTATGATGGACTCCTACCTAGGTAAGTGCTTTTGTTACACACAGTAATTATATAGATACACCTGACTGCTGTGTGATGGACTCCTACCTAGGTAAGTACTTCTGTTACACACAGTAATTATATATACACCTGACTGCTGTATGATGGACTTCTACCTAGGTAAGTGCTTCTGTTACACACAGTAATTATATAGATACACCTGACTGCTGTATGATGGACTCCTACCTAGGTAAGTGCTTCTGTTACACGCAGTAATTATACAGGTACACCTGACTGCTGTGTGATGGACTCCTACCTAGGTAAGTCCTTCTGTTACACTCAGTATTTATATAGATACACCTGACTGCTGTGTGATGGACTCCTACCTAGGTAAGCGCTTCTGTTACACACAGTAATTATGCAGATACACCTGAATGCTGTATGATGGACTCCTACCTAGGTAAGTGCTTTTGTTACACACAGTAATTATATAGATACACCTGACTGCTGTGTGATGGACTCCTACCTAGGTAAGTACTTCTGTTACACACAGTAATTATATATACACCTGAATGCTGTATGATGGACTCCTACCTAGGTAAGTGCTTTTGTTACACACAGTAATTATATATACACCTGACTGCTGTATGATGGACTTCTACCTAGGTAAGTGCTTCTGTTACACACAGTAATTATATAGATACACCTGACTGCTGTGTGATGGACTCCTACCTAGGTAAGTGCTTTTGTTACACACAGTAATTATATATATACACCTGACTGCTGTATGATGGACTTCTACCTAGGTAAGTGCTTCTGTTACACACAGTAATTATATAGATACACCTGACTGCTGTGTGATGGACTCCTACCTAGGTAAGCGCTTTTGTTACACACAGTAATTATATAGATACACCTGACTGCTGTGTGATGGACTCTTACCTAGGTAAGTACTTCTGTTACACACAGTAATTATATAGATATACCTGACTGCTGTGTGATGGACTCTTACCTAGGTAAGTACTTCTGTTACACACAGTAATTATATAGATACACCTGACTGCTGTGTGATGGACTCCTACCTAGGTAAGTACTTCTGTTACACACAGTAATTATATAGATACACCTGACTGCTGTGTGATGGACTCTTACCTAGGTAAGTACTTCTGTTACACACAGTAATTATATAGATATACCTGACTGCTGTGTGATGGACTCTTATCTAGCTAGGTCCTTCATTTACACAGTAATTATCTAGATGTTACTGTAGAAAAGACAGTGGTTTTGAAAACTCTGTACATAATAGTTAATATAGTCAATTAAAAGGTATCCAGTACATTTAAAAATTATTAAAGATGAAGGAAACTAGGTAAACTTTTAGTTTTGAAATACTAGAAGGTTATTATCAGATACGTTTCTGATGACCAATGGAATTTGAAATTGCCGATTCTTCATTCCAGCAGTGAAAATGTCACTGACATCACTAGAGTTTAAACAGCTTTGCTCTGATTGGAAGATGCTCTGTCCCCGTTTCATGTCACAGCAGACCTCACGGGCGGGCTATTGGGGTGTCCCCACCCCAGAGCAGTGTCAAGAAGAGGCGGCGTTTTACTATGTGACTGAAGGCAGAAAAGACCATTGTAGATATCAAAGCCATTAAGGTAGCGAGGAAAGTATTAAATACATATTTTTGAGTATTTTAACAGCTTGGATGCTAGAAGGTTCTACAAACCTACATTAATATAGAAGTACTGTTTTAGCATTATTTTTTTAAATAAAAAAGGATGTCAGCAATTACTAACTTTATTAACTATAGATATATATATTTTTTTTCTTGACAGGGAATAGAGACACTGTCTTTCCGGTAAGTAACCATTTCATTGCAGTGTTTATCTATATTACATTTTTACAGTGGCTGGAATCAGTGTGGACATATCAACCTGATCTAATTTTTGGTGTTAATATCCCTTTAACCCCTTAACGACCGGGGAATCTGGACGCAGATGCGACTGAACGACCACGGAGCAATTATTTTTTATTGCTCCGTTGTGTTCCGGACTCCCCGACCGGCGTGAAGCCGCAGGGGGAGCCTGGAACTCGATGACAGTCATAGTACGTCATCGGTCGTTAAGTCAAATCAACCCTTGACGTACTATGACTGTCAAGGGTCGTTAAGGGGTTAAGGTCCTGCAGTCTTTCCTGATATGTTATTTAGACATTTTATTGACCCTGCTTTAAGTAGCTTCCAGTATTGTGATGTCCTGGGAAGATATATGGGAATATGTATAACGTCAAACTGAAGGAAACCATCTGCATCCCAGAGGATTTATAAAATCTCCACATTTCCTTTATGTTTAACAAGGGTTTTTTCATTGCTTTGAATGCTAGAGAGGCCTTGTGTACTGTGCAATGCATTGGACGCCTACCTTGCTAGCATTTAAAGGAGCAGTAAACGTTTATTTATGAAAACACATATTTTACAGAGCATTTCCTGCTGAATAAAACAAGGTCTCTCCCATCGCTGTCAGATGTTTTATTCAAAAATTATAGCAGTTTAAATAATCAGGAAGTTAATTTACTGTGTTTATTTCCTGATAGTTCTAACTGACAGGAAGTGAATGTGTTGTGTTTACTTCCTGATAGTTCTAACTGACAGGAAGTTAATTTACCGTGTTTACTTCCTGATAGTTCTAACTGACAGGAAGTGAATTTACTGTGTTTACTTCCTGATACTTCTAACTGACAGGAAGTGAATTTACTGTGTTTACTTCCTGATACTTCTAACTGACAGGAAGTGAATTTACTGTGATTACTTCTTGATAGTTCTAACTGACAGGAAGTGACTCAGCAGTTTCTATCACATTCTGTGGAGAACTGTATGTCTCTGACTTTTCTGACTTTCCTCTCCATTAGAATCTAACAGGAAATCTAATTAGAATTCGACCACTAGAGGGCACTGCTAATGTAAAAACATGGGTTTAAACTGTAATAACTCTGGATATATAAATCTCTCGGCAGTGGTAGTACCCTTATTTTACTCATTAGGAAAATCTCTACAATATATATTTTTTCATAAAAAAGTTTACTGCTCCTTTAAGGCAGTGTTTCTCAACTCCTGTCCTCAGGAACCACTAACAGGCCAGGATTTGATGATTCCTTTGTTAGAGCACAGGTGAGTTAATCAATGTGAATGAGTCTCTGATCACCACACCTGTGGTCTAGCAGAGAAATCTCTAAGTCCTGGCCTGTTAGTGGGTCCTGAGGACAGGAGTTGAGAACCACTGATTTAAGGGACTAAAAGCCTTACTTTCTTCCATATGGTTGGTTTGCTCCAAAATTGTCTTGATTTGTAGTTAACCCTTTGAGTGCCAGAGAGGTATGCCACGCATTGCAAAGCAATGCGTGGCATACTCCTCTGGTACTCAAAGGGTTAAACATCTGGCTGTTGTATCCATAAAACTGACTATTGGGGTGTAGGCCGGGTATCGCCAGTGATCTATCAGTCGGCATTAGGACCGCTCTGTTCCAGCAGCTAAAACAGTTTATTTTACTTTCCTTCAAGACTGGACCCATACTGCAGGCACAGCAAGCGCAAAACTGCTGTAAGGTAAGAGGATAAACAGTCTACCTGACATGAAAACCAATGTCCACCTTAAAATGTTCCCTCTACTTTTAACCCTCCGACTACCAGAGGGTTATCCACCCCTCTGGCACTCAACAGGTTATAAACAGCACATGTACACCCAGCTGGCATCTGTAAGCACATGGTGTGCGCTGGAGCCATAAAATCCAGATTGAAATGTGACATAGTGACAGTAGGGTGACCACATTTCCGTTCTGCCATTCCGGGACGTGGTCACCCTACAAAAGCCTCTTCATTGCCCCTTGTTGCCCTACCTTGAGTCCCTGGTAGTCTAGCGGCGTGGAAAGTGCTCTGTGCCTCCTCCGGCACAGAGCTGAAGCTCCCGCGCGCAGTGCTCAGTAATGCAGAGCGCTGGGAGATGATGTCATCTCCCAGCGCTCTGTATTACTAGAGTGCTTGCCTCCAGGTGATCAGGCTCAGCTGCATTGCCGCCCTGGATGTCAGCCTGCAAGCGGTGTGTCATATCATGGACGCCGCGAGGGAGCGCTGGTTTATGCTACCAAGCGCTCCCTCGCGGCGTCCATGATGTGACACACCGCTTGCAGGCTGACATCCAGGGCGGCTTGGCTTCATTCCGGGACACTTCATTGTCCCGGTGGGAGATGACCCGGGACGCGGGACATAGCCCTGAAATAAGGGACAGTCCCGGACATTCCGGGACCCGTGGTCACCCTAAGTGACAGCGGGGGAGCATTACATTGAGTATAGCAACAAGGGTCACCTTAGTACACAACGCTGTAATTCAGTGCAGGAAATCAAAAGGTCAGCGCTGTTACTGACCCACTGTAAAAGGTCAGCGCTGTTACTGACCCACTGTAAAAGGTCAGCGCTGTTACTGACCCACTGTCCAGGAACAAAGTGGAAGGATGATGTCCGATCACTAGGGTTGCCACCCAGCCGGTATTTTATCGGCAGGCCGGTAAAAAATTGGCATCTGTCCAATGTTAAGTCTATGGAGGGAATGCCATGGCCGGTATTTTTTTGAAGAAAAGGTGGCAACCCTACGGATCACACACATTAGAAATTTTAAGCTCTAATTACCACGTATGGACAACGTTTTGGGGGTTCACCCCTTCGTCTGGTGATACCACATATAACTTACATTGAGATTTAAATACAAAAGAAAAGAGCGCCCGAATTAGAGAAACAAGCATCAGCTAGAATTAATTAAATGAACTAATCGATCCAAATAACCAACATAAACTAGACATTGTTTAGTTACAATAAAATAAACCTGTAATGAAAGGTCACATATTCATACATTCCTACAGATATTGAAGGGATAGTAATGCTGCTGTTAATAGACTAATATTGTAGACATTAAAAATATAAATTCAGTGATGTTTGTGTTGTCTCTCAGACTTGTATAAATTGAGAGATATGAGGATTTATAGTCTCCCCCCCCCCTCCCCTTTCACTGACGTCTGCTGTCTAGTTGACAGCAGGAGGTTTGGGTCGTGCGGCCCGACGGCGGGTCTTCAGCAGAGCCAAAATAGTGCAATCTAAAACAAAATACCTAATTGAAACGGTCTACAAAGTGTACTTGCAAACCAGACTCACTTTGTAGACCGTTCCAATGAAGTATTTCTTTTTAGATCGCGCTAATTCGGCTCTGCTGAAGAGCCGCTGTCGGGCAGCACAGCCCAAATCTCCTGCTGTCAACTAGACAGCTGACGTCAGTGAAGGAGGGGGGGACTTTAAAGGAGCAGTAAACTTATTTTTATGAAAACACATATTTTACAGACCTTTTCCTGCTGAATAAAACAAGGTCACTCCCAACACTGTCAGATGTTTTATTCAAAATTTATAGCAGTTCAAATAATCAGGAAGTGAGTTTACTGTGTTTACTTCCTGATAGTTCTAACTGACAGGAAGTGAATTTACTGTGTTTACATCCTGATAGTTCTAACTGACAGGAAGTGAATTTACTGTGTTTACTTCCTGATAGTTCTAACTGACAGGAAGTGAATTTACTGTGATTACTTCCTGATAGTTCTGACAGGAAGTGAATTTACTGTGTTTACTTCCTGATAGTTCTAACTGACAGGAAGTGAATTTATTGTGTGTTTACTTCCTGATAGTTCTAACTGACAGGAAGTGAATTTACTGTGTTTACTTCCTGATAGTTCTAACTGACAGGAAGTGACTTTACTGTGTTTACTTCCTGATAGTTCTAACTGACAGGAAGTGAATTTACTGTGTTTACTTCCTGATAGTTCTGACAGGAAGTGAATTTACTGTGATTACTTCCTAATAGTTCTAGCTGACAGGAAGTGACTCAGCAGTTTCTATCACATTCCATGGAGAACTGTATGTCTCTGACCTTTCTGACTTTCCTTTCCATTAGAATCTAACAGGAAATCTAATTAGAATTTGACCACTAGAGGGCACTGCTAATGTAAAAAACATGGGTTTAAACTGTTATAACTCTGGAAATATAAATCTCTCCACCGCGAGAGTACCCTTATTTTACTCAGTAGGAAAATCCCTACAATATATATTTTTTCATAAAAAAGTCTATTGCTCCTTTAAAACCTCATATCTCTTAACCCCTAGAGTGCCAGCTACTTACGCCGTACGAGTGGACACAGCTGTACCTGCTGTGCCACGCTCGTACGGCGTAAGAGCGAAATGCGGTCACTGCATGAGCCGGTATAACCGGCATGCAGTGGCCGCATTAAAAAAAAAAAAGCCCCTGGCACTCATGGGGAGGCATGAGGATCACTCCTCATGCCTCCCCAGTTATTGATCTCCCAGCCGATCGGGCTGGGAGATCAATACACACAAAGGAGAAACAAAGTTTCTCCTTCCCCCTCTCTCCTACCCGAACTTCCGGGTAGGAGTGGGCGGGACCGGGGGAATCCTCCAAACGTCATCGGTGACATGGTCACCGATGACGTTAGGGAAGTTTCCCCGATCCTGTTCACTCCTACCGGTGGTAGGAGTGAAGGGCAGGAGAGCTCTTGCTCTCCTGCGGTCGCACCATTGATCTCCCAGCCTATCGGCTGGGAGATCAATGACTGGGGAGACACCAGGAGGGGTCCTGATGTCCCCCACGAGGTCTGACAAGTCTAAAAAAAAAAAAAATAAAAAAATTAAAAAAATTAAAGTAACCCTGTGAGTGCCACAGGGTCCCAGCACATTGCTTTGCAATGTGCTGGAGACCCCTGTTGCACTCACAGGGTCTATTCTTTGGGGGGGATTTTTTTTTTTTTTTAAGACCTCATTGGGGGGATCAGGGGGGATCCTGATGCCCCTCAATGAGGTCTATAATTAGAAAAAAAAAAAAAAAAAAATTTAACCCTGTGTGTGCCACAGGTGGGGGTCCAATGCACCCCCCCCCCTCCTGTGACACACACAGGGCTTTTATCATTATTTTGTTACCAGAGATTGTTGGGGGGCCATCAGGATTGCTCCTGATGGCCCCCCAACAAGCTCTGATTACAAAGTAATGATA
This sequence comes from Rhinophrynus dorsalis, assembly GCA_037306005.1. Lineage (NCBI taxonomy): Eukaryota > Metazoa > Chordata > Amphibia > Anura > Rhinophrynidae > Rhinophrynus > Rhinophrynus dorsalis. Next base: position 8,614,140 of record CM074725.1, read on the forward strand.
AAAAAAAAATTAACCCTCTGAGTGCCACAACGGTCCAATGCATTGCTTTGCAATGCGCTGGAGACCCCGGTGGCACTCACAGGGACACTTTTTTTGATAACTTTTTTTTTTTTTTTGTAAGACCTCATTGGGGGGATCAGGGGGGTTTGTATACCCCTCAATGAGGTCTATAATAAAAAAAAGTAAATAAAAAAAAAATTAACCCTGTGTGTGCCACGGGGGGGGGGGGCAATGCAGCCCCCCTTCTGCGGCACACACAGGGCTTTTATCATTACTTTGTTATCAGAGATTGTTGGAGGGGTCATCAGGATTGGTCCTGATGGCCCCCCCAACAAGCTCTGATTACCAAGTAATGATAGAAAAAAAATTAACCCTCTGAGTGCCACAAGGATCCAATGCATTGCTTTGCGCTGAAGACCCTTGTGGCACTCACAGGGTCACTCCGTTTGTGGACATATATATTTTTTTTTACTAAGACCTCATTGGGGAGGGATCAGGGGGTCCTGATGCCCCTCAATGAGGTATATAATAAAAAAAAAAAAAATAAAAAAAAATTTAACCCTGTGTGTGCCACTGGGATAGGGGTTCAATGCAGACCCCCTTCCTGTGGCACACACACAGGACTTTTTATCATTACTTTGTGATCAGAGCTTGTTTGGTGGCCATCTGAATACAAAGTAACGATAAAAAAATTAACCCTTTGTGTGCTACAGGGGCCCAATGCATTGCTTTGCAATCCACTGGACACCCCTGTGGCACCCAAAGGATTATTTTGTTTTCCCCTTTTATTTTTTATTTAGACCTCATTGTATGGGTTCTGATGCCCCCAACGAGGTCTACACAAAAATATAGGGGGAAAAGCCCCAAAAAATGCACGTGCCACAGGGGGGGTCCGACGCAGTGCTTTGCAATACGTTGGACCCCCTGTAACACACACACACACACACACTTTTTTTTTTTTTTTATTATTCTGTTTTTAGACCTGGATGGGGGACACCAGGAATGTTCCTGACACCGCCTCCCCAACGAGGTATGAATACAAAATAATAATTAAAAAAAAACAACTCTTTGTGTGCAACAGAGGGTCCAACGCATTGCTTTGCAGTGCATTGGGCACCCTTGTGGCACGCACAAAAAATGCCTCCGATTCCCCCCCACACATACACATGTACCGTATTCCCCTGCCTGGTTCCACAGCCAACTGGCAGTCCCATTCCCCAGCCTGACCCCCAGCCTGTTTCCACTGCCTATTGGTAGACTCAAAGTACCAGTATGCACTAGATTCAGGCTGGGAATCAAACTTTGTATGAGGGGGACATACAGTGCACACTGGTAGTCACAGATCTCCCATACACACTCTCAGACACTGCCCCACCATCTCCACCATCCTTGCTCCTCTGCTCATACCCACACACACTGCCTAATCCCTCACCCTCCCACACTGTTACACTGGTAGTCACAGGTCCGCGCTTACACTGGCTGACGCCCTAGCTTCTTTCATCTGTTAGCCATAAAATCACACATACACTGTTTGCTTTCCCATTCCTATTTCACTGGTAGCTACACTCCTGTCACTCAAATTGGTATGTCAACCCACAGCAGTTGAGTACCATTTTTCTTAGGCTGGCTAGAAGTCCTCCTAGGAAATCCCACGCCATTGAACCATTTTAGTATCTTTGAAGTGACTGAAGTGTAAAAGAAATGTTTGTTTGTTTTCCTGTAGCACCACATTCTGGAAATCGTTGTGCCAACTAACTTAGGGGTAAAAAGGCAAGTGACCCCTCATTAGATGCGGCATGTTGTCTTCTTTCCAAAATGGTATAGTTTATCTACCTTTTCTTCACTTCTGAAGGTGTTATAGCCATTTTCGTAGAGGCAAGTCAGGTTTGAGAAAATGTTAGAAACATCAGTTTGTAGTAGGTGTAGTTTTCTACTTCTAGCACTCCCTAAGGTAGTTCAGCTCATACCAATGGGGTGTCGTTTGACTCCTAAGAGCTTTAGCTAACGAATGCAGTTGAAAATTCCATGGTTTTCACAGAGCTCCATACATTTGAAGGGGCAGAAATGTAAGAAAATGCCTTTTTTTTCATTAGCGCCACCTCCTGGAAGCATTTGTGCATGCCAGCCTTTGGGTATGAAGGCAAGTGACCCCTCATTAGATGCGTCAGGTTGTTTTCTTTCCAAAATGGCATTGTTTTCTACCTTTCCTGCATATCTATTATGGTTATAACCATTTTAGTGCAAGCAGATAATTTAAGAAACAAAAGTGTCAGGTTTACGTACGTGTTCCTAGCACCCACATATTGTATGTTAAGCCACACAAATGGGCTACCATTTTTCTCATGTTGGTAGCAGGTACTGAATACAGCAGGAAATGTTATGGTTTTCAAAGATTTTAGTATCTTTGAAGTGGTGGAAATGTAAAAAAAACATGTATTTATTCCCATAGCGCCACCTTTTGGAAATATTTGTGCACTTCAGCCCAGGGGTAGAAAGGCAAGTGACCCCTCATTTGATGCGGGAGAATGTCTACTTTCCAAAATGGTATACCTTTTATACCTTTCTGTCATTTCTCTAACAGTTATGAATATTTTAGTACAAGCAGCCATTTTCGAAGAAGCAAACAGGTAGGTGTAGTTATGCTTTTCTGGCACCCCTAAGGTATGTCGATTCATTCCAATGGGGTGTCATTTTTCTCCTAAGAGCACTAGCTAATGAATACAGTTGGAAATTCCATGGTTTTCACATATTTCCATACAGATGAAGGGGCAGAAATGTAAGAAAATGCCATTTTTTTCCTATAGTGCCACCTTCTGGAAGCATTTGGGCACAACAGGCTTGGGGTAAGAAGGCAATTCACCCCTCATTAGATGCGCCAGGTTGTCTTCTTTCAAAAATGGTATGGTTTGTGTAGCCTTTCTTCACTTCTCTAGTTGTTATAACCATTTTTGTACAGACAAGTAATGTTTGAGAAAATGTTAGAAAAATAAGTGGTTGCAATAGGTGTAGTTTGGTACTTGTAGCGCCCACTAAGGTAGGGGAACTCATACCAATGAGGTGTCATTTTTCTCCTAAGAGCACTAGCTAATGAATACAGTTGGAAATTCCATGGTTTTCACAGATTTCCATACAGATGAAGGGGCAGAAATGTAAGAAAATGCCATTTTTTTCCTATAGTGCCACCTTCTGGAAGCATTTGGGCACAACAGGCTTGGGGTAAGAAGGCAATTCACCCCTCATTAGATGCGCCAGGTTGTCTTCTTTCAAAAATGGTATGGTTTGTGTAGCCTTTCTTCACTTCTCTAGTTGTTATAACCATTTTTGTACAGACAAGTAATGTTTGAGAAAATGTTAGAAAAATTAGTGGTTGCAATAGGTGTAGTTTGGTACTTGTAGCGCCCACTAAGGTAGGGGAACTCATACCAATGAGGTGTCATTTTTCTCCTAAGAGCACTAGCTAATGAATACAGTTGGAAATTCCATGGTTTTCACAGATTTCCATACAGATGAAGGGGCAGAAATGTAAGAAAATGCCATTTTTTTTCCTATAGTGCCACCTTCTGGAAGCATTTGGGCACAACAGGCTTGGGGTAAGAAGGCAATTCACCCCTCATTAGATGCGGCAGGTTGTCTTCTTTCAAAAATGGTATGGTTTGTGTAGCCTTTCTTCACTTCTCTAGTTGTTATAACCATTTTTGTACAGACAAGTAATGTTTGAGAAAATGTTAGAAAAATTAGTGGTTGCAATAGGTGTAGTTTGGTACTTGTAGCGCCCACTAAGGTAGGGGAACTCATACCAATGAGGTGTCATTTTTCTCCTAAGAGCACTAGCTAATGAATACAGTTGGAAATTCCATGGTTTTCACAGATTTCCATACAGATGAAGGGGCAGAAATGTAAGAAAATGCCATTTTTTTCCTATAGTGCCACCTTCTGGAAGCATTTGGGCACAACAGGCTTTGGGTAAGAAGGCAATTCACCCCTCATTAGATGCGGCAGGTTGTCTTCTTTCCAAAATGGTATGGTTTGTGTAGCCTTTCTTTACTTCTCTAGTTGTTATAACCATTTTTGTATTGACAAGTAATGTTTGAGAAAATGTTAGAAAATTTAGAGGTTGTAGTAGGTGTCTTTTTGCACTTCTAGAATCCCCTGTGGTAGGTGAACCCATACCAATGGGGTGTCATTTTTCTCCCAAGAGCACTAGCTAATCAATATAGTTGTAAATTCCATGGTTTTCCCAGATTTCAGTACTGTTGAAGTGGCAGAAATGTAAGAAAATGCCATTTTTTTCCTATAGTGCCACCTTCTGGAAGCATTTGGGCACAACAGGCTTGGGGTAAGAAGGCAATTCACCCCGCATTAGATGCGGCAGGTTGTCTTCTTTCCAAAATGGTATGGTTTGTGTAGCCTTTCTTTAATTCTCTAGTTGTTATAACCATTTTTGTATAGACAAGTAATGTTTGAGAAAATGTTAGAAAATTTAGAGGTTGTAGTAGGTGTCTTTTTGCACTTCTAGCATCCCCTGTGGTAGGTGAACCCAAACCAATGGGGTGTAATTTTTCTCCCAAGAGCACTAGCTAATGAATACAGTTGTAAATTCCATGGTTTTCACAGATTTCAGTACAGTTGAAGGGGCAGAAATGTAAGAAAATGCCATTTTTTTCCTATAGTGCCACCTTCTGGAAGCATTTGGGTACCACAGGCTTGGGGCAAGAAGGCAAGTTACCCCTCATTAGATGCGGCAGGTTGTCTACTTTTCAGAAATATATAGTTTTATATAGTTATTCCACTGTTTTAGGGTAGTTTTACCACAAAAACCCTAGAATGTGCATTTTAGTTTATAAAGTTGAAAATGTCATTTTGCGCTGCTGGTGATTAGGGCTCTGCGCTAGCCTTGGACTTAGGTAAAACTATACAAATTTGGTATTTTTTTACTCGGGGGACTCTGGGCTTTTTCAAATAATTGAAACTTTTTCAATCAAGGTAAATGTTTTTGATACATAGTATGTGATTTTAGCAAAATGAGTAAATTTTCACTTTTTTTTGTCATTATGACATCATAGCTTTTTGCACAATGTAAAATTCTCTTCATGTAAGGTATCACGAGAAAGCTCAATTCGTTCTGAAAAAAACAATATATAGTTTTCCATATTTAACTAAAAATCCCCAGAGGAAATCAAGCCTAAACGGAAGGATAGCAAAAATGTTGAAAAAGTGTCTGGCCTGCAGGGTTCAGAAAATGGCCCGAGCCTCTGGCACTGAAGGGGTTAATCTATACAAGTGTGACAGACAAACAGCAGGCATTACTCTCCCTTTAAGGAGTTCCAGTACACACAACAAGTTCAAGAAACGATATTGAAAGTTAATTTTTCTAACTTAATTCATTTCATCAAAACAAGAAGTGATTAGACAAAGGGTGAGTACCCATTACATAAAAAGGGGGAAACATTAACCCTTTAAATACCGCAGGCAAGTATATATGGCAGGTAGTAACCATGTCCATATATGAGCATTACATTGAAGATCATTGTAGCATTCTAGGGGTTAAAGTGACAGTCACCCTCCTTTCTGACTGTACATATCCTGTAAGTGTATAAAAGTAAAATTGTCTGTGCTCTTATTACGCCCCTGACAGTGAGATCCCTGAATCTCTTGTTTCCAGAAAGCTGTCAGGGATAGTGATACAATGTAACAGTATCCCTGCAGGACTGAAAAGACAAGAGTCCTATTATTATTATTATTATTATTATTATTGTATAACTTAATTATTAGATTACAACTTATATGCATTATATATTATTACTATTGTGGAATTGTCGCTTTTGAACAAACAGGGAATGTTACATGAGATTTCAGAAGCACCTATAGGTCTTTTTTAACAATACTTTACAAGATATTTATCTTTATTTATGTGTTAGTCAATGCAAATCTGGCAGGGAAGGCAGCCATATAATTACATTCCACAATGCTCTCCATCCTACCTGTAACTCCCTGCCAGCCACATAGTAACATTCCATACTGCTCTCCATCCTAGCTGTAACTCCCTGTCAGCCACATAGTAACATTCCACACTGATCTCCCTCATACCTGCCACTCCCTCCTGCCATATACTAACATTCCACAATGCTCTCCCTTCTACCTACCACTCCCCGCCAGCCATGTATTACTAAAATTTTACACTGCTCTCCATCACCCCTGCCACCAGATATTAACATTCCACTCTGCTCTCCCTCGCACATGTCACCTCCTGTTGTTCAGCACTAGCTCAGTTGCAAAAACTGACACATAAATTAACCTAAATATCTCATAATCTATTGTTTGAAATATAAAAAGTGATAATATAAATATGGGGTAATGTGAACACTTTTTAAAAAATCTATCCTATATAATAATTCGCTAAATCGTGTGTAACGCCGCGACATGCACAGTAGACACTGCTGAGCGTGCGGCAGTCACGCGCAGTACAGACTGCCCGCACCGCGGCTGATACAGAGCTGGGCGCTCCGAAGGAGCGTCCAGCTCTGTATCAGCCGTGGCGCAGGCAGTCTCTACTGCGCGTGACTGCCCCGCGACCGGGTGGCAGTGGCACTGTGGCCCGTGTAACGGGCTGTTCAACTAGTTTGTTATAAATTAACAATTTCACTTTAGAACATTTGAGGTGGCGGTCTGTGAATGCCAGCCTGTTCCCGGTCTGTGGCACATGCAGGAGCACGATCCAGCTCATTTATATGTGGTCACACCATAGAAAAAGGCAATATTTTGGATCCAGTATAAAGTGCCACATCTTCACCTTGTTCCCACATATTTTTTTCTTTCAGAAATACGCCATATGGTGGATTCTCCTAGGAGTTGCTTTCCTAATTGTGCTGTTGTTGAGTATCTTCTTGCGTTAGAAAACAACTGCTGTGATTACTGCTCCAGATCACCCCACCGCTGCCTCCCTTCCCAAAAAGTCACACCCAGGAAAACTCCATCACCACCGCCTGAAGCATCTCCTCCTGCATCCCTCAAATGTCATATTACACACAGGAAAACTCCATCGCCTCCAACTGAAGCATCTCCTCCTGCATCCCTCAAATGTCATATTGCACCCAGGAAAACTCCATCGCCTCCAACTGAAGCATCTACTTCTTACCCAGAAACACCACATTACATACAGGAACCGCCACCATTCTCTGAAGTACTTTCTAACCAGAACATGACACAATCAATCTAGGAACGTCATCGTCAATAGCTACCATCTTTCCTCCAAAAAATACCACCTCCTATCCATGCCACTTAATTAATTGAATAATAAACCCCTGCATGCTACAGACATATACAGTCCATTGCTTCTCAATCTGTTAGTGGTAGATTTAGCATCCGAGGGGCAAATTTTGGCATTTATGAATGATTATATAAATATATTGGAATTTCTATTAAAAAGTGCTTCATTTAAGCTAATTCTGTTAAAGGAAACTATATTCCAAAATAAAGTGGTTAATTAACAATGTGTAACCCTTTCCTGTCCTATTTAATGTGGGTGGTTGCAATATTCTGGTTGTTACAAGTGAAGTCATTAATACGAGGCTGTGTGGTGGGCGGTAAAAGGGAAGTAGACTATCTGCTTAACTGCAATCGACAATACGAGGCTGTGCGGTGGGGTGAGAGGGAAGTAGCCTGTCTGTGCGATGGGGTTGAGACGGAAGTAGACTGTCTGTGCGGTGGAGGTGAGAGGGAAGTAGACTGTCTGTGCGGTGGGGTGAGAGGGAAGTAGACTGTCTGTGCGGTGGGGGTGAGAGGGAAGTAGACTGTCTGTGCAGTGGGGCTGAGAGGGGAGTACACTGTCTGTGCGGTGGGGGTGAGAGGGAAGTAGACTGTCTGTGCGGTGGGGTGATAGGGAAGTAGACTGTCTGTGCGGTGGGGTGATAGGGAAGTAGACTGTGCGATGGGGGTGAGAGGGAAGTAGACTGTCTGTGCGGTGGGGGTGAGAAGGAAGTAGACTGTCGGTGCGGTGGGGGCGAGAGGGAAGTAGACTGTCTGTGCGGTGGGGGCGAGAGGGAAGTAGACTGTCTGTGCGGTGGGGGCGAGAGGGAAGTAGACTGTCTGTGCGGTGGGGGCGAGAGGGAAGTAGACTGTCTGTGCGGTGGGGGCGAGAGGGAAGTAGACTGTCTGTGCGGTGGGGGCGAGAGGGAAGTAGACTGTCTGTGCGGTGGGGGTGAGAGGGAAGTAGACTGTCTGTGCGGTGGGGGTGAGAGGGAAGTAGACTGTCTGTGCGGTGGGGGTGAGAGGGAAGTAGACTGTCTGTGCGATGGGGGTGAGAGGGAAGTAGACTGTCTGTGCGGTGGGGCTGAGAGGGAAGTAGACTGTCTGTGCGATGGGGCTGAAAGGGAAGTAGACTGTCTGTGCGGTGGGGTGAGAGGGAAGTAGACTGTCTGTGCGGTGGGGGTGAGAGGGAAGTAGACTGTCTGTGCGGTGGGGGTGAGAAGGAAGTAGACTGTCGGTGCGGTGGGGGCGAGAGGGAAGTAGACTGTCGGTGCGGTGGGGGTGAGAGGGAAGTAGACTGTCTGTGCGGTGGGGGCGAGAGGGAAGTAGACTGTCTGTGCGGTGGGGGCGAGAGGGAAGTAGACTGTCTGTGCGGTGGGGGCGAGAGGGAAGTAGACTGTCTGTGCGGTGGGGGCGAGAGGGAAGTAGACTGTCTGTGCGGTGGGGGCGAGAGGGAAGTAGACTGTCTGTGCGGTGGGGGTGAGAGGGAAGTAGACTGTCTGTGCGGTGGGGGTGAGAGGGAAGTAGACTGTCTGTGCGGTGGGGGTGAGAGGGAAGTAGACTGTCTGTGCGATGGGGGTGAGAGGGAAGTAGACTGTCTGTGCGGTGGGGCTGAGAGGGAAGTAGACTGTCTGTGCGGTGGGGCTGAGAGGGAAGTAGACTGTCTGTGCGGTGGAGGTGAGAGGGAAGTAGACTGTCTGTGCGGTGGGGTGAGAGGGAAGTAGCCTGTCTGTGCGATGGGGTTGAGACGGAAGTAGACTGTCTGTGCGGTGGAGGTGAGAGGGAAGTAGACTGTCTGTGCGGTGGGGTGAGAGGGAAGTAGACTGTCTGTGCGGTGGGGGTGAGAGGGAAGTAGACTGTCTGTGCGGTGGGGCTGAGAGGGGAGTACACTGTCTGTGCGGTGGGGGTGAGAGGGAAGTAGACTGTCTGTGCGGTGGGGTGAGAGGGAAGTAGACTGTCTGTGCGGTGGGGTGAGAGGGAAGTAGACTGTCTGTGTGGTGGGGGTGAGAGGGAAGTAGACTGTCTGTGTGGTGGGGGTGAGAGGGAAGTAGACTGTCTGTGCGGTGGGGTGAGAGGGATGTAGACTGTCTGTGCGGTGGGCGTGAGAGGGAAGTAGACTGTCTGTGCAATGGGGGTGAGAGGGAAGTAGACTGTCTGTGCGGTGGGGGTGAGAGGGAAGTAGACTGTCTGTGCGGTGGGGGTGAGAGGGAAGTAGACTGTCTGTGCGGTGGGGTGAGAGGGAAATAGACTGTCTGTGCGGTGGGGGTGAGACGGAAGTAAACTGTCTGTGTGGTGGGGGTGAGAGGGAAGTAGACTGTCTGTGCGGTGGGGTGAAAGGGAAGTAGACTGTGCGATGGGGCTGAAAGGGAAGTAGACTGTCTGTGCGGTGGGGTGAGAGGGAAGTAGACTGTCTGTGCGGTGGGGGTGAGAGGGAAGTAGACTGTCTGTGCGATGGGGGTGAGAGGGAAGTAGACTGTCTGTGCGATGGGGGTGAGAGGGAAGTAGACTGTCTGTGCGGTGGGGTGAGAGGGAAGTAGACTGTCTGTGCGGTGGGGTGAGAGGGAAGTAGGTGGTCTGTGCAGTGGGGGTGAGAGGGAAATAGACTGTCTGTGCGGTGGGGGTGAGAAGGAAGTAGACTGTCTGTGCGGTGGGGGTGAGAAGGAAGTAGACCGTCTGTCTGCTTGGCTACAGTTGACAATAACAGTTCTTCACCAGAATGTACAATGATACTAATCCACAAAAAGCTCAGTCTGGACATACAAGACCAAATTTACCTAGAAGTTCCTCACCACATCCTCTAAAAAGGTAGTTCTCACCCCTGTCCTCTGGGGGGCGCTCCTAACAGGTCAGGTCTTTCACTCTCCTGTGCACAAGCACAAACCCTAATGAAATGACCGAGCTCCTGGTTTACTCACCTTCACACAAGAAGGGAAACTCCAAAGACATGGGCTGTTAGGTGCCTCCTAGAGGAGAATGTATGGAACTACAGGTGGTGGGTTTATGCACTAAGGTGTGATAGAGTGGGACTTTCTTCTCCAGTGATATCACATCTCCAGTTCCTAGAGCCTATGCAGTAAGATGTCCAAAGCTGGAGAAACCTCAGTGCATTTGCTCCATACAGTAACATAGGAACTGGAGAAGTGATATCACTAGAGACGTTATGTCCATTTTATCACCTCTTTATCACTCCTTAGTACATAACCCTCCTCCCCCCAGTCTGTACTAGGAATAGGCAATCTGAGACCCTCCAGGTGTTCAGGACTACAATTCCCATCATCTCCAGACAGTCAAGACCAATAAACATAAGGAGATAGTCATACTTTATTCTGTATGGTAATTGTGGTGCTGTTTCACATTGTGATAAAGGTTTTCAGTGTTGTATCATAGGTTAATGAAGCTCTGTGATGCACCAGGAGACTTTCCCTTTTTCCCAGTAATGAAAGTGTGAATATTTCCTACATCTGCTGGACTTTGGGTTAACATGACACAGAGACAGTTTTGAATGATGACAGGACCACTTTAAAGGTGAAAATATATATAGCAATGATCCCTTGTAGGCACATACACAGCCCCCCCCTATGGAGTTCCCCAAAGCCCTAGAGGCCCCGCTCAGTAGAGATAACACACGTGGGAATCCACCTGTTCACTTCACGAGGGATCACAATGGATTGTAGTGAGGAATGGAGGACAGAGGTGCAGTCTGTCTGTCTGTCTGTGGTCTCCAGTGTGAAAGCTAAAAATAGAAAGTAAAATGAAGCCCGTAGAAGGAGACAGAGCCATTAACCCTCCTATCAAGGACACAAAAACCTGGCCACTAGGTGGTGTATGTACTGTTTTAATTACCTCTTTAAGTGCCCCACCTCCTGATGGAGGACCCTTTACCACATGGTCCCTGTGTCTGCCACGGGATCCAAGATAGTGAACATTGTTTAACAGCTAAATCCTAATCTATTCCAGGAGTCAATATTTGGACTTTCATCTGTTGGGAGACTAGAACCTCCCCATCGTATCCAACCAGTTGTTGGCTGGAAGTTGTAGCACACAACAGCTGGAGAGCCACAGGTTGCCTTTCCCCTGCCCCACTCAGGAGTCCCTTGTTCCTCTCCTGTGCGCTTACAGAGGAACCATTTCCACGTGCAGATCTGATCCGTCCCGTAACAGACCGGCCCTGACACGTCAGGCAAATCCCCTGCAACAAATCCCACAAATCCCAACTGAATATAAACGCACATTTGTGCGTTTCTCGCTCTTTTTTGGCTTTGTTTAGGCCAGATCCTTAAAAGAAAATGTGAGGAATTTTGGGACAAACCAACTGCTCCATTAGGAAAAAAAAAAAAAAAAAAAAATCCTTACTAAAGTGGACCTGTACCCTTGATGCCAGTCTGCCTGGCTTAAAGCGAAACTTTCACCTATTAATAAGTCTCCATGAAATCATTAAGCACATGGCGACTTGCTTGAAAATACATCTCTTATCTATCGCAAGTGGCAGATTCTAAAGAAATCTTTACTCTTAGGAGACTGACGGGCAGGTTAGTGCGGTCTGTGCGCCTGCGCCGTCAGTCCTTCCGGTTACCATGTGCTACACTGCAATGCTTTACAGGAGACCGGGACTGACGGCGCAGGCGAACAAACAAGATGTCTGCGCTGTTACCTGGATTCCTGTCTCCAAAGCGTAAAGATTTCTTTAGAATCTGCCACTTTTGATAGGTAACATGTATTTTCAAGCTAGTCACTATATGCGTAAAGGGATAGTAATACTTAAAACGTAAAAAAAAACACATGTTGTAGGGTTTATCCCCCTGAGTAAAACAAGGGTACTCCCACTAATGAGAGATATTTTATTAAAAAATGATAACAGCTCAAACTTGAATTTTTTAGGTGCAATATCACATTGGCCTGAAAATTTACAGTGGCGCTGTTGCTACACAGTCTTATGGAGATTTACGGTCTACGGACCAGAGCAGTCCATAGGATGGTGTCGCAACAGCGCCACTGTAAACTATCAGGCCACTGTGGTATTGCACCTAAAACAATTATAATTTTTTAATAAAATATCTCTCATTAGTGGGAGTACCCTTGTTTTACTCAGGGGGATAAACCCTACAACATATTTTTTTTACATTTTAAGTATTACTATCCCTTTAATGAATGCATGGCTACTTATTAATAGGGGAAAGTTCCGATTTAAAACGTCATTAAAAACTGCCTTTGTGTCACGTTAGCGAAAAGCCCTGCAGATGTATAGATAAGGAGACATCTGTTTCTATATAGCGAGCTCCCTGACCGCAGTGCATATGCTAATGTATTCTAATGATCCTTTCCGTGTGGAGTCATTTGATAATTATGTTTAGTGCTGCACTGAGACACACTCACTTTTTCCAGAAATAAATGCCTCATTATCTCCTAAACTGAACATCTGACTTCAGCAAACGTAAGACACGGTTTTTCATATTTTCAATTATGCAAAAAATATTCAAGGGGGCAGGTGCTCTTTAAATGGGGATTTTAACCTCTTCAATGTTAGAGGTCTGCAATGTGTGGAGAGCCCTCCATCATTCAAGTGGTTAAAATCCCCATTTAAAGGGATAGTAATGTTTCAAAATAAAAGACGCTCCAATTAATCTTCATAGTATTTGGGCCATGGAGAGTGTTATTTCAATACTGTCAGAGTTGTAGTACAAGAGTAATTGAATGATAAAGTATCCCACTCCCACCCCTTTTACTGATGAAACACTGCTCACCTCAGAGCAGCAAGACTGTCCGGATGGATCACAGAGAGGGACAATCTTCAGTGATCATAAGGAAAAACCTGAAACACCTGTCAAGAGGGGCAGGGTTTTCCTTATGATCACAGTAAGAAGATTGTCCCTTGCTGTGATCTGTCCGGTCAAGAGACCAGATTCCACATCTGAGGTGAGCAGTGTTACACTAGGTAAAAGGGGCGGGAGGGGGATACTTTATCATTCAATTACTCTTGTACTACAACTCTGACAGTATAAATAACACTCTCCATGGCCCAAATACTATGATGATTAATTGGAGCTGATTTTATTGTGAAACATTACTATCCCTTTAAATCACTGGGAACGATTAGTGAAACTGGGCTGGCACAGAATTCCTCCACTTTCCTTTTTTACATCTGGTCATTTTGGTGTCTCCACAAGTCTGTATTTGTGTGAGGCACCTGCACCTGCAGGGAGACATCACTGTTCAAGATGCCCATGTTTACTTACTTCAGGCGTCCTGTGCTCCCCCTGCAATCCTCTTGCTAGAAGTTGGGGGAATTGGAGGAATTATTTCGGACAGCAGTAAACGTCACTGTCAGCCATGTATGATTGGCTGTTTGCCAGTCTATCTCCTGAGGAAAGACTCCAAGCTCTGAAATGCATTGAGCTTTGTATCATTTTGTGTTTAAAGGGATAGTAATACTTGAAAATAAGTTTATTTTATATTGTAGCCCTTAAAAAAAACATGAAAAATGATATAAGTCTTATCTCCCAAACCTTTATGGTTTGGGAGATATTCAGAAGTAAAGTTTCCCCTGGAGTGATGTCATTGCTCCACCCTTCAGATTTGGAATCCGGTCCCGGGACCGGCTGTGCCTCTCCAGAAGTGCTGAGATCACCATCTTTAAAAAGAATTTCTTAATTGGAATGGTCTACAAAGTGTGCTTTCAAGCCAGGCACGCTTTGTACACAGTTCCAATTAAGTAGTTCTTTTCAAAGATCGTGATCTCGGCACTGCTGAAGAGCTGCCAGTTGCTCTGTGGACCGAATTCCAAATCTGTCCACTAGATGGCAGACTTGGCTGAAACAGCCAGGAAAAGAGAATTTTACTGTATTTTACATGTGAGTATCTCCCAAACCATAAAGGTCTGGGAGATAAGACTTATATCATTTTTCATGTTTCTTTAACCCCTTCGCGACAAAGGACATACATGTACGTCCTCTGTGGGTGTCACTTAGTGACAGAGGACGTACATGTACGTCCAAGAAATCCGGCTCCCCGCGCGGCTGCACGCCGTTCGGGGACTCCGGATTCTTTTAACAAAAAAAAAAAATGTTAGACGGGCGTTAAGTGACGTTCTAAATGCAAACAAAACTTTTTTTTTTTTTTTTTTTTTTAGACATTACTAACACTTTAAGGACCACGGACCATTTTTTTTTTTTTTTTTGCGGCATCAGATTCCAGACTCCCCGAACGGAGTGCAGCTGCACGGGGAGCCCAGAATTCCATGACAGTCCATGACTGTTATGGGTCCTTAAGGGGTTAATGCCTTGGAAACCGCTCTCGCATTCAAGGACTTAAAAGCTGCATTTAAATCACTGGGACTTTTCATTTCTTCCCCCATTGTGTAGTTGGTTTGCTCCAGAATTGCACATTTAGTTTAATGAATTAGGCCTCAAGTCTGTGCAACAATTAGGAGACAAGTACCCAAAAGACTGAACAGACCGCGCCACTACCCTCCTCGTCCAGGGATTCTCCACTCAACCCCGAGGGTATAACAACAGGTCTGGATATCCCTAATTAAGCACAGGCAGATAAATCACAACTGAGACAATAAAAGTACTGACCCGTGAGTAATGCAGTGAGATCTTGACCAAGTGGTTTGTCCTGAGGACAAACGTGGAGAATCACCGATAATTAATCTCTACAGAGGAGCAAACAGGATTTTGAGAACAGCTGCAGTGTGGCCTGCTGGTCACTAGGTGGCAGAAATTCCCAGAGTATGACCTGCACATACCATTCATGTGTATATCAGATTCTATGGCCCTTATGTATAAAAACAGTGGAGTTATTCTGGAGTAAACCAACTGCATCATAGGGGATAAATAAAAATTCCCATTAAAGCGGAAATATCACCCTAAAAAAATCTCCACCCATAGTTTATTCATATAGCGATATGATTAGAAATATTAGTATTACAGTGCATAAGTACCGCGTTATGAAGCAATCCTTCTGAGACTGGCGGCCTGGCTTGCACGCGCAGACATCTTGCCTTAGAGACATCTGTGCGTCTGCGCTGTCCGTCCCGTCTCCTCTAGGAGGCGCTGTACCTTAAGGTAACAGGAAGGAATTGACGGTGCGGGCGCACAGATACCTCTAAAGCAATAAGCCTGCCCGTCAGTCTCAGGAGAAGAAGGATTTCCTAATAACGCGGTACTTATGAGCGATAATACCAGTGTTTCTAAGCTTATCGCTATACGACTAATTACTGGGGGGCACTTTATTTAGGGTGATAATTACACTTTAAGTTAAAACTGGGATTGTAACCTCTTGAATGGAGATCTTTAAATAGGTTAAAAAGCTCCATTCAAGTGCAAGGAAATTTGTATTTGTCCCCTATGTTGCAGTTGGTTTGCTCCAGAATATCTCCATATAATGCTCTTATAAATATGGGCCTTAATATCAGACCCCTGGTACACCATACAAGATCTTATAGTAGGAGCAGACACCTGGTACACCATACAAGATCTTATAGTAGATACAGACCCCTGGTACACCTTACAATATCTTATAGTAAGTACAGATCCCTGGTACACCATACAAGATCTTATAGTAGGTACAGACCCCTGGTACACCATACAAGATCTTATAGTAGGTATAGACCCCTGGTACACCATACAAGATCTTATAGTAGGTACAGACCCCTGGTACACCATACAAGATCTTATAGTAAGTACAGACCCCTGGTACACCATACAAGATCTTATAGTAAGTACAGACCCCTGGTAAACCATACAAGATCTTATAGTAAGTACAGACCCCTGGTACACCATACAAGATCTTATAGTAAGTACAGACCCCTGGTACACCATACAAGATCTTATAGTAGGTGTAGACCCCTGGTACACCTTACAAGATCTTATAGTAAGTACAGACACCTGGTACACCATACAAGATCTTATAGTAAGTACAGACCCCTGGTACACCATACAAGACCTTATAGTAAGTACAGACCCCTGGTACACCATACAATATCTTATAGTAAGTACAGATCCCTGGTACACCATACAAGATCTTATAGTAAGTACAGATCCCTGGTACACCATACAAGATCTTATAGTAAGTACAGATCCCTGGTACACCATACAAGATGTTATAGTAAGTACAGATCCCTGGTACACCATACAAGATCTTATAGTAAGTACAGATCCCTGGTACACCATACAAGATCTTATAGTAAGTACAGATCCCTGGTACACCATACAAGATCTTATAGTAAGTACAGACCCCTGGTACACCATACAAGATCTTATAGTAAGTACAGATCCCTGGTACACCATACAAGACCTTATAGTAAGTACAGACCCCTGGTACACCATACAAGATCTTATAGTAGGTGTAGACCCCTGGTACACCTTACAAGATCTTATAGTAAGTACAGACACCTGGTACACCATACAAGATCTTATAGTAAGTACAGACCCCTGGTACACCATACAAGACCTTATAGTAAGTACAGACCCCTGGTACACCATACAATATCTTATAGTAAGTACAGATCCCTGGTACACCATACAAGATCTTATAGTAAGTACAGATCCCTGGTACACCATACAAGATCTTATAGTAAGTACAGATCCCTGGTACACCATACAAGATCTTATAGTAAGTACAGATCCCTGGTACACCATACAAGATCTTATAGTAAGTACAGACCCCTGGTACACCATACAAGATCTTATAGTAAGTACAGATCCCTGGTACACCATACAAGACCTTATAGTAAGTACAGACCCCTGGTACACCATACAAGATCTTATAGTAAGTACAGACCCCTGGTACACCTTACAATATCTTATAGTAGGAGCAGACACCTGGTACACCATACAAGACCTTATAGTAAGTACAGACCCCTGGTACACCATACAAGATCTTATAGTAAGTACAGACCCCTGGTACACCATACAAGATCTTATAGTAAGTACAGACCCCTGGTACACCATACAAGACCTTATAGTAAGTACAGACCCCTGGTACACCATACAAGATCTTATAGTAAGTACAGACACCTGGTACACCATACAAGACCTTATAGTAGGTACAGACACCTGGTACACCATACAAGACCTTATAGTAAGTACAGACCCCTGGTACACCTTACAATATCTTATAGTAAGTACAGACCCCTGGTACACCTTACAATATCTTATAGTAAGTACAGACCCCTGGTACACCTTACAATATCTTATAGTAAGTACAGACCCCTGGTACACCATACAAGATCTTATAGTAAGTACAGACACCTGGTACACCATACAAGACCTTATAGTAGGTACAGACACCTGGTACACCATACAAGACCTTATAGTAAGTACAGACCCCTGGTACACCTTACAATATCTTATAGTAAGTACAGACCCCTGGTACACCTTACAATATCTTATAGTAAGTACAGACCCCTGGTACACCTTACAATATCTTATAGTAAGTAAAGACCCCTGGTACACCTTACAATATCTTATAGTAAGTACAGACCCCTGGTACACCTTACAATATCTTATAGTAAGTACAGACCCCTGGTACACCATACAAGACCTTATAGTAAGTACAGACCCCTGGTACACCTTACAATATCTTGTAGTAAGTACAGACCCCTGGTACACCATACAATATCTTATAGTAGGTAGAGACCCCTGGTACACCATACAAGATCTTATAGTAGGTGTAAACAGACCCCTGGTACACCATACAAGATCTTATAGTAGGTGTAAACAGACCCCTGGTACACCATACAATATCTTATAGTAGGTATAGACCCCTGGTACACCATACAAGATCTTATAGTAGGTATAGACCCCTGGTACACCATACAAGATCTTATAGTAAGTACAGACCCCTGGTACACCATACAATATCTTATAGTAGGTGTAGACCTCTGGTACACCATACAATATCTTATAGTAGGTGCAGACCCCTGGTGCACCATACAAGATCTTATAGTAGGTGTAAACAGACCCCTGGTGCACCATACAAGATCTTATAGTAGGTGTAAACAGACCCCTGGTACACCATACAAGATCTTATAGTAGGTGTAAACAGACCCCTGGTACACCATACAAGATCTTATAGTAGGCGTAGACACCTGGTACACCACACAAGAGCTTATAGTAGGTATAGACCCCTGGTACACCATACAAGAGATTAGTAGGCATAGACTCCTGGTACACCATACAAGATCTTATAGTAAACGTGGACCCCTGGTACACCATACAAGAGCTTATAGTAGGTGTAGACCCCTGGTACACCATACAAGAGCTTAGAGCAGATTGGGGCAACCTAGAGAAGACCTCATCTGTTGTAGGAAAACGCCCATAATCCTCAGCTTTGCTCAGAGACGCCCTCTGCATTTTCCACATGTCCGCGCTCCAAGCTCCTCTAATTCATTTCTACTTTCCCCCGTTCCCCCAACGCACACGAAAGCTCTGAATCGTCCCAAATAAAACATCACATAAGAGATGGAATTGTTATATGTTTTAACAGGCGTTTTCTGTCTCAGCATTTGTTACAGTATGAAAAGTACAAAAACCTGAAAACATAATGTGATTTTACATCTGAAGTCCTATTCTGCTCCCAGGAGTTTAGGAGACATGTCCAGTGGCTGACAGCCGGAATCTGTTGGTGGAGAGAGGCAGTTGTAATAAAATCCTCTTTCTATTCAGTTAGAATCTTATAACCTCTGATTTTACCCCACTGCCTGGGACTAATGCGCCCCCTGCTTGGTGCAGTTACGATAAGCCGCTCATCCAACAATACTGAAAAATATGAAGTGCCTCTTCAGCGCAGTCAGTCACGGGTGAGAAAACCAAAAAGTCACTGGAAGTTCCTGTCTCAGAAAATCACAATTAAATCCACATCTCCCATGAGAACCTAGAACCCAAGTGAGGCTGCACCTCTGTGCAAAGAGAGGAGGGTCTCTTTATCAGGGGGAAGGGAGTTTCTGTGGCTGTACCTAGTAAGGGAGGTCAGAGGAGGTGCAGACCAAGAGGAGTACAGGTGTTACTGAGGAGGTGCAGACCAAGAGGAGTACAGGTGTTACTGAGGAGGTGCAGACCAAGGGGAGGAGTACAGGCGTTACTGTGGAAGTGCAGACCCAGGGGAGGAGTACAGACATTACTGTGGAAGTGCAGACCAAGGGGAGGAGTACAGGCGTTACTGTGGAGGTGCAGACCAAGGGGAGGAGTACAGGCGTTACTGTGGAAGTGCAGACCAAGGGGAGGAGTACAGGCGTTACTGTGGAAGTGCAGATCAAGGGGAGGAGTACAGGCGTTACTGTGGAGGTGCAGACCAAGGGGAGGAGTACAGGCGTTACTGTGGAGGTGCAGACCAAGGGGAGGAGTACAGACATTACTGTGGAGGTGCAGACCAAGGGGAGGAGTACAGACATTACTGTGGAGGTGCAGACCAAGGGGAGAGGTACAGATATTATTGTGGAGGTGCAGACCAAGGGGAGGAGTACAGACATTACTGTGGAGGTGCAGACCAAGGGGAGAGGTACAGATATTATTGTGGAGGTGCAGACCAAGGGGAGGAGTACAGACATTACTGTGGAGGTGCAGACCAAGGGGAGGAGTACAGGCGTTACTGTGGAGGTGCAGACCAAGGGGAGGAGTACAGGCGTTACTGTGGAAGTGCAGACCAAGGGGAGGAGTACAGACATTACTGTGGAGGTGCAGACCAAGGGGAGGAGTACAGACATTACTGTGGAAGTGCAGACCAAGGGGAGAGGTACAGATATTATTGTGGAGGTGCAGACCAAGGGGAGGAGTACAGACATTACTGTGGAAGTGCAGACCAAGGGGAGGAGTACAGACATTACTGTGGAGGTGCAGACCAAGGGGAGGAGTACAGACATTATTGTGGAGGTGCAGACCAAGGGGAGAGGTACAGACATTATTGTGGAGGTGCAGACCAAGGGGAGGAGTAGAGGCGTTACTGTGGAGGTGCTGACCAAGGGAAGGAGTACAGACATTACTGTGGAGGTGCAGACCATGGGGAGGAGTAGAGGCGTTACTGTGGAGGTGCAGACCAAGGGGAGGAGTCTGCAGCTATGCAGGAGTAGAGGCGTTACTGTAGCAGGTCACACCAAGGGGAGGAGTACAACCATTACTGTTGAGGTGCAGACCAAGGGGAGGAGTACAGGTGTTACTGTGGAAGTGCAGACCAAGGGGAGGAGTACAGGTGTTACTGTGGAAGTGCAGACCAAGGGGAGGAGTACAGGTGTTACTGTGGAAGTGCAGACCAAGGGGAGGAGTCTGCAGCTATGTAGGAGTAGAGGCGTTACTGTAGCAGGTCACACCAAGGGGAGGAGTACAACCATTACTGTTGAGGTGCAGACCAAGGGGAGGAGTCTCTTCAGCTGTGTAGCAGGGAAGGAGTCCCCAGGCTGGTGCAGAAGTAGGGGGAAGATCCATTGGCTGGGTCCAGCTTTCACCCACTTTTCTCCAGTTGAACACCAGCTAAAGAGCGAAGGGATTGGCGTGAATAGTGACATCTTTAATCCGCACCTCGGTCAGGGGCCGAAAGGATTTCTCATGCACTGGCAGCTTCTCCAGTTCATCCAGAGTGTCCAGCCCGTCAATCACTCTATAACAGAGGACAAAGCGAAGAGATCACACAAAATACTTTCATTTTATAGGATTAAATCTATTGCACTAGAACTCATGTCTCTAATGGCCATACCATCTGATAGATGATATACAATAAATCATTCTTATGGAGGGAACTACGTGTTGACCACAGTCCTGATCCAGAGTTAACTCATAAACATCTGAAAATAAACCTATTCTACAACGTAAACATTAAATCACTGGTAATATTACTGGGAACTGCCACATGTACCAGCAACAAGTCCGCCATTGTCAGTTAATCCTCAGGACACATCCATAACTCAGGTTTTCCGGATCTCTGCTTGATCCCGGGTGGGTAATCAGTCATTCAGTCTTTGTGACACTTCCACGTGTGCTTAACCCTTTAAGAGCCAGAGAGGTGTACAACGCATTGCAAAGCCAATAAAGCTTACATACTGGTGTGTCCCATGACCTGCACTTTCTTTTGTGCATTGCTCATGCATTCTGACAAAAGCTCCATATTTAGTGCGAAATGCGTTGGTCACACCTCCCCAGTTCTTGCTATACCTTACTGTATCAGCTGACCAAACTAAACACCCTCAGCCTTACACTGTGAGTGCAGCGCCAGCTTTGGCTTGTGAAGTATTCGTGAGCGACCCTCACTGAACAGACTGGGATGATGATGAGAACACGTCTGCCCATCCCGCCTCGACTCACACAAGTCCTAACTCACAGTTACCAGTACTCGGAGTTGTCCTTGTGCGAGCACTTGTGTAATGGTACCTGACACTCTAGATGAACCTTCAGGAAGGAACCACCCCATATATAACTGGTTAAAAGGGATAGTAAACCATTTTTTTGACTTTACATGGCCTGCAGGTGCATAATAAGTAAAATCAAATTGCCTAAATGTTTTATTGTTACTTAGTTTTCTCATCTTCATCTATTTTACATTTTTATGTACCTGATACAGAGCTCCCTGGATCTGTTTGCAGAGAGCTTCCTATCAGGGAGCATGAAAGCAGGGACAGTGCAGCAATGTAAAACACATATCACACAGAGCACTCACTGCTGCAGGGATACTGTAACATTGTATTACATCACACAGAGCATTCAGTGCTGCAGGGATACTGTAACATTGTATTACATCACACAGAGCATTCAGTGCTGCAGGGATAGTATAACATTGTATCACAATACACAGATCATTCAGTACTGCAGGGATAGTGTAACATTGTATTACATCACACAGAGCATTCAGTGCTGTAAGGATAGTGTAACATTGTATTACATCACACAGAGCATTCAGTGCTGCAGGGATAGTGTAACACTGTATTACATCACACAGATCATTAAGTGCTGCGAGGAGAGTGTAACATTGTATTACATCACACAGATCATTCAGTGCTGCAGGGATAGTGTAACATTGTATTACATCACACAGATCATTCAGTGCTGCAGGGATAGTGTAACATTGTATTACATCACACAGATCATTCAGTGCTGCAGGGATAGTGTAACATTGTATTACATCACACAGATCATTCAGTGCTGGAGGGACAGTGTAACACTGTATTACATCACACAGAGCATTCAGTGCTGGAGGGACAGTGTAACATTGTATTACATCACACAGAGCATTCAGTGCTGGAGGGACAGTGTAACACTGTATTACATCACACAGAGCATTCAGTGCTGCAGAGATAGTGTAACATTGTATTACATCACACAGAGCATTCAGTGCTGCAGGGATAGTGTAACATTGTATTACATCACACAGAGTATTCAGTGCTGCAGTGATAGTGTAACGTATTCTACCACACAGAGCATTCAGTGCTACAGGGATAGTGTAACATTGTATTACATCACACAGAGCATTCAGTGCTGCAGGGATAGTGTAACGTATTCTATCACACAGAGCATTCAGTGCTGCAGGGATAGTGTAACATTGTATTACATCTCACAGATCATTCAGTACAGCAGGGATAGTATAACATTGTATTACATCACACAGAGCATTCAGTGCTGCAGGGATAGTGTAACATTGTATTACATCTCACAGATCATTCAGTACAGCAGGGATAGTGTAACATTGTATTACATCACACAGAACATTCAGTGCTGCAGGGATAGTATAACATTGTATTACATCACACAGAGCATTCAGTGCTGCAGGGATAGTGTAACATTGTATTACATCACACAGATCATTCAGTGCTACAGGGATAGTGTAACATTGTATTACATCACACAGAGCATTCAGTACAGCAGGGATAGTGTAATATTGTATTACATCACACAGAGCATTCAGTCCTGCAGGGAGAGTGTAACATTGTATTATATCACACAGAGCATTCAGTGCTACAGGGATAGTGTAACATTGTATTACATCACACAGAGCATTCAGTGCTGCAGGGATAGTGTAACATTGTATTACATCACACAGAGCATTCAGTGCTGCAGGGATAGTGTAACATTGTATTACATCACACAGAGCATTCAGTGCTGCAGGGATAGTGTAACATTGTATTACATCACACAGAGCATTCAGTGCTGCAGGGAGAGTGTAACATTGTATTACATCACACAGAGCATTCAGTGCTGCAGGGAGAGTGTAACATTGTATTACATCACACAGTATTCAGTGCTGCAGGGATAGTGTAACATTGTATTACATCACACAGAACATTCAGTGCTGCAGGGATAGTGTAACATTGTATTACATCACACAGAGCATTCAGTGCTGCAGGGATAGTGTAACATTGTATTACATCACACAGAGCATTCAGTGCTGCAGGGATAGTGTAACATTGTATTACATCACACAGAACATTCAGTGCTGCAGGGAGAGTGTAACACTGTATTACATCACACAGTATTCAGTGCTGCAGGGATAGTATAACATTGTATTACATCACACAGATCATTCAGTGCTACAGGATGGTTAAACAGAAAACTCTCTGGAAATCTAAATTTAGTGAGCTCACTGTCAGGAATATAAAAGTTCCTAAAAGATAGGTGAAGATGAAAAACTAATAAAAAGTATAGTCAATTTTAATACTTATTATGTATTTGCAGAATAAGGGAACTGAAAATAAAGGGTTACTATTTCTTTAAACCCACCGGCTCTTAATGTGCTTTCTGCAGCCAATGGGTTTTAATATAAATCCTACAATAATAATAATACATTGGAGACCTCACTGGCATTCAGTGGGTTAAAAGCCCCATTTAAATCCATGGAGCTTTCATTTGTCCCCTGTGGTGCAGTTGGTTTGCTTCTGAATACGGAGATAAGTGCGCACCTTCCCGCCGCCACTTACTTTCCGAATATCGTGTACTTCATGTCCAGGTGCGGCTGCTTCCCGTACGTGATGAAGAACTGCGAGCTGTTGGTGTTGGGACCGCTGTTAGCCATGGAAACCACACCGCGAACGCTGTGCTGGGGGTACACAATATGGGGAAGGGGGTGAGATAGACATAAAGATGATCGGTCAGTTGTCCAAGTCCGCCCCTCTGTGGGAGCATTGATATGACAGCAAATGAATGATTATTCCTCCCTTTAGTGGAACAGGACAGGTCTGGGCGATTACAGGACAGGTTAGGAATTGTACAGGCTGCGCCACACAGGTCAGAGAGCTCAGCTCTGTTGAGATTAATCTCCTAATGACCAGTGACGTGCCAGGACTGTCATTGTGTTTTCCCCTTAAGGACTGGTGACAGTTCTAGCACGTCACGTACTTTGTGGTTACAGCGCTAATGCAGGAATGATGTAAGCACAAATGTGTCTGAAATTGTCTGCACCAAGATCGGAGCGGTCTCCCTCAGACCCCCATCTGGTGCCCCGGTACACGTCACATGTGTCAGAGTGCAGACAACGATCAAAATGGTTCTGAAGGGATGGTCACTTCCCCAGACCTCTGGTCGTTAAAGGGACAGTAACGTCGCAGAAAAAAAATCTTTATAGTTTTGTAATGCTTAACCCCATCCCGACAATGGACTTACCAGGTACGTCCCGCAAAAACTGTCACTTAGTGACAGAGGACGTACCTGGTAAGTCCCGGAAGTCCGGGTCTCCGTGCGGATGCACGCCGTTCGGGGACTCCGGAATCATTAAAAAAAAAAAAAAAATGTGTTAGCCGGGCATTAAGGTGACAGCCGCGTACGCACGTGGTTGTCACTAAGGGGTTAAGCAATGAAACTATATGCAACAAGTCCTATCTCTCAAACAGCTATGGTTTGAGAGATATTCGGCGCTAAAGTTCCCCCCTCCCTCCCCTTTCCCTGACGTCAGATCTGACTGCGGAGGAATCCTGTCTGGGGACCAACTGGCGGCTCTGCAGCAGACCCAAAATCTCGTTATTGTTAAATAATTACTTCATTGGAAAGGTCTACAAAATGTGCCTGGTTTGCAAGCATACTTTGTAGACCATTCCAATGAAGTAATTTGTTTTACCTAACGAGATTTCGGTTCTGCTGAAGAGCCTCCTCGTGTCAGCTGACACGGATCTCCTGCTGTCAGATTTACATCAAGAGAAGGGGAGGGAGGAACTCTGAATGTGAATATCTTTCAAACCATAGTGGTTTGAGAGATAGGATTTATTGCATGTAGTTTAATTTTTAAGCACTATAAAACTATAATGTTTTTTTCTGAGACATTACTGTCCCTTTAAGGGTTTAAAGATTCCATAACTACTAAACAAAAAATTATCTAAAACCATTACAATGACTGAAAGAAAACAAAAAAGCAGAGTGTAGAAGCAGTTTCCGTAGATACATTTCATGAGTCTGTAAGTTTATGTAGCGACACATCCACACACAGGTCAGACCGTTTAGGTCTCCACTCGAACCTATAATTACTGATCATTCTCCACGTCCGTGTGAATAACGAACCAAGTACAAGAGGAGCAAACTGGGGCAAACTGGGAGCCCATTAAGGGACAAATCCACATTTCCAAAGTTCTCACTGATTTAAATGGTACCAGTTAAATCAGAGGGGATTGTGGGAATGTGGATTTGCCCTAGTGGTGCAGCTGGTTCACTGTGGCGTGTCTTGGTGTATCTGCGGGTACTATATCTCGGGCAGAGGCTGGAAGGGCAGGACATTACACTACCCAAGAAATAAATGTAAATTAACACAAATACCTTCAGGAATTCACTAAATTCATCTTCAAACTTCCGTCCCCAGATGCTGTGACCCCCTTTCCCTGTACCTGGAGGAGCGGAAGACAATATGGGGGTTATTCATGTGTGGGGGAGCACTACAAGAGAAAGGGGGGTGAGGGGTGGAGAGAGAGAGAGAGAATCACAGACAGGAGCGATGTAGGATGGACTCATGTACGTGAGAGGAGGAGAGAGGGGGCGGGAGACCCAGTCCTCACCTGAGGGGTCCCCGGTCTGTACCATGAAGCCTTTGATGTTCCTGTGGAAGAGGCAGCCGGTATAGTAATTACTGGCGCACAGAGCTAGGAAGTTCTACAGGAGACACAAATACAGATCGTCAGCTCATTGATTAACTGGGCCCTACGCTAGCATTGGGGTATAAGAAAGCACTGGGGCCTAACCTGGCACTGGGGCATAAGAAAGCACTGGGGCATAAGAAAGAACCGGGGCCTAACCTGGCACTGGGGCCTACCCTGGCACTGGGGCATAAGAAAGCACTGGGGCCTAACCTGGCACTGGGGTATAAGAAAGCACTGGGGCCTAACCTGGCACTGGGGTATAAGAAAGCACTGGGGCCTAACCTGGCACTGGGGCATAAGAAAGCACCGGGGCCTAACCTGGCACTGGGGCATAAGAAATCACCGGGGCCTAACCTGGCACTGGGGCATAAGAAAGCACTGGGGCCTAACCTGGCACTGGGGTATAAGAAAGCACTGGGGCCTAACCTGGCACTGGGGTATAAGAAAGCACTGGGGCCTAACCTGGCACTGGGGCACAAGCTAGCACTGGGGCCTACCCTGGCAATGGGTCTAAGCCAGCACTGGGGCCTACCCTGGCACAGAAGTATATGCTATGTGCCTACCCTGGCAATTACTGGGCCATCATATGACTGGGACCAGCTATGTCGGATGTGAGATATACGGATTATCCTGGAATCAACAAGCAGCTCACATGTTAAGCGATAACCTGCATATACACTGAATCACTGCACAGCCAGACGTTTCAAGATAAGCAGTCCCACCAATGGTACCCTGAGGTTCATGGGAGTTGTGGTGTATCGGTATTCAGGGAGCCCCCCCCATCCTATCTACAGTTAAGTGACAGGCTGAAGTTGTGTGTCAGGCTGGAGACCTGTGACGGCTTCTTCCTTTCCTTCCTCTGGAGACAAGCACAATGACAAGGAGCGCCCTCTGCAGGCCACAAGCACAAAAACACAGAGATGCTATTCTGAGCCAACAATTCACCGATTTCCATGGAGTTAAATGGGGTTTATAAAGGAACAATGCAAAAAATAAACCCCCATTCGAAAAGTTACTTTAATCCGGACAGAAAATCCTAATGGCCACGATGAACCAATACTTTGAGCACTGGTTCCCCCAAAGCAATCTGTGATCAGTATCAATATCAAGTCCTGGGAGGCAGGAATGTTTCCTTGTTGCCTAACTCTAGGACACCAAACCCCACCTACTGAACTCTTCCATGTTTCCTCAGGAGAACTCAGTGGGAGGAGTTTGGGTCCCTGGAGTCAGGCATAAAAGAATCATGTCCAGGACTAATTAAAGATGAATTTTGGAAAACCAATCCGATCAGAACTGAACTAAAACAGCCAATAGAATTTACAGGAAGATTAACCCTTTAAGGAACAGATGGGTGTGCAACTTACTGCTTCGCAATGCTTGGCACAGCCCTCTTGTCCTTAAAGTGTTAAAGTAGGAAAGCCTTAATTATTATTAAGATGTTTCTTTAACCCTTTGGGAAGCTTTGGAGTCCTCTAGCATTAAAAGGTTAAAAACCCCATTAAAGGGATAGTAACACTTCGTTTTAACTTTATTTTATTTTGTAGGCATTAAAAAAACATGAAGAACGATATAAGTCTTATCTCTCAAACCTTTATGGTTTATGAGATATTCACAAGCAAAGTTCCCCTCCCGCCCCTTTTACCTAGTGTAAGCCATCTCTTCTCAGATGTGGAATCCAGTCCATAGACCAGACAGATAACAGAAGGGGACAATCTTCTTCCTATGAGAACAATGAAAGCCCTGCCCCCCTTGACAAGTTTTTCAGGTTTTTCCCTTATCTTAATTGAAGATTGTCCCTCTCTGCAGTCTACCTGGGCACCTCCCTTCTGACCTGGTTGAACGGGGGGGGGGGACTTTGTTTGTGAATATCTCTCAAACCATAAAGGTTTCAGAGATAAGACTTATATCATTCTTCATGTTTTTTTAATGCCTACAAAATAAAATAAAGTTAAAATGAAGTATTACTATCCCTTTAAAATCAATTGGGATTGTATTTGTCTCCTCTGGTGCAGTTGCTTTGTTCCAGAATTGCCCCCTTGTGTCTCTGTGCATATGGCCCATGGAGCAGTGTTCCCGCCAGCGCACAGTAAGAAGAGGCCAGTCACGTCTCGTGCCCGTTTCTTGGGGTACACGATGGCACAGAATGGAGGCTATCACTTACCTCACTGGCTTTTGGGGCTCGCTCACAAAACACTTCGATTTTAATGTCTCCCAGGTCCGTGTGAAGCGTCACCGCCTGGAGGGGTTGGACAGACGGGTCAGTACGTCAGCACAGAGCGCGCTTCCAGGTGCACAAAACGCGTCAGGCAGGGGGTTCAAACTCTCACACTTAAGGACCACGGTGCATTTTTTTTTAGTTTAATGCAATCTGGGATTGACATGTAGCTGCAAGAGGAATGCCTGCCAAGACCATCAGAGGTCCCCATCGTCCGGACACCTGTGACGGCCCTGGCAAGTCACGCATCCTCAAGATGTTAAAGGGATAGTGTTGTCAAGATATAAATGTATATTGGACTGTTTGGTGAAATTTTTTATTTTGAAATGTCCTTATCTTTTTATTGTGCTTGTAATTCAAGTTAAAAGTTCTCCCTCCTGCCCCTTTTGCATCATGTCAGTAATAGTTCCCTCAGATAAGAAATCTGGTCCACGCGGATCACAACGAGGGACAATCCTATGTCACTATAAGGGAAATCCCTGCTCCACTTTATCAAGGGATGGACAGGGTTTTCCTTGTACATACACACACAGTATTGTCACTTGTGGTCCGTTTGGTCAAGCAGCCAGCTTTCTGATCTAAGGAATCTATGAGTGACATACAGGAAACAGGCCTCTTCCTCGACATCTCGTTGAGGGAGGGAATGACTGCGGAGCGCGGACCATTGTTTAGCAATACTTTGCCTTGAGATGGTCCTTAGTGGCTGGCGGGGTTGGTGGGCCGGGTGTGTGTGTGGGGGAATGTTTATAAATATTGCCCTTCGGCTATCTGCGCACTTTATTTCATTGGGTGACACACCCACACAGGGAATTCTTTGTTCCCTCCCTTCTTTATTTTAGGAGTCAAAGACGATTTTCGGGGGTGGGTCCTCGCCAGGGAATAAAATTGATCTGTAAGGTACACTAGCGGGTTTTGGGGAGTCAGTCCCCTGCTCGTAAGCTAAGTTAGCAAGTGGTGACAGAGACTCTTGTTTGTTGGGTGTGTTTATCGTGCCACTCGGCAGTTGCTGAGATGCAGGCATAATGTTAACTGTGTGTTATGATTTTAATAAAGCTGTGGCCTTTTCCTTCCCAGAGAGTTGTCTGTGTCTGTTACCGGGGGGGATTTGGGCCTTTGTAATATATGGTCCTGCCTCTAGGCAGCCAAGGGGCAGGAAATTTTCAACAAAAATTACAAGCAAAATACAAAGATCAGGACATTCAACTGGTAGCATGCATTATATGAAATTACATTAAACAATGCAATATGTTGACAATACTATCCCTTTAAAAACCATCAGGTTGGGCAGTAATGGTGACAGTTTATCTATTTTAAGCATTTGCGCACTTAATCATAGGAAGTCATACACTCAATATCCAGCCATATCTAAATACCCAGAGCCGGCAATTAGATTAAATATTTGGATAAAATACTAGCCAGTGGGAAAGGGCTCATCCCTACTGAATTGTGAAATAAACAGGGTGTCTTGCACGCTTTTCAGCCACTCCATAAACCCTGTATGTTCTATGACACAAAAGACGGACATAGTATATACCGACTGTATCTGTATGATGGATTGGGGGGAGAAGATATATTGGGACAGGAATATACCCCCTCCCCACACACACTCACCATTCTGAGTCAATTAATGCACCTCTTTCTGTAATAAGACAAAAACAAACACTAATTAGTCCTTATGTATTGAGCAGAGTGGAGCAAACCAGCTTCACTACAGGAGACAAATAAACAACTCCATCAATTTAAATGGGGACATTAACCCCCTGAATGCTAAAGAAGTATAGATTTTACACAATGTGTACCATTTACAATAAACCAGGGATGCTCCAGTAGGTCCTCAAAGAAACTAACATTTTACAACTTACAGATAACACTCCCTGAACAAACAGAAGACAAGCGGGACTTCTCTCTCTGCCCTTCTGGTAGAAACTTCACCAGTCTAGACACTAAAGAGGAACTAGTTTAGTGCAGGTCAGAAAGTAGGTGACACAGGACCCCCATCATCCTGACAATGTGGCCCTTCACCCTGCAAATTGAGTCAAAACCCTCAGAGTTCCCAGGTATGTCGTACACATTAACACATAAGAACCGACCCCTAACACGTAAGAACCGACCCCTAACCCTACACCCTAACACGTAAGAACTGACCCCTGACCCTACACCCTAACACATAAGAACTGACCCCTAACCCTACACCCTAACACATAAGAACCAACCCCTAACCCTACACCCTAACACATAAGAACCGACCCCTAACCCTACACCCTAACACATAAGAACCGACCCCTAACCCTACACCCTAACACATAAGAACCAACCCCTAACACTACACCCTAACACGTAAGAACTGACCCCTGACCCTACACCCTAACACATAAGAACCGACCCCTAACCCTACACCCTAACACATAAGAACCAACCCCTAACCCTACACCCTAACACGTAAGAACCGACCCCTAACCCTACACCCTAACACGTAAGAACCGACCCCTAACCCTACACCCTAACACATAAGAACCAACCCCTAACCCTACACCCTAACACATAAGAACCAACCCCTAACCCTACACCCTAACACATAAGAACCAACTCCTAACCCTATACCCAACACATAAGACCCGACCTTTAACCCTATACCCTAACACATAAGAACCGACCCCTAACACATAAGAACCGACCACTAACCCTAACACATAAGACCCAACCACTAACCCTAACACATAAGACCCAACCACTAACCCTACACCCTAACACATAAGACCCAACCACTAACCCTACACCCTAACACATGCCCCTAATAACCAACCCCTAACCCTACATCCTATCACATAACCCTAATAACCAACCCTAACTCTACATCTTAACACAAGACTCTAATACCTAACCCTAATAACCAACCCCTAACCCTACATCCTATCACATGACCCCAATACCAACCCTAATATAACAAGCCCTAACCCTACATCTACTACATAACCATAATATCTAACACTAAGAAACAATCCATAACTCTACAACAAAACATTAATACCTAAACCTGAAACCCAACCCTATTCCATAACCATGGGGACAGTTACCTGGCTGATACTCCCTGCTCTCGGTAAATGAATGGTGTGTACCTAGGCTTCCCTTTACCGCTGTCTATAACTCACGTTCTTCTCCAGTGGGTGTACCAAGATGGCGTCTACCAATAATCAGCAGCGGACTATTGATGCTGTGTGTACGTATATGGCGCGCACATTAGCAACAGGAAAATACAGCTCTACTTCTGGTGTGCACCAATATGGTGATCTCCCCTCCTCCTCCACCTCTCGTTTTGGGTATAGCAACATGGCCGATTCACGGTCTGTCTCATAAAAAGGAGGAACTTCCTCTCTGGTGGGTGTAGCAAAATGGCTGATTATTGGCGTGTGTTATGGAAAGGAAGAACTTCCGTTTCGTTGGGTGAAGAAAGATGGTTGCTCCCTAGTGCCGGCTGAAGTTGATTTGGATTCGGTTGGTTGATATCGGTGGAAGTGCTGAGATCGTGTATATGTGGTCAGATAGATACACACTCACTTACATCAGGGTTGTATTAGATGTCTTTATCTAATTGTTTTATGGCTTGTACTGAGTTACAGCCATACCTGGGAACTTTCAAGATGAGCTGACCCTGAGATCTTTGAAATATTAACCCTTAAAGCTTCCCATAATGTAGATTTTATGAGATATGTGCCTGCTTGCTCTAACACAGAGGTGCTCCGGTCAGTGTGGGAGGGACCTTTATCATGTTACAGTTTGGATAAGTCACTGCCTGAACACAAACATCTCCCACTGTCTTTATGGTACTAATGGCGCCAGTTTTGAGACTGAGGAGACATTTAATTGGGGAAATTCATATAGTAGGTGACACAGACCTCTCTCACCCTGAGATTTTGGCTCTTCACCCTGCGATTTGGGTCAAAACCCTGAGAGTTCCCAGGTATGGTTACAGCGTGCACCTTACCGGGTATATTTACCTGTAGTATATATCGTATGTAATCCTTTCACTGCTAGAGAGGTCTGTAGTGATATGAGTATCGTTACAACGCATATTCGAGTCCAAAACAAAGGACACTGACTAAGGAATTATATCATCAAAAAGCTGAACAAAAACAAGACTATAGGAAAGGTGCTTTTGAGTAGAACAAAGGCATGGGTTTTATTTTACAGTAAGGGCAGTAAACATATGGAATTATTTGCCTCAGGATACTAGGTTTAAAAAGCAGAAGATTGGTAAAGTAAAAGTAATGGGCATACCTGTGACCTCTCAGGGTGAAGAGCCAAAATCTCAGGGTGAGAGAGTTCAGTACTACCTGTTATATAGTCTGCTCCAGTTAAATGCTTCTTTAGTCTCTAAATTGGTGCCACTTGTACCAGAAAGACAGAGGGAGAAGTCCTGCTTGATTTGTGTGTGTTCATGCGTTGATATCTGTAAGTTTTTCTGTATTAATGGCTCCTTGAATGCTGATTTGAGTGACTCTCGATTACAGCAATTAGGGATATATCACTGATAATCTATATTATGAGAAATTTAAGGGTTAATATTTACACAGTCTCAGGGTCGGCTCAATTTGAAAGTTCCCAGGTATGGTAATGGATACCTTTCTAGCTAAGAACAATACTGAGAATTATGATTATGGTTCCACAGCACATAGGATGTTAATCCAGGGAAACTGTCAACTGCCTTCTGGAGTAAGGAGGGAGCTTTTTATCTACCTGAATCTTAATGAGAAGGGGCTTCAGTAGGGTTCCCTCTAGCTCATCAAGGGTGCGACTGGATGGGTTCAGCTTTAAGGTTGCATGCCTTTATTTTTTTTCAGCCCCATCATTTATATAGCAAAGGTCTCCAAGTCCTTTCTAAGCGATTCATTTGAGACCTTTCTTGCATTCGACAAGCCAACAGAAGATTGCTCTATGAGACACCTACCTAAGTAGGCGTCCATCACACAGCAGTCAGGCGTATCTATATCATTACTGTGTGTAACAGAAGCACTTACCTAGGTAGGAGTCCATCACACAGCAGTCAGGTATATCTGTATAATTACTGTGTGTAACAGAAGCACTTACCTAGGTAGGAGTCCATCATACAGCGGTCAGGCGTATCTATATCATTACTGTGTGTAACAGAAGCACTTACCTAGGTAGGAGTCCATCACACAGCAGTCAGGTATATCTATATAATTACTGTGTGTAACAGAAGCACTTACCTAGGTAGGAGTCCATCATACAGCGGTCAGGTGTATCTGTATAATTACTGTGTGTAACAGAAGCACTTACCTAGGTAGGAATCCATCACACAGCAGTCAGGTATATCTGTATAATTACTGTGTGTAACAGAAGCACTTACCTAGGTAGGAGTCCATCATACAGCGGTCAGGTGTATCTATATAATTACTGCGTGTAACAGAAGCACTTACCTAGGTAGGAGTCCATCATACAGCAGTCAGCTGTATTTATATAATTACTGTATGTAACAGAAGCACTTACCTAGGTAGGAGTCCATCATACAGCAGTCAGGTGTATATCTATATATAATTACTGTGTGTAACAGAAGCACTTACCTAGGTAGGAGTCCATCATACAGCAGTCAGGTGTATATATATAATTACTGTGTGTAACAGAAGCACTTACCTAGGTAGGAGTCCATCACACAGCAGTCAGGTGTATACCTATATAATTACTGTGTGTAACAGAAGCACTTACCTAGGTAGGAGTCCAACATACAGCAGTCAGGTGTATTTATATAATTACTGTGTGTAACAGAAGCGCTTACCTAGGTAGGAGTCCATCATACAGCAGTCAGGTGTATATCTATATAATTACTGTGTGTAACAGAAGCACTTACCTAGGTAGGAGTCCATCACACAGCAGTCAGGTGTGTGTGTGTGTGTATATATATATATATATATATATATATATATATATATATATATATATATATATATATATATATATATATAATATATATATTACTGTGTGTAACAAATTTATCTAGGCAGTTGTCACGGATACAATATATTTGCATCATGGAGGAGTTGTAACACTTCCTTCTCATCCTCTCTATTGCACTATTTCTAGTGATGCTCCATCCTCTCTTCCACAGAATCCTTCTTGACCTCAGGACCATTGCCTTCTGTCCATCTGCTGGATGCTTTTGGCTTCATCCCTCAGAGTTATTCTCCATCCATCGCCTCTCAGCTGGTGGCTCCCCAGCCGCACTATCATGGATCTAGGTTTAGTGGTCTCACGTCTGAATGCGCTCACTCCCCCAGCTCTAGCGGAGAGCTGGGATAATGTGGGACTTCTAGTGGAGCCCAGTCCTCCACATCAGGTCCAGAAGCTCCTTCTGACCAATGACCTGACGGAAGATGTGATGGAGGAGGCCGTGAGCCTGGGAGCGGATATGATCTTGTCTTATCACCCACCAATCTTTAGGGCCCTGAAGCGCCTCACCCAGACAAACTGGAAGGAGAGGCTGGTGATTAAGGCCCTGGAGAAACGATTGGCCATATATTCACCCCACACGTCTTCAGATGCGCTGCCCAATGGGGTGAATGACTGGCTAGCGAGGGCACTTGGTGAGTGCTTCCTGCCTGTGTAATGAACGGGGTGGTTCAATCTAGGGTGATTTGGCTATTGTTGGACTACAACACCCGTCATCTTCAGGTAACCGGCATCTGCCAGAGAATGACGGGGTCTGTGGGCTGCTCACTCCTTTGCTGTAGGGTGATGTCTGTCTGCCTTTCCTTCTATAGGCTTCTGTCTGTCCCTCGCTATGATTGATCCTGTTTGTCTGTCTCTCTAGGCTCCTGTCTGTCTCTCTCTAGCAAGGATGGGCAACCACAGACCTTCCAGATGTTTGGGATGTTTGCTGGCTGGGAATGAAAGGAGTTGTAGTCCAAAACAGGTGAAGAGCCTTAAGTTGCCTTTCCCTGTTTTATAGGGTCCTGTCAGTGTGTCCTTATCTATGAGGTCCTGTCTGTCTGTCTGCCTCTATAGGTTCCTGTACTTCTGTCCCTCTTCGCGCCTCCTCATCTCTGTCTTACCCCGGTGGATTTGAGCATCTCTTGGAGTTCAGCCTTCACCCTTCTGAGAGTCTCCTGTCCAGAGTGAAGTCCCTTCCCGGCATCAGCGTACACACCTTCCCAGTTAGGTACCTACCTGCATACTGTATGTACTGTCCACTTTATTATATACAGACCTGCACACTATGTGTGCTCACACTATTTTCATGTCTATATCGCCCTAATAGACAGGACGAGGAGGATGGGACCCGCGTGTGTCTTAGCTGCTCCCAGAATGCTTTGCTGAAGGCTCTCGCCATCCTTTCAGAGGAGCCGCGTGTGTATAGGAGTATTCAGCTGCTTGCTCTGCAGAAGGTAAGGGTCTGAGTGTTATACAGGGAGATGAGGCAGATCACGCTGTATAAGGTAGGGGACTGAGTGTTATACAGGGAGATGAGGTGCCTCACTCTGTGGAATGTAGGGGTCTGAGTGTTATACAAGGAGATGAGGCTCCTCACTCTCCAGAAGGAAGGGGGCTGAGTGTTATACAGGGAAATGAGGCTCCTCTCTCTGCGCTCTTACTCTGGGGCTGAGTTATATAGAGAGATGCAGTTCCTCCTAGGTATGAAGTGGGTTAATGTTGGTGTCTTTCTCCTGCAGCCCCCTCTAGTGGACACAGGAATGGGACGTCTCTGCACCCTCCCGGAGCCTGTATCTATAGCAGCCGCTTTGGAACAAATTAAGAAGCATCTCAGCTTGAAACATCTGCGATTGGCCCTGGGCAGGGGCAAAACACTGGGTGAGAAGCTGTCTCGCTGCTCATTAGGCGTGCTGCCGTCTCGCTGGTCATGAGGCGCAGTGCCATCTCACTGAGCATGAGGCTCTGTCTGTGTGAGGCGTGGTGCTGTCTCGCTCTGCGTGAGGCGCACTGCCGCCTCGCTCTGCGTGCGGCGAGCTGCTGTCTAACTCTGCTCTGTGCATCTTTCCCTCTTGTTTCCCAGAGTCCTGTGTTGGTGTGATGGCTGTTTGCGCAGGATCAGGGAGCAGCATCTTAAATGGTGTCCCCGCTGATCTCTACCTTACAGGTAAGTCTCTGCCTTCTAACCTTATAGACACCGATCTCTAGAGAGCAAACTGTCCATTGACTGCTGTGACAGAAAGTGATGCCTGTGATGGGCTACAAGAAAATGGAAGCCAAGCAATAAGCCTTAGATTAGCCTTGTGAAACAAGAAAATGTCAGCTGTTTTGGCATCAGGACCTAGGCACAGTCTGTTTCTGGTGTTAAGAACTCTGAGCTCATAGGTAAAGCCTTCCATCTGACCATTACCTCTCAGGTATCACCCCTCTTCCTGACCTCTAACCTGTAGGTATGAACTCTGCCCTTGCCTCTCGCACACAGATAAATCTCCATTTCCTGGTCCCTTCTCCCTGTGTCACTCTCCCAGCAGGTGGACCGGTCTGACTCTGCTTGTCATTCTGCAGGTGAGATGTCCCATCATGATGTCCTGGACGCAGTGGCTGAAGGGCGTAGTGTGGTTCTGTGTGAGCACAGTAACTCTGAGCGGGGGTACCTGAAGGAGCTGAGTGGGCAGATTAAGGAAGCGCTTGAAGGGCAGGTGCAAGTGCTGGTGTCGCAAACAGACAGAGACCCCCTACAGGTGGTGTGAGGAAGAGACCCCCTACAGGTGGTGTGAGGAAGAGACCCCCTATGAACGATGTTAATAAAGTTATTAAAAAAACAAAAATTGTGTCTGTGTATAAATAAAGAAATGAGGGCATGAGATTGTGACACACATAAGGCTATATGTACCAAGACAAAGAGAGAAAAATTGTTTCATGATGTGCAGCAGCAATTAAATGAATACTAACATCAAAAATGAAATGGGTTAATATAAATTAAAAGATCACACACTTTCCATTAGCATATAAAAAATTAATCATATATATATGTCACATCCCTAATCATAAACTCAGTTTTTTAACACATGTAAATTGTGCTGTTTAGAGAATTTATTTCAGATTTGTGTAGAGATCTAGGAGCTAAGGTCCGTTAATTGTGATTAGTCCCCCTACTCTTGTACTGAAGCTCTTATCCCAACCCATTTACAGGTAATCCTGGACCATCAAGGGGAGGCCTGGAAAAGGTATGAATGACTGCACCCATTAGAGTATATGTAAGATTAGATTTTAGGCATCAGAAAACAAATAGACAAGTCTTACAGCTGTTGTATTGATTACATTGTATTTAAGTGTGTGTGTGTGTGTGTGTGTGTGTGTGTGTGTATGTGTATGTATGTGTATGTGTATGTATATATATATATATATGTATATATATATATATATATATCCCCATTTCATTTGGAAGGGTTAGAGATCCCTTATATCCCTATAAAGGAACAGAGCGGTGTGTGCGGTGCATTGCAGTGTTATCTGTCACAGAACTCAGTCACAGGCATGTTCACAAAGGTAAGAGAAAAAGCAGAGCAGGCTCTCTGGAGGGGGGGTACAAGTAGCAGAAGCTGAGAGGATTACAGTGTTAACAAAAGGGAGGTTAAACATGTAATAATATATACCAAATACTATGTTTATTTCATATTACACTCCAACCTCCCAATATAAAAACGCATAACGGACTGTTACAAATAAATCTATGAGTGAGATTCACAGCCTCGATGAGACCTATACTAACATTAATAATCATCATTATTTTTACTAAGAGAGAATTCACTTAACTATACACAATTCCCTGTGCGCTAAATGTGAGGGGATCCTTGATATGTCCTGTTAAATACTAGGGACAGAATTTCTCTAAGTGCATTCACACCCACGCGTTTCATGTGATAACCCAATAGATGCTGGACAGGTCTCCGATGCAATGAGAAACCATGCACTCAAGAACTTTATAGCATCCAAGGAGTTAAACTGTAGGGAAAAGTGTAAAAACGAGTATACGCTGTTGTACTGTCAACTGTTGCAGAAACAAAGGCAAATTATCGATGTTGGAGACAAGAAAAACCTGTTTAGCATCCAGTAACAGAGCATATCTGAGGAATGACGCTCAGAGGCACAGATGGCGCTGAGCAGTGCGGTGTTACAGGAGGAACGTCTTGCTCTGTACGAGTAACTTGGGGCTGTACTCAAGAACATAAAGTGCAAGTCTGAAGCACCATAGAGAACAGAGACAAAGTCCACTTTATTTTCATAATCACTACTATGTTCTATTAACTTTTTAATGAAAAAACTATTTTTTTTCCTCAGTTGCTCACAATAATTAAGTAATGTCATGCAGGTACTAACCGTTTTATTCCCATTTCTACATTATCTCCCCCACTCAATGACCCCGCTCAGGAGTGCATTGCCCACCTCCCCTAGCACTGACTTCCTGTCTTATCCCTACATTACCTCCCCACTCACTGACACTGCTCAGCAATGCATTACCCACCTCCCCTAGCACTGACTTCCTGTCTTATTCCTACATTACCTCTCCCACTCACTGACACTGCTCAGTAATGTATTACCTACCTCTCCTAGCACTGACTTCCTGTCTTATCCCTACATTACCTCCCCACTCACTGACACTGCTCAGCAATGTATTACCCACCTCCCCTAGCACTGACTTCCTGTCTTATTCCTACATTACCTCCCCACTCACTGACACTGCTCAGCAATGCATTACCCACCTCCCCTAGCACTGACTTCCTCTTATTCCTACATTACCTCCCCACTCACTGACACTGCTCAGCAATGCATTACCCACCTCCCCTAGCACTGACTTCCTGTCTTATCCCTACATTACCTCCCCCACTCACTGACACTGCTCAGTAATGCATTACCCACCTCCCCTAGCACTGACTTCCTGTCTTATTCCTACATTACCTCCCTCACTGACACTGCTCAGCAATGCATTACCCACCTCCTCTAGCACTGACTTCCTGTCTTATCCCTACTTTACCTCCCCCACTCACTGACACTGCTCAGTAATGCATTACCCACCTCCCCTAGCACTGACTTCCTGTCTTATCTCTACATTACCTCCCCACTCACTGACACTGCTCAGTAATGCATTACCCACCTCCCCTAGCACTGACTTCCTGTCTTATTCCTACATTACCTCCCCCCACTCACTGACACTGCTCAGCAATGCATTACCCACCTCCCCTAGCACTGACTTCCTGTCTTATCCCTACATTACCTCCCCCACTCACTGACACTGCTCAGTAATACATTACCCACCTCCCCTAGCACTGACTTCCTGTCTTATCCCTACATTACCTCCCCACTCACTGACACTGCTCAGTAATACATTACCCACCTCCCCTAGCACTGACTTCCTGTCTTATCCCTACTTTACCTCCCCCACTCACTGACACTGCTCAGTAATGCATTACCCATCTCGCCTAGCACTGACTTCTGTCTTATCCTTACATTACCTCCCCCACTCACTGACACTGCTCAGCAATGCATTACCCAACTCCCCTAACACTGACTTCCTGTCTTGTCCCTACATTACTTCCCCCACTCACTGACACTGCTCAGTAATGCATTACCCACCTCCCCTAGTACTGACTTCCTGTTTTATCCCTACATTACCTCCCTCCACTCACTGACACTGCTCCGCAATACATTACCCACCTACCCTAGCACTAACTTCATGTCTTATCCCTACATTACCTCCTGACTCGCTGACACTGTTCAGTAATACATTACCCACCTCCCCTAGTACTGACTTCCTGTCTTATCCCTACATTATCTTCCCCACTCACTAACACTGGTCAGCAATACATTACCCACCTCCCCTAACACTGACTTCATTTCTTATTCCTACATTACCTCCCCCCCACTCACTGGCACTGCTCAGCAATGCATTACCCACCTCCCCTAGCACTGACTTCCTGTCTTATCCCTACATTATCTCCCCCACTCACTGACACTACTCAGCAATGTATTGCCCACCTCCCCTAGCACTGACTTCCTGTCTTATCCCTACATTACCTCCCCACTCACTTATACTGCTCAGGAATGCATTACCCACCTCCCCTAGCACTGACTTTTTGTCATTTCCTACATTACCTCCCCACTCACTGACACTGCTCAGCAATGCATTACCCACCTCCCCTAGCACTGACTTCCTGTCTTACCCCTACATTATCTCCCCCGCTCACTGACACTGCTCAGTAATGTATTACCCACCTACCCTAGCACTGACTTCCTGTCTTATCCCTGCATTACCTCCCTCACTCACTGACACTGCTCAACAATACATTACCCACCACCCTTAGCACTGACTTCCTATCTTATCCCTACATTACCTCCCCACTCACTGACACTGCTCGGCAATGCATTACCCACCACCCCTAGCACTGACTTCCTGTCTTATCCCTACATTACCTCCCCACTCACTGACACTGCTCGGCAATGCATTACCCACCTCCCCTAGCACTGACTTCCTGTCTTACCCCTACATTATCTCCCCCGCTCACTGACACTGCTCAGTAATGTATTACCCACCTACCCTAGCACTGACTTCCTGTCTTATCCCTACAATACCTCCCTCACTCACTGACACTGCTCAACAATACATTACCCACCACCCTTAGCACTGACTTCCTATCTCATCCCCACATTACCTCCCCACTCACTGACACTGCTCAGCAATGCATTACCCACCTCCCCTAGCACTGACTTCCTGTCTTATCCCTACATTACCTCCCTCACTCACTGACACTGCTCAACAATACATTACCCACCACCCTTAGCACTGACTTCCTATCTTATCCCTACATTACCTCCCCACTCACTGACACTGCTCAGCAATGCATTACCCACCACCCTTAGCACTGACTTCCTATCTTATGCCTACATTACCTCCCCACTCACTGACACTGCTCAGCAATGCATTACCCACCTCCCCTAGCACTGACTTCCTATCTTATTCCTACATTACCTCCCCACTCACTGACACTGCTCAGCAATGCATTAGCCACCTCCCCTAGCACTGACTTCCTGTCGTATCCCTACATTACCTCCCCCACTCACTGACACTGCTCAGTAATGCATTACCACCTCCCCTAGCACTGACTTCCTGTCTTATCCCTACATTTCCTCCCCACTCACTGACACTGCTCAGCAATGCATTAGCCACCTCCCCTAGCACTGACTTCCTGTCGTATCCCTACATTACCTCCCCACTCACTGACACTGCTCAGTAATGCATTGCCCACCTCCCCTAGCACTGACTTCCTGTCTTATCCCTACATTACCTCCCCACTCACTGACACTGCTCAGTAATACATTACCTACCTCCCCTAGCACTGACTTCTTGTTGTACTCCTACATTACCTCCCCCACTCACTGACACTGCTCAGTAATGCATTACCTCACAGGTGATATTAGTGTAATGTTAACACAGAGGTAAACACATCCATGTAAAACAAATTGTTTGTCATGTCGCTGTTCACAAGAACAATTTCCATCTTGCATATCGCACTGTAAACGTATCTCCCCCCATGCGAGAGGATCAGAGATGGATCGCAGGACATCAGAGGTATTGGTAACACGTGGTCTATAAAGCAGTAATCCTAAAGCACCCAAAGGGTTAAATCAGGGTTGAAAATGCCATTCTGTTAGACTGTATAGGACTCAGTGCAGCCCTGCAGTGTGAATTTTGTATACGTTTCTCTGATTTAAAGAGATAATTCCACAGTTACTCCACATTTGTCATTATAAGGCAGGCTGACCGGACCTTAAACCAGGGACACAGGAAAATATGTTCTGCTGCTGGACTGACATCTGTGTGCAACCATGATCAGGTCATTTCTTACGTGTACCCTGTTAAAGGGGAAGTCTGATCATGTTACTATAAGTCTTAATTCGTACAGGTGATTTCAGCTCCACAAGTGAAATTAATTAGAATGCAATAGATGGCAACTGGTGTTAATCTCAGGTCTGATTTATTAATGAGTACGGGCATCGTTATAAACATGTCGTTAGTAATCGGATCTTACTACCTGGAATGTTTAAAGAGATAGTAACGTCACGCTATAAATGTCCGATGATACCGGATATTAAGATTCCGGTTAAAATTTCTGCTACAAAATTGTCGCCGTTAGTAACATTACTTTATAAATTCACAGCGAAACGCAACTACATGGCTTTACGGCTCCCAGAACTGGCGTAATCTTCTAAATTATAACCCTTTGCTTGCCAGAAAGGTATCCAATGCATTGCAATACATTAGATACTTCTCTGGCCCTCAAAGGGTTAAATGCTGAGCTTCATTTTTCATAACGGCGTTTTTATAAATCTCCCCTTCGCTCGGCGCGGTCTTCCCATTGATGCGTTAATGTGCCATCAGACGTGTACAGTGGATTTTAATGGACGCACTTTAACATTGCGTGTTTCCCTATTTTTTGTGCATATTTGAAGCCAAATTGTGTTGTTATTTCGAGGGGAGGTGCAAAATAGCGCAGTGTTAATGCATTGCAAAAGTGTGTTCACTACAAGTGTTTGTGCGATCGCCGTGCTGCAGAAAAAGGGGAACATGACAAACACCCGTGTGCATGAGCGGATTGTCCTATCGGGGGATCAGGCATCCCCCAGTGGTCCGTTAGATCATGGGCCGGTGGGGGAGATCAGAGGATCTCACCTCATGTCCCACGATATTTTGAAGGAGAGGTCTGTGCACTCTCTGTGACAGCCTTTTAACCCTTTGCGTGCCAGAGGGGTACGCAAAGCATTGCAATGCATTGCGTACCCCTCTGGCACTCAAAGGGTTAATGCAGAGCGCCAGGATATGACATAATATCCTGGCGCCTGCTCTCCCATGCCGCACAGGGACCACAAGGGGGCGTCGATAGGGACATCAGTGCAGCTAGTGGGCTGGTATTCCCCTACAGTCCACCCCTGCCCATGTGTACCTAGCATAAAAAGGGGTACACTCTGGAGCAAACCA
This sequence comes from Rhinophrynus dorsalis, assembly GCA_037306005.1. Classification (NCBI taxonomy): domain Eukaryota; kingdom Metazoa; phylum Chordata; class Amphibia; order Anura; family Rhinophrynidae; genus Rhinophrynus; species Rhinophrynus dorsalis. The sequence goes on from CM074725.1 coordinate 8,657,607, forward strand.
TCTGTGCCACAGGGGACAGATAAAACATAACATTTAAATTTGTCTTTTACCACCTTGACTACTATAGAGTTCTCAAGCGTATTGCAAAGCAATTATTTGGAGATCTTTCCAGCATTCAGTGAGTTAAAAATACCATTTGAATCAATGATGGTTTAGGGAAATGTTTATTTCTCCCCAATGGTGCATTTGGCTTCATCCACAATTACACTTCCTTAGTTTAGTGAATTGCCACATGGCCCCTCCTGATCTGCTGCCATGTGACTGCTGTGTAGACTGACCAGATCTCACCTGTAACCGGGGACACATAGGAAATAGCCATGTTGCAGTACTTCAGTGATATCAGTGCAGTCCTGCAGTATGCATTCCTCCTATGTGTCCTCAGTTAGACAGCCTACTGCCCGGTGTCATGTATCACTGGGCGTTCTTCCTGTGGAGCTGGCAACAAAGTATCCAGTGTACAGGCCCCGCCCCCTAGTGCCTCCTCTTTTATCTCCCCTCCTCTCATACCCTAATTCTTCCTGTCTCCTCCCCCTCTCCTGTCTCCTCCCCTCTATACTACACTGTCTCTGTCCCCTCCCCTCCTCCTGTCCCCTCCCCTGTGTGTAGAGGGATCCTGGGCCGGGAGCACATGGTTTAGGAGAGGAAGCAGTGAGTAGATCTGCTGTATAATACAATGTATCCTGTGTGTACACTATATATCTATAATACAATGTTTCTGTCTATACCCTGTATATCTTGTCTATAATACAATGTATCCTGCATGTACACTATATATCTATAATACAATGTATCCTGTGTGTACACTATATATCTATAATACAATGTATCCTGTGTGTACACTATATATCTATAATATCATGTATCTGTCCCACTATATATCTGTCTATAATACAATGTATCATGTGTGTACACTATATATCTATAATATTATGTATCTGTCTATACCCTGTATATCTTGTCTATAATACAATGTATCCTGCATGTACACTATGTATCTATAATACAATGCATCTGTATATACACTGTATATCTGTCTATAATACAATGTATCCTGCATGTACACTAAGTATCTATAATACAATGTATCCTGCATGTACACTAAGTATCTATAATACAATGTATCTGTATATACACTGTATATCTGTCTATAATACAATGTATCCTGCATGTACACTATGTATCTATAATACAATGTATCTGTATATACACTGAATATCTGTCTATAATACAATGTATCTGTAGATACACTATATATCTATAATACAATGTATCCTGCATGTACACTATATATCTGTCTCATGTAAATCAGCAGAGTGCTGTATGTACGGCGCTGTGTACGGCGCTGTGTACACTGTGTGGCGACATATAAATAAAGATATACATACATGTGGCTACAGGCCAGCTGCACTGTGACTGTGTCCTGTTACATGTGTGTGTGTATCTCTATAAATACATCTGTTTACATGCATGTTCTCTGATCTGCCTGTGTGTATACATATATGTACTGCACTCACATACATGTTCTGAGCTCTGCAGTCTGTATGCACTGCACTCACATACATGTTCTGAGCTCTGCAGTCTGTATGCACTGCACTCACATACATGTTCTGAGCTCTGTAGTCTGTGTATATTTACTGTATGTTCATGCAGCACTTTATTTACATACATGTTCTGAACTCTGCAGCATGCATATATAAGTAAATGTGTTGTATTTACATATATGTTGTGAGCTCTGCAACCTGCATAGGTGTATGCACTATATTTACATACATGTTGTGATTTAGTTGAGTCATTAAATTACATGTACACTTGTTCAGTGACATCAAGTATCTATACACACAGGAAATGCATGTAAACATATACATGTGTGTTCTGTGTGCTGCTATGTGTGTACATGTGAGTGTGTATAATACTGTACCCCCATCCCCAATACACACACATAACACGCTTATACCTGAGTAGGTCTCTGAGTCTGTGACTAATCTGAGCCGTCAGATGATTTTTTTTTTTTAAACAGTTAATGTTCTCTCTCATCTTCCTCACTGTGCACTCTGTATTAACTCCTCGCTGTCACTGTGCACTCTGTATTAACTCCTCGCTGTCACTGTGCACTCTACATTAACTCTTCGCTGTCACTGTGCACTCTACATTAACTCTTCGCTGTCACTGTGCACTCTGTATTAACTCCTCGCTGTCACTGTGCACTCTACATTAACTCTTCGCTGTCATTGTGCACTCTGTATTAACTCCTCGCTGTCACTGTGCACTCTACATTAACTCTTCGCTGTCACTGTGCACTCTGTATTAACTCCTCGCTGTCACTGTGCACTCTACATTAACTCCTCGCTGTCACTGTGCACTCCATTAATATGATTGCTGTCCCCATTTCTGTGAGTGTGCGCTCGCCCCCTACAAAGCACTAGTCCCAGGTTTAACTTTTCTTCTGTGAAATGAACACTTTTTCTGCCTGATCAGTGCAGATCTGTAACGAGTCTTGTGCAGCCTCCATTTACTACCCTTCTACCATATCAACCCCTGGTCCAACTGGGAGCTGGGAAAGCTCAAATGTGTTCTCCCCTGTTGTCTCATATATTAGCTTGTAATTTACTGTATACCCTCCTGAGTGTGCCCTCTCTTCTCCCCTGAATGTGTGCTCTCCCCTGAGTGTGCCCTCTCTTCTCCCCTGAATGTGTGCTCTCCCCTGAGTGTGCCCTCTCTTCTCCCCTGAGTGTGTGCTCTCCCATTAGTGTGCCCTCTCTTCTCCCCTGAGTGTGTGCTCTCCCATTAGTGTGCCCTCTCTTCTCCCCTGAGTGTGTGCTCTCCCCTTAGTGTGCCCTCTCTTCTCCCCTGAGTGTGTGTGCTCTCCCCTTAGTGTGCTCTCTCTTCTCCCCTGAATGTGTGCTCTCCCCTGAGTGTGCCCTCTCTTCTCCCCTGAGTGTGTGCTCTCCCATTAGTGTGCCCTCTCTTCTCCCCTGAGTGTGTGCTCTCCCCTTAGTGTGCCCTCTCTTCTCCCCTGAGTGTGTGCTCTCCCCTTAGCGTGCACTCTCTTCTCCCCTCTAAGTGGCCTCTCTTGTCTGAGTGTCCTCTATGTACCATCACTTTTCCTCCTGTTGCAGTCTTCTTGTATTCCCTCCCCTAATTGCACTGTCCCTCTGATCTCTCTCTCTCTAGCGCCCCCTGGTGCTGTGAAGATGGTGGTCTTGCACTTTTATCGCTCCCTCCAATCTTCCTCTGATGCCCTCCGTCTGTCCGGGTCACACAGCGTACAGAGCACGGAGAGGGAGCTGTGCTACAATGTCAACTGGACAGGTGAGAGCGGAGCTTTACACTGGGGCTGTGCCAGACTGTGCTTCTTCAGGTGTTCATCCAGCCTGGTTCCCGTATATTCCCACTGAAGGGGGGGTATTATCTGCACCTCCTGAGTGTTAGTAAATCCCCCTGCAGGTCACTTAGATTTTACTTGCTCCTCAGCGATTGATCAATCTACAGTGGAAATAAATTTGATTCAGTCAACATTTCGGATATCTACATGGCACCCTAAACTAGGCTTTTAACTCATTGAATGCTAGAGAGGCTTTGCAATGCATTGGAGGCCTCTCTAGCATTCCAGTCAAGTGCAGGGAAATGTAGGGATACTGATTTGTCCCCTATGATGTAGTTGGTTAACTCTGGAATAACTCATTTGCTTTTATAAGTACGGCCCATGTATCCTATTGGGCAACTGCCTAGATTGTTTGGAGGGGCTGTCCCTTAGCTGTGCTAGCCACACCCACATTCTGGGTTGTGGGCGTGGCCAAAGTAATTCCATGTCCAATGTTTTTTTGTCATCGTATGTTACAGAATAGGAACAAGTTATGTGTTAGGAATAAGAGGGTGGGGCTAGGGCTGATCATGTGATGAGTGGGGGTGTGGCAATGGGAGGGACTTGGGGCCATGGCACATGTGATGTAAATCTGATTTTTGGCCCTGCAAGTCCCACTAACTGAACAGTAATTTGCTGGAGCGTGTGTCTAAAGGGTTAAGTATGACTCTTGCAATGCCAATGGCTTACTGATAAATGAGACTCATTGCGTTCCGCGCCACTGACTCTTTGGACCATATGCACAAAGGAAAATTAGCTACTGTGGAGCAAACCAACTGCACCAGAGGGGACAAATAAACCTCACCCATATTTCAGTTGATCTAAAAAGGGGCTTTTTAACACTAGAGAGGTCTCCATTACATTGCAGAACAATACGCTGGATACCTTAAATGGATTAAAGACCGCATTTAAATTAGTGGGAATGTTGTTGTCCCCTATGGCAGAGTTGGTATGCTCCAGAATAACTCCTATGTGGATATGGCCATGTGTGACCCCAGGCTTTCTCTTCCTAGGTGATGACCCTCCCTCTAGCCAGCAGACTGACACCCTTCGCTGGCTCTTCAGTTGTCCCTTTGACCCTCAGAGCGTCTCAGACACGTCACGTCTTCACTCAGAGCCCTCGGACCTGCTGGTGGAGATTGGGCCACGGTGAGTAGCAGGAAACTTTCACTTTCTCTCTTCCTGACCCCTCAGCCTCTCTGGACAGGAGGGGGACAAAATACAGCCCTTGAGACAACTTAATCTGACCCTTGGGTTATGGCTGTACACATTCACCAATGCTTCTTTACAGAGAGGTCACCCTGCCTTTCTCTGCACAGGAATAATAATAATACATTGCATCACTCAGCACAACACTGATGCACAAGAGTCCCCTAGGTGAATGTGTCTATATGAACTGGTCACCTTTATTTTTGGTGGATGAAGTGCCCCAAAAAATGAGTCATTGATAAAGGTATCAGGTCACCAACTTGACATGACCTTGTTGAAACCAGCTATGTGTTATTCTCCTCTCACCTTTCCACAGGTTGAATTTCTCTACTGCGGCATCCACCAATGCTGTATCCATCTGTCGCTCTGTCGGTCTGAGCAGTGTGGACCGGATTGAATGTTCCAGGAGGTACCTGATCAAGGTGAGGGCAAGGGTCCAAGCACCAGGGGAAACCGTGTCAATCCAAATCACACATTTAATGGAGCAGTAAAGTTTTCTTATGAAAAAATATATATATTGTAGGCTTTTTCCTTTTAAGTAAAACAAGGGTACTCCTACTCCTGAGAGATTCATATTTTCAGTTATTACAGTTTTTAAACTTCTTTTTTTTTATCATTTACCTATTTATAATATTAGCAGTGCTTTCTAATGGTTAAAGGCATAGTAATACTTCCTTTTATCTTTATTTTATTTTGTAGGCATTATTAAACATGAAGAACGATATAAGTCTTATCTCTCAAACCTTTATGGTTTGAGAGATATTCACAAGCAAAGTTTCCCCTCCCGCCCCTTTTACCTAGTGTAAGACATCTCTTCTCAGATGTGGAATGCAGTCCATAGACCAGACAGATAACAGAAGGGGACAATCTTCTTCCTATGAGAACAATGAAAGCCCTGCCCCCTTGACAAGTTTTTCAGGTTTTTCCCTTATCTTAATTGAAGATTGTCCCTCTCTGCAGTCTACCTGGGCACCTTCCTTCTGATCTGGCTGAGCAGTGTTACATCAGTAAAAGGGGCGGGAGGGGGACACTTTGTCATTGAATTACTCTTGTACTACAACTCTGACAGTATTGAAATAACACTCTCCAAAGTCCAAATACTATGATGATTAATTAGAGCTGCTTTTATTATGAAACATTACTATCCCTTTAAATTCCAATCGGTTATTCTTTTGCATTCTATGGGTGAGGTGAGTCACTGACAAACAGTTCTCAATAGAATGTGATAGGTGCTGCTGAATCACTTCCTATCCAAACTTTTAGGAAGTAATCACACTGTAACTCCCTTCCTGACAGTTTGAACTGTTATAACTTTTCATTAAAACAACTGACAGTGGTGGGCGTTCCCTTAATCTACTCATCAGGAGAAGCTCTTTAAGCTTTTATTAAAACCCAATTTACTGCTCCGCATCACTTTAAGGACTAGAGGGGACTGCAGGACATTGAGAATCAATGTGTTGCACACACCTCTGTTCTTTAAAGGGTTAATGGATAATACGTATAAAGGCCAATGTGGAGCAATTCTTCAGCAAATCAGCTGCACTGAAGGAGACAAATAAATGTTCCTATTAATTTAAATGGGACTTTTAACCCATTAATTGTTGCTTCGTGGGGAATCTTGGACCTGCTTATTTGCTCACTATGGGGCAGTTGGTTTGCTGCACTTCTTGTTTTAACCCTTTGAGTGCCAGAGAGGGATCCAAAACATTGCAACGCACTGACTCGGGCCACCCAGCTGGCAATCAAATGGTTACTACATGTGGCAACATTTCATAGAATAATTCTTCTGTGGCAGATCCCTTTAGTTTCAAATGAAACTAAACTAATAAAACTCAAAAGAAATCCCTTTTAACCCACTGGAAGCTGGCATCCAAGGGGTTAAAATGGAATCTTTATCAATTGTATCTGAATGTTAAATGGTAACTTAACCCTCTGAGTGCCAGAGGGGTAAGCAATGCATTGGATAGCCCTCTTGCACTCAAAGGGTTAAACGTGCAGTAAACCTTTTTTAAGAGATATATATATAGTGTCTGTGTGTGTGTGTTGTAGGACTTTATCTGCTGATTAAAGCAAAATTATACTCGCTGCTGAAAGATGCTTTGCCATAAAGTTTTTAAAGTATTGTTTCTTTTATATTAAAATAGTAGCAACAGTGCCGCCTAGTGTCCAGTCAGTTATCCTGTTGCCTTCTATGGGAGAATTGAACCTCTGCTGACAATTCACCACAGAATTTGATGGAAATACTTCCACTGTTTAGTGATGAACTGTAATAACATTTACATACAGCATCTGTTATCAGTGGAAATACTTTTATGATAAGCCAGTTAAGCCCTACAGTCTACTTTTTTTGTAATGTAATTTTATTAACCCCTTAAGGCTGAATTAGACACCAGTCTTACTGGTTCCCCTGGTGATGTCCACGCCTCTGGTGTCCTGATTGGTTCCCCTGGTGATGTCCACACCTCTGGTGTCCTGATTGGTTCCCCTGGTCATGTCCACACCTCTGCTGCCCTGATTGGTTCCCCTAATGATACCCACACCTTTGGTGCCTTCTTAGTTCCAGACCAGGCCAGACAAGAGTGAGGAGCAGAAGTTGGTGGCGTCTCTGTATGACCGCATGACGGAGTGTATATACCCAGAACCCGTGTCCAGCTTCCAGGTGTCGGTGCGGCCTGAACGGGTGTACGAGGTGGATGTGCTGGGCCTGGGGAGGACAGCGCTGGAGAAAGCTAACACTGAGCTGGGTACGGATGGCATGGCATTGGATTTACGTGGCTCTCTGACTCCCATCCTTAGCCACGGTTATCGGTTTTTTCTTATGGCTTCTCAACTTGGGCTGGGAAAGGGGTATTATGAGTGGGGTGGGACTAAGGGCACCTTGGGGCCTCTGATGTACAGCCCTACCCACATTCAGGGAGAATCTGTCAGACGACACAGTTTGGAACCCACTGGATCTCCCTCTCACTCATAATCTGGGGGCAGTCTCATTCCTCCCAGTTCCCTGACCGCAGATCTTTAATGTGGGACTGTTAATTTATATCAAATAGATTATTTTGAAAGTGTTCAGTATCTCCTACATTTATGCTTGTCTTTCCAAGATATTTAATTTTTTCTCATTTGTCAATTTATACAAATTAGCTAGTATTTGTAGGAAATGGCAAATGGGATGGGGAGCAGTGTGGAAGTACCTGCGGTTGGGATGGGGCGCAGTGTGGAAGTGCCTGCGGTTGGGATGGAGTGCAGTGTGGAAGTGCCTGCGATTGGGATGGAGTGCAGTGTGGAAGTACCTGCGGTTGGGATGGGGCGCAGTGTGGAAGTGCCTGCGGTTGGGATGGAGTGCAGTGTGGAAGTGCCTGCGGTTGGGATGGAGTGCAGTGTGGAAGTGCCTGCGGTTGGGATGGGGCGCAGTGTGGAAGTACCTGCGGTTGGGATGGAGCGCAGTGTGGAAGTACCTGCGGTTGGGATGGAGCGCAGTGTGGAAGTACCTGCGGTTGGGATGGAGCGCAGTGTGGAAGTACCTGCGGTTGGGATGGAGCGCAGTGTGGAAGTACCTGCGGTTGGGATGGAGCGCAGTGTGGAAGTACCTGCGGTTGGGATGGAGCGCAGTGTGGAAGTACCTGCGGTTGGGATGGAGCGCAGTGTGGAAGTACCTGCGGTTGGGATGGAGCGCAGTGTGGAGGTGTCTGCGGTTGGGATGGTGAGCAGTGTGGAAGTGCCTGCAGTTGGGATGGAGCGCAGTGTGGAAGTACCTGCGGTTGGGATGGAGCGCAGTGTGGAGGTGTCTGCGGTTGGGATGGTGAGCAGTGTGGAAGTGCCTGCGGTTGGGGTGGAGTGCAGTGTGGAAGTGCCTGCGGTTGGGATGAAGTGCAGTGTGGAAGTGCCTGCGGTTGGGATGGAGTGCAGTGTGGAAGTGCCTGCGGTTGGGATGGAGTGCAGTGTGGAAGTGCCTGCGGTTGGGATGGAGTGCAGTGTGGAAGTGCCTGCGGTTGGGATGGAGTGCAGTGTGGAGGTGCCTGCGGTTGGGATGGAGTGCAGTGTGGAGGTGCCTGCGGTTGGGATGGAGTGCAGTGTGGAGGTGCCTGCGGTTGGGATGGAGCGCAGTGTGGAAGTGCCTGCGGTTGGGATGGAGCGCAGTGTGGAAGTGCCTGCGGTTGGGATGGAGCGCAGTGTGGAAGTGCCTGCGGTTGGGATGGAGCGCAGTGTGGAAGTGCCTGCGGTTGGGATGGAGCGCAGTGTGGAAGTGGCTGCGGTTGGGATGGAGCGCAGTGTGGAAGTGGCTGCGGTTGGGATGGAGCGCAGTGTGGAAGTGGCTGCGGTTGGGATGGAGCGCAGTGTGGAAGTGCCTGCGGTTGGGATGGAGCGCAGTGTGGAAGTACCTGCGGTTGGGATGGAGCGCAGTGTGGAAGTACCTGCGGTTGGGATGGAGCGCAGTGTGGAAGTACCTGCGGTTGGGATGGTGAGCAGTGTGGAAGTGCCTGCGGTTGGGATGGTGAGCAGTGTGGAAGTGCCTGCGGTTGGGATGGTGAGCAGTGTGGAAGTGCCTGCGGTTGGGGTGGAGCGCAGTGTGGAAGTGCCTGCGGTTGGGGTGGAGTGCAGTGTGGAAGTGCCTGCGGTTGGGACGGAGCGCAGTGTGGAAGTGCCTGCGGTTGGGACGGAGCGCAGTGTGGAAGTGCCTGCGGTTGGGACGGAGCGCAGTGTGGAAGTGCCTGCGGTTGGGATGGTGAGCAGTGTGGAAGTGCCTGCGGTTGGGATGGTGAGCAGTGTGGAAGTGCCTGCGGTTGGGATGGTGAGCAGTGTGGAAGTGCCTGCGGTTGGGGTGGAGCGCAGTGTGGAAGTGCCTGCGGTTGGGGTGGAGTGCAGTGTGGAAGTGCCTGCGGTTGGGACGGAGCGCAGTGTGGAAGTGCCTGCGGTTGGGACGGAGCGCAGTGTGGAAGTGCCTGCGGTTGGGACGGAGCGCAGTGTGGAAGTGCCTGCGGTTGGGACGGAGTGCAGTGTGGAAGTGCCTGCGGTTGGGACGGAGTGCAGTGTGGAAGTGCCTGCGGTTGGGACGGGGCGCAGTGTGGAAGTACCTGCGGTTGGGATGGAGCGCAGTGTGGAAGTACCTGCGGTTGGGATGGAGCGCAGTGTGGAAGTACCTGCGGTTGGGATGGAGCGCAGTGTGGAAGTGCCTGCGGTTGGGATGGAGCGCAGTGTGGAAGTGCCTGCGGTTGGGACGGAGCGCAGTGTGGAAGTGGCTGCGGTTGGGACGGGGCGCAGTGGGGAAGTGGCTGCGGTTGGGACGGGGCGCAGTGGGGAAGTGGCTGCGGTTGGGACGGGGCGCAGTGTGGAAGTGGCTGCGGTTGGGACGGGGCGCAGTGTGGAAGTACCTGCGGTTGGGACGGAGTGCAGTGTGGAAGTGGCTGCGGTTGGGGTGGAGCGCAGTGTGGAAGTACCTGCGGTTGGGATGGAGTGCAGTGTGGAAGTGGCTGCAGTTGGGACGGGGCGCAGTGTGGAAGTGGCTGCAGTTGGGACGGGGCGCAGTGTGGAAGTACCTGCGGTTGGGATGGAGCGCAGTGTGGAAGTACCTGCGGTTGGGATGGAGCGCAGTGTGGAAGTACCTGCGGTTGGGATGGAGCGCAGTGTGGAAGTACCTGCGGTTGGGATGGAGCGCAGTGTGGAAGTACCTGCGGTTGGGATGGAGCGCAGTGTGGAAGTGGCTGCGGTTGGGACGGGGCGCAGTGGGGAAGTGGCTGCGGTTGGGACGGGGCGCAGTGGGGAAGTGGCTGCGGTTGGGACGGGGCGCAGTGTGGAAGTGGCTGCGGTTGGGACGGGGCGCAGTGTGGAAGTGGCTGCGGTTGGGACGGGGCGCAGTGTGGAAGTGCCTGCGGTTGGGATGGAGCGCAGTGTGGAAGTGCCTGCGGTTGGGATGGAGCGCAGTGTGGAAGTACCTGCGGTTGGGATGGAGCGCAGTGTGGAAGTACCTGCGGTTGGGATGGAGTGCAGTGTGGAAGTGGCTGCGGTTGGGATGGAGAGGTGTGTGGAAGTACCTGCGGTTGGGATGGAGCGCAGTGTGGAAGTACCTGCGGTTGGGATGGAGCGCAGTGTGGAAGTGCCTGCGGTTGGGACGGGGTGCAGTGTGGAAGTACCTGCGGTTGGGATGGAGCGCAGTGTGGAAGTGGCTGCGGTTGGGATGGAGCGCAGTGTGGAAGTGCCTGCGGTTGGGATGGAGCGCAGTGTGGAAGTGCCTGCGGTTGGGATGGAGCGCAGTGTGGAGGTGTCTGCGGTTGGGATGGAGTGCAGTGTGGAAGTACCTGCGGTTGGGATGGAGCGCAGTGTGGAAGTACCTGCGGTTGGGATGGAGCGCAGTGTGGAAGTACCTGCGGTTGGGATGGAGTGCAGTGTGGAGGTACCTGCGGTTGGGATGGAGTGCAGTGTGGAGGTACCTGCGGTTGGGATGGAGTGCAGTGTGGAGGTACCTGCGGTTGGGATGGAGTGCAGTGTGGAAGTGCCTGCGGTTGGGATGGAGTGCAGTGTGGAAGTACCTGCGGTTGGGATGGAGCGCAGTGTGGAAGTACCTGCGGTTGGGATGGAGCGCAGTGTGGAAGTACCTGCGGTTGGGATGGAGCGCAGTGTGGAAGTACCTGCGGTTGGGATGGAGCGCAGTGTGGAAGTACCTGCGGTTGGGATGGAGCGCAGTGTGGAAGTGGCTGCGGTTGGGATGGAGCGCAGTGTGGAAGTACCTGCGGTTGGGATGGAGCGCAGTGTGGAGGTGCCTGCGGTTGGGATGGAGCGCAGTGTGGAAGTACCTGCGGTTGGGATGGAGCGCAGTGTGGAAGTACCTGCGGTTGGGATGGAGCGCAGTGTGGAAGTACCTGCGGTTGGGATGGAGCGCAGTGTGGAAGTGCCTGCGGTTGGGATGGAGCGCAGTGTGGAAGTGCCTGCGGTTGGGATGGAGCGCAGTGTGGAAGTACCTGCGGTTGGGATGGAGCGCAGTGTGGAAGTACCTGCGGTTGGGATGGAGCGCAGTGTGGAAGTACCTGCGGTTGGGATGGAGCGCAGTGTGGAAGTATCTGCGGTTGGGATGGAGTGCAGTGTGGAAGTACAGCCAGATTTGTACTGACTGACAAGTTAAAACAAAAATATCATAATCTGTTGATTTAAATAAAAATATCTAATATATTTAGATGCTTTATCTATTTGTTACAAAGTCAGTTCCAGTTCAAATTCTTTGCGTAAACCCAAGGTGCCCCACAAACACTGGGTATCACCGTGTATTAAATGATCGGACTTGGACTTACCTGCCTCTCTCATGTCTTCTCATCTGTCTGTATTTCTCCTCTCTCCCTCCCCTCGGACACTAATTCACCTGCCTCTCTCTCATGTCTTCTCATCTGTCTCTATTACCCCTCTCTCCTCCCCCGTCCCCTCGGACACTGACTTACCTGCCTCTCTCTGATCTTCCCATCTGTGTCTATTACCCCTCTCTCCTCCCCCGTCCCCTCGGACACTGACTTACCTGCCTCTCTCTGATCTTCCCATCTGTGTCTATTACCCCTCTCTCCTCCCCCGTCCCCTCGGACACTGATTTACCTGCCTCTCTCATGTCTTCCCATCTGTCTCTATTACCCCTCTCTCCTCCCCTGTCCCCTCAGCCACTGATTTATCTGCCTCTTTCAGGTTTGGCTTTTGACTCCTGGGACCTGGATTATTACAGTGAACTTTTCCAGCGAGTGGGTCGGAACCCCAGCAGTGTAGAGTGCTTCGATCTGGCGCAGTCTAACAGGTCTGTCTGTCATCTCCCTCCAGAATGGGTAATCTCTCTTTTGTCTGACGCCCCCTAAATCTGTATGTCTCTTCTATCGTCCCTCTTACTCTCCGTCAGAGACGGATTACCAAATAGTCATTATAACTAGTTACCTAGCATTGCCTAATTGTGAGAGGGGTCTCCGCTCTGCTGGACACTACCATTGTCCTGATATGGGGAGTGCAATCCCAAATCCAATATTCAGGGATCTGTTCCTGGTGTCAGTTGACTGGTAGGTGTATCACTTGGCCAGCTGATTACTATTTTATATATCATGTTAATATCCAGTTTATATGCTTTTTGGCATATTTATTTACCAGTTTATATAATGTTTAAATGTCCAGTGTATGTACGTAATTTAGCAAGTTTATTTACCAGTTTATATGTTGCTATACTGACTACTAAAAGATGCATGTCATTCCCTGTGTGAGAAGCGGTAGAGGGAGGGGATTCCACTGTCCACCCACACATGCCTTCTGACACCCCATCGTTGTTCAGCTGATAGTCATAGACCCATCAATATACTGTATTCCCCCTCAGCCTTGTCCCCATGTCCCATTGCTAGTCATAAAACCCACACATACACTGTATGACACTCCAGCCTTGTTTTATTGTCCACTTGTAAATGTCAGACCCACACGTACACTGTCTGCTTCTACAGAGGTGTTCCACTGTCCTCTTTCTGCCACCCCAGGTGTGTTCTAGTGTACCTTAATAATCACATACCCACACATACACTGTCTGACGCCCCAGCCTTGTTCTACTGTCCAGTGGTAATCACATACCCACACATACACTGTCTGACGCCCCAGCCTTGTTCTACTGTCCAGTGGTAATCACAGACCCACACATACACTGTCTGACGCCCCAGCCTTGTTCTACTGTCCAGTGGTAATCACATACCCACACATACACTGTCTGACACCCCAGCCTTGTTCTACTGTCCAGTGGTAATCACATACCCACACATACACTGTCTGACACCCCAGCCTTGTTCTACTGTCCAGTGGTAATCACATACCCACACATACACTGTCTGACGCCCCAGCCTTGTTCTACTGTCCAGTGGTAATCACAGACCCACACATACACTGTCTGACGCCCCAGCCTTGTTCTACTGTCCAGTGGTAATCACATACCCACACATACACTGTCTGACACCCCAGCCTTGTTCTACTGTCCAGTGGTAATCACATACCCACACATACACTGTCTGACACCCCAGCCTTGTTCCACTGTCCAGTGGTAATCCCATACCCACACATACACTGTCTGACACTCCAGCCTTGTTCTACTGTCCAATGGTAATCACATACCCACACTTACACTGTCTGACGCCCCAGCCTTGTTCCACTGTCCAATGGTAATCACATACCCACACTTACACTGTCTGACGCCCCAGCCTTGTTCCACTGTCCAGTGGTAATCACATATCCACACATACGCTGTCTGACGCCCCAGCCTTGTTCTACTGTCCAGTGGTAATCACATATCCACACATACACTGTCTGACACTCCAACCTTGTTCTACTGTCCAGTGGTAATCACATATCCACACATACGCTGTCTGACGCCCCAGTCTTGTTCTACTGTCCAGTGGTAATCACATATCCACACATACACTGTCTGACACCCCAGCCTTGTTCCACTGTCCAGTGGTAATCACATACCCACACATACACTGTCTGACACCCCAGCCTTGTTCCACTGTCCAGTGGTAATCCCATACCCACACATACACTGTCTGACACCCCAGCCTTGTTCCACTGTCCAGTGGTAATCACATATCCACACATACGCTGTCTGACGCCCCAGTCTTGTTCTACTGTCCAGTGGTAATCACATATCCACACATACACTGTCTGACACCCCAGCCTTGTTCCACTGTCCAGTGGTAATCACATACCCACACATACACTGTCTGACACCCCAGCCTTGTTCCACTGTCCAGTGGTAATCACATACCCACACATACACTGTCTGACACCCCAGCCTTGTTCCACTGTCCAGTGGTAATCACATATCCACACATACGCTGTCTGACGCCCCAGCCTTGTTCTACTGTCCAGTGGTAATCACATATCCACACATACACTGTCTGACACTCCAACCTTGTTCTACTGTCCAGTGGTAATCACATACCCACACATACGCTGTCTGACGCCCCAGTCTTGTTCTACTGTCCAGTGGTAATCACATATCCACACATACGCTGTCTGACGCCCCAGTCTTGTTCTACTGTCCAGTGGTAATCCCATATCCACACATACACTGTCTGACGCCCCAGCCTTGTTCTACTGTCCAGTGGTAATCACATACCCACACATACACTGTCTGACACTCCAACCTTGTTCTACTGTCCAGTGGTAATCCCATACCCACACATACACTGTCTGACGCCCCAGCCTTGTTCCACTGTCCAGTGGTAATCACATACCCACACATACACTGTCTGACACCCCAGCCTTGTTCTACTGTCCAGTGGTAATCACATACCCACACATACACTGTCTGACACCCCAGCCTTGTTCTACTGTCCAGTGGTAATCACATACCCACACATACACTGTCTGACGCCCCAGCCTTGTTCCACTGTCCAGTGGTAATCACATACCCACACATACACTGTCTGACACCCCAGCCTTGTTCTACTGTCCAGTGGTAATCACATACCCACACATACACTGTCTGATACCCCAGCCTTGTTCCACTGTCCAGTGGTAATCACATACCCACACATACGCTGTCTGACGCCCCAGCCTTGTTCTACTGTCCAGTGGTAATCACATACCCACACATACACTGTCTGACACTCCAACCTTGTTCTACTGTCCAGTGGTAATCACATACCCACACATACACTGTCTGACACCCCAGCCTTGTTCTACTGTCCAGTGGTAATCACATACCCACACATACACTGTCTGACGCCCCAGCCTTGTTCTACTGTCCAGTGGTAATCACATACCCACACATACACTGTCTGACACTCCAACCTTGTTCTACTGTCCAGTGGTAATCACATACCCACACATACACTGTCTGACGCCCCAGCCTTGTTCCACTGTCCAGTGGTAATCACATACCCACACATACACTGTCTGACACCCCAGCCTTGTTCTACTGTCCAGTGGTAATCCCATACCCACACATACACTGTCTGACGCCCCAGCCTTGTTCTACTGGTAGTCACAGACCCACACATACACTGTCTGACACCCCGGCCTTGTTCTACTGTCCAGTGGTAATCACATACCCACACATACACTGTCTGACACCCCAGCCTTGTTCTACTGTCCAGTGGTAATCACATACCCACACATACGCTGTCTGACGCCCCAGCCTTGTTCTACTGTCCAGTGGTAATCACATACCCACACATACACTGTCTGACACTCCAACCTTGTTCTACTGTCCAGTGGTAATCACATACCCACACATACACTGTCTGACACCCCAGCCTTGTTCTACTGTCCAGTGGTAATCACATACCCACACATACACTGTCTGACACTCCAACCTTGTTCTACTGTCCAGTGGTAATCACATACCCACACATACACTGTCTGACGCCCCAGCCTTGTTCTACTGTCCAGTGGTAATCACATATCCACACATACACTGTCTGACACTCCAACCTTGTTCTACTGTCCAGTGGTAATCACATACCCACACATACACTGTCTGACGCCCCAGCCTTGTTCTACTGTCCAGTGGTAATCACATACCCACACATACACTGTCTGACACCCCAGCCTTGTTCTACTGTCCAGTGGTAATCACATACCCACACATACGCTGTCTGACGCCCCAGCCTTGTTCTACTGTCCAGTGGTAATCACATACCCACACATACACTGTCTGACGCCCCAACCTTGTTCCACTGTCCAGTGGTAATCCCATACCCACACATACACTGTCTGACGCCCCAACCTTGTTCTACTGTCCAGTGGTAATCACAGACCCACACATACACTGTCTGACACCCCAGCCTTGTTCTACTGTCCAGTGGTAATCACAGACCCACACATACACTGTCTGACGCCCCAGCCTTGTTCTACTGTCCAGTGGTAATCACATACCCACACATACACTGTCTGACACCCCAGCCTTGTTCTACTGTCCAGTGGTAATCACATACCCACACATACGCTGTCTGACGCCCCAGCCTTGTTCTACTGTCCAGTGGTAATCACATACCCACACATACACTGTCTGACACTCCAACCTTGTTCTACTGTCCAGTGGTAATCACATATCCACACATACACTGTCTGACACTCCAACCTTGTTCTACTGTCCAGTGGTAATCCCATACCCACACATACACTGTCTGACACCCCAGCCTTGTTCTACTGTCCAGTGGTAATCACATACCCACACATACACTGTCTGACACTCCAACCTTGTTCTACTGTCCAGTGGTAATCACATACCCACACATACACTGTCTGACGCCCCAGCCTTGTTCTACTGTCCAGTGGTAATCACAGACCCACACATACACTGTCTGACACCCCAGCCTTGTTCTACTGTCCAGTGGTAATCACATACCCACACATACACTGTCTGACGCCCCAGCCTTGTTCCACTGTCCAGTGGTAATCACATACCCACACATACACTGTCTGACGCCCCAGCCTTGTTCCACTGTCCAGTGGTAATCACATATCCACACATACACTGTCTGACACTCCAACCTTGTTCTACTGTCCAGTGGTAATCACAGACCCACACATACACTGTCTGACACCCCAGCCTTGTTCTACTGTCCAGTGGTAATCACATACCCACACATACACTGTCTGACGCCCCAGCCTTGTTCCACTGTCCAGTGGTAATCACATACCCACACATACACTGTCTGACGCCCCAGCCTTGTTCCACTGTCCAGTGGTAATCACATACCCACACATACACTGTCTGACACCCCAGCCTTGTTCTACTGTCCAGTGGTAATCACAGACCCACACATACACTGTCTGACACTCCAACCTTGTTCTACTGTCCAGTGGTAATCACATACCCACACATACGCTGTCTGACGCCCCAGTCTTGTTCTACTGTCCAGTGGTAATCACATATCCACACATACGCTGTCTGACGCCCCAGTCTTGTTCTACTGTCCAGTGGTAATCACATACCCACACATACACTGTCTGACGCCCCAGCCTTGTTCCACTGTCCAGTGGTAATCACATACCCACACATACACTGTCTGACGCCCCAGCCTTGTTCCACTGTCCAGTGGTAATCACATACCGACACGTACACTGTCTGACGCCCCAACCTTGTTCCACTGTCCAGTGGTAATCACATACCCACACATACACTGTCTGACACTCCAGCCTTGTTCTACTGTCCAGTGGTAATCACATATCCACACATACGCTGTCTGACGCCCCAGCCTTGTTCTACTGTCCAGTGGTAATCCCATACCCACACATACACTGTCTGACACCCCAACCTTGTTCTACTGTCCAGTGGTAATCACATACCCACACATACACTGTCTGACGCCCCAGCCTTGTTCTACTGTCCAGTGGTAATCACATACCCACACATACGCTGTCTGACGCCCCAGCCTTGTTCTACTGTCCACTGGTAATCACATACCCACACATACACTGTCTGACGCCCCAGCCTTGTTCCACTGTCCAGTGGTAATCACATATCCACACATACGCTGTCTGACGCCCCAGCCTTGTTCTACTGTCCAGTGGTAATCACATACCCACACATACGCTGTCTGACGCCCCAGCCTTGTTCTACTGTCCAGTGGTAATCACATATCCACACATACGCTGTCTGACGCCCCAGCCTTGTTCTACTGTCCAGTGGTAATCCCATACCCACACATACACTGTCTGACACCCCAACCTTGTTCTACTGTCCAGTGGTAATCACATACCCACACATACACTGTCTGACGCCCCAGCCTTGTTCTACTGTCCAGTGGTAATCACAGACCCACACATACACTGTCTGACGCCCCAGCCTTGTTCTACTGTCCAGTGGTAATCACATACCCACACATACACTGTCTGACGCCCCAGCCTTGTTCTACTGTCCAGTGGTAATCACAGACCCACACATACACTGTCTGACGCCCCAGCCTTGTTCTACTGTCCAGTGGTAATCACAGACCCACACATACACTGTCTGACGCCCCGGCCTTGTTCCACTGTCCAGTGGTAATCACATACCCACACATACACTGTCTGACGCCCCAGCCTTGTTCTACTGTCCAGTGGTAATCACATACCCACACATACACTGTCTGACACCCCAGCCTTGTTCCACTGTCCAGCGGTAATCACATACCCACACATACACTGTCTGACGCCCCAGCCTTGTTCTACTGTCCAGTGGTAATCACATACCCACACGTACACTGTCTGACGCCCCAGTCTTGTTCTACTGTCCAGTGGTAATCACATACCCACACATACACTGTCTGACACCCCAGCCTTGTTCCACTGTCCAGCGGTAATCACATACCCACACATACACTGTCTGACGCCCCAGCCTTGTTCTACTGTCCAGCGGTAATCACATACCCACACATACACTGTCTGACATCCCAGCCTTGTTCCACTGTCCAGCGGTAATCACATACCCACACATACACTGTCTGACGCCCCAGCCTTGTTCTACTGTCCAGTGGTAATCACATACCCACACTTACACTGTCTGACGCCCCAGTCTTGTTCTACTGTCCAGTGGTAATCACATACCCACACATACACTGTCTGACACCCCAGCCTTGTTCCACTGTCCAGCGGTAATCACATACCCACACATACACTGTCTGACGCCCCAGCCTTGTTCTACTGTCCAGTGGTAATCCCATACCCACACATACACTGTCTGACGCCTCAGCCTTGTTCTACTGTCCAGTGGTAATCACATACCCACACATACACTGTCTGACGCCCCAGCCTTGTTCTACTGTCCAGTGGTAATCACATACCCACACATACACTGTCTGACGCCCCAACCTTGTTCCACTGTCCAGTGGTAATCACATACCCACACATACACTGTCTGACACCCCAGCCTTGTTCTACTGTCCAGTGGTAATCACATACCCACACATACACTGTCTGACGCCCCAACCTTGTTCCACTGTCCAGTGGTAATCCCATACCCACACATACACTGTCTGACGCCCCAGCCTTGTTCTACTGTCCAGTGGTAATCACATATCCACACATACGCTGTCTGACACCCCAGCCTTGTTCTACTGTCCAGTGGTAATCACATACCCACACATACACTGTCTGACGCCCCAACCTTGTTCCACTGTCCAGTGGTAATCACATACCCACACATACACTGTCTGACGCCCCAGCCTTGTTCCACTGTCCACTGGTAATCCCATACCCACACATACACTGTCTGACGCCCCAGCCTTGTTCTACTGTCCAGTGGTAATCACATACCCACACATACACTGTCTGACGCCCCAACCTTGTTCCACTGTCCAGTGGTAATCACATACCCACACATACACTGTCTGACGCCCCAGCCTTGTTCTACTGTCCAGTGGTAATCCCATACCCACACATACACTGTCTGACACCCCAGCCTTGTTCTACTGTCCAGTGGTAATCACATACCCACACATACACTGTCTGACGCCCCAACCTTGTTCCACTGTCCAGTGGTAATCCCATACCCACACATACACTGTCTGACGCCCCAACCTTGTTCCACTGTCCAGTGGTAATCCCATACCCACACATACACTGTCTGATACCCCAGCCTTGTTCTACTGTCCAGTGGTAATCACATACCCACACATACACTGTCTGACACTCCAACCTTGTTCTACTGTCCAGTGGTAATCCCATACCCACACATACACTGTCTGACGCCCCAACCTTGTTCCACTGTCCAGTGGTAATCCCATACCCACACATACACTGTCTGATACCCCAGCCTTGTTCTACTGTCCAGTGGTAATCCCATACCCACACATACACTGTCTGACACCCCATCCTTGTTCTACTGTCCAGTGGTAATCACATACCCACACATACACTGTCTGACGCCCCATCCTTGTTCTACTGTCCAGTGGTAATCACATACCCACACATACGCTGTCTGACGCCCCAGCCTTGTTCTACTGTCCAGTGGTAATCACATACCCACACATACGCTGTCTGACGCCCCAGCCTTGTTCTACTGTCCAGTGGTAATCACATACCCACACATACACTGTCTGACGCCCCAGCCTTGTTCTACTGTCCAGTGGTAATCACATACCCACACATACGCTGTCTGACGCCCCAGCCTTGTTCTACTGTCCAGTGGTAATCACATACCCACACATACACTGTCTGACACCCCAGTCTTGTTCTACTGTCCAGTGGTAATCCCATACCCACACATACACTGTCTGACACCCCAGCCTTGTTCTACTGTCCAGTGGTAATCCCATACCCACACATACACTGTCTGACACTCCAGCCTTGTTCTACTGTCCAGTGGTAATCCCATACCCACACATACACTGTCTGACACTCCAGCCTTGTTCTACTGTCCAGTGGTAATCACATACCCACACATACACTGTCTGACGCCCCAACCTTGTTCCACTGTCCAGTGGTAATCACATACCCACACATACACTGTCTGACACCCCAGCCTTGTTCTACTGTCCAGTGGTAATCACATATCCACACATACACTGTCTGACGCCCCAACCTTGTTCCACTGTCCAGTGGTAATCACATACCCACACGTACACTGTCTGACGCCCCAACCTTGTTCCACTGTCCAGTGGTAATCACATACCCACACGTACACTGTCTGACACCCCAGCCTTGTTCTACTGTCCAGTGGTAATCCCATACCCACACATACACTGTCTGACACCCCAGCCTTGTTCTACTGTCCAGTGGTAATCACATACCCACACATACACTGTCTGACGCCCCAACCTTGTTCCACTGTCCACTGGTAATCACATACCCACACATACACTGTCTGACGCCCCAACCTTGTTCCACTGTCCAATGGTAATCACATACCCACACATACACTGTCTGACACCCCAGCCTTGTTCTACTGTCCACTGGTAATCCCATACCCACACATACACTGTCTGACACCCCAGCCTTGTTCTACTGTCCAGTGGTAATCACATACCCACACATACACTGTCTGACACCCCAGCCTTGTTCTACTGTCCAGTGGTAATCACATACCCACACATACACTGTCTGACACCCCAGCCTTGTTCTACTGTCCAGTGGTAATCCCATACCCACACATACACTGTCTGATGCCCCAGCCTTGTTCCACTGTCCAGTGGTAATCACATACCCACACATACACTGTCTGACGCCCCAGCCTTGTTCTACTGTCCAGTGGTAATCACATACCCACACATACACTGTCTGACACCCCAACCTTGTTCTACTGTCCAGTGGTAATCACATACCCACACATACACTGTCTGACACCCCAGCCTTGTTCTACTGTCCAGTGGTAATCACATACCCACACATACACTGTCTGACACCCCAGCCTTGTTCTACTGTCCAGTGGTAATCACATACCCACACATACACTGTCTGACGCCCCAACCTTGTTCTACTGTCCAGTGGTAATCACATACCCACACATACACTGTCTGACGCCCCAACCTTGTTCTACTGTCCAGTGGTAATCACATACCCACACTTACACTGTCTGACGCCCCAACCTTGTTCCACTGTCCAGTGGTAATCACATACCCACACATACACTGTCTGACGCCCCAACCTTGTTCTACTGTCCAGTGGTAATCACATACCCACACATACACTGTCTGACACCCCAGCCTTGTTCTACTGTCCAGTGGTAATCACATACCCACACATACACTGTCTGACACCCCAGCCTTGTTCTACTGTCCAGTGGTAATCACATACCCACACATACACTGTCTGACGCCCCAACCTTGTTCCACTGTCCAGTGGTAATCACATACCCACACATACACTGTCTGACACCCCAGCCTTGTTCTACTGTCCAGTGGTAATCCCATACCCACACATACACTGTCTGACGCCCCAACCTTGTTCCACTGTCCACTGGTAATCCCATACCCACACATACACTGTCTGACACCCCAGCCTTGTTCTACTGTCCAGTGGTAATCACATACCCACACATACACTGTCTGACACCCCAGCCTTGTTCTACTGTCCAGTGGTAATCACATACCCACACATACACTGTCTGACACCCCAACCTTGTTCTACTGTCCAGTGGTAATCACATACCCACACATACACTGTCTGACACCCCAGCCTTGTTCTACTGTCCAGTGGTAATCCCATACCCACACATACACTGTCTGACACCCCAACCTTGTTCTACTGTCCAGTGGTAATCACATACCCACACATACACTGTCTGACACCCCAGCCTTGTTCTACTGTCCAGTGGTAATCACATACCCACACATACACTGTCTGACACCCCAGCCTTGTTCCACTGTCCAGTGGTAATCCCATACCCACACATACACTGTCTGACGCCCCAACCTTGTTCCACTGTCCACTGGTAATCCCATACCCACACATACACTGTCTGACACCCCAACCTTGTTCTACTGTCCAGTGGTAATCACATACCCACACATACACTGTCTGACACCCCAGCCTTGTTCTACTGTCCAGTGGTAATCACATACCCACACATACACTGTCTGACGCCCCAACCTTGTTCCACTGTCCAGTGGTAATCCCATACCCACACATACACTGTCTGACACCCCAGCCTTGTTCTACTGTCCAGTGGTAATCACATACCCACACATACACTGTCTGACGCCCCAGCCTTGTTCCACTGTCCAGTGGTAATCCCATACCCACACATACACTGTCTGACGCCCCAGCCTTGTTCTACTGTCCAGTGGTAATCCCATACCCACACATACACTGTCTGACGCCCCAGCCTTGTTCCACTGTCCAGTGGTAATCACATACCCACAGATACACTGTCTGACGCCCCAGCCTTGTTTTATTGTCCACTTGTAAATGTCAGACCCACACGTACACTGTCTGCTTCTACAGACGTGTTCCACTGTCCTCTTTCTGTCACCCCAGGTGTGTTCTAGTGTACCTTAATAATCACATACCCACACATACACTGTCTGACACCCCAGCCTTGTTCTACTGTCCAGTGGTAATCACATACCCACACATACACTGTCTGACGCCCCAGCCTTGTTCCACTGTCCAGTGGTAATCACATACCCACACATACACTGTCTGACGCCCCAGCCTTGTTCTACTGTCCAGTGGTAATCACATACCCACACATACACTGTCTGACACTCCAACCTTGTTCTACTGTCCAGTGGTAATCACATACCCACACATACACTGTCTGACGCCCCAGCCTTGTTCTACTGTCCAGCGGTAATCACATACCCACACATACACTGTCTGACGCCCCAGCCTTGTTCTACTGTCCAATGGTAATCACATACCCACACATACACTGTCTGATGCCCCAGCCCACTGTCTAATGATAGTCACACATGCACACACCAGGCTTGTTCCACTATCCCACTAGTAATCACACAGCCGCACAGACCCTGTTTGCTTCTCCAGCCTTACTCTTCTATCCATTGGTAGTCACAGACCCCCCCATACACTGTCGGACACACTTTTCCTGGTGGCTCCCAGTTACTTCCATTGGATAGGCCAGAAGGAACCAAGTGTACAGAAAGAGAAGTGAGTGAGACACACTGTCTCCCAGATCAAACACACAGGGTGAAGATATCAAGAGAGAGGGAAGAGACCCACAGTGGTCAGAGGCCAGGCTGGCACCTCACCATCACAGGGGTGGGTGAAGAGACAAGGAGTGGATGAGGAACACAGGGAGTGAGAGACAGGGGAGTGGGGGAGACTGTAGGTGTTTGACCCTTTGAGTGCCTGAGACGTGTCCAGCATGTTGCTGGTCAATTCTTTGTACACCCCTATGTCAGTCAGAGAGTTAAGTGTGGTCACAGTGAGGGAGATACGAGGGGCAGAGAGAACTTGTGCAGTGCTTTAGACGTGAGTCACGGATCTTAACCAACACTCACTGGTCCCGACTTCTCCCATGCAGAGCATTGGTTATCTCCCCATCATCCAAAGGGTTACCAGCTGTTTTTATAATAAGGGATTTTTGGCTAGGAAAGGGCGGATGAGACTGGATTCATGTGAGTAGTGGACTGTGGCCTTGACCAGATTTGAGGGGTTAATGCTGCCCTGTGCTTACTGAGCAGTCGGTCTCAATAGAAGTGGTAGTAATATGGCTGTCTCTCTCCTTCCCTCGCAGTGAACACAGCCGGCACTGGTTCTTTAAGGGCAGACTGCAGGTAGACAGCCAGGAGAAGCAGCAGTCTCTGTTTGATATAATCATGAAGACTCAGGACTCCAGTAATCAGAATAATGTCATCAAATTCTGTGACAACAGCAGGTTTGTATGTATACAGCTACTAACGCGGCAGTTGTGTGAGGATGATGGGAGCTGTAGTCCAACAAGTGCTGCAGGTCATATAATAATATATTACAGTGTAGAGGAGTAGGTAATTCATTTGGCTTGAGGCTCACATCTCTGTTGAAGTGACATAGTTATGTATAGTAACAGCTGTGATACTACAAAGAGACCGTATCAATTCTGGCTCACTCTGCACTAGCAGACTGTTACACTTGTATCAAACTTGTGCTTTGTAGCAATGTATCATTTTGCAGGGAAAGACAGAACTGATATTTTTCTGTACAGCAGCACTGCTGTATTCATCCATCTGGCTGTATTTTACGCATCAACAGTATATAGGGTTTTTCTGTAGTGACCTCTGTGTGTGTGTGTGTGTGTGTGTGTGTGTGTGTGTGTGTGTGTGTGTGTGTGTGTGTGTATATATGTATGTATGTGTATATATGTATGTGTATATATATATAAAATATATATATATAATTATATTGCTACGGAGGGAGTTTTTTTGTCTGTGGTGGAGAAATGAACGACAGACTGATTAATTGAGATCCCTACTACAGAGACCTATAAACTTCAATAAAAATATAGATTTATCAGACTGCTGCATGAAGGACACCTTCACAAAGGTTTAGATTATCTACATATATATTGTTATACACTGTGTGCACAATTATTAGTCAAGTGAGTATTTTGACCATATCATCATTTTCGTGCATATTTCCCAATTCCAAGCTGTATAAACTTGATTGCTTATTGGATGTAAGCATATCAGGTGATGTGTATTTGTGTAATGAGAGGGTGTGGCCTAAAGAGATGAACGCCCCATGTCAAGGTGTGCATAATTATTAGGCAGCTTCATTTCCTCAGGCAAAATGGGCAGAAAAATAAACATAACTGACTCTGAAAAGTCAAAAATTGTAAAAAGTCTTTCAGAGGCATGCAGCACTCTTGAAATTGTTAAGATATTGGGGCGTGATCACAGAACCATCAAACGTTTTGTTGCAAATAGTCAACAGGGTCGCAAGAAACGTGTTGAGAAAAAAAAAGACGCAAATTAACTGTCAGAGATTTGAGAAGAATCAAACATGAAGCGACCAGGAGCCCATTATCCTCCAGTGCTGTCATATTCCAGAACTGCAACCTACCTGGAGTGTCCAGAAGTACTAGGTGTTCAGGGCTCAGAGACATGGCCACGGTAAGGGAGGCTGAAACCCGACCACCACTGAACAAGACACATAAATTGAAATGTCAAGACTGGGTCAAAAAATGCCAGAAGACATATTTTTCAAAGGTTTTATGGACTGATGAGATGAGTGACTCTTGACGGTCCAGATGGATGGGCCCGTGGTTGGATCAATAACGGGCACAGAGCTCCACTTTGACTCAGATGCCAGCAAGGTGGAGGAGGGGTACTGGTATGGGCTGGTATTATCAAAGATGAGCTAGTTGGACCTTTTCGGGTTGAAGATGGACTCAAACTCAACTCCCAAATCTACTGCCAGTTTTTAGAAGACCCTTTTTTCAAGCAGTGGTACATGAAAAAGTCTGCATCTTTCAAGAAGACCATGATTTTTATGCAGGACAACGCTCCATCGAAGTACTCCACTGCGTGGCTAGCCAGTAAAGGCCTAAAAGATGATAAAATAATGACATAGCCCCCTTCCTCACCTGACCTAAACCCTATTGAGAACTTGTGGGCCCTTCTTAAACTGCAGATTTAGGCTGAAGGAAACAGTACACCTCTCTGAACAGTGTCTGGGAGGCTGCGGTTGCTGCTGCACAAAAAGTTGATCGTCAGCAGAGCAAGAAACTGACAAACTCCATGAACGGAAGGCTTATAACTGTTATTGAATAGAAGGGTGGCTATATTGGTCACTGATTTATTTTTTGGAAATGTCACAAATGTTTATTTGTAAATATTGAGTTGTTTGTTTAGCATTCTCACTTTAATAGATGAAAATAAACACGTAAGATGGGAAAATTATCGTTTTTCCTTTTAGTTGCATAATAATTGTGGACACTAATAGTTGCCCAATAATTGTGTGCACATAGATATTGTCATAAGAAAGCCAAAACCTCACTTTTACTTTCTTAAATATTCAGGTTTAAGGTTTCTTAACATTTTGGATTGACGGAGAGCACTGTAGTTGTTCAATAATAACATTAATCCTCAAAAATACAACTTGCCTAATAATTTTGCACACAGTATATCCTGTATATTATTCTCCATTTACCCAGTGCGATCCAAGGAAGGGAGGTGACATCTCTGGTCCCTTCAGACCCCTCTCTTGCCAGCGCCTATCAAAAGCACCGCTCAACGCGTCATGTGATCTTCACTGCCGAGACCCACAACTTCCCCACAGGTGAGTGGGTGGGATGTCGTAGTACTGATGAGAATGGGATATGTTGTAGACGGAGGGAGAAGACAGTGTGTGCACTAAGTAGAGTGGGGTGAGGGTTATACACGTACTAGATAAAGGAAGAGGAGAGTGTGCGCTCTAAACGTAGAGGAGGAGCGTCTGCGTGTGTGAGTGCTATAAATGGAGAGCACAAGGGTTTTATAAATAGAGAAGATGTTTGTGTGTGTAATAGGAATATAATGCAGGTGAGTTTGTGTGCACAAGATAGATGTTGGGAGACTAAACATCAGCCTTCTTTCTTTCGCTCTCTCGCTGTTTTCTTTTACCTTCTCTCTGTTTTACGCTTCCTCCCTTTCAGGTGTGGCCCCATTCAGTGGTGCTACCACGGGCACTGGTGGCCGTATTCGTGACGTTCAGAGCACAGGGAGGGGAGCCCACGTTATAGCGGGCACTGCTGGGTACTGCTTTGGAAACCTGCACATCCCAGGTAAATGTATTGAGTGGATGAGCACTCTGTCCAATTTATTTTTAATTTACCATTAGATTTTGTCTATTTGTTCCACCTAATATCCATCCTCTGTGGCCTCTGCCTTTCCTCCTCCTTCCAACAGGATACTCTCTTCCTTGGGAGGACCCCTCCTATGAATATCCAATACAGTTTGCCCGACCACTAGAGGTCGCTATTGAAGCCAGTAATGGAGCCTCTGATTATGGGAACAAGTTTGGAGAGCCAGTCCTAGCAGGTGAAAGTGACAGCACATTAATTCAGAGGGGGGTAGCCATATATGTATATTTTTGTATTTGAGTGTAGGAAAGATGTTTAGTGCTGTGTTTTTAAATTTTTTTCCCTCCTTTTTTTTGCACAGGATTTGCACGTTCTTTTGGTCTCCGTTTGCCCTCAGGGGAAAGGAGGGAATGGGTGAAACCTATTATGTTTAGTGGAGGGATCGGATCTATGGAGGACACTCACCGCAGCAAGGAGGCCCCAGAGCCTGGTGAGGAGAGAGGAGACCTTACTGGGAGAGAGATTAGGTTGATTTTTGTTTCTTTAGGAGGGAAGAGCCAGGTCCAGGGACATCTGAGCCCAAGTGGGGAGAGAGATAGAAAAAGAGATGGGATTCCGAGGAAGGAGAAGCTGTGTTGAGCTTTGGGCGTTAAAGCATGGTCAGAAGAGGGTCCACATGTGATGAGGTAGAACTTATTTTAGGGAAAGGAGACTTTAGAGGAAGAAGCCCTATTGGGAAGGAAGAAGGCAGATGTTTGTTCTGGTGGAGGTGATGATGTCTAGAAGAAGGTAGACCCATGTGGGGATAGTTCTAGAGGAGAGAGAACATTGTCCAACAGAAGTCGGATCCATGAGTGGAGAGCGGGATGAGTGCGTGACCCTGGTGGAGGGAGTTGATGGGTCTAGAACAAGTAAGGTTCATGTGGGGAGAGCAGAAAGAGGCTTGATTTTGGAGGGGAAAAGAGATGGGTCTAGAAAGTCATTCCCGTGTGGGGTGAGTGGTAGTACAGTTTAGATCAGGAGATGGGTCCAGTGGACATAAAGCTAGTTGTGGAGCAGATCTGAGATGGGTCTAGAGGAACCAGGCTGGGGACTGTAGAAGGAGAGCTTTGGATCCACCGTAGTGAACTGTTGAGTTGGGTTTTTATCCTGTAGGGAAATGTATTCGAGAGGAGGGTATTATGTATTTACCTCTCTCTAATGGACTTGCCCTGTTTCTCTCCAGGAATGCATGTGGTAAAGGTTGGGGGCCCGGTCTATAGGATTGGGGTAGGAGGAGGAGCGGCATCCTCTATTCAGGTACGTACAATTTAGAATATGACAGGACTGCAACAGAATGAACCAGGTCAATGTAATTAATACAGTGTCCCTGGGGGTATGACTTGTTATTGTGTCAACGTAGTCTCTTTATTAGGATAAATACCAGGATGGGACAGAGCGATTATTCATGGTTTGAGTCATTGCCCCCATTATTTTTGCAGGTTCAGGGAGATAATGCCAGTGATTTGGATTTTGGGGCTGTGCAACGAGGGGATGCAGAGATGGAGCAAAAGATGAATCGGGCTGTGCGGGCGTGCATAGAGAGAGAGGCCACAAATCCAATCTGTAGCATTCATGACCAGGGGGCTGGTGGCAATGGTGAGACCCAAAGAATCAGAAATGTAGAACTTCACATTAGAGTAGAATCTACTGACCACTCTGTTCTACCTACCTGTGCTCCAATTCATTCCTTCCCCTCCTGGATCCTGCACTGTGGCCTCACCTCCTTCCCTGGGATTCTTTACACTAACCCCTTCCCCATGGATCCTTCACACTAGCTCCACACTCAAGAATTATACACTGTAGCCCAAATCCTGCTTCCCGTACCCCTTGAATCATGTATCCCTCGCCCACTAGAGATTCCTATGCTTTTGATCAGAGGTAGGCGTCTGCCTGCACTCAGGTGGATGCAGATTGTCCACTCCTGATGTTAGAACCTTGAACAACTGCTTAGATCTTTCTTCTCTCTAGGGAATGTTCTGAAGGAGCTCAGTGAGCCACAAGGAGCAATTATCTACACCCAGAACTTCCAGGTGTGTGATCCTGTATGTGTGTCTGTCCCTTTCCTCTCTGTCCTCTGTCTGTCTCTCCTTTTCTCATAAGCACAGACTCAATCGTTCCTCTATCCTCTCACTATGTGGCTGTAGTTGGGCGATCCCACCCTGAGCGTGCTGGAGATTTGGGGTGCAGAATATCAGGAGTCCAACGCGATGCTCCTACGTCCAGATGATGCGGAATTCCTGCGCTCTGTGTGCAGAAGAGAGAGGTGTCCAGTGGACTTTGTGGGCAGGATCACAGGGGACGGCAAGGTTAGTGGGACCCTTTACTTCCTCAGTGCAACGGGGAGGGATTGGAAGTTTATCCCCCATAAAACCTAATATCATGTCCTTTATCGCTTTAGATTGTGCTGGTGAACGGCAGTGAGACAGGTCCTGCCCCAAACCCTACTGACCGGAATTCAGTTCCTGTGGATCTGAAGCTGGACTGGGTTCTAGGAAAGATGCCTCGGAAGGTACCGTTCTCTTCCCACTTACACCCTTGGTGACTGATCCCCTTGCACTGTCTCATCTCATCTCTTTCTATATAGGAGTTTGTGCTTAATCGGGTCACCCCTAGTCTACAGCCTTTCACCCTCCCCAAAGACCTTACAGTCAAACAAGCACTGGAGCGTGTGTTACGGTTACCGTCCGTGGGCAGCAAGCGGTACCTGACCAACAAGGTAACAGCCCAGATTTACCATCTTGTGCTCTTGTTTTCCTTTCTCCCTCTCACTGGGATCACTCTGTGTCCCTCTCTCTTTTCTTTTCTTTGTTTTCTCTCTCTCTCTCTCTCTCCTTCTGTTGCTCATTATTTGTATCTTTTTTTTGTTGTCTCTCTCTCTCTCTCGTTGTCTCTCTCTCTCTCGTTGTCTCTCTCTCTCTCTCTCGTTGTCTCTCTCTCTCTCTCTCGTTGTCTCTCTCTCTCTCTCGTTGTCTCTCTTTCTGTCTCGTTGTCTCTCTCTCGTTGTCTGTCTCGTTGTCTCTTGTCTCTCTCTCGTTGTCTTGTCTCTCGCTCTCTTTGTCTCTCTCTCGTTGTCTCTTGTCTCTCTCTCTCGTTGTCTTGTCTCTCGCTCTCTTTGTCTCTCTCTCGTTGTCTCTTGTCTCTCTCTCGTTGTCTCTTGTCTCTCTCTCGTTGTCTTGTCTCTCGCTCTCTTTGTCTCTCTCTCGTTGTCTTGTCTCTCTCTCTTTATCTCTCTCTCTCTTTATCTCTCTCTCTCTCTATCTCTCTCTCTCTCTCGTTGTCTCTCTCGTTGTCTCTATCTCTCTTTCGTTGTCTCTTGTTGTCTCTCTCTCTGTCTCTCTCTCTTCTCTGTTCTTAATTGTAATGTCTTTGCGCTCCCCTCTCTTCGGACAATATGGACAAACGTTGCACTTCAGTGACAAACCAGCTTCACCCTCGGGGACACGTACAGCCTCCCCAAATATTCCTATTTATTTAATTGGGGCTTTTAACCCCTTCAGTGCTAGAGAACTCTCCAATGAATTGGAAGCTGCGTTGAAACCCTCTATAGAATTCAATATGTCATAATGCCAGCTTAAATCAGTGGAAATGTAGATTTGTCCTCT
Organism: Rhinophrynus dorsalis; assembly: GCA_037306005.1. NCBI lineage: Eukaryota > Metazoa > Chordata > Amphibia > Anura > Rhinophrynidae > Rhinophrynus > Rhinophrynus dorsalis. The sequence goes on from CM074725.1 coordinate 8,688,955, forward strand.
ATAGTCCAGAACTGCTCCACTTCTCTTTGTTTGTATGGCCATACATTTACCCTCCTTCTCCCCACCAGGTGGACCGCTCAGTCACCGGCCTGGTGGCGCAGCAGCAGTGTGTGGGACCTCTGCACACGCCATTGGCTGATGTGGCCGTGGTCTCTCTGTCCTATTACGACACTGTGGGAGGAGCCACAGCAATTGGCGAGCAACCAATCAAAGGCCTGCTGGACCCAGGCGCTGGGGCACGCTTGGCAGTGGGGGAGGCGCTTACCAACCTCGTGTTTGCTGCAGTAACTGACCTAAAGGTGAGGAGGTGCCAGGCCGTGTATTACAGAGCTGCCAAGTCCTAGAGGTGCCAGAATAAAACCACACACTCCGGGACACCATCTGAGTTTCTGATGAAGGACTTAGTAGAGATAGAAACATCAGATTAGAATGTATTATATTTATGACTTATTCAGGATTGCTGTGTGTACTTCTCCTTTACCAGTGTACAGGATCAGGAAGGGAGCACAGCGCACAGACAGCCATGGTGTAGCACAGCCACGGTGTAGCACAGCCACGGTGTAGCACAGCACACAGTGTAGCACAGCACACAGTGTAGCACAGCACACAGTGTAGCACAGCGCACAGTGTAGCACAGCGCACAGTGTAGCACAGCCACGGTGTAGCACAGCCACGGTGTAGCACAGCGCACAGTGTGTAGCACAGCGCACAGTGTAGCACAGCGCACAGTGTAGCACAGTTGTAGCACAGCGCACAGTGTAGCACAGTTGTAGCACAGCCACAGTGTAGCACAGCGCACAGTGTAGCGCAGCCACAGTGGAGCACAGCCACAGTCGTAGAACAGCCACAGTCGTAGAACAGCCACAGTTGTAGCACAGCCACAGTGTAGCACAGCCATAGTGTAGCACAGCCACAGTTGTAGCACAGCCACAGTTGTAGCACAGCCACAGTTGTAGCACAGCCCACAGTTGTAGCACAGCCCACAGTTGTAGCACAGCCCACAGTCGTAGCACAGCCCACAGTCGTAGCACAGCCCACAGTCGTAGCACAGCCCACAGTCGTAGCACAGCCCACAGTCGTAGCACAGCCCACAGTCGTAGCACAGCCCACAGTCCCACAGTCGTAGCACATCCCACAGTTGTAGCACAGCCCCAGAGTAGCACAGCCCACAGTCGTAGCACAGCCCACAGTGTAGACTTTGGACTTTGTAGATCCCAGTAACTGGAAAGCCAATCGTTGCCTAACCCTTAAAATGCTCTAAAAGCCAAATGAATACTCACGGGAATAGTATCTGAAAATAAGAGCAAAGTAAGTAGTGAAATGTGCGGTGACTTCACTAATCTATGACGAAGGATCAAGTGGAATAGAAATATCTGCTCCCCCTCCCCCAGTTACATCCGTCCCACTAGAGGGGAAGGACACAACATGGAATCCTCACCCCCTATTTCTTCCTCTCTCACCCCCTCCTTCCTTTGTCTCCGTTTTTCCTTTTCTCCCCCTTCCCTCCTCTCTCGCTTCTCCTCTCTCGCTTCTCCTCTCCATCTCCCTTTCCTGTCTGATTCCTTCTCATCGCTTTCCTGTACCCCCAGACATCACACAAGGGGATACACTGCATTTCCGCTGGACGATCTTGGCTTCCCTTGTATCTGCATTTACATCTAGACATTAAAATGGTCCCCCAGACTTTCATCCTATTTTACCAGGTGTAAGAATGTTTATAACTTTAATTTTAAAGTGTTAGTAATGTCCCAGCATAATCTGTAATAGATTTGTAACAATTACTTCATTGGAAAGGTCTACAAAGTGTGCTTGTAAAGCAGGAACACTTTGTAGACCTTTCCAATGAAGTAATTATTGTGCAATAAGGGGATTTTGGTTCTGCTGCAGAGCCTCATCGTGTCGGCCAACATGGATTCCCTTCTGTCAACTTTACAGCTACCATCAAGGGAAGGGGAACTTTCATTACCAATATCTCTCAAACCATAGTAGTTTGAGAGATGGGGTTTGTGGAAATATGATTTTTTTTTTTTTTTTTTTTTAGACTCTACAAATCTATTACAAATTATGTTGGGGCCTTACTAACACTTTAAATGGTGAGATAGCTCTGTTCATCAAGTGCTAAGAAACAGTCCTTTACTATGTCAGTCCCTATAAGAGATCCAAGCCCATCAGGGGGAACCCAGTTAATGAGTCCTTTCCTGGTAACTGCTGATGGCTGTTCCAGATAAGTATAAATGCAGACAGGATCTCCACCCCTGACGCGTTTCATATTCAGTTAACCACCTTATCATACATGTCTTCCCTTCGATCCCTTTTACCCTCTTACACTCTTTCCTCCCCAGGACGTGAAATGCAGTGGGAACTGGATGTGGGCAGCCAAGCTCCCAGGCGAGGGCGCTGCGCTGTACGATGCCTGCGTGGCCATGTGTGATGTCATGGCACAGCTAGGAATAGCGGTGGATGGAGGAAAAGATTCTCTCAGCATGGCGGCCAGAGTGGGGGCGGAGACCGTGAAAGCCCCTGGTGAGCGTAGGAGGGGGTGTCTGCATCTTAAATTCATATATCAAATCTGAGCCCCTCCGATACTAGGAAGATCTCCACAACATCAGGGGAATAGGCACAAAGAAAAAGGAGGAATTTTGGAGCAAACCAACTTCTCCATAGAGGACAAGTAAAATTCCCCAAATTCTCATCGATTAAAATTGGGTTTTTATTCCCTTGAATTCTAGAGAGTTCAGCGCATTGCAACAAGATGCGTTGGTGAAGACCTCCCTAGCAGTCAAGGGTTAAAAATGGCCATTTAAAAGGAAACTATCACCCTAAATACCCCCCCCCCCGCACCCATAATTAGCGATCTAGTGATGAGCTTACGGACTGTTATCCAGAATAATTACCGCGTTCGTCAGAAATCCTACTTCTGCCGAGACCGACGGCCAGGCAGCAGCGCTATAGAGGCATCTACGCGCCTGCGCAGTCAGTCCCTTCTGGTACATAAAGGTACCATACAGCGCCACCTAGAGGAGACGGGGACAGACAGCGCAGACACACAGATGTCTGTAAGGAAAGATGTCTGCCCTGTATCCTGGCCGTCAGTCCCGTCTGGTACATAAAGGTACCATACAGCGCCCCCTAGAGGAGACCGGGACGGACAGCGCAGGCGCACAGATGTCTGTAAGGAAAGATGTCTGCCCTGTATCCTGGCCGTCAGTCCCGTCTGGTACATAAAGGTACCATACAGCGCCCCCTAGAGGAGACCGGGACGGACAGCGCAGGCGAACAGATGTCTGTAAGGAAAGATGTCTGCGATGTGGCCTGGCCGTCAGTCCCTTCTGGTACATAAAGGTACCATACAGCGCCCCCTAGAGGAGACCGGGACAGACAGCGCAGGCGCACAGATGTCTGTAAGGAAAGAAGTCTGCTCTGTTGCCTGGCCGTCAGTCCCTTCTAGTACATACAATACAGCACCTCCTAGAGGAGACCGGGACGGACAGCGCAGGCGCACAGATGTCTGTAAGGAAAGATGTCTGCCCTGTGGCCTGACCGTCAGTGCCTTCTGGTACATACAATACAGCGCCTCCTAGAGGAGACCGGGATGGACAGAACAGGTGCACAGATGTCTGTAAGGAAAGATGTCTGCGCTGTGTCCTGGCCGTCAGTCCCTTCTGGTACATAAAGGTACCATACAGCGCCTCCTAGAGGAGACCGGGACAGACAGCACAGGTGCACAGATGTCTGTAAGGAAAGATGTCTGCGCTGTGGCCTGGCCGTCAGTCCCTTCTGGTACATACAATACAGCGCCTCCTAGAGGAGACCGGGATGGACAGTGCAGGCGCACAGATGTCTGTAAGGAAAGATGTCTGCCCTGTGGCCTGGCCGTCAGTCCCTTCTGGTACATAAAGGTACCATACAGCGCCTCCTAGAGGACACCGGGATGGACAGTGCAGACACACAGATGTCTGTAAGGAAAGATGTCTGCGCTGTGGCCTGGCCGTCAGTCCCTTCTGGTACATAAAGGTACCATACAGCGCCACCTAGAGGAGACGGGGACAGACAGTGCAGACACACAGATGTCTGTAAGGAAAGATGTCTGCGCTGTGGCCTGGCCGTCAGTCCCTTCTGGTACATAAAGGTACCGTACAGCGCCTCCTAGAGGAGACCGGGACAGACAGCGCAGGTGCACAGATGTCTGTAAGGAAAGATGTCTGCGATGTGGCCTGGCCGTCAGTCTCGGCACGAGTAGGATTTCCAGCTAACGCGGTAATAATTCTAGATACAGTTAGTACGCTTATCTCTAGATCGCTAATTATGGCGGAGGGGACTTTATTTGGGGTGACAGCCCCCCTTTAAAGCAATATAATTCTTAGTTTTTCTCGGATGGTGTGGTTAGTTCCAGAATTGCTCCATTTCTTTGTGTATACAGCCCTAAGAATTGAGGTGCTGGGGATCTGTGGCAATGAAGGGGTTTATTTTGTATTTCTCTCTTCCCACTGTTGTGTTATTTTTCCTTCTTTATTATTTTTATTCCGTCCGTCTGTCCTCAGGTTCCCTGGTGATCTCCGTCTACGCGGTGTGTCCCGATATAACTGCCACGGTGACCCCTGACCTTAAACACCCAGGCCAGAAAGGTAAAGTCCTGTGACCTGTACAAGTCCTGCGGGGACTCCGCCCATGTGTCCGGGATCCCGGCCCATCTGTCCCCATTCACTTACCATAAGAGTAAACCAACTGCTTTCCTTAAATTTCCATTAGTTTAAATGAAGATTTTAACACCTTAAATGCTAGTAAGGTCTCAATCCCTCCAGCATGGGAATTTTAATTTGTTTACTCTGGAATCGCTTCTCTTTATCTGATTAAATTCGTCCCGTATTAGTGATTCAGTTGTGTATTAAACCCAGAAACAGAAAAGATGGGAGATACTTATAGTGCAGATAATGCATGTGGGGGTGGAGTTAATGCATGTGGGGGTGGAGTTAATGCATGTGGGGGTGGAGTCTCCACTTGGCAACTCAGTTCGACTGCTGCACAGACCGATTCAGACCTCAATACATGACACTGACCTGGACAAAATACCTGCATGGTGTATGTGTCCCCTTCCCTGCCTCCATCATTGCCCTGTCCCCTTCCCTGCCTCCATCATTACCCTGCCCTCTGTCCTCTTCCCCTGCCTCCATTATTATCCTGCCCTCTGTCCTCTTCCCCTACCTCCATCATTACCCTGCCCTCTGTCCTCTTCCCCTGCCTCCATCGTTACCCTGCCCTCTCTCCTCTTCCCCTGCCTCCATCATTACCCTGCCCTCTGTCCTCTTCCCCTGCCTCCATTATTATCCTGCCCTCTGTCCTCTTCCCCTACCTCCATCATTACCCTGCCCTCTGTCCTCTTCCCCTGCCTCCATCATTACCCTGCCCTCTGTCCTCTTCCCCTACCTCCATCGTTACCCTGCCCTCTGTCCTCTTCCCCTACCCCCATCATTACCCTGCCCTCTCTCCTCTTCCCCTGCCTCCATTATTATCCTGCCCTCTGTCCTCTTCCCCTGCCTCCATCATTACCCTGCCCTCTGTCCTCTTCCCCTGCCTCCATCGTTACCCTGCCCTCTGTCCTCTTCCCCTGCCTCCATCGTTACCCTGCCCTCTGTCCTCTTCCCCTGCCTCCATCATTACCCTGCCCTCTGTCCTCTTCCCCTGCCTCCATCGTTACCCTGCCCTCTGTCCTCTTCCCCTGCCTCCATCATTACCCTGCCCTCTGTCCTCTTCCCCTGCCTCCATCGTTACCCTGCCCTCTCTCCTCTTCCCCTTCCTCCATCATTACCCTGCCCTCTGTCCTCTTCCCCTACCCCCATCATTACCCTGCCCTCTCTCCTCTTCCCCTGCCTCCATTATTATCCTGCCCTCTGTCCTCTTCCCCTGCCTCCATCATTACCCTGCCCTCTCTCCTCTTCCCCTGCCTCCATTATTATCCTGCCCTCTGTCCTCTTCCCCTGCCTCCATCACTACCCTGCCCTCTCTCCTCTTCCCCTGCCCCCATCATTACCCTGCCCTCTCTCCTCTTCCCCTGCCCCCATCATTACCCTGCCCTCTCTCCTCTTCCCCTGCCTCCATCATTACTCTGCCCTCTCTCCTCTTCCCCTTCCTCCATCATTACCCTGCCCTCTGTCCTCTTCCCCTGCCTCCATCGTTACCCTGCCCTCTCTCCTCTTCCCCTGCCTCCATCATTACCCTGCCCTCTCTCCTCTTCCCCTGCCTCCATCATTACCCTGCCCTTTGTCCTCTTCCCCTGCCTCCATTATTATCCTGCCCTCTGTCCTCTTCCCTGCCTCCATCATTACCCTGCCCTCTGTCCTCTTCCCCTGCCTCCATTATTATCCTGCCCTCTCTCCTCTTCCCCTGCCTCCATCATTACCCTGCCCTCTCTCCTCTTCCCCTTCCTCCATCATTACCCTGCCCTCTGTCCTCTTCCCCTACCCCCATCATTACCCTGCCCTCTCTCCTCTTCCCCTGCCTCCATTATTATCCTGCCCTCTGTCCTCTTCCCCTGCCTCCATCATTACCCTGCCCTCTCTCCTCTTCCCCTGCCTCCATTATTATCCTGCCCTCTGTCCTCTTCCCCTGCCTCCATCATTACCCTGCCCTCTCTCCTCTTCCCCTGCCCCCATCATTACCCTGCCCTCTCTCCTCTTCCCCTGCCTCCATCATTACCCTGCCCTCTCTCCTCTTCCCCTTCCTCCATCATTACCCTGCCCTCTGTCCTCTTCCCCTGCCTCCATCGTTACCCTGCCCTCTCTCCTCTTCCCCTGCCTCCATCGTTACCCTGCCCTCTGTCCTCTTCCCCTACCTCCATCGTTACCCTGCCCTCTCTCCTCTTCCCCTACCTCCATCATTACTCTGCCCTCTCTCCTCTTCCCCTGCCTCCATTATTATCCTGCCCTCTGTCCTCTTCCCCTGCCTCCATCGTTACCCTGCCCTCTGTCCTCTTCCCCTGCCTCCATCATTACCCTGCCCTCTCTCCTCTTCCCCTGCCTCCATCGTTACCCTGCCCTCTCTCCTCTTCCCCTTCCTCCATCATTACCCTGCCCTCTGTCCTCTTCCCCTGCCTCCATCATTACCCTGCCCTCTCTCCTCTTCCCCTGCCTCCATTATTATCCTGCCCTCTCTCCTCTTCCCCTGCCTCCATCATTACCCTGCCCTTTGTCCTCTTCCCCTGCCTCCATCATTACCCTGCCCTCTGTCCTCTTCCCCTGCCTCCATCGTTACCCTGCCCTTTGTCCTCTTCCCCTGCCTCCATCATTACCCTGCCCTCTGTCCTCTTCCCCTGCCTCCATTATTATCCTGCCCTTTGTCCTCTTCCCCTGCCTCCATCATTACCCTGCCCTTTGTCCTCTTCCCCTGCCTCCATCATTACCCTGCCCTCTGTCCTCTTCCCCTGCCTCCATCGTTACCCTGCCCTCTGTCCTCTTCCCCTGCCTCCATCGTTACCCTGCCCTCTGTCCTCTTCCCCTGCCTCCATCGTTACCCTGCCCTCTCTCCTCTTCCCCTGCCTCCATCATTACCCTGCCCTCTGTCCTCTTCCCCTGCCTCCATCGTTACCCTGCCCTCTGTCCTCTTCCCCTGCCCCCATCGTTACCCTGCCCTCTCTCCTCTTCCCCTGCCTCCATCGTTACCCTGCCCTCTGTCCTCTTCCCCTGCCTCCATCGTTACCCTGCCCTCTCTCCTCTTCCCCTGCCTCCATCATTACCCTGCCCTCTGTCCTCTTCCCCTGCCTCCATCGTTACCCTGCCCTCTGTCCTCTTCCCCTGCCTCCATCATTATCCTGCCCTCTCTCCTCTTCCCCTGCCTCCATCATTACCCTGCCCTCTGTCCTCTTCCCCTGCCTCCATCGTTACCCTGCCCTCTGTCCTCTTCCCCTGCCTCCTTCGTTACCCTGCCCTCTGTCCTCTTCCCCTGCCTCCATCATTATCCTGCCCTCTCTCCTCTTCCCCTGCCTCCATCATTACCCTGCCCTCTCTCCTCTTCCCCTGCCTCCATCATTACCCTGCCCTCTGTCCTCTTCCCCTGCCTCCATTATTATCCTGCCCTCTGTCCTCTTCCCCTACCTCCATCATTACCCTGCCCTCTGTCCTCTTCCCTGCCTCCATCATTACCCTGCCCTCTGTCCTCTTCCCCTGCCTCCATCATTACCCTGCCCTTTGTCCTCTTCCCCTGCCTCCATCATTACCCTGCCCTCTGTCCTCTTCCCCTGCCTCCATCATTACCCTGCCCTTTGTCCTCTTCCCCTGCCTCCATCATTGCCCTGTCCTCTTCCCCTGCCTCCATCATTACCCTGCCCTCTGTCCTCTTCCCCTGCCTCCATCATTACCCTGCCCTTTGTCCTCTTCCCCTGCCTCCATCATTGCCCTGTCCTCTTCCCCTGCCTCCATGATTACCCTGCCCTCTCTCCTCTTCCCCTGCCTCCATCATTACCCTGCCCTCTGTCCTCTTCCCCTACCTCCATCGTTACCCTGCCCTCTCTCCTCTTCCCCTACCTCCATCATTACCCTGCCCTCTCTCCTCTTCCCCTGCCTCCATTATTATCCTGCCCTCTCTCCTCTTCCCCTGCCTCCATCATTACCCTGCCCTCTGTCCTCTTCCCCTGCCTCCATCGTTACCCTGCCCTCTGTCCTCTTCCCCTGCCCCCATCGTTACCCTGCCCTCTCTCCTCTTCCCCTGCCTCCATCGTTACCCTGCCCTCTCTCCTCTTCCCCTGCCTCCATTATTATCCTGCCCTCTGTCCTCTTCCCCTGCCTCCATCATTACCCTGCCCTCTCTCCTCTTCCCCTGCCTCCATTATTATCCTGCCCTCTCTCCTCTTCCCCTGCCTCCATCATTACCCTGCCCTTTGTCCTCTTCCCCTGCCTCCATCATTACCCTGCCCTCTGTCCTCTTCCCCTGCCTCCATCATTACCCTGCCCTCTCTCCTCTTCCCCTGCCTCCATCGTTACCCTGCCCTCTGTCCTCTTCCCCTGCCTCCATCATTATCCTGCCCTCTCTCCTCTTCCCCTGCCTCCATCATTACCCTGCCCTCTGTCCTCTTCCCCTGCCTCCATCGTTACCCTGCCCTCTGTCCTCTTCCCCTGCCTCCATCGTTACCCTGCCCTCTGTCCTCTTCCCCTGCCTCCATTGTTGCCCTGCCCTCTGTCCTCTTCCCCTGCCTCCATCGTTACCCTGCTCTCTCTCCTCTTCCCCTGCCTCCATCGTTACCCTGCCCTGTTCCTCTTCCCCTACCTCCTAGTTACCCTGCCCTCTCTCCTCTTCCCCTGCCTCCATCATTACCCTGCCCTCTCTCCTCTTCCCCTGCCTCCATTATTATCCTGCCCTCTCTCCTCTTCCCCTGCCTCCATTATTATCCTGCCCTCTCTCCTCTTCCCCTGCCTCCATCACTACCCTGCCCTCTGTCCTCTTCCCCTGCCTCCATTGTTGCCCTGCCCTCTGTCCTTTTCCCCTGCCTCCATCGTTGCCCTGCCCTCTGTCCTCTTCCGCTGCCTCCATCGTTACCCTGCCCTCTCTCCTCTTCCGCTGCCTCCATCATTACCCTGCCCTCTGTCCTCTTCCCCTGCCTCCATTATTGCCCTGCCCTCTGTCCTCTTCCCCCGCCTCCATCGTTCCCCAGCCCTCTGTCCTCTTCCCCTGCCTCCATCGTTACCCTGCCCTCTGTCCTCTTCCCCTGCCTCCATCGTTACCCTGCCCTCTGTCCTCTTCCCCTGCCTCCACCATTACCCTGCCTTGTGTCAATGCTTTTGCTATTTGGTATATAAATTGACATTACAGTAATATATAAATTGGTAAATAAAGTGGACAAATTAGTACATAAACTGGACACTACAGCAATATTTAAACTGCTAATGAAACCAGCCACAATAAATGAGGAGGCGCTGTCTGGTGGGGATATTATATGGTTCGTGTCTATAACTGTGAACACTGGGATTGGTCAGCACAAAGGTTGTACTTCACAATAAGGTACCACTAGGAGACTACTTTGCTTAATGGGAAATCAAGCTGAACACACACTGATATTGTGACAAAAATCCCTATGTCTTTGGGGTTAAACCCAGAGGTAAGAACACTGGGCTATTGTTCATGGTATAGTTGGATCTGATTGTGGCCTGTGTCACTGATGTTGGATTAGAACCATGTTATGTGCAGGACTTCAGTGTCAGGCGCCTCCCATTTTAACCTTCCCTTTTTGGTTCCAGGTATCTTGCTGTATGTGCCCCTCTGTCCTGGGCAGCACAGGTTAGGTGGCAGTGCCTTGGCTCAGTGCTACTCACAGCTGGGGGATCAGCCCCCTGACCTGGATGACCCTCAGACATTAATCTCCTGCTTCAAGGTTACACAGCAACTTCTACAAGGTGAGATAAAGGGCAGAGATGATCTGTAGGTCCTATTACACTGGGCTGGAGAGACAATCAGTAGGCCTCATTACAATAGCCTGGCAAGAGGATCAGTAGGTCCATTGCACTGGCCCGGAGAGACGATCAGTAGGTCCCATTACACTAGCTTGGTGAGAGGATCAGTAGGTCCCGTTACACTTGGCTGGAGAGAGGATCAGTAGGTCCCGTTACACTGGGCTGGAGAGACAATCAGTAGGCCTCATTACAATAGCCTGGCAAGAGGATCAGTAGGTTCCATTACACTGGCCTAGAGAGAAGATCAGTAGGTCCCATTACACTGGCCTGGAGAGAAGATCAGTAGGTCCCATTACACTGGCCTGACTGGAGGATCAGTAGGTCATATTACACAGGTCTGGGGTCATATTGTGCACCATAGTGCAGTGCCAGTTGTAGGTGTTGTGCCAATATAATGACTGTGCCCTGTGGAAGCTCTTTCTGTTTTTCTAACCATATGGATTCCAGTAAAGTCTGAACTCCTTGCAGGGACAGTAAACCCTAATTATGAAAATGTTGTTGGATTTTTCCTGTTCAGAGCGTTTGAGCTCAAGATGTTTTGAAGCCAGGGGGCGCTGGTGTCTGTAACCCTCAATTCTTCTCAGGCAGTAATAGCAACAGCACCACCTGGCTGCAAAAACTATTGGACTCAAACTCACAAAGATAATGGAAGTTTTCTCTGTAAGGACATTTGGTTGAATCCTCTCCCGTCAGTGAAATATCCTGGTTTCTTTTCTAATTCCTACCCCCTTTAGAACGTTTACTGAGTGCGGGACACGATGTGAGTGACGGAGGTCTTATTACCTGCCTCTTGGAGATGGCATTTGCAGGGAACGTTGGTCTGGATGTTGACATTTCCTCCCCTAGTACCAGTGGTGAGTGTAACCTGTGACCTTGATGAAACTGATTTCGATATCAGCATGTTTTGATCATTCACAATATAATCTTCTCATCCCTTCTAGTACTGGATCTGCTGTTTGCAGAGGAGCTGGGCCTGGTTGTAGAGGTTCCAGAACAGACAGTTGATGGTGTTATGGAGCGGTATCGAGCGGGAGGGGTGCAGTGTGTGAAGATCGGCTGCACAAAGGGCCGTGGTCCTGGCTCTATGGTCAGTCTTGGATGTTGTAGAGCAGCAGAAGTCAGTGTTTAGACCTTCAGCTGTTGGGGACTATAATTATCCTCATTCCTCCAGCTCTATAGGTCTTTTCCTGCTGAGTAAAACGAGGAAACTTCTGCAGCTTCAGTACATCCTTAAACTTAAAACTGAAAGGAAGTAGGGTGACCACATGTCCCGGAACGTCCGGGACTGTCCCTTAATTGGGTTCTATGTCCCGCGTCCCGGATCATCCCCCACCGGGACAATAAAGAGTCCCGAAATGAAGGTAGCCACCCGCCTGCATCATCACGCGCCCCTGCGGGCCGTGGTGACATACATACAGAGAGGAGGAAGAGGGCAGAGGCACCGGAAGAGAACCGCTTGCTGCTGGACTCTGGCAGCAAGCGCTTCTCTTCCGGTGCCTCTGCCCTCTTCTCTGTATGTATGTCATCACGGCCCTCAGGGGCGCGTGATGATGCGGGCGGGTAGGAGGGAACTCAGTGCCAGCCAGCCGCAGGGGACCGGATGCCACTCAAATTTAGGGTGACCACATGTCCCGGAATAGCAGAACGGAAATGTGGTCACCCTAAAAGGAAGTAACAGCTGTATCACTTCCTGAGAGCTCAAGCTGACAGGAAGTTGTAAATCTGTTACTTCCAAATTTTATGGAAAACTGTTAGTGACTTTCCTCTTCCTTTGAAAGCAACAAAATAAATGTCTGAAAACTGGCCACTAGAGGGCAGTGTAATGGGAAAAACAACCGTTTAAACTGCAATAACTCTGGAAAATGCATCTCCCAGCAGCTGGAGTACCATTGTTTTACTCAGAAGGAAAAGCCTTACAATATATGTCTTATTTATTTATTTATTTATAATACTGTTTATTGCATTTTTTATTCATTTACTAATAAAAACAGGAATCTAAAATCTATGAGATCCATTCCAGGTCAGAATCAGGGTGAACGGTCAGGAGGTGCTCTCCGAGGAGTTGGGGCCCCTAAGAGCCTTGTGGGAGGAGACCAGTTTCCAGCTGGAGCGCTTGCAGGCCAACCCAAGCTGTGTATCACAAGAGGAGGTCGGACTAAGTCAGAGGGAGGGGCCTAACTTTCATCTGACCTTTGACCCCTCAGAACAACTTGTAATGCCCACACTGACTGGTAAGGTTGTGCAGGGGAAGAGGGAGCCTCTCGTATGGGAGGAGTCATAGCTGATTGGTTAACTAATCCTTCTTTCTCAGGCTCCGCCCAGCCGCGTGTCGCTGTTGTGCGTGAGGAAGGAAGTAATGGGGACAGAGAGATGGCGGCTGCCCTACTGATGGCCGGATTCCAGGTAAAAATACACAAATATGTACATTCTTCATCTTAAAAGGACAGTAATGTCCCATAAAACTTGTTATAGTTTTATAGATCAGGAAAAAAAAGCTGGGGAACAGCCGGCGGCTCTGCAGTAGAGCCGAAATCGCGTTATTGCAAAATAATTACTTCACTGGAAAGGTCTACAAAGCGTGCTTGCAAACCAAGAGCACTTTGTAGACCTTTCCAATGAAGTAATTATTTTACAATAACGCGATTTCGGCTGTACTGAAGAGCCGCCTCGCGTTGGCCGACACGGGTCTCCTGCTGTCAGTTTTACAGCGGACATCAGGAGAGGGGGCGGGGACATTTCAGAGGGAATATCTCTCACACCGTATCAGTTTGCGCCATTAAGCTTATTTTTTCCAGCTCTATAAAACTATAACAAGTTTTTATGGGACATTGCTGTCCCTTTAACCCCATCAGTGCCACAGAGGTACGCAACGCTATGCAGAGCGATAAATGCACACCCCTCTGGCACTGAAGGGGTTAAAGGTATAATAATTAATATGGAAATGCATATATTACAGAGTTTATCTTGTGGAGTAAAACAAGGGTATTCTTACTACTAAATGGTGTTTTATTCGAAAGTTATGGCAATTTTGTGCGTGCAGCACCTCTAAGACCAGAAATGTTACGGTGGCGCTGTTCCTACATCATCCTATGGAGGTTTACTGTCAACTAATTTTGTCTGTCCATAGACCGCTGTATCGCAGCGCAGCCATGGAAGTACTTCCCCCAGTGGAGGGCTGGCAACTTGTAGCCTGGGGGGCAAATACAAGCAAGTGGCCCCTTTCTATTATTGTTCTAACCCACTGTCCAAGACCACCCACTTTTGTTAAATTTAAAATTGCCATTAATGTTGTGAAGTAAGTGATACCACAGAGCTTACAATTAAAATGGATCTACATTAGTAATACCACAGAGCTTACAATTGAAAGGGATCTACACTAGTGATACCACAGAGCTTACAACTGAAATGGATCTACACTAGTGATACCACAGAGCTTACAACTGAAATGGATCTACACTAGTGATACCACAGAGCTTATAACTGAAATGGGTCTACACTAGTGATACCACAGAGCTTACAACTGAAATGGATCTACACTAGTGATACCACAGAGCTTATAACTGAAATGGGTCTACACTAGTGATACCACAGAGCTAACAACTGAAAGGAGCTACATTAGTGATACCACAGAGCTTACAACTGAAATGGATCTACACTAGTGATACCACAGAGCTTACAACTGAAATGGTACTACTCTAGTGATACCACAGAGCTTACAACTGAAATGGATCTACACTAGTGATACCACAGAGCTTACAACTGAAATGGATCTACACTAGTGATACCACAGAGCTTACAACTGAAATGGAGCTACACTAGTGATACCACAGAGCTTACAACTGAAATGGATCTACACTAGTGATACCACAGAGCTTACAACTGAAAGGAGCTACATTAGGGATACCACAGAGCTTACAACTGAAATGGATCTACACTAGTGATACCACAGAGCTTACAACTGAAATGGATCTACACTAGTGATACCACAGAGCTTACAACTGAAATGGATCTACACTAGTGATACCACAGAGCTTACAACTGAAATGGATCTACACTAGTGATACCACAGAGCTTACAACTGAAATGGTGCTACACTAGTGATACCACAGAGCTTACAACTGAAATGGATCTACACTAGTGATACCACAGAGCTTACAACTGAAAGGAGCTACATTAGGGATACCACAGAGCTTACAACTGAAATGGATCTACACTAGTGATACCACAGAGCTTACAACTGAAAGGAGCTACATTAGGGATACCACAGAGCTTACTACTGAAATGGATCTACACTAGTGATACCACAGAGCTTACTACTGAAATGGATCTACACTAGTGATACCACAGAGCTTACAACTGAAATGGAGCTACACTAGTGATACCACAGAGCTTACAACTGAAATGGATCTACACTAGTGATACCACAGAGCTTACAACTGAAAGGAGCTACATTAGGGATACCACAGAGCTTACAACTGAAATGGATCTACACTAGTGATACCACAGAGCTTACAACTGAAATGGATCTACACTAGTGATACCACAGAGCTTACAACTGAAATGGATCTACACTAGTGATACCACAGAGCTTACAACTGAAATGGATCTACACTAGTGATACCACAGAGCTTACAACTGAAATGGTGCTACACTAGTGATACCACAGAGCTTACAACTGAAATGGATCTACACTAGTGATACCACAGAGCTTACAACTGAAAGGAGCTACATTAGGGATACCACAGAGCTTACAACTGAAATGGATCTACACTAGTGATACCACAGAGCTTACAACTGAAAGGAGCTACATTAGGGATACCACAGAGCTTACTACTGAAATGGATCTACACTAGTGATACCACAGAGCTTACTACTGAAATGGATCTACACTAGTGATACCACAGAGCTTACAATTGAAATGGTACTACACTAGTGATACCACAGAGCTTACAACTGAAATGGAACTACACTAGTGATACCACAAAGCTTACAATGTAAGTAAAGCTGCACTAGTGATACCGTAGAGCTTACAAGGGAAATGGGTGAAGCTACTAGTGTAACTCCATTTACAGCAGCAAGAAGGGGATTAAGTGAGGGAGTGGCCCACTGCCCCAGGCATATGACTGGTCCATAAGGCAATTGCCCCATGCCCCCAGGCCAGCCCTCCCAGAGTACAACTGATACATGCAAATATGAGCTACAGTAACTTTTGAGTAAAACATCTCATGAGTGAGTGTGCCCTTATTTTGAGCATGATATACCCTGTGAAATATATATATATATAATGTTCCTTTAGCATCTTATCCCATGATGTCCTCTTCTCTACAGGTGTGGGACGTCACCATGGAAGATCTCCTCTCTGGAGGAACCACCTTGGACTCTTTCAGGGGTCTCGTCTTTGTTGGGGGATTCAGTTATGCTGATGTTCTGGGCTCTGCTAAAGGTAAATGCTAACAAGCAGGAATGGACGTGCATCTCAGGAGCCCAACTTAAGGCACTATGAGCCTGAGCAATAGCCACACCCCACTCCTCACATGACTCCGCCCCCTGCCCACCACTGCTCCAGGAACAGGAAACTCCCATTTTCTATATCGGTTTGTCAGGTTTGGACTACCAGCTATTTGGGCCTATAATTCCCATCATCCCCAAACGACAATGACTGCATCAGTCAAACGCAAATAGGTTCTTTAACCCCTTAAGGAACCATGGCATGCCAGGACCATCATGGGTAAACTTCACCTAAGGACCAGTGACGGCCCTAGCACATCATGGAATTCATGGTTCCCCGCACTAAATAAAAATGCTCTGTGGTCCTTAACTGCCGGCCACACGCCATGCCGCCGGTCATTAAGGGGTAAAGGAGCAATAAACTTTTTTATGATCAGAGAATATCCGTGGGATTTTCAGCTGAGTAAAAACATGGGGAGTCCCACTGCTGGGAGGTTATTCATTCAAAAGTTGTTACAACACAAACTTCATTTTTTTTTTTTTTAAGCTAGAAATTCCTATTGCAGTCACCAGGCGGTGCTGATCTAATCACATACTATGGAGAGATGTAGTCTATGACTCAAACGCTCCTACAGAGTATAAAAATTTGACACTAGTTGGCAGTATTGCTTTCTGAATGGAATAAAAGATTGAGGTGTAATAACTATTATAAATGTGCCATTGTACACTGTAAACAGGCGCTTGTCTTAGTGTCTTGGTTTTACTTGGCAGGAAAGGCCGACATAATTTTCATTTCCTATATCCGTGTGAATACAAGAGAGGCCGCTAATGGGTTTGAGATCTGTCTAGCATGTAAATAGTTAAATGAGCAAGCAAAAGAGATGTATATAAATTGATTATTAAAATGACCAATGAATATTATAGCAATATACCAACTAATAAATACACTGGCCAAATCCTATATAATAATTCACTAAGGATGTTTGCCAGAAGCCGTCATGAATAGTACAGATGGCTGAGCGGCCTGCAGTCATGTACAGTACAGACGGCTGAGCGGCCTGCAGTCATGCGCAGTACAGATGACTGAGCGGCCTGCAGTCATGCACAGTACAGATGACTGAGCGGCCTGCAGTCATGCACAGTACAGACGGCTGAGCGGCCTGCAGTCATGCACAGTACAGACGGCTGAGCGGCCTGCAGTCATGCACAGTACAGACGGCTGAGCGGCCTGCAGTCATGCGCAGTACAGACGGCTGAGCGGCCTGCAGTCATGCGCAGTACATACGACTGAGCGGCCTGCAGTCATGCACAGTACAGACGACTGAGCAGCCTGCAGTCATGCACAGTACAGACGGCTGAGCGGCCTGCAGTCATGTACAATACAGACGGCTGCGTGGCCTGCAGTCATGTACAATACAGACGCCTGTGTGGCCTGCAGTCATGTACAATACAGACGCCTGTGTGGCCTGCAGTAATGCGCAGTACAGACGGCTGAGCGGCCTGCAGTCATGCGCAGTACAGACGACTGAGCGGCCTGCAGTCATGCGCAGTACAGACGGCTGAGCGGCCTGCAGTCATGCACAGTACAGACGACTGAGCGGCCTGCAGTCATGCACAATACAGACGGCTGAGCGGCCTGCAGTCATGCACAGTACAGATGGCTGAGCGGCCTGCAGTCATGCGCAGTACAGACGACTGAGCGGCCTGCAGTCATGCACAGTACAGACGACTGAGCGGCCTGCAGTCATGCACAGTACAGACGGCTGTGTGGCCTGCAGTCATGCACAGTACAGACGGCTGAGTGGCCTGCAGTCATACACAGTACAGACGGCTGTGTGGCCTGCAGTCATACACAGTACAGACGGCTGTGTGGCCTGAAGTCATGCACAGTACAGACGGCTGTGTGGCCTGCAGTCATGCACAGTACAGACGGCTGTGTGGCCTGCAGTCATACACAATACAGACGGCTGAGCGGCCTGCAGTCATGCTCAGTACAGACGACTGAGTGGCCTGCAGTCATGCACAGTAGAGACAGCTGAGCGGCCTGCAGTCATGCGCAGTACAGACGGCTGCGAGGCCTGCAGTCATGCACAATACAGACGGCTGAGCGGCCTGCAGTCATGTACAATACAGACGGCTGCGTGGCCTACAGTCATGCACAGTACAGACGGCTGCGTGGCCTGCAGTCATGCACAGTACAGACGGCTGCGTGGCCTGCAGTCATGCACAGTACAGACGGCTGTGTGGCCTGCAGTCATGCAGAGTACAAACAGCTGCGTGGCCTGCAGTCATGCACAGTAGAGACTGCCCGCCCCGCGGCTGATACGGAGCAGGGCTCTCTGAATTCAGACTGTAGTCATCTCTGCACTCCGTATCAGCTGCTGCGTGGGCAGTCTCTACTGCCCTCTAGTGGTCAAATTCTAATTCATTTCCTGTTAGATTCTAATGGGGAGGAAAGTCAGTGACTTACAGTTCTCCATAGACTGTGATATAAACTGCTGAGTCACTTCCTGTCAGAACTATCAGGAAGTAATCACAGTGGATTCATTTCCTGTCAGTTAGAACTATCAGGAAGTAAACACAGTAAATTCACTTCCTGTCAGTTAGAACTATCAGGAAGTAAACACAGTAAATTCACTTCCTGATGATTTAAACTGCTATAAATTTTGAATAAAACATCAGACAGCGATGGGAGTGACCTTGTTTTACTCAGCAGGAAAAGATCTATAAAAATGTCTCATTAATAAAAAAAAAAAAAAAGTTTTACTGCTCCTTTAAGTGTCTTGAGAAGGGACAGTGGGAGTCCATTGTCATTATGGAAGTGACCAGCACAAATCTCAGTTAGGCCACACCAACACCCTGGTCTCTGTGGAACTGATACACATCACCACTTTGTCTAGGGTGACCACATTTCCCTTCTGCCATTCCGGGACGTGGTCACCCTAGTTGCCCCTTCATGCCCTACCTTGAGTCCCTGGTGGTCTAGCGGCGTGGAAAGTGCTCTGTGCCTCCTCCGGCACAGAGCTGAAGCTCCCGCGCGCTGTGCTCAGTAATGCAGAGCGCTGGGAGATGATGTCATCTCCCAGCGCTCTGTATTACTAGAGCGCTTGCCTCCAGGAGATCAGGTAAGCTGCATAGCCGCCCTGGATGTCCGCCTGCAAGCGGTGTGTCATATCATGGACGCCGCGAGGGAGCGCTTGGTAGTCGCGGCGTCCATGATGTGACACACCGCTTGCAGGCTGACATCCAGGGCGGCTTGGCTTCATTCCGGGACACTTCATTGTCCCGGTTGAAGATGACCCGGGACGCGGGACATAGCCCTGAAATAAGGGACAGTCCCGGACGTTCCGGGTCCTGTGGTCACCCTAACTTTGTCTCTCTCCTGTTGCAGGCTGGGCGGCCTCTGTGAAGTACAACGCTAGTGTGCGCCAGCAGTTTGAGACATTCCGTTGTCGTGTGGACACCTTCAGCCTGGGGATTTGTAATGGCTGCCAGCTAATGGCGCTGCTGGGTTGGGTCGGACCTGATAACACAAATGATGTTGGTGAGTATATTGTAAATACAGGATTTATTTCATTTGGAGCAGAAATCCTGAACAATCCTTTTATCTGTGAACAGTTAACATACATAATGTTGGATCAGCGCATCATGGTAACACATTGCAGTAGCCTGTGGATAGTTTCTGGACATTTTACATTAATTATCAAGTATTTTAGCATTCTTTCATCTTTCTCTTTTTTTTTTTTTTTTCCTTATCTGCCAGTTCTTACATAATTAAGAATGTAATGGGGAATAAATAATCCATGTACTTTCAGTTACTGATATTTAGATTATATTTTGAAGATAAAACCTCATGAAGACCTTATCATTGGGGACCAAAATGTTTGCTCATTAAGAACTGAGAGTGACTGTGCATCCGCAGAGGGGTGGGGGCAAAGCCACAATATGCCAGCCATGCCGGGTTGCCCAGCCACTTACCGGGGGGGGGGGGGGGTAGTGTAGCCCTCCCCCCCCCCGACATCAGACAACTGTCTCTCTCTCTTTCTCGCTCTCTCTCTCTCTCTCTCTCTCTCTCTCTCTCTCTCTTTCTCTCCTCCCACTGGATCCTATAAGTTTTACCTGTTTGTTTTTAAAGTGTTAGTAATATCCATATTATTTATATACATTTATAGAGTCTTAAAAAAGATTATCATTGCCACAAACCGCTATGGTTTGAGAGATATTGGCAATGAAAGTTCCCCTTCCCTTGATGTCAACTGTAAAGCTGACAGAAGGGGATCCGTGTCGGCCGACATGATGAGGCTCTGCTGCAGAGCCAAAATTGCGTTATTGCAAAATAATTACTTTATTGTAAAGGTCTACAAAGTGTGCTTGCATACCAGGCACACTTTGTAGACCTTTACTATGAAATAATTCTTTTGCAATGACAGGATTTCGGATTTACGGCTGACATCAAGGGAAGGGGAACTTTCATTGCCAATATCTCTCAAACCATAGCGGTTTGTGGCAATGATAATATTTTTTAAGCCTCTACAAATGTATATAAAAACAATTGGATATTGCTAACCCTTTAATGGGGAGCCAGTGGAGGAGAGGTAACATAATGCTAGGCCATATTCCTGGGGTGCTCTTGGCCTTTGTTGGAAACAGGTTGAGCTCCAGACCTGTTCATCTATCCCCTCGGCTTATCCTAACACCTCTGTCCTGCAGGTGACCTCCCCACTCAAGGGGTCCTTGTTGTATAGAGGGGTGAGCTCCAGACCTGATCTTCTCTCCCTTCAGTTCATCCTAACACCTCTGTCCTGCAGGTGACCTCCCCACTCAGGGGGTCCTTGCTGTATAGAGGGGTGAGCTCCAGACCTGAGCTTGTTGTGCTTCTCCTGTCTTCTCTCCCCTCGGCTCACCCTAACTCTTCTGTCCAGCAGGTGAACTCCCCACTCAGGGGGTCCTTCTCAGCCACAATCTGTCTGGACGATTTGAGTCCCGCTTCGTTAGTGTGAGAATTGAAGAGAGTCCATCCATTCTGCTGCATGGGATGGCTGGATCCTTGCTGGGCGTGTGGGTGGCACATGGAGAAGGTAAGTGATTTTCTATCACTATTATACTATAGAAGGACTTGGGTCCTTTTCTTCTCTTACACCTGTTAGTAATAATACTTCTTACCTTTCTATGGCCAGGATATCCTAATGGCACCATTGAGTATTTCTCCTGTGCTTTTGTTTAAACCCTTAACATTTGGTGACATACCAGAACCATCACACCTGTCCAGATGTTAAGGAACAGAGACAGTCCTGGCAAGTCATGGAATTCTCGGATAGCAGTGCGGCTGGACATCACACTGACATCCCAGAATGCCGCTGTGAAAAAAAAAAGTGCTGCAGTCCTTAAGGGGTTAAGAGAGACCTTCTGATGTCAGGTCCATGGAGGCAGACATGACAGTCAGGTCCATGCGGACGGACATGACAGTTCCTGGCAGGAAGTCAGGTCCATGGGGGTGGACATAGCAGTTACTGGCAGGAAGTCAGGTCCATGGGGGCGGACATGGCAGTTACTGGCAGGAAGTCAGGTCCATGCGGACGGACATGACAGTTACTGGCAGGAAGTCAGGTCCATGCGGACGGACATGACAGTTACTGGCAGGAAGTCAGGTCCATGCGGACGGACATGACAGTTACTGGCAGGAAGTCAGGTCCATGGGGGTGGACATGGCAGTTACTGGCAGGAAGTCAGGTCCATGCGGACGGACATGACAGTTACTGGCAGGAAGTCAGGTCCATGGGGGCGGACATGGCAGTTACTGGCAGGAAGTCAGGTCCATGGGGGTGGACATGACAGTTACTGGCAGGAAGTCAGGTCCATGCGGACGGACATGACAGTTACTGGCAGGAAGTCAGGTCCATGGGGGTGGACATGGCAGTTACTGGCAGGAAGTCAGGTCCATGCGGACGGACATGACAGTTACTGGCAGGAAGTCAGGTCCATGGGGGTGGACATGGCAGTTACTGGCAGGAAGTCAGGTCCATGGGGGTGGACATGACAGTTACTGGCAGGAAGTCAGGTCCATGCGGACGGACATGACAGTTACTGGCAGGAAGTCAGGTCCATGGGGGCGGACATGACAGTCAGGTCCATGGGGGCGGACATGGCAGTTACTGGCAGGAAGTCAGGTCCATGGGGGCGGACATGGCAGTTACTGGCAGGAAGTCAGGTCCATGGGGGCGGACATGACAGTCAGATCCATGGGGGCGGACATGGCAGCTCCTTTTTTTCAAACTGAACCAGACAGAGTGCACGACAGGACCAGAGGAGCTAAGATTCCATGTGCAGTGGGCAGAGTTTGTGACCTATGGTCATGTCCGCCTCCATGGTCTTGATATTCAGGTCTGATTGAAGATGTTTTCTCTTGAAAATAAAGGTACAGCAAAACATTTTAGGGGCCATTAGAATTTACTGTCCAGGTAATAGAGGGTTGTTATTAGGAGGTGTTGCTTCTAGTTGAACACTTTCGTTATGTAATTACTTGTGCCAAACCCTTGGATGTTAAGGATGTTGGCAGCACTTGGTGATGTATACCACTGAAGTCACCATCCGAGGAGTAAAAGGGTCATTAATACGTCTTGTCCTCTTCTCAGGTCTCATGAGGTTCCGGTCTCAGAAGGTCCAGGACTACTTGATGTCAAATCACTTGACTCCTCTCCGTTATGTGAATGACCAAGGCGAACCCACAGAGGAATACCCCATGAACCCCAACGGATCCCCTCTGGGTATTGCTGGCCTTTGCTCCTCTGACGGCCGTCACCTGGCCATGATGCCCCATCCAGAGCGATGTGTACTGAAGTGGCAATGGCCTTGGATGCCTGAAAGCTGGCGCCTGTCGCTCAATGTTTCTCCTTGGATGCGACTCTTCCAAAATGGTTACCGCTGGTGCCTGGAGAACCCAGCGCATGATATTTAACTCTTCTCTTCCTTCTTCTGTACTTGACCTGTTACAAAGGAGATTCCAGAAAACCTCCCTCCCTTATTATAGATTCTGCCCCTGCCTTTTCCTCCAGTACACAAGGACAGAGTGAGGAACTGCTGATGGTCACTTTGTGCTTCTGTCCATAAAGCCGGTTCTGACCTGTTTCTGCATCACGTTCCAGTAGAAATGGACCTGTCACCTTAAGCGACATTTTACATTTTAATCCTTTCAGTGCCAGAGGGGTACGCAAAGCATTGCTTTACAATGCGTTGTGTACCCCTCTGGCACTGAATGGGTTCTGTGCATGGCCAATATTCTTATGTATTGTGCTATGAATTAATCTAGTCCACGGCTATCCAAGTTCAGTCTTTAAGGGCCCCCAACAGGCCGGGATGTAAGGATTTCCTTGATTAACCCCTTAAGGACCGCACAGACGGCAGTTAAAGATTACAGAGCATTTTTTTTTTGCCTTTCGGGTTCAGGGGTCCCTGAGTAGTGTTCTCGAATCCCATGATGTGCCAGGACTGTCTTTGATTATTAACGCAAGTTTACCATTGATGGTCCTGGCATGTCATGGGTCCTAAAGGGTTAAGCACAGGGAATTTAGTTAAAATGAATAAGCCATTGAATAACTCACCTGGGCTTAATCCTTACACCCTGGCCTGCTGGTGGCCCCTGAGGACCGGACTTGAACAGCCCTGATCTAGGGGACTAGTAGAGTAAATAATCCCGTTATTAGCTGATTGAGGGGCTTAGGATTCAGCTTTCAAGACAACTAGGAATCCAGACATAATGAGAGAGAAGACTGAATGCACAATCCAGGACTTTAAAATGCGTGTGCATAATTTTAATATCTACCCCCCACCCCCCCGACTGCCAGAGAGTTATCCATCACACAGGAACACAATGCATTAGATACCTCTGTGGTACACAAAGGGTCAAATTCCACTAGCAGAATGTGTGTACTCGGTGTGGGCTGTAAATTAAACTGTAGTCTCTGTAACAAGTTAATGTGATAGTAATGTCTATGTAAAATGAGTTGCCCCCGAGTCTTCTGTATAATAAAAGGAACAGACTGCACTTGTCTAAGCTCTTACGTCTTCATAGTTCAAAAGTTATGAAGTGCTGAAGATCCACCGCCCTTCTCCCCACGTCACAGGGAAGATGCAGGCTGGTCAGGACGGCTGCAGTGAGGGACAAATTTCAGTAAGGAAAGGGAAATCCTGCCCTTCTTCATCAAGAGGAGCAGGGTTTCCCTTATATTTACTTACTGAAGTTTGTCCCTTACTGCACCCGTCCAGTCGCACGACCCGATTACAGATTCAGAGGGAGGTGGCCAAAAAGGGGCGGGGGATCTTCAGTGATTCATAACTTATGATCTACAAAAAAGTAAGCGCTTAGACATAGCGCCATCTGTTCCTTTTAGTAAACCGAAGACTCGGCAACTAATTATACATAGACATTACTATCACTTTAAAGAAGTGGACTAGAAAATGCAAACAGGATTAGTTACATGGTACTACAGTCTGGCAGTCAGGGGGGCTGATGTTAAAACTGTGTGTATGAGATTTAAATCCAGGTATTGTGCATCCAGCCTTCATTCTTATTACCACACCTCAAGAAGAGACTTTGTTTTATTGAAAGCCACTCCATTACCAAAAAAGGGATCATTTTTACTCCACTAGTCTCCTGTACTATGGCCAACACGGTACCATGCTTTACCCCTGATGTAGTAAAAGCCCACACTGGGGCAATTATTAATGGCATGGAGAAGTTTGGCTGGAACAGTACTAATTAACAGAAAGTGTCAGACTGTGCCACCGACACATCAAGGTTCAAGTCTCAAAAGAAAACTATTCATTTTACAGAAAATGGCCCGTCCAGCATATAGGAGATTGTAATTCTCTGTAGAACAAACTAGACTTGTCTCAGGGTGACAGGTCCACCTTAAACTGTTCCTGGTTCCTAATCACCTCAAGGATGTCTGTCTGTTCCAACACGGCCATCTCTCAAGGGATCCAGTGTGTAGACCAGGGCAGGGTCAGTTTGGATCTCTAGCTGTTGGGGACTACAGCTCTCATCATCCCCAGAAAATCAACAGGAGGTTGGGGATAATGCAAGTTGTAGTCCCCAACAATTGACTGTGCCTGATGGAGACCAAGAACCCAGAAGTGATCTGATGGTGTTGGTAGAATGACATCTTCCTGGAACTGTAGTGAAAGAGAAGGATCTTCTGGAGATCTTCACTTCTGTTCCTAGTGTTTTATCTCCAGGATAAAGGACCTTCTACCCAAATGACCTGTACAGTAATCCTGGCGCAAACCAACTGCACAACAGGGCAATAATAATAATAAAAAAAAAATCCAGTTTTATTGGACAGGAAAGTTGCTGTAACTTTCTTTTTCACCATCACACTGACTGCTCTTTTAATGATCGGGGGGGTGTAATGCATTGCTCTGGTCCTTAAAGGGGACTTTTACAGTCAGCTGGAATTATTAGGTCTCCCCTACAGTGCGTTTTGCCCCAGAATTGCACTAGGCCCCTTGTATACATTCGGCTGTTGGGGTCTGATGTGTAGCACAGAAGAGGGTCTGTGGGACCCTCATGGATCTCTGCGGCACCTCCAGGGTAGAACAGTCATTTTGTGGGGGTCTGATATGGGGGATACTCAGGAATTTGCTGCTTCCTTGAAGGTTACAGTGTGTGATGTTTACACTCCAGAGTCCATGAAGATAAGATGAGACCAAAGGAGAATATTCCAATAAACCTATAGAGAGAGATAAGAGGCCTTGTCTCCCTGTTACCTGACTACGTCTCCCTGTGTGTTTAATTGATTGTTGTATCAGGGGACTTGAGGGCATATTAATGCTTGAGTGTTCTTGTATCGGGACTATAAGGATTATCAGTGCTTGGGCCTTGTTTTGTCAGGAGACCTCACTTTATTTGTGTCTTCCTGTAAAACTGCTGTGAGTCCAAAGTCTTGTGGTCAGGGAGGAGGGAGGCGGTTCTGGGTGCACAATACACCAATGTGGCTGCACCTATACCTAAGAGAATCCTAAATATTCCCTGTATTTGGGGCATCTATTGGGTTCTTAATACTGACCTGGGATAAAAAAAAAAAACAAACATAAGCTGCAAATACGGAGAATTGTGTGTGTTTCTTGCTCACACATGCATAATATCTAACTATCTATATATATATATAGATATATATAGATATCTTATATCTATATATATAAAAGAGAAAGGCTCATTGCATAATTTATGTCTCCTCAGGAGACACACACACCCAGGGGTGGCAATAAGGAGGGGTTACTGTTCCCATTGGGTGATTCAGTGGGGGTGTGATTTTCACACCAATTGCAGTGGCCGAAGGGAGTTGGCCCACCCCCACTATGCAGCCCGCCCACCACTATCAATGTCAGAAAAAAACAATATGGCCGCCACTTGCTCCTACACCACAGACAAACACACACATGCCCCACTCACACAGCACCAAACTCACACATGCCCCACTCACACAGCACCACACACACACACAAATGCCCCACTCACACACACACAAATGCCCCACTCACACACACAAAAGCCAGAAAGAAATATGGCTGACACACAGTCACTCACCCTGACTCCCAGTGGCCTCAGCAGGACCTGTACTACAGCCACTGAGGAACAAAATGGCACTCAAAGGGTTAAGGTAGGTCCTCATTGCTGAATTATTTCTTCACTGTCATCATTTGCCATGCAAGACACAGGACAGCCAGCCATCAGATTCACACACACAAAGCCAGAAAGAAAGATGGCTGACACACAGTCACTCACCCTGACTCCCAGTGGCCTCAGCAGGACCTGTAGTACAGCTACTAAAGGGTGCTACAGCACCAGGGGAACATAATGGCACTCAGAGGGTTAAAATAGGCCCTCATTGCTGAATTACTTCTTCACTGTCATCATTTGCCATGCAAAACACAAGACAGACAGCCATCAGGTACACACTTAACCCACTGACTGCCACAGGGTTGTGTATCAAGCTTTACCCCTCAGGGAGTGTGTTCAAACCCCTCACACTGTAAACTTGCATTTCCCTCCCACTTCCCCTCCTTCCCCAACCTATTACTAACACTTTTCCACATTTCTCTTAAGCCCTGCCCCCTACTCGCGAGTAAGCCCCGCCCACTTTTAACCCAGATTGCCCCATTGCTCTCTCCACATCAGCACCACATAACTCCCCTCCAGAGACAACACAAATCAAAGTTCCCAGGTATGAATACACTTCACACTGCTATTTATCTCTGACATGCCTCTCTATACCTTAACCATTTGAGTGCCAGAGGGGTGCACAACTCATGCACGCATGTGTTTCTGTGCATATATGTTGCGTGTGTATGTGTACATCTCTGTTACAAATTTGTGTGCATGTGTGCATCTCCGGTATGTGTGTGCATGTCTCTGCCGCTCACTGTGTGTATGTGTCTGCCTGTGTGTTGCATATGTCTGTGTTTATCAGTGTGTCTACATTTCACACACGTGCGCCCAACACCGTCCCACATTGGTAGTGTATATATATATATAAGAGAGAAAACCTGCGTCCCCTGCCACACACACCCAGGGGCGGCTGTAAGGAACAGTTAGCCTGCCCCCCAACATCAGTCTTAACCTAGGCTGACCAGACCTCACCTTTAACCGGGGACGCATAGGAAAAATGCATACTGCAGGACTGCTTTCATTTCAGTGAAGTACTGCAAAATGGCTATTTCCTATGTGTCCCCGGTTAAAGGTGAGATCTGGTCAGCCTACCTTAACCCTGTGTCAGAGGGGTACGCATACATTGCAATGTGTTGCGTACCTCCCTGGCAGTCAGAGGGTTAGCCCTCTCCTCCACAACTCACCTACTGCTAGATCACTTCTCTCGACTTACAACTCCTACAGTAAACAACTCATGGCACAATACTATAACCCACCAACCAGCAGCTCCCATTTTGTTGGGGAGCCACACATTGATCACTTTTTTCAAAGACACACTGGGACACTCAGTCAGCTGGGGAATAGGTTACAACACACAGATCTTCAGTTTCCATGGTAAGAACTGGGGCTGATGGACTCACTTTGTTTCAATTTAACCCTTTGAGTGCTGTTGCAATGCCTTGGATACCTCTCTGGCACTCAGAGGGTTAAGCCCATTAACCCTTGGAGTACCAGAGATGATATGCAGCACATTGCTCTGCGTACCTCTGTCACTCAAAGGGTTAATATCTGTTTGGAAAGCTTCCACATTTGGGTATTGTGCAGCCCACTCTTTCCTCACAACTGGCCCACAGGGTTAAACTGATTTCTTTGAAAATGTCCATTGATTTCAATGAGACTATTAATTCCATGGATGCTACAAACAATGCAAACACATTGCCAAAGCAACGCGTTGGGGACCATTGTAGCATTCAAGGGGTTAAAGCCCCATTTATGTCAACACAATTTTCCTGAATTTTCAATTCAACCCTATGGTGTCAGTTTTTTTGGAGATGCACCCTTTATCTTGATACATAAGGCCCATACAATTATACTCTTACCCCATTAATTTAAACCCATTTATACTTTTGGCTCTTGCAGCAGCTGACTGTGCACTGTGATCTGTGAGGCTGATGTACTAACACAAAGAGGAACAATTCATCTGTACCATACAGAACAAATAAAATGCTTTGCTGACCTCTCTAGCGTTGAAGATGTTAAAATGCCCATTTAAATAAATGGGTATTGTTCCCTGTACTGCTGTTACTTTTCCACAAAATTCCACCACTTTCCTTAGTATATGAGCCTTGCTGTTTTGAAGCCTATTAGCTGTTAGGGGTCCCTCTATTGATCCCTTGCCTACGGCCCATGGACAAATAATCCGGTTCTGTCCCAGCTGACCACCACAGCCCACTAATGCAAGGAGCGCCCAACATGTGTCACATATTCCTTTCACTGCCAGAGGACTATAAAACTCATTACACAGCAATGTGTTGTGTACCTCTCTCACACTCAGAGTTAAAGTGCTTCACTCCAACCAACTGCTACACTAGGTCTGTATAATGCAGTAACCCTACAGCCCTGTATTTCATGTCTACTTCACTGTCTATGTATAGTCATTTCTCCCCCTCACCCATTACTTTACTGTAACACTTCAACTGTCCCTCTTCTCCTCAATCTCTCATCTCCTCCTCCCTTGTCTCCCCCACTCACCTATCCCCTTGCCATTCATCCATAGTCTCAATCTCACCATTTTACTCCCACATCACTATTACATTATCTGCCACTGCATCTGTCACTTAACCCTCTGTCTGCCAACCTATTTCTTC
This sequence comes from Rhinophrynus dorsalis, assembly GCA_037306005.1. Classification (NCBI taxonomy): domain Eukaryota; kingdom Metazoa; phylum Chordata; class Amphibia; order Anura; family Rhinophrynidae; genus Rhinophrynus; species Rhinophrynus dorsalis. The sequence goes on from CM074725.1 coordinate 8,718,132, forward strand.
AAATGTACTGCAGTATCCACTGCTGTAATCTAAATTATTCCTTTACTCACAAACATCTCCTCACTGTGACCTTCTACAAGTAACACAGCACACTGACTTCAACTGTAAGGATAGACGGCCTTATTCATCAAGTAACACAGCACACTCACTTCAACTGTAAGGATGCAGGGCCTTATTCATCAAGTAACACAGCACACTCACTTCAACTGTAAGGATGCAGGGCCTTATTCATCAAGTAACATAGCACACTCACTTCAACTGTAAGGAAACAGGGCCTTATTCATCAACTAACACAGCACACTGACTTCAACTGTAAGGATACAGTGCCTTATTCATCAAGTAACACAGCACACTCACTTCAACTGTAAGGAAACAGGGCCTTATTCACCAAGTAACACAGCACACTCACTTCAGTTGTAAAGATACAGGGCCTTATTCACCAAGTAACACAGCACACTCACTTCAACTGTAAGGATACAGGGCCTTATTCACCAAGTAACATAGCACACTCACTTCAACTGTAAGGATACAGGGCCTTATTCATCAAGTAAAACAGCACACTCACTTCAGCTGTAAGGATACAGGGCCTTATTCACCAAGTAACACAGCACACTCACTTCATCTGTAAGGATACAGGGCCTTATTCATCAAGCTGAAGAGCTGCAATTAAAACATTTTTTACAAATCTTATCAGCATATCTACATCACCACTGCATCTGTCACACACTGTCTACATATGTGACATATGTCATGTATGTGTGTGTCTCTCTGTAGGTATGCGTTTCACAGTGTGTGACACGCTCTGTCTCTTTAAGTGTGTGTCTGTAACACTGCATATTTCTGTTTCACACAATCTCTGTGTAAATAATATGACGGGCAACGCCGTCCCACTTTGCTAGTATCAATATAAAATTATGACAGGTGTGAAAAAATCTGTAAAGCAAGAACACTTTCAAAAATAGACATGTTAATAGTTTATTTTTATCAATTAACAAAATGATAGCGAGTGAACAGATGAAAACTCTAAATCAAATCAATATTTGGTGTGACCACCCTTTGCCTTCAAAACACATCAGTTCCTCTAGATTCACTTGTACACAGTATAAGGGACTCGGCAGGTAGGTTGTTCCAAACATCTTGGAGAACTAACCGCAGTTCTTCTGTGGATTTAGGAGCCTCAGTTGCTTCTCTCTCTTCATGTAATCCCAGACAGACTCGATGATGGTGAGATCAGGGCTCTGTGGGGTCCATACCATCACTTCCAGAACTCCTTGTTCTTCTTTACACTGAAGATAGTTCTTAATGACTTTGGTTGTATGTTTTGGGGTCAAGGTCATGCTTTGGCAAACAAACTGCCTTCTGCTACAGTCAAATATTTTAATTTTTGACTCATCCGTCCAGAGCACCTGTTGCCATATTTCTGCACCCCCATTTCTGTGTTTTCATGCATAGTTGAGTCACTTGGCCTTATTTCCACGCAGAGGTAAGGCTGTTTTGGCCTCAAGTCTTCTATGAAGAACACTTCTGACCAGACTTCTCTGGATAGTAGATGGGGGTACCAGGGTCCCACTGTTTTCTGCCAATTCTGAGCTGATTGCACTGCTGGACATCTTCCGATTCCAAAGGGAAGTATGTATGTTGTATATTCATGATGTGTATTTAATCTGCTGCGCTGTTTCCTTGGCCAACCACTGTGTCTACGGTCCTCTACATTGCCCTTTTCTTTGTGCTTCTTCAAAAGAGCTTGGATAGCACATCTGGAAACCCCTGTCTGCCATGAAATTTCCACCAGGGAGAGACCTTGCTGATGCAGTATAACTATGTTGTGTCTTGTTGCTGTGCTCAGTCTTGCCATGGTGTAGGATCTTTGACATTAAACGGTCTTCAGCAACCTCACCTGAGTTTGGCTGTTCCTCACCAGGTTTATTCCTCCTACACAGCTGTTTGTGTTTCAGTTAATGATTGTGTTTCAACCCACATAGTAAATAGATGATTATTAGCACCTGTTTGGTATAATTGTTTAATCATACACCTGACTATATACCTACACAATCCTTGACTTTGTGCAAGTGAACCTAGAAGAACTGATGCTGCTTTAAAGCAAAGGGTGGACACACCAAATATTGATTTGATTTAGATTTTAATTCTGTTCGTTCATAATTATTTTGTTAATTGATAAAAAGATAAACTATTAACGTGTCTATTTTGAAAGTATTCTTATTTACAGAATTTTTTTCTCACCTGCCTCAAACCTTTGCACACTACTGTGTGTATATATATATATATATATATATATATATATATATATATATATATATATATATATATATTATAATATATAAAAACAGACTTGGTAAAACCTGAGATCCTGCCAAAAGTTGGGGGTACAGAAAGCTGAATGCTTATGGGCAGTAACACCACCTGGAAGTACAGGCTTTCTTGGGGCCTTTAAACTAAATAACAGTTCTCAAGGCAAGCAATCCAACTGCACCAGATGGGGAAATGAAAAATCTCCCAAATTCCCCACTGATTTAAAAGCTGCTTTTAACAGAGGGTGTATGCAAAGTATTGCCTTGAAATGTGTTCACACCCCTCTGGTCCTCAAGGTGTTAACTGTGTAATTCTAGGTAATATACGTAATCCCTGTCTGGGACATGTTTCATTGGGCCATATGCAGAAAGACAGGGTGGTGCAAAGCTGGAGCAAATCACTTGTACTGTAGAGGACAAATAAATATTCCCTTTGATTTAAATGAAGCTTTTTAACCCATTGAATGCCAGAGAGGGGTCCCAAGCATTGTTTTTACAATTAGAATAAAAAGAGGATTAATTTGCTGTCTGTTATAACATTTGCCATAGAATTGTTCATCTTTTGTACATATCGCCTGGTGTCTTGCTGCTGTTTACAGTACTAAGTCCCCCAGCAGGACACGGATAAAACAGCCGTAAACTTGATTTTATTAAATAAAATTACAGAGCTTTTCTACTGAGTAAAATGAGGGAACTTCCACCGAAATCAGATGTTTTGTTCAAATGTTATAACAGTTCAAACTGTCTGGAAGTGAGTAAAAGTGTCATTAATTCCTGAAAGTCCAAACTGACAGGAAGTGACTCAGCTGTTTGGAGAACTGGATGACAGGGACTCAGCTCTCCCATAGAATGGAACAGAATAGCTAATTGAAATCTGACCACTAGTGGGCACTGTTCATGTAAAAAACAAAAGTTTAAGTTGTAAAGAAAATTCCTACAAAATGTTTTTTTATGTGTACTGCATGAGCGTACTTAGCCCTTAAGGATCAGAAGATGTGCAGAACAATCCATTGTGCACCCCTTAAAGGGTTAACATTGCAATGTGCAGTGAATGGAGTTTAGTAACTGTCATGTCTGCTCCATAGATCTGATATCCATGACTGATTGAAGGTTGTGTCTCTTGGACCAAGGAGCAAGGAATAAATTAACAGGGACCATTAGGATTTTCGGTCTATAGTAAGGTCAGTGGGGGTAGTTAGGATAGGTTTGTGTCACTATAATCACTTTGAGTGCTAGAGAGGAGGACAGTGCTTTACCCACCACTCAAATAACTGAAATCCTTCTCTAGGTCTCGGTCTGTGAGTTTAGTCTAATCCGACCCTTCTGCTGCCAGCCTCTCACTGCTAGAAACATCTCCACCTGTCCTGTCGGATCATATGAATACACCAAGAACAGCACCAGCCCTCCCTTAACCCTTTCAGTGCCTTAGGGATGTGCAACTCCTGTGACACTCAATGGGACAACTCCCATGTTACATATACCAGCTCCTCTGATGGTTCAGTCTTTACCTGAACCATCCTATCAGCTGATTCATGTACACAGCAAACTAACCACCGGTCAGCTGATTCATGTACACAGCAAACTAACCACCGGTCAGCTGATTCATGTACACAGCAAACTAACCACCGGTCAGCTGATTCATGTGCACAGCGGACTATCCACCGGTCAGCTGATTCATGTACACAGGGGACTATCCACCAGTCAGCTGATTCATGTACACAGCAGACTATCCACCGGTCAGCTGATTCATGTATACAGTGGATTAGCCACTTGTCAGCTGATTTACATCCACAGAGGACTATCCATTGGTCAGATGATTCATGTATGCAGCGGACTATCCACCGGTCAGCTGATTCATGTACACAACGGACTAGCCAACGATCAGCTGATTCACGTAAACAGAAGACTCTGCTTCAGTATATATGCAGCAAAAATGCTGTCTGCTACAACGTGAATTCCAGACCCAAACAGTTATGCACCAGCTGGGAGTCAGGTTCGGTGTAGATGTCTTAAGCCTCCATCTGAGATCCCAGAAGATGTGCATTGTCATGTTCAGAGGTAGACAGATTTTGCTTGGATAGTGTGATTTGACAAGCTAAAGTATTAAACTGATGACTTGTGGCCTCAAATGGTCACCACTAAAGCCAGAACTTTAATGAAATGTTGAAGCCTTTGTGGGATCCCAGAGAAGAAACACCAAATAGAAATGATCGATCGGAACTGGGAACCTGAAGGACAGATGACAACATGACCCCTTCGTCTTCTGGGAATAAAGCTCTGTTCTACCACAAGAGAAAGGGACTTTGGTTTTATGACTTCTATGATAAGATCACATACTCTGTAACCTCCTTCAAGGACACTTATACAACTGACACCTAGGTGGAGGACCGAGAGGTGAAGTAGGGAAGATGAGACGGAGGAGTCACTGTCTTTAATACAGTTAACTATTTGTGTCCTGCCACCTGGCTTTACCCCATGGTCCCTGCCCCCCCTCCCCTCATTGTACACAAGTGAAAATAGGATTGTCTTTTCTTGAATGATATTGTCTTGTCCTATATGATGTCTGAGCCTGAGTTGGTTTCTGGTACCTGTAGAATAAACCCAGAACAGCTTCTCCCAATCCTGTCTGTGTTACTGCGAGATCAAGACACACCTTTACACTCGGATTGGCTACAGTAGTCCTGGGAGGAGACAAATACTAGTTGCTAAACAGGACTACAAGTCCCAGCACACAGTGTTTCAAACTTTATTTAAATAAAACATTATAAATTACTTACTAGGGACGAAATCACTAGAAAGGTAATGTACCTGCTAAAAATGTACAGATGCTCCTCAGCAAACATCCAAAAGGGTCAAGAGAAAAAACAGGGGAAAACTCTCTGGGGATGTCACAATCCCTCGGGCAACCATTTAATTCGGGTGTCTGGAACCCGATGGCTCCCAAATCAAAGACAATGTTTTGGGCCAAGGTGCCAAGGCTGACGCCCAGCTCCATGGAGCTGGAGGCTTCCAACATATCACCGGAGTGGTTAGTCCCTTGGCACTCCTATGACCTATGCTCTGGGCCCCCTTCCAAGGGGCTGACACAAAAATCCAGCACATTGCACTCTTCCATCGCCACTGCTGCCTCTCCACTTGTACCTGGCATGTTGGTGGGTGGATGAGGTGTGTGGCTGCCTGCTCCACAGCCACCACTCTGGGAAACTGCCTCCATCTCTGTGACACCTTCTGCCACTTGACCAGGGACTTTTGGATCATCTATCTCCATGTCCTGTAGGGGCTGTTGGGAGGCAGAGTCAACCCACTGGTTTCCATTCTCCAGTTCAATGACACTACTGGGCAGCAATCTCTCTACACCCTCATTGGTTTCCTCACGGTAGGGCTCCTCAGGCTTCTCTTTGCAGGTGGCTGGTTGAGGACCCAGACGACTATCTTGCATCCATCACTGAGGTTCACCTCCGTCTCCATAGCTACTATATTCGGGAGCTCTGTTTCTACACCTGATCTGGTTATCTCCCATGTCCTCTCTCTGATACGGCAATTCCTCCTGATCTTTGAGGGGCTGGTGGGTTACCTTAAGGTCATTTACCTTGCCACTGCTTCTCCAGGAACCATCATTAAGCAGGGATCTGCTGTTGAACCTTGGGTCTCCTGCACAGTGTAGCTCTGCCTGAACCTGCCGCATAACCTCCACAGTGATGACATGAGAGACGAGTTGCGTCAGGTAAGTCAGTTCTCTCTTATCCTCTGCTGAAATGGGGTCTTTGTTCCTTGCTGTGGAGCTGGGGCCTTAACTATACGATCCTCCACATCCATTTTGGTAAGCTGAGCAACAAGTTCTGGCTTACTGCATTGACCATGATCAGACCCTCTGGCTGCGATCAGTTTGCAGCAAACATGCCAACCTCATACATCCCAACATTTCAAATGGCCAGAGATTGACACTTTTGTTCTAGGTTGTGTTGCTGTTGAGCTGGGCAATACCAAAATATTTTGGTTATTTCATGATTCATTGACACCTCTTTGTATAACTGAATGATTTAATGCAATATGAAAGTATTTTATTTACACAGATTATTTTATACACACATATAATGACATTTATACAAACATTAACGTGAGTTTTATTGCTGTGGAGTAATGTGATACACTTATACACACACCGCACAGTCTGATCTCCTAAACACAGGGACACCAGGGTGATACACTTATACACACACCACACAGTCTGATCTTCTAAACACAGGGACACCAGGGTGATACACTTCTATACACACCACACAGTCTGATCTCCTAAACACAGGGACACCAGGGTGATACACTTCTATACACACCACACAGTCTGATCTCCTAAACACAGGGACACCAGGGTGATACACTTATACACACACCACACAGTCTGATCTTCTAAACACAGGGACACCAGGGTGATACACTTCTATACACACCACACAGTCTGATCTCCTAAACACAGGGACACCAGGGTGATACACTTATACACACACCGCACAGTCTGATCTCCTAAACACAGGGACACCAGGGTGATACACTTATACACACACCACACAGTCTGATCTTCTAAACACAGGGACACCAGGGTGATACACTTATATACACACCACACAGTCTGATCTCCTAAATACAGGGACACCAGGGTGATACACTTATATACACACCACACAGTCTGATCTCCTAAACACAGGGACACCAGGGTGATACACTTATATACACACCACACAGTCTGATCTCCTAAACACAGAGACACCAGGGTGATACACTTATATACACACCACACAGTCTGATCTCCTAAACACAGGGACACCAGGGTGATACACTTCTATACACATCACACAGTCTGATCTCCTAAACACAGGGACACCAGGGTGATACACTTATATACACACCACACAGTCTGATCTCCTAAACACAGGGACACCAGGGTGATACACTTATATACACACCACACAGTCTGATCTCCTAAACACAGGGACACCAGGGTGATACCCGTCTATACACACCACACAGTCTGATCTCCTAAACACAGGGACACCAGGTGATACACTTCTATACACACCACACAATCTGATCTTCTAAACACAGGGACACCAGGGTGATACACTTATATACACACCACACAATCTGATCTTCTAAACACAGGGACACCAGGGTGATACACTTCTATACACACCACACGGTCTGATCTCCTAAACACAGGGACACCAGGGTGATACACTTATTTACACATCGCACAGTCTGATCTCCTAAACACAGGGACACCAGGGTGATACACTTATTTACACATCGCACAGTCTGATCTCCTAAACACAGGGACACCAGGGTGATACACTTATATACACACCACACAGTCTGATCTCCTAAACACAGGGACACCAGGGTGATACACTTCTATACACACCACACAGTCTGATCTCCTAAACACAGGACACCAGGGTGATACACTTATATACACACCACACAGTCTGATCTCCTAAACACAGGGACACCAGGGTGATACACTTCTATACACACCACACAGTCTGATCTCCTAAACACAGGGACACCAGGGTGATACACTTCTATACACACCACACAGTCTGATCTCCTAAACACAGGGACACCAGGGTGATACACTTCTATACACACCACACAGTCTGATCTCCTAAACACAGGGACACCAGGGTGATACACTTATATACACACCACACAGTCTGATCTCCTAAACACAGGGACACCAGGGTGATACACTTCTATACACACCACACAGACTGATCTCCTAAACACAGGGACACCAGGGTGATACACTTATATACACACCACACAGTCTGATCTCCTAAACACAGGGACACCAGGGTGATACACTTATATACACACCACACAGTCTTATCTCCTAAACACAGGGACACCAGGGTGATACACTTCTATACACACCACACAGTCTGATCTCCTAAACACAGGGACACCAGGGTGATACACTTCTATACACACCACAGTCTGATCTCCTAAACACAGGGACACCAGGGTGATACACTTCTATACACACCACACAGTCTGATCTCCTAAACACAGGGACACCAGGGTGATACACTTATACACACACCACACAGTCTGATCTTCTAAACACAGGGACACCAGGGTGATACACTTCTATACACACCACACAGTCTGATCTCCTAAACACAGGGACACCAGGGTGATACACTTATACACACACCGCACAGTCTGATCTCCTAAACACAGGGACACCAGGGTGATACACTTATACACACACCACACAGTCTGATCTTCTAAACACAGGGACACCAGGGTGATACACTTATATACACACCACACAGTCTGATCTCCTAAACACAGGGACACCAGGGTGATACACTTCTATACACACCACACAGACTGATCTCCTAAACACAGGGACACCAGGGTGATACACTTATATACACACCACACAGTCTGATCTCCTAAACACAGGGACACCAGGGTGATACACTTATATACACACCACACAGTCTTATCTCCTAAACACAGGGACACCAGGGTGATACACTTCTATACACACCACACAGTCTGATCTCCTAAACACAGGGACACCAGGGTGATACACTTCTATACACACCACAGTCTGATCTCCTAAACACAGGGACACCAGGGTGATACACTTCTATACACACCACACAGTCTGATCTCCTAAACACAGGGACACCAGGGTGATACACTTATATACACACCACACAGTCTGATCTCCTAAACACAGGGACACCAGGGTGATACACTTCTATACACACCACACAGTCTGATCTCCTAAGCACAGGGACACCAGGGTGATACACTTATATACACACCACACAGTCTGATCTCCTAAACACAGGGACACCAGGGTGATACACTTCTATACACACCACACAGTCTGATCTCCTAAACACAGGGACACCAGGGTGATACACTTCTATACACACCACACAGTCTGATCTCCTAAACACAGGGACACCAGGGTGATACACTTATATACACATCACACAGTCTGATCTCCTAAACACAGGGACACCAGGGTGATACACTTCTATACACACCACACAGTCTGATCTCCTAAACACAGGGACACCAGGGTGATACACTTCTATACACACCACACAGTCTGATCTCCTAAACACAGGGACACCAGGGTGATACACTTATTTACACACCACACAGTCTGATCTCCTAAACACAGGGACACCAGGGTGGGGAAGAGGGACAGAGGGATTTGGGTCTCAAAGAGGGACTTTCCTTCCTAAATAGGGAGACTTGGGAGGTATGGACCCCTAATATCTCCTAAAGAGGGACTAGAAAGGGAGGGTGATGCAACACAGGATGGAGAAGATAGTATAATTGAAGAAATGGGATTAGTGAAGGGTCATGGGGGTGGAGAGGGGGAATGGGCTAGATCACCTAATAGGGAGGTAGCAATGTTACAGCCTGATAAAAGGCAGTTATATTTGACAAAGAAGGAAATCTTTCAGCATATCAAAAAGATAAAATGTATGCATGCTAATACTTGTAGTCTGGTTGGTAAGAAGGGGGAACTAGAAATGACTGCAGTACATGAGCAGTATGATCTGATTGGAGTGTCTGAAACCTGGTTAGATGATACGCATGACTTGGCAGTCAATCTAGAGGGTGATTCACTTTTCAGGAGGGACAGGGTTAATAAAAGAGAGGAGGGGTATGCCTATATGTAAAGCGGGCCTTAAAACCTAGTTTAAGGGAAGATGTAAATGAAGGGTCCAATGAAAAGGTAGAGGCCTTGTGGGTTGAAATACACACTGGGGGCACACATAATAAAAAGATATTGGTGGGGATTTACTACAAATAGGGTTGCCACCCAGCCGGTATTTTACCAGCAGGCCGGTAAAAAATTGGCTTCTGTCCAATGTTAAGTCTATAGAGGGAATGCCATGGCCGGTATTTTTTTTAAGAAAAGGTGGCAACCCTAACTACAAACCACCTAATGTTGGGGAGTTGGAGGAAGCCCAACTTTTACTGCAAATGGCAAAGGCTGCTAGGTCAGCAAAGGTAATTATAATGGGAGATTTCAACTATCCTGAAATGACTGGAGCAATATGACTTCTGGCACAACAAAGGCAAATATTTTTCTAAGTATGACCTAGTGCTCTCAAACGATTCTGACATAGTAAACAATGTGCAGGTAAGGGAACATTTGGGCGGCAGTGACCACAATATTGTATCCTTTGAAATTTGTTATGAGAAACCCAATAGCAAGGGTTTAACTAAAATATTCAATTTTAAAATGGCTAATTTTACAAAGTTAAAAGAAGTATTAAAGGATATTCATTGGGGTGTAATTTTCAAAGATAAAAAATGCACAAGAATCATGGAATGTATTTAACATTCTCTTAGACAAATATACACAACAATATATATCACTGGGGAATAAGCACAAGAGAAGTAAAAGGAAACCAATGTGGCTTAATAATGAGGTTTTCGGGGGAAAGGAGAAATAAAAAACAGGCTTTCAAACTGGTTAAGTCAAACAGGTCAGATGCATCATTTAAATAATATAAAGAACTAGCAATGTGGGACGGCGTTGCCCGTCATGTTATGACCGTTGGGCGCACGTGTGTGAAATGCAGACACACTGATAAACACAGACATATGCAACACACAGGCAGACAAATACCATACATCCCAAGTGTCCCTCTTTAGGAGGGACAGTCCCTCTTTGAGGGCCAAATCCCTCTGTCCCTCTTTCCCACCCTGTTGTCCCTCTTTTTAGGAGGTCATACTGTGTGCAGGGCCGGCTCCACCTATAGGCGAGGTAGGCGGCGGCCTAGGGCGCACACGTACTGGGGGCGCAGGCATGCAGCGGAGAAGAGCTGCGCCCGCACACACCACACCGGGAACCACAACACAATCAGGTCTGTGTTGCTACAGCGCTCCGTCATTGGGTCGGATCTTTAGTAATGCAGAGCGCGCTGGGAGTCATGATCTCACGCCTCGCTCTGCATTACTGAAGAGAAGACTGCGCGGGAGCTACAGGTATGTGATGGGGGGCAAGTTGGAACTGAAGGGGCATAATGGAGCTGCTGGGGGCAAGTTGGAGCGGATGGGGGGCAAAGTGGAGCTGATGAGGGTCAAAGTGGAGCTGATGGGGGCAAGTTGGAGCTGAGGGGGTAAAGTGGAGCTGAGGAGGGGCAAAGTGAAGCTGAGGGGGGCAAAGTGGAGCTGGTGGGGGCAAGTTGGAGCTGGTGGGTGCAAGTTGGAGCTGATGGGGGTAAGTTGGAGCTGATGAGGGTCAAAGTGGAGCTGATGGGGGCAAGTTGGAGCTGAGGGGGTAAAGTGGAGCTGAGGAGGGGCAAAAGTGAAGCTGAGGGGGGCAAAGTGGAGCTGAGGGGGGGCAAAGTGGAGCTTGAAGGGGGGGCAAATTGGAGCTGGTGGGGGCAAGTTAGAGCGGATGGGGGGCAAGTTGGAGCGGATGGGGGTAAGTTGGAGCTGATGAGGGTCAAAGTGGAGCTGATTGGGGCAAGTTGGAGCTGAGGGGGTAAAGTGGAGCTGAGGAGGGGCAAAGTGGAGCTGAGGGGGGGCAAAGTGGAGCTGAAGGAGGGCAAAGTGGAGCTGAAGGGGGGCAAAGTGGAGCTTGAAGGGGGGGCAAAGTGGAGCTGGTGGGGGCAAGTTAGAGCGGATGGGGGCAAGTTGGAGCTGATGGTGGCAAGTTGGAGCTGCTGGGGGCATAGTGGAGCTGCTGGGGGGCAAAGTGGAGCCGATGGGGGTAAGTTGGAACTGATAGGGGAAAGTTGTAGCTGAGGGGGCATAGTGGAGCTGGTGGGGGCATAGTGGAGCTGGTGGGGGCAAAATGGAGCTGATGGGGGGCAAAGTGGAGCGGATGGGGGTAAGTTGGAGCGGATGGGGGTCAAAGTGGAGCTGATGGGGCAAAGTGGAGCTGAGGGGGGGCAGGTTAGAGCAGATGGGGGGCAAAGTGGAGCTGATGGGGGCAAAGTGGAGCAGATGGGAGGCAAAGTGGAGCTGATGGTGGGAAGCTGGAGCTGCTGGGGGCATAGTGGAGCTGCTGGGGGGCAAAGTGGAGGCGGTAGGGGCACGTTAGAGCAGATGGGGGGCAAAGTGGAGCTGATGGGGGCAATTTGGAGCGGATGGGGGGCAAAGTGGAGCTGATGGTGGCAAGTTGGAGCTGCTGGGGGCATAGTGGAGCTGCTGGGGGGCAAAGTGGAGCCGGTGGGGGCAAGTTGGAGTGGATGGGGGGCAAAGTGGAGCTGGTGGGGGCAACTGGAGCTGGTGGGGGTCAAAGTGGAGCTGATGGGGGCAAGTTGGAGCTGAGGCAGCAAGTTGGAGTTGATGGGGGACAAAGTGGAGCTGATAGGGGCAAAGTGGAGCTGGTGGGCCAAAGTGAAGCTGATAAGGGGCAAGTGGAGCTGGTGGGGGGCATCTCTTACAGGCATCTCCAGACCAGGGGCAGACTGGGCAAGGGGGCAGAGAGAGGACAATCATGAAAAGAGGTTGGGTATAATTAGGCGGGGTATAAAGGGGTGGGGCAAAAGGGGTGGAGCAAAATGGGCAGCAAAATTAGGTTTTGCCTAGGGTGGCAAAAATCCTTGCACCAGCCCTGACTGTGTGGTGTGTATTACTTTGCTCTACAGCAATAAAGCTCATATACATATTTTTTTAAACTTCAGTATATGTGTTTATACATTAGTCTGTGCAAATAAAATACTTTGGTCTTGCACTAAATAATTTATTCAGTTACATAAATAGCCAGTAATAGGTCATGAAATAACCTAAAAATTTTTACTAATGCCCCGCCCACCAGCCACGCCCCCAACAATATCACCTAAAACTAACGTGTCCCTCTTTGGCCATGTGAAATGTTGGGAGGTATGCACATATACACACAGTGAGCGGCAGAAACATGCAAAAGACATGTACACACAGACACACTGGAGATGCACACATAGACACACATATGTAACATAGATGTACACACACACACAAACACAGACACACGCAACATATATGAGCAGAAACACATGTGTGCATGAGTTGTGTACCCCTCTGGCACTCAAATGGTTAAGGTATAGAGAGGCATGTGAGAGTTAAATAGCAGTGGGAAGTGTATTCATACCTGGGAACTTTGATTTGTGTAGTCCCTGGAGGGGACTGATGTGGTGCTGATGTGGCGAGACAAATGGGGCAAGTTGGGTTAAGAGTGGGCAGGGCTTAATCATGAGTAGGGGGCGGGGCTTAACATAAATGTGGAAAAGTGTTAGTAATAGGCTGGGGAAGGAGGAGAAGTGGGAGGGAAATGCAAGTTTACAGTGTGAGGGGTTTGAACACACTCCCTGAGGGGTAAAGCTTGATACACAACCCTGTGGCAGTCAGTGGGTTAAGTGTGTACCTGATGGCTGTCTGTCCTGTGTCTTGCATGGCAAATGATGACAGTGAAGAAATAATTGCGCAATGAGGACCTACCTTAACCCTTTGAGTGCCATTTTGTTCCCCTGGTGCTGTAGCACCCTTCTGTGGCTATACTACAGGTCCTGCTGAGGCCACTGGGAGTCAGGGTGAGTGACTGTGTGTGTGTGTCAGCCATATTTCTTTCTGGCTTTGTGTGTGTGGTGGTGGTGTGTGAGTGAGGCATGTGTGTGTTATACCTTGGAACTTTTACTTGTGGAGTCCCTCATGTGGTGCTGATGTGGAGAGAGAAGTGGGAGGAAGAGTGAAGAAATAATTCAGCAGAGGGCCTACCTTAACCCTATGAGTGCCATTTTGTTTCCCTGGTGCTGCACTACAGGTCCTGCTGAGGCCACTGGGAGTCAGGGTGAGTGACTGTGTGTGTGTGTGTGTGTGTGTCAGCCATATTTATTTCTGGCTTTGTGTGTGTATGTGGTGCTGTGTGTGTAAGTGGGAGCATGTCTGTTTGGTGCTGTGTGAGTGGGGCATATGTGTGTGTGGTGGTCTGTGTGTGTGAGTGGGGCATGTGTGTTTGTCTGTGGTGTAGGAGCAAATGGCAGCCATATTGTTTTTTTCTGACTTTGATAGTGGTGGGCGGGCTGCATAGTGGGGGCGGGCCAACTCCCTGCATGACTGAATCACCCAATGGGAACAGTAACTCCTCCTTAATACCACCCCTGGGTGTGTTTGCCAGGCACACAGAAGTCTTCTTTTATATATATAGATGTAATAAAATTTGCAAACAAGCAATTAAGTTAACTAAAATTGAAAATGAAAGAAATATTGCTAATGAGAGCAAGAAAAACCCTAAACAATTCTACAAGTATATTAATAACAAAAGAGTTAAGGTTGATATTGGTCCTCCTCTTAGGACTGAGACAGTTGTATTGATTAGTGAGGATAAGTCAATGGCTGACACCTGTCACGGTAGTCAGGCAAGAAGAACAGACACAAAGATAAAATATAACCATCTTTATTTATTATAGCAGCAAATAATGGTAAAGCCCACACAGAACCCCAGACATATACAAACAGGACCCAAGGAGCGAAAGTAACCAGACACACAGGGAATGCAACAGGAGGCTACACTGAGTGGGTAGCAGCCAGGGCCACTGGTCAGGCAAGCCGAGGACTACAAGGAGCGAAAGTAACCAGGCCCACAGGAAAGGCAACCGGAGGCTACACTGAGCGGGTAGCAGCCAGGGCCACTGGTCAGGCAAGCCGAGGTCATACACAGAACGAGCAGTCAGCCAGAGCCACAGGTCAGAACCGATGTGGGTAGTCACACAAGCCGGGGTCATACACAGAGCGAGTAGTCAGCCAGAGCCACAGGTCAGAACCGATGTGGGTAGTCAGACAAGCCAGGGTCATACACAGAGCGAGATTCTTGGGCAAACACTGGTCACAACAGAGAGCAAAGTGTAACGCACAGAAACACCATGTGAGGGCAATGACTCCTAGCCCCAACAAGGATTATAAAGGAGCAGAATGAGGCGGGACCCAATTAGGCCACCCAGAATAGGCCCATAAACAGGCGTCCGAGCCAGTGCCTGCATAGTACTGCAGAGGTGGCTGCAAGGATGCTCGCCGACACACTACAGAGGAAGGAACACAGGCTAACTAGGCCTCAAATGTAGACTGTGATAACACCCTAAATACGTTCTTTGCTTAAGTATATACAAAGGAAACAGCAATGACGGGCTATAGGCAAACAGACACAACAATGGAATTTCCTCCATTACTTGCATGGCTTACTGAGGACAAGGTCCAAAAGAGACTGGAGAGGGTTATGGCGAATAAAGTACCTGGTCCTGATGGTATACACCAAAGGGTACTTAAGGAACTTAGTTCAGTAATAGAAAGACCATTATACTTAATATTTATTGATTCACTTTCATCAGGCATAGTGCCCTGTGATTGGAGGAAAGCTGATTGAAAGTAGCATCTCATCTTTGCTGATGACACTAAGCTGTGTAAGGAAATAAATACAGAGCTGGATGTTTTTTCCCTACAGAAGGATTTAGATAAACTGAGTGAATGGGCAGAAAAGTGGCAGATGTCATTTAATATAGATAAATGTAAGGTTGTGCATTTGGGTTGTAGAAACAAACTTGCTACATATACTCTAAATGGGAAACAACTTGGGAAATCCTCATTAGAGAAAGATTTAGGAGAACTGACAGACAATAGACTTCACAGCAGTGTGCAGAGTCACTCAGCTGCTGCAAGAGCAAATAGAGTACTATCCTGCATAAAAAGAGGTGTAGAAGCAAGGGATGGGAATATTATCCTACCTCTGTATAAATCCTTGGTTAGGTCTCATCTAGAATATGGAGTACAATTTTGGGCTCCTGTTCTAAAAAAAGACATTACTGAACTGGAAAAGGTGCAGAGACGTGCAACAAAACTGATAGAGGGATTGGAGGAACTGAGTTACAAAGAGAGACTAGCCAAACTGGGTTTGTTTACATTAGAGAAGAGATGTCTAAGGGGTGATATGACACCATTTACAAATACATTCAAGGTCAATACAAAGAACTATCCAATGAATTATTTATGCAAAGAGCTGAGCTAAGAACAAGAGGTCATCCATTAAGACTTGAGGAAAGGCGCTTTCGACTAAAACAAAGGCAGGGATTCTTTACAGTAAGGGCTGTTAAGCTATGGAATTCTTTGCCTTGGCATGTTATACTTGCAGATAATGTAACTGCTCTCGAAAAAGCAATGGATGCCTATCTAGCACAGAACAATATTGAGAATTATGACAGATGGCTTCAGTGCTGATGGGATGCTGATCCAGGGAAATATCTGACTGCCATTTGGGGTCAGGAAGGAATTTTTTTACCCACTTGGGGCTAAATTAGAAATTGCTCAGAGGTTTTTCTTTGCCTTCCTCTGGATCAACAGAGGTGTTTTTTGGCATTTGCTGGACTTGATGGACGCAGGTCTTTATTCAGCCTCATCAACTATGTTACATCTGAGATACAGGGCTCTAAAATGTCCTAAAGAGGGACACTTGGGAGGTACAGACCCCTAATATCTCCTAAAAAGGGACACTTGGTAGGTATGGACCCCTAATATCTCCTAAAGAGGGACACTTGGGAGGTATGGACCCCTAATATCTCCTAAAGAGGGACACGGGAGGAACAGACCCCTAATATCTCCTAAAGAGGGACACTTGGGAGGTATGGACCCCTAATATCTACTAAAGAGTGACACTTGGGAGGAACAGACACCTAATATCTCCTAAAGAGGGACACTTGGGATGTACAGACCCCTAATATCTCCTAAAAAGGGACACTTGGGAGGAACCGACCCCTAATATCTCCTAAAGAGGGACACTTGGGAGGTATGGACCCCTAATATCTCCTAAAAAGGGATACTTGGTAGGTATGTACCCCTAATATCTCCTAAAGAGGGACACTTGGGAGGTATGGACCCCTAATATCTCCTAAAGAGCGACACTTGGGAGGTATGAACCCCTAATATCTCCTAAAGAGGGACACTTGGGAGGTACAGACCCCTAATATCTCCTATAAAGAGGGACACTTGGGAGGTATATACCCCTAATATCTCCTAAAGAGGGACACTTGGGATGTATGAACCCCTAATATCTCCTAAAGAGGGACACTTGGGAGGTACGGACCCTAATATCTCCTAAAGAGGGGCACTTGGGAGGTACAGACCCCTAACATCTCCTAAAGAAGGACACTTGGGAGGTACAGACCCCTAATATCTCCTAAAGAGGGACACTTGGGAGGTACAGACCCCGAATATCTCCTAAAGAGGAACACTTGGGAGGTATGGACCCATAATATCTCCTAAAGAGCGACACTTGGGATGTATGGACCCCTAATATCTACTAAAGAGGGACACTTGGGAGGTGTGTACCCCTAATATCTCCTAAAAAGGGACACTTGGGAGGTATGGACCCCTATTATCTCCTAAAGAGTGACACTTGGGATGTATGGACCCCTAATATCTACTAAAGAGGGACACTTGGGAGGTACGTACCCCTAATATCTCCTAAAGAGGGATACTTGGGAGGTATGGACCCCTAATATCTCCTAAAGAGGGACACTTGGGAGGTGTGTACCCCTAATGTCTCCTAAAGAGGGACACTTGGGAGGTACAGACCCCTAGTATCTCCTAAAGAGGGACACTTGGGAGGTACAGACCCCTAGTATCTCCTAAAGAGGGACACTTGGGAGGTACAGACCCCACCATAACCCTAAAATTAGTGTTTCTCATAAACATCCTGCGTTAAAATGGGGATCTGGTCACATTACGCTTAACCCATTGTGTTACAGAGGGGCATGCAACACGTTGCTTTGCATAATCCTCTGGCACTCAAAGGGTTAATCCTCTGACCTTTGGCTAATGTTTGATATCAGGTGCAAGTGGCTCTGGCATTTTGACTCAGACAGGTTCCAGCATGGAGCTGTGTGTTTGTGCAGTGTCAAGGTCCATTATGTGTACTCCAGCATAGGGTTAATCCCAGCAGGAGGAGGAGGAGGGAGGGAAGAACAGCCTGTCACTAGTGTGTGTACCAGTATAGGGTTAATCCCAGCAGGAGGAGGGAGGGAAGAACAGCCTGTCACTAGTGTGTGTACCAGTATAGGGTTAATCCCAGCAGGAGGAGGAGGAGGGAGGGAAGAACAGCCTGTCACTAGTGTGTGCGCCAGTATAGGGTTAATCCCAGCAGGAGGAAGAGGAGGGAGGGAAGAACAGCCTGTCACTAGTGTGTGCGCCAGTATAGGGTTAATCCCAGCAGGAGGAAGAGGAGGGAGGGAAGAACAGCCTGTCACTAGTGTGTGTACCAGTATAGGGTTAATCCCAGCAGGAGGAGGAGGAGGAGGGAGGGAAGAACAGCCTGTCACTAGTGTGTGCGCCAGTATAGGGTTAATCCCAGCAGGAGGAAGAGGAGGAGGGAAGAACAGCCTGTCACTAGTGTGTGCGCCAGTATAGGGTTAATCCCAGCAGGAGGAAGAGGAGGAGGGAAGAACAGCCTGTCACTAGTGTGTGTACCAGTATAGGGTTAATCCCAGCAGGAGGAAGAGGAGGGAAGAACAGCCTGTCACTAGTGTGTGCGCCAGTATAGGGTTAATCCCAGCAGGAGGAGGAGGAGGGAGGGAAGAACAGCCTGTCACTAGTGTGTGCGCCAGTATAGGGTTAATCCCAGCAGGAGGAGGAGGAGGGAGGGAAGAACAGCCTCTCACTAGTGTGTGTGCCAGTATAGGGTTAATCCCAGCAGGAGGAAGAGGAGGGAGGGAAGAACAGCCTGTCACTAGTGTGTGCGCCAGTATAGGGTTAATCCCAGCAGGAGGAAGAGGAGGGAGGGAAGAACAGCCTGTCACTAGTGTGTGCGCCAGTATAGGGTTAATCCCAGCAGGAGGAGGAGGAGGGAGGGAAGAACAGCCTCTCACTAGTGTGTGCGCCAGTATAGGGTTAATCCCAGCAGGAGGAGGAGGAGGGAGGGAAGAACAGCCTCTCACTAGTGTGTGTGCCAGTATAGGGTTAATCCCAGCAGGAGGAAGAGGAGGGAGGGAAGAACAGCCTGTCACTAGTGTGTGCGCCAGTATAGGGTTAATCCCAGCAGGAGGAGGAGGAGGGAGGGAAGAACAGCCTGTCACTAGTGTGTGTACCAGTATAGGGTTAATCCCAGCAGGAGGAAGAGGAGGAGGGAAGAACAGCCTGTCATTAGTGTGTGTGCCAGTATAGGGTTAATCCCAGCAGGAGGAAGAGGAGGGAGGGAAGAACAGCCTGTCACTAGTGTGTGCGCCAGTATAGGGTTAATCCCAGCAGGAGGAGGAGGAGGGAGGGAAGAACAGCCTGTCACTAGTGTGTGTACCAGTATAGGGTTAATCCCAGCAGGAGGAAGAGGAGGGAGGGAAGAACAGCCTGTCACTAGTGTGTGCGCCAGTATAGGGTTAATCCCAGCAGGAGAAGGAGGAGGGAGGGAAGAACAGCCTGTCACTAGTGTGTGTACCAGTATAGGGTTAATCCCAGCAGGAGGAAGAGGAGGGAGGGAAGAACAGCCTGTCACTAGTGTGTGCGCCAGTATAGGGTTAATCCCAGCAGGAGGAGGAGGAGGGAGGGAAGAACAGCCTCTCACTAGTGTGTGCGCCAGTATAGGGTTAATCCCAGCAGGAGGAAGAGGAGGGAGGGAAGAACAGCCTCTCCCCAGTGTGACCTGCGGTTGTGTAATGACCCCTTTCATATACAGGAGACAGAGGCCATAGTGACACCGTGAGGGGGACATAGAGGCGACCTGCAGCACCACAGGTGAGATTAACCCCTTGCATGCCTTGTGCATCACCAATGTCTTGTGTTCTTGGTTTTAGAGTAGAATACGCACAGAGAAAAAAGTGGAGTATTGATTTCATTTCAGCGTTTAACCCCTTGCATGACAGTGAAGTCTCCAAAGCATTCTCAGATAAATATAGCATTCTTCAAATCCTCGTTTATTTAAATGAGGCTTTTAACCCATTGAATGCTAGAAAAGCTTCCAAAATATTCTCATTTATCAATGGGAATATAACAATCCCCAAATGCTCATTCATTTAAATGAGAATTTTAATCTCTTGAATGCAAGAGAGCCATATTTTGGAGACCTCCCTAGCATTCAAGTGGTTTTAAAAGCCCTATTATTCACATCATGTCCCCTATGGTCAAGTTGGTTTGCCCAAGAATACTTTACTTTCAGTTCTGTGCAAACGAGTAAAGTGAGCTGCTGTCCCTTTAAATGTCTCACACTTATGAGAAACTCACACTGAAATCCTGTAGAAGAGAAATCTTATGTACATCCCACATGTGTCCAGATATCGCATCTACATGTGTCCAGATATCGCATCTACATATATGGGGATATCTCATCTACATGTATAGGGATATCTCATCTACGTGTATAGGGATATCTCCTCTAAATATATATAGATCGCATCTGCATGTATAGGGATATCTCCTCTACAATCTCATCTACATGAATATGGAGATGGGTTGTTTGCCTGTCACTGTATGTTTCCTATCTCTGTGTGAGTGTTTGCCTGTCGCTGTATGTTTCCTGTCTCTGTGTGAGTGTTTGCCTGTCGC
Source organism: Rhinophrynus dorsalis (assembly GCA_037306005.1). Lineage (NCBI taxonomy): Eukaryota > Metazoa > Chordata > Amphibia > Anura > Rhinophrynidae > Rhinophrynus > Rhinophrynus dorsalis. The sequence continues at coordinate 8,738,987 of CM074725.1, forward strand.
TGTATGTTTCCTGTCACTGTGTGAGTGTTTGCCTGTCACTGTATGTTTCCTGTCTCTGTGTGAGTGTTTGCCTGTCACTGTATGTTTCCTGTCTCTGTGTGAGTGTTTGCCTGTCACTGTATGTTTCCTGTCACTGTGTGAGTGTTTGCCTGTCGCTGTGTGTTTCCTGTCACTGTGTGAGTGTTTGCCTGTCACTGTATGTTTCCTGTCACTGTGTGAGTGTTTGCCTGTCACTGTATGTTTCCTGTCACTATGTGTTTGCCTGTCACTGTATGTATACTGTCGCTGTGTGAGTGTTTGCCTGTCGCTGTGTGTTTCCTGTCTCTGTGTGAGTGTTTGCCTGTCGCTGTATGTTTCCTGTCACTGTGTGAGTGTGTTTTTCCTGTCGCTGTGTGAGTGTGTTTTTCCTGTCGCTGTGTGAGTGTGTTTTTCCTGTCGCTGTGTGAGTGTTTGCCTGTCGCTGTGTGTTTCCTGTCACTGTGTGAGTGTTTGCCTGTCACTGTATGTTTTCTGTCACTGTGTGAGTGTTTGCCTGTCACTGTATGTTTCCTGTCACTATGTGTTTGCCTGTCACTGTATGTATACTGTCGCTGTGTGAGTGTTTGCCTGTCACTGTATGTTTCCTGTCGCTGTGTGAGTGTTTGCCTGTCGCTGTATGTTTCCTGTCACTATGTGTTTGCCTGTCACTGTATGTATACTGTCGCTGTGTGAGTGTTTGCCTGTCACTGTATGTTTCCTGTCACTGTGTGAGTGTTTGCCTGTCACTGTATGTTTCCTGTCACTATGTGTTTGCCTGTCACTGTATGTATACTGTCGCTGTGTGAGTGTTTGCCTGTCACTGTATGTATACTGTCGCTGTGTGAGTGTTTGCCTGTCACTGTATGTATACTGTCGCTGTGTGAGTGTTTGCCTGTCGCTGTATGTTTCCTGTCACTGTGTGAGTGTGTTTTTCCTGTTGCTGTATGTTTCCTGTTGCTGTGTGAGTGTTTGCCTGTCACTGTATGTTTCCTGTCACTGTGTGAGTGTTTGCCTGTCACTGTATGTTTCCTGTCACTATGTGTTTGCCTGTCACTGTATGTATACTGTCGCTGTGTGAGTGTTTGCCTGTCGCTGTGTGTTTCCTGTCTCTGTGTGAGTGTTTGCCTGTCGCTGTATGTTTCCTGTCACTGTTTGAGTGTGTTTTTCCTGTCGCTGTGTGAGTGTGTTTTTCCTGTTGCTGTGTGAGTGTTTGCCTGTCACTGTATGTTTCCTGTCACTGTGTGAGTGTTTGCCTGTCACTGTATGTTTCCTGTCACTATGTGTTTGCCTGTCACTGTATGTATACTGTCGCTGTGTGAGTGTTTGCCTGTCACTGTATGTTTCCTGACGCTGTGTGAGTGTTTGCCTGTCGCTGTGTGTTTCCTGTCGCTGTGTGAGTGTTTGCCTGTCGCTGTATGTTTCCTGTCACTATGTGTTTGCCTGTCACTGTATGTATACTGTCGCTGTGTGAGTGTTTGCCTGTCACTGTATGTATACTGTCGCTGTGTGAGTGTTTGCCTGTCACTGTATGTATACTGTCGCTGTGTGAGTGTTTGCCTGTCACTGTATGTTTCCTGTCACTGTGTGAGTGTTTGCCTGTCACTGTATGTTTCCTGTCACTATGTGTTTGCCTGTCACTGTATGTTTCCTGTCACTGTGTGAGTGTGTTTTTCCTGTCGCTGTGTGAGTGTGTTTTTCCTGTTGCTGTGTGAGTGTTTGCCTGTCACTGTATGTTTTCTGTCACTGTGTGAGTGTTTGCCTGTCACTGTATGTTTCCTGTCACTATGTGTTTGCCTGTCACTGTATGTATACTGTCGCTGTGTGAGTGTTTGCCTGTCACTGTATGTTTCCTGTCGCTGTGTGAGTGTTTGCCTGTTGCTGTATGTTTCCTGTCACTATGTGTTTGCCTGTCACTGTATGTATACTGTCGCTGTGTGAGTGTTTGCCTGTCACTGTATGTATACTGTCGCTGTGTGAGTGTTTGCCTGTCGCTGTGTGTTTCCTGTCACTGTGTGAGTGTGTTTTTCCTGTTGCTGTATGTTTTCTGTCACTGTGTGAGTGTTTGCCTGTCACTGTATGTTTCCTGTCGCTATGTGTTTGCCTGTCACTGTATGTATACTGTCGCTGTGTGAGTGTTTGCCTGTCACTGTATGTTTCCTGTCACTATGTGAGTGTTTGCCTGTCACTGTATGTATACTGTCACTATGTGTTTGCCTGTCACTGTATGTTTCCTGTCACTATGTGTTTGCCTGTCACTGTATGTATACTGTCGCTGTGTGAGTGTTTGCCTGTCACTGTATGTTTCCTGTCACTATGTGAGTGTTTGCCTGTCACTGTATGTATACTGTCGCTGTGTGAGTGTTTGCCTGTCACTGTATGTATACTGTCGCTGTGTGAGTGTTTGCCTGTTGATGGTCATTTCCTTGTCGCTGTGTGAGTGTTTGCCTGTCACTGTATGTATACTGTCGCTGTGTGAGTGTTTGCCTGTTGATGGTCATTTCCTTGTCGCTGTGTGAGTGTTTGCCTCTCACTGTATGTTTCCTGTCGCTGTGTGAGTGTATTTGCCTGTTGATGGTCATTTCCTTGTCGCTGTTGCAGATGAATATTTGGATATTTGCTCCCTTTTCACTGACTGGTCTCAGTCACAAGCTGCTCTCCTGTTTCAGGTCATCATCATGGGGTCCACGTGGGAGACAATGAAGGATTTCTATATCTGGGCTCTGGAAAATGGAGGTAAATACTTGTACAATTACAGTAGAGATAAAATTACTGGCCTTGTGTCTTGTGTCTGTAGCACCGAGCATTGGTGACACAGACAAAATACAGACACAGGCAGAAGGGAGCTATAAGACATGGAGTCTATCCCTCCCACTGCAGGATGACACAGACAGAAGGGAGATATAGGACATGGAGTCTGTCCCTCCCACTGCAGGATGACACAGACAGAAGGGAGATATAGGACATGGAGTCTGTCCCTCCCACTGCAGGATGACACAGACAGAAGGGAGATATAGGACATGGAGTCTGTCCCTCCCACTGCAGGGTGATACAGACAGAAGGGAGATATAGGATATGGAGTCTGTCCCTCCTACTGCAGGGTGACACAGACAGAAGGGAGATATAGGACATGGAGTCTGTCCCTCCCACTGCAGGGTGACACAGACAGAAGGGAGATATAGGACATGGAGTCTGTCCCTCCCACTGCAGGGTGACACAGACAGAAGGGAGATATAGGACATGGAGTCTGTCCTTCCCACTGCAGGGTGACACAGACAGAAGGGAGATATAGGACATGGAGTCTTTCCCTCCCACTGCAGGGTGACACAGACAGAAGGGAGATATAGGACATGGAGTCTGTCCTTCCCACTGCAGGGTGACAGACAGGAGGGAGATATAGGACATGGGGTCTGTCCCTCCCACTGCAGGGTGACAGACAGGAGGGCTCTAAGGGTAAAGACAACCTTAATCCTTCGTCTGACTCACTATGTAAAGACACGCGGTGACTCTGGGGTGTTTTTACCGTCTTTCTTATCAGACAGTCGCACAGATCCCTGGCTCCTAATTTACTCCCCAGTTCCTGTCATCCTGATCTTTGCTGCATACCTCCTGATTGTGGCCCTTGGGCCCCGGCTGATGGATGGACGGGAACCCTACTCCCTACGCGCTGTCCTCTTCTTCTACAATCTAGCCCTTGTTGGACTGTCAGTCTACATGTTCTATGAGGTAGGTCTGTGTTCTCCTAGGCCAGCGGTTCCAACAGGCACAGCGTTATATATTCATGTGTTGTATTCATTATGTCTGATTGCTTATCCAGGTCAGATGGGTCACAGAAATGCTTTTGTCTTCAGGTAAATTTGTCATGACCACTGGAACCACTGGGCTTGGCTTTCACTGAACGTGATAGTAACGGTTAATATTAAAAACCTATGTAATATAATAGTGCAGGGTTTATCTGTGTTACTATGATGTGTGATCCACAAGGTCCCACTGCCAAGAGATGATTTGTTCTAAAGTTGCTACACCTTAAACCTGTACTGTTTGGGTGCAGTACCTCCATGGCATGATGTGTTACAGTGGTGGCGCTGTTGTTGCAGAAGTCTATGTGAAGTTATGGTCACTGAGGGGGCCTTGAATGCCAGCGGAGTCTACAATTCATTGAAGGGATTGAAACCTCAATTTAAATAAACAAAAATGCAAATATTTTCATTGCTTTCCTATGGCGCCATTTGCTCCAGAATAGCACCACATTTACTCAGTAACGTAACCCGCCATAGAATGCTGTAGCACCGCAACATGTCAGGTTATGGACGTTCTGCACCTGAGCATTGCAGCAGTTGGACCATGTTACTCGGCAAGATAAATTCAGATTACCTGTGGCACTGGGCACAAGGGATGGATGCAAGCGCAGGCACATTCACTATGTACAATGTAGTATTGATGTTAAAAAATAAAATAGCTCTAAAATGTTACTTAATTGCACATCTATTTTGAATTAGCAAGCACTCTTTTTTGTGATCGGATTAGCATTGTGCCTAATTCAGTAATGCAATTAGCACTTACTTTAATCTTTTTGGCTAAGTGTGGTATCAATCTAGGATTATGTATTACCATACCTCCCAACATTTCAAATTGCCAAAGAGGGACACAGGTGTTTTAGGGGGTGTGGCTGGTGGGTGGGGCATTACCAAGAATTTTTAGGTTATTTCATGACCTACTGACATCTCCTTGTGTAACCTAATTAATGACTTATAACAAGACCAAAATATTTTATTTACACAGACTAATTTATAATCACATATACTGATGTTTATATATAGAATAATGTGAGTTTTATTGCTGTAGAGCAATGTGATACAGTAATATACACACACACCATACAATCAGGTCTCCTAAAAAGAGGGATATCAGGGTAGGAAAGAGGGACAGAGGGATTTGTGTTTAAAATAAGGACTGTCCCTCCAAAAGAGGGACACTTGGGAGATATGTATTACCATAAAATCTCAGGTATAATACGTACCTGTGTATAATACGCAGGTGTATATTATGCCCAAGATTTTAGGGGAAAATAAGAGTGCCTATGTATAATTCACTCCTATGTATAATAAGCACCCTTGTTTTCCCCTCTTAAGAAAAAAAATGAAGTCTGGCAGATTCCTTCTCTCCCTCCCCCAGCGTTATCCGCTGCTAAAATACCATTTACTTACTTCAAAATCCAAGTCCCCGCATTTTCCCCATTAGCAGATAACATATAACCCATGTCAATATTCCCTGCGGGCGCCATGCTTCCATTCGCCGCCCGCTTCCTTCCGGTTATCGTATTGCCCTGTGAGGACCTTCAGATCCTCACAGGGCATTACCATTGGCTGGAGCCGGTAGGTCCTGAAGGAAGCGGGCGGCGAATGGAAGCATGCCGCCCGCAGGGAATACTGACATCTGTTATATGTTGCCTGCTAATGGGGAAAATGTGGGGACTTGAACTTTGAAGTAAGTAAATGATATTTTAGCAGCGGATAGCGCAGGGGGAGGGAGGGAAGGGATCTGGCAGGCTTAATTTTTTTTTAAATAGAAAACTCTGGGGTATAATACTCACCCCTCCACTTCACATACTGTGAAGTGGGGTAAAATTGTGCGTATTATACCTGAGATTTTACGGTACTCCCCATCAGGGACTTTTGTGTTTACTGCATCAAAACACAAGAATTACTAACTGGGCATTAATTTATGGCTTTAAATAAAACAACAAGTGCTCCGTTCCCTTGTATGCCACCCCACAATCTTTATCACCAGAACACTGTACAGAGCACCCACTGAACCCCTGTCTTTTTCCTAAGTTTCTAGTGACCTCCATGCTGGCGGGATACAGCTATCTATGCCAACCTGTGGATTACAGTAACAGCGAGCTGGGCCTTCGGGTAAGTGACCCCCACCTGCTGATTAGAGAAATACAGTTTATGTGCGATTAGGGAATATTCGTTATGAACAGATTTTCACCATAATCTCTTCTGTGGCCATTCCCGATTCTCCTAAAAGGAGGTCAGTCAGCTGCTAGCAAAAGAAAAAAACCTTACAGTGTTAAAGGGATAGTAATACTTCATTTTATCTTTATTTTATTTTGTAGGCATTAAAGAAACCTGAAGAACAATATAAGTCTTATATCTCAAACCTTTATGGTTTAAGAGATATTCACAAGCAAAGTATCCCCCCCCCCCCATTCAGCCAGATCAGAAGGGAGGTGCCCAGGTAGACTGCAGAGAGGGACAATCTTCAATTAAGATAAGGGAAAAAGCTGAAAAACTTGTCAAGGGGGAAGGGCTTTCATTGTTTTCATACAAAGAAGATTGTCCCCTTCTGTTATCTGTACTGTCATACAACCAGACTCACATCTGAGAAGAGATGGCTTACACTAGGTAAAAGGGGCAGGGCTTTCATTGTTCTCATAGGAAGATGATTGTCCCCTTCTGTTATCTGTCTGGTCTATGGACTGCATTCCACATCTGAGAAGAGCTGGCTTACACTAGGTAAAAGGGGCGGGAGGGGAAACTGCTTGTGAATATCTCTCAAACCATAAAGGTTTGGGAGATAAGACTTATACCGTTCTTCATGTTTTTTTAATGCCTACAAAATAAAATAAAGATAAAACAAAGTATTACAATCCCTTTAAAACTCCAAATAACATAATAATTTAGGCTGAAAATAGACCCAAGTCCATCAAGTTCAACTTTTGCATCATAACCCAGAAAAATTAGGTATAGAAGCTTTTCTTGCTACCAAAATAAGTATTAGTCTATTCACTAGAACTTCCTGTTTTACCTATTAAAACACAGTGTAACGCTGTATGCTGAAAGAAATGTATCTAATCTTCTCTTAAATATGTCCATTATATCTGCCATTACCACATTGTTGGGCAAAGATTTCCACAATTTGCCAGGCCTTACTGTAAAAAAAAACTTCCACTGCTGAAAACACCTTTCCTCTAATCTTAAAGGGATAGTGATGTTTCATAATAAAAGCAGCTCCAATTAATCTTCATAGTATTTAGGTCATGGAGAGTGTTATATCAGTACTGTCAGAGTTGTAGTACAAGAGTAATTGAATGATAAAGTATTCCCATCTCACCCCTTTTACTGATGTAACACTGCTCACCTCAGAGCAGCAAGACTGTCCACGTGGATTGCAGAGAGGGACAATCTTCAGTGATCATAAGGAAAAACCTGTCAAGGGGGGCAGGGTTTTCCTTATGATCACAGTAAGAAGATTGTCCCTTGCTGTGATCTGTCCGGTCAAGAGACCAGATTCCACATCTGAGGGGCGGGGGGAGGATACTTTCATTCAATTATTCTTGTTCTACAACTCTGACAGAATTTAAATAACACTCTCAATGGCCAAGATACTATGAAGATTAATTGGAGCTTCTTTTATTGTGAAACATTACTATCCCTTTAAGGGGTGGCCCTAGTTATTTTGATCGTACCTTTGAATAAAACGTTCTCCTGAGACATCCTTGTATTGACCTCTCTTGTGTTGAAATGCATCTAATCTTCTCATAAATGTATCCACTGTATCTGCTATTACCACTTTATTGGGCATATGTGGGTTTTTGAGGCCCCTGCCACTCACTGCAGGTCTCTCCCCTCTAATCGGGGGGCGGGGGTCAGTGTAGTCCATAAAGGCAATATTTAGAGCATTTTAAAATAAATAAATTTAAGAGCCATGTGATATGGTAAATGTATTAGATAGGAATTGCTTTAAATGGGGCACTTTGATGTGACAGGCCAGGCCTGAACATATTTTGACCAAGCTGTGCAACAAAACTCAACTTGAAGAGAGTGAGTTAAGATGTGGGTGTCCTGGGCCGTTCTGTATGACATACACAGGTACGTGTTCTGTATGACATACACAGGTACGTTTTATATATGACATACACAGGTACGTTTTATATATAACATACACAGGTACGTTTTGTATATGACATACACAGGTACGTTTTATATATGACATACACAGGTACGTTTTGTATATGACATACACAGGTACGTTTTGTATATAACATACACAGGTACGTTTTGTATATGACATACACAGGTACGTTTTGTATATGACATACACAGGTACGTTTTGTATATAACATACACAGGTACGTTTTATATATGACATACACAGGTACGTGTTCTGTATGACATACACAGATATGTTTTCTATGACATACACAGGTACGTTTTCTGTATGACATACACAGGTACATTTTATATATGACATACACAGGTACGTGTTCTATATGACATACACAGGTACGTTTTCTGTATTACATACACAGGTACGTTTTGTATATGACATACACAGGTACGTGTTCTGTATGATGTAGAGGAGCTCTGTCTTCTGTTTGGGAATTCTAGACCCCAAGAGCTGACAGTGCAACAATTTATTGCCCCTGTCCAAGGGTATTGTCTGTATTGAGCAGAAGAGACCTCACTGGTTTGAGGGTCATAAGGACATATTTAACACCAGAAAAAGCTTAGTATTATATATATAATCTTAGGAAAAAACAGACCATAGTTATCAAAGAAAAAATATCACATTGGTCTTGATTGCGCTTCTTTCTTTTTGTCCTGATATTAGACTCTGTATGTAATTGTCACTTCATTCCCTTTAAACACTGGCTCCATTGAAAAACTTTAAATTTCAGCCCACACAGCATCCACTGCCATCACATACCCTGCATACTTCTCATTCCCCAACACTTACTATTTCTTCTTTCTTATTAGAAGACACTTGAGCTGAAAATGGTGAAATAACGTAGATTATGAGAATGTGAATCTCGACGTACACCAAAGTGTGACTTTTTTATTTCTCTCCCACTCCTGTGATGGTATATTTTCTGTTTAAAGGGCAAATATCATCTGCCTCAACACGGGAGCACAACTGGAACTAAACAGATGAGAGTTGGTACCTTGTTAGCTGTAGAAATACAGGAGGCAAATATAGTTTTTGATTCCTTTTATTGGCTAACTAAGCAGATTTGGAATGCAAGGTTTCAAGACCTTAAGTCTCTTCCTCAGGCATGTTATACAGATAAATATGAAAACATCTCTCTTAAATACAAGTACAATGTAATATACCTTATCATGTGTGCAAAATGCCCAACAGCTCTGTATGTGGGAGAAACTGGACAAGCACTACATAAGAGGTTTAATTCCCACAGATCCAGTGTTAATAACAAAAAGACAGAGACACCAGTGGGAGAACATTGTTGTCAAAATGGGCACAGTGTCAGGGACATTAAGTTAACTGTATTGATGGGACTGTTCCGCACTCAGAGGGACAGAAAGGTTTGGGAGGTAAAATTAATGTTAAAATGTAATGCAATTTGTAATGGTTTAAATAAGGACAGAGAGTTTTTGTCACATTATCACTTAGTTGATTAACCTTTCCAACAGACCCAGGAGCATCGTAAATACCTCTAAATCCTCAGAGGAAGAGTGCAATTTACCACTGACTGATCAAAGTATCTGGATCTGGACTGCATTCTGTTATGTGATTTCCATGCTAAACAATGTAATGTGTACGTGTATATAAGAAAGATGTTTTCATATTTATCTGTATAACACGCCTGAGGAAGAGACCTAAGGTCTTGAAAGCTTGCATTTAAATCTGCTTAGTTAGCCAATAAAAGGTATCAAAAACTATATCTGCCAACTGGAACTAAACAGAGACCCCTTGTGCGCCTGGGTTGATAGCCGAACTGCATCATGCTGACGTTTCTTGTCCTGCCTGATACAGGTCTCCCTATACCCTCTGTATGAGCAGTGAAAACCAGACACACTGAGCATCTGAAGTAAAAACACTGTGCAGGAGTCCACTTCAAGCAATTAGATGGTTTTCCAAATTATTTAAATAATGATAATACGTGTGAGATAGCTGAGATGGTTAATTCACCAGCTGTAGAATCTGTTTACCCTTGTGGAGTAGATAAAACGAGTACCAGGATATACGGTAATTGAAAATGATGAAACAATATCGGTGCCTCCTTCCTGGTAAAATACGTTCATTAAAAAAATAAATAAATATCTGTTTATTTCAAAATTGTGATTAAATATATTGAATTTGAACATAATCATTTCTGTAATTTTTGTTTCACTTCAGTTATATTAATTTGAACTTCTGAAATGATATTGAATTTCAGATCCAAATTTGAAAAATATACTCCATAGAGCTTACAATCTACCCATCTGGGTGAGACCAGATTGTAAATAAATTTAATATTGGGCATTTACCACCAGCTTGTAAATGAATGTCATACTGGTACTGTGAAAAATACTGGGAACATTGCACCCGGGATCTGATTTAATTTAATACTGTTCCCATGAAACCAGACTTTAAATTATTTTAATAATGACCACGTGAAACCTGTGTATAAAATTTAATTTAAACTGGCCATGTGAGTCGGGCCTGTGAATTTAATACTGGCCATAAGAGACCATCCTGTGAATTTAATTTAATACTGGTCATGTGAGAACACTCTGTCAGTTAAATAATGGCCACATGAGACCAGCCTGTGAATTTAATTTAATACAGTCCACATGAGACCAGCCTGTGAATTTAATTTAATACAGTCCACATGAGACCAGCCTGTGAATTGAATTTAATACTGGCCACGTGAGACCAGCCTGTGGCCACGTGAGACCAACATGTGTGTTTAATTTAATACTAACCACTCTGTGAATTGAATTTAATACTGGCCACGTGAGACCAGCCTGTCGCCACGTGAGACCAACCTGTGTGTTTAATTTAATACTAACCACTCTGTGAATTGAATTTAATACTGGCCATGTGAGACCAGCCTGTGAATTTAATTTAATACTGGCCATGTGAGACCAGCCTGTGAATTTAATTTAATACTGGCGACGTGAGAACACTCTGTCAGTTTAATACTGGCCACGTGAGATCAGCCTGTGAATTTAATTTAATACTGGCCACGAGACCAGCCTGTGAATTGAATTTAATACTGGCCACATGAGACCAGCCTGTGAATTTAATTTACTTCTGGCCACGTGAGACCAGCCTGTCACTTGATGTGTGTGCTCGCTCATTTCCGTAGCTTGGATGAGATGCTCTGCATGTCAAGCATTTGAAGCTTGTGCTGCTCTGCATGTTCAGTGCTCCGTAGTCTTGAACTGTGTCTCTCCCCCACAGATGGCGCGGGTTTGCTGGTGGTTCTTCTTTTCTAAGGTGATTGAACTGCTGGACACGGTGAGTACAGAAGATAAATTATCTCTGATTACCCCTTCCCCTGTATCCCATACATTCCTGCTTAATCCAGCACAAAACACCCGACATCCCCAAAATAGTACCCCAAACCATGGTCACCTTGTTCCTCACTCACTGTCTCCTCCCCTCTCACACAAATACTTTTTCTCTCTCAAACACAAATGTTTTCTTCTCTCTTGTACATGTTTCTCTTTTCTTACACCGACTTCTCTCCCCCCAGACATATTGTCATACATCACTTGTTACTGTGTTTTGCACATGTTGTTCCTCTCATTTGCTCTCTCCGTTTGGCTTTCTAACACCTTCTTCTACTCACTTTACCTGACACATTGTCACTCTCTGTCTTTACGACCAGTCCTTCCTGCTCACTCAGACATTTTTTCATTCTTTTGTTTTTCTACATTTTCTAAGACAATTTTCCTCTGTATCTCTCCTTGACCCCTGTCTTGCTTACCTTATCTTCGGTCTCACACTTTGTTCCTTCCTTTGTCACCACTTTATTCCTCCCTCTTACTTACCCTGTTTTTTCCTTTTTCCAGATCTTTTTTATCATGAGAAAGAAGTTTAATCAGATCTCATTCCTCCATGTGTATCACCACGCAACCATGATTTTCAACTGGTGGGCTGGAGTCAAGTATGTGGCAGGAGGGCAGGGTAATTATCCACCAATTTACAGCATAACTAATTATTACCCTAATTGATCCAGCCCTACCCCCTTTCCCCTACAGCATTACCACAAATAAGTGAGTGGTATCTACTTATAACCACAGATGAGAGAGCATCATCGTCTCATTCCTCATCTGAGACCCAGAAGAACTTTATTTCTTCCCCAGCTGGGAGATCAGTATATTTTTATACCCAGTCTTACACCCAGTGATACCTTTTTATTACCCCAGCTGAGAGCATCATCTGCTCATACCCGGTCTGAAACCCAGCAGAACTTTATTACTACTGCAGCTGAGAGATTAGTATCTTCTCATACCCCTACTGAGACTCAGTAGCACATTTTTACAACCCCAGCTGAGAGCATCATCTTCTCATACCCTGTCTGAGACCCAACAGAATCTTCTCACTACCTCAGCTGAGAGCAGCATCTTCTCATACCCTATCTGAGACTTGGCAGAACCTTCTTATACCCCAGCTGATGACAGACCTTCCCACACCAGCAAAGAGATAGCAGTGCCCCCAAACAAGGAACAGGTGCTTCCACCTCAGCAAAAGGACAGTTAGGGCCATGGGAGGGGTTATGGCAGATAGGATTCCTTGTTTGGAGATGTAAATCTGATACTGAAAAGAGTAGGGCCCCACAGTTATAATACAACCCCTCCCACCACAATAGAGTGATAACACCCCCCCCCCAACTGAGGAAACAGTCTACCCAATGGTGAACTGTTTCCTCCACTAAATGAAGAAGAGCTTACAATCCTTCTCATCTGCCCAAAATTATAACCATCCATGGGTGTCCCATTACGTGGGTGAGAGACATAAACTACTTCCTCCACCTGCTGTTACAGTGAGGAGTGGTGCTTAATACTCCTCCCTGGATGAGAGCGATCTGCTCCACCTCTCCACATCCTGGAACAGAGACAGCTATGTCTCTTCTCCTAATCCAGGGTCCCACTGTTCAAACCGTCATGTCTCCTCTCCTACCTGAGGTTGACTGTTGTGCTTCCTCTCCCCCCCTGGGTAAGATGCAGCTTCTCAGGTGAGCAATAACATTGCCTCATCCTTAACTCCACTTGTGACCATAGACACCTGCATCCCCCACCTGTACTCACAGAAAACTGAGTCTCCCAGTTCTGCCCCATTTTACAGACTTTAGTGCCTCCTCCTGTCAAATAGACATGACCATGCATGCCTCCTGCTATAGTTATTCACAATCTCTGTGTATGTTACATTAACTCTTTCTGCTCCACAGCCTTTTTCATCGGCATGCTGAACTCCTTTGTTCACATCTTCATGTATCTATATTATGCACTCGCTGTGCTGGGACCAGAGGTGCAGAAGTATCTGTGGTGGAAACGTTACCTTACATTGCTTCAGCTGGTAAATACACTGCATCTTATCTCCTTATTTTGTCTACATATACTGGCTGAATCATGAAACATTTAATCCAATAGAGTTGAAGACATGAGTTGATTGTGGTGGATATTGGGGTGACACACAGTGGACTTCATGATGGTGGTATATGCGTGACAGTGTGCAGGACCTCTGGGTGATATTCTTTGCGTTTCATTATTGTGGACCTTGGGGTGACAGTAAGTGTGAAGGTTTGATGGACCTCATAGCAATTGTCTGTCTCCTGCAATTTTGTGTGTCTCCATTTGACAGTCTGTGCGTTACTGTATGTGATATTTTGGTGGACTTCAGGGTGAAGATCTGTGTGTGTGACAATATGAAAAACTTTAAGATGATGCAGTGTGTGTGTGTGTGATGGTATGGTGTACCAGGGGTTGGTGGTATACATGACAGCGTGGTGGACTTCAAGGTGATGGCCTGTGTGTATGACAGAGTCTTGGACCTGAGGCTGGTGGCATTTTCGTAATGGTGTACTGGATCTGTTGCAGGTAGTAAGTGCATGAAGATGTGCTGGACCTCATGGTTATAGTCTAAGAATATTCCTCCTTTTCCTTACAGACTCAGTTTGGAGCCATTGCTCTGCATTCTGGATACAACCTTGTGACAGACTGTCCATTCCCTGATGGATTTAATGGAGCTGTCTTTGCCTACATCCTCACCCTCATCATCCTCTTCCTCAACTTCTACTACCAGACCTATCTGCGTGGGTCTCCTAAGAAGAAGGTGTAAACCAAAAGGTGCTCGGATACCTCAGAAACAGGACAGAAAGACTACTTCATGTACCAAACAGGAAAGCAGATTCATCAATATCGAGAAGAGAGGCAACAGAGAACCTCATGTAGAACAGGGATACTGGGGAGATCAGATGGTTCAGATACAAAAGAGGGAGTATAGTGTGTGAGAGAACGTGATGCAGAGCACAAGGAGATAGCGAAGAACAGATGATTCTTACAGATGACAGCGACTAAATACCGAGTCTCAAATAGAGTTGTGAGACGTCAAGAAGAGCAAAGGGGCTATAGGATGTAGGAGAACCTCATTTAGAGCACAAAGACATTGGGGAGACCATATGATTCATACAGAAGAGAATGTCTAAATACCATATAGAGATGGGGGACATTAGGAAGAGCAGATAGGTGATACAGAGAAGAGGGGCTATAGGATGAGGGAGAATTTCGGGTTGAGAACAAGGACACCAGGAAGATCAGACATCCAGTATGTGCAGTAGGTAGCCTAGAAGTATCGTATTTAGTGACCAGGTGTCCCCAGTCCATGTACATCATTTCCATACAGTGCACAAGATGGAGGGGCCCGGTGGCATGCTGGAGCATAGTAATATCATTCATATGCAGTGAGACTGATAGACTAAGAAGGCCTGGAGCAATTCTGTAACAAATCAGCTGCACTAATGAAAATATCCCAAATGTCCACTGATTTAAATGGAGACCTCCATGCATTCAATGGTTAATGTAACACCAATAATGCCCTGCGGCTACATAGTCATCAATCCCCTGTACTCCATAAAGCCTCTGAAAAAATGCTGTTTTGTGAGGTCTAAAATGTACCCCGACATGTACTGTCCGTGGGCCCCCATTACAAAAACAATCTGTGTAGAAGTCTCAGAAGTGATAGTGTTTTATTGTCTGTTAATGGGCCACAGATATCAGCCTGTCTCAATGGAAGAGCAGTGGGCACTGATCCCAATATATCAGCATCGTTATCTCTGCACAAACAGTTAACAAACTGTGCCTGTACAGGACCATTTACATCTGTTATATTACAGGTTTAGGGTCCGATCTTATGGATCCAAACAATAAATGCATTTTACAGATTCTAGCTGGATGTAAGGGACATTTAAACCCAATTTTGTTTTTTGTTCTAGTGTTCCTTTAAACATCTGATTTAAAGTCATTTAAATTTTGATATCTTCACTATGGTACAGTTTATTTACACCAGAATTGCTCAATTTATTACATCAGCCCCATTGTTGGGTCACACAGAGTTAAGGCAGTGCCCAGAGGCACAAAGCAATGGTCCTGGGGTGCACATGAGTCTGTAGACTGCACTGGAGTCTTGGGGAGCACATGAGTCTGTAGACTGCACCGGAGTCTTGGGGAGCACATGGGTCTGTAGACTGCACTGTAGACTTGGGTAGGACATAGGTCTGTAGACTGCACTGGAGTCCTGGGTAGGACATGGGTCTGTAGACTGCACTGGAGTCTTGGGGAGCACATGGGTCTGTAGACTGCACTGGAGTCTTGGGGAGCACATGGGTCTGTAGACTGGACTGTAGTCCCTGGTAGGACATGGGTCTGTAGACTGCACTGTAGTCCCTGGTAGGACATGGGTCTGTAGACTGCACTGTAGTCCCTGGTAGGACATGAGTCTGTAGACTGCACTGTAGTCCCTGGTAGGACATGGGTCTGTAGACTGCACTGTAGTCCCTGGTAGGACATGGGTCTGTAGACTGCACTGTAGTCCCTGGTAGGACATGGGTCTGTAGACTGGACTGTAGTCCCTGGTAGGACATGGGTCTGTAGACTGCACTGTAGTCCCTGGTAGGACATGGGTCTGTAGACTGCACTGTAGTCCCTGGTAGGACATGGGTCTGTAGACTGCACTGTAGTCCCTGGTAGGACATGGGTCTGTAGACTGCACTGTAGTCCCTGGTAGGACATGGGTCTGTAGACTGCACTGGAGTCCCTGGTAGGACATGGGTCTGTAGACTGGACTGTAGTCCCTGGTAGGACATGGGTCTGTAGACTGGACTGGAGTCCCTGGTAGGACATAGGTCTGTAGACTGCACTGTAGTCCCTGGTAGGACATAGGTCTGTAGACTGGACTGTAGTCCCTGGTAGGACATGGGTCTGTAGACTGCACTGTAGTCCCTGGTAGGACATGGGTCTGTAGACTGCACTGTAGTCCCTGGTAGGACATGAGTCTGTAGACTGCACTGTAGTCCCTGGTAGGACATGGGTCTGTAGACTGCACTGTAGTCCCTGGTAGGACATGGGTCTGTAGACTGCACTGGAGTCCCTGGTAGGACATGGGTCTGTAGACTGGACTGTAGTCCCTGGTAGGACATGGGTCTGTAGACTGGACTGGAGTCCCTGGTAGGACATAGGTCTGTAGACTGCACTGTAGTCCCTGGTAGGACATAGGTCTGTAGACTGGACTGTAGTCCCTGGTAGGACATGGGTCTGTAGACTGCACTGTAGTCCCTGGTAGGACATGGGTCTGTAGACTGCACTGTAGTCCCTGGTAGGACATGAGTCTGTAGACTGCACTGGAGTCTTGGGGAGCACATGAGTCTGTAGACTGCACTCTAGTCCTGGGTAGGACATGAGTCTGTAGACTGCACTGTAGTCTTGGGTAGGACATGGGTCTGTAGACTGCACTGTAGTCCTGGGTAGGACATGGGTCTGTAGACTGCACTGGAGTCTTCGGTAGGACATGGGTCTGTAGACTGCACTGGAGTCTTGGGGAGAACATGGGTCTGTAGACTGGACTGGAGCCTTACTGAGCATGAGTCTGAATGGACACACACACAGACAAGTACACCTTATACACAGGCACATGCACCCTCATACACAGCTCTTATAATCTTGACCCCTGGTTCTCAGACATGTGTGGTGGAAGCTTCCACTTAAGGGGACATTTATTGTAAATGAAGATTTTGAAAAGAACATAACTGTTGAATTTCTAATGTACTTTATGGAAATTGTGATACACAACATGCTCTTTATTCTCCTTCTGATTGTGATATACAGGAACTCAACATGCTCTTTATTCTCCTTCTGATTGCGGGATACAGGAATATGACGTGCTCTTTATTCTCCTTCTGATTGCGGGATACAGGAACATGATGTGCTCTTTATTCTCCTTCTGATTGTGGGATACAGGAACATGATGTGCTCTTTATTCTGCTTCTGATTGTGGGATACAGGAACATGATGTGCTCTTTATTCTGCTTCTGATTGTGGGATACAGGAACATGATGTGCTCTTTATTCTGCTTCTGATTGTGGGATACAGGAACATGATGTGCTCTTTATTCTGCTTCTGATTGTGGGATACAGGAACATGACATGCCCTTTATTCACCTTCTAATTGCGGGATACAGGAACACGACGTGCTCTTTATTCACCTTCTGATTATGTGATACAGTAACACAATGTGCTCTTTAGTCTCCTTCTGATTGTTGGATACAGGAACACGATGTGCTCTTTATTCTCCTTCTGATTGTGATATACAGGAACAGGACATGCTCTTTATTATCCTTCTGATTGTGGGATACAGAACATGACGTGCTCTTTATTCTCCTTCTGATTGTGGGATACAGAACATGACGTGCTCGTTATTATCCTTCTGATTGTGGGATACAGAACATGACGTGCTCTTTATTCTCCTTCTGATTGTGGGATACAGAACATGACGTGCTCTTTATTCTCCTTCTGATTGTGGGATACAGGAACATGATGTGCTCTTTATTTCCCTTTTGATTGTGGGATACAGGAATATGACATGCTCTTTATTCTCCTTCTGATTGTTGGATACAGGATCACGATGTGCTCTTTATTCACCTTCTGATTGTGGGATACAGGAACATGATGTGCTCTTTAGTCTCCTTCTGGTTGCGTGATACAGGAACACAATATGCTCTTTATTCTCCTTCTGATTGCGGGATACAAGAATACGACGTGCTCTTTATTTACTTTCTGATTGCGGGATACAGGAACATGATGTGCTCTTTATTCTCCTTCTGATTGTGGGATACAGGAACACAATATGCTCTTTATTCTCCTTCTGATTGTGGGTTACAGGAATATGATGTGCTCTTTATTTTCCTTCTGATTGTGGGATACAGGAACATGATGTGCTCTTTATTCTCCTTCTGATTGTGGGATACAGGAACATGATGTGCCCTTTATTCTGCTTCTGATTGCGGGATACAGGAACATGATGTGCCCTTTATTCTCCTTCTGATTGCGGGATACAGGAACATGATGTGCTCTTTATTCTCCTTCTGATTATGGGATACAAGAACATGATGTGCTCTTTTTTCTCCTTCTGATTGTGGGATACAAGAACATGAAGTGCCATTTATTCTCCTTCTGATTGTGGGATACAGGAACATGATGTGCTCTTTATTCTCCTTCTGATTGTGGGATACAGGAACATGACATGCTCTTTATTCTCCTTCTGATTGTGGGATACAAGAACATGACGTGCTCTTTATTCTTCTTCTGATTGTGGGATACAGGAACATGACATGCTCTTTATTCTCCTTCTGATTGTGGGATACAAGAACATGACGTGCTCTTTATTCTCCTTCTGATTGTGGGATACAAGAACATGACATGCTCTTTATTCTTCTTCTGATTGTGGGATACAGGTACATGACATGCTCTTTATTCTCCTTCTGATTGTGGGATACAGGAACATGATGTGCCCTTTATTCTGCTTCTGATTGTTATATATAGGAACATGACATGCTCTTTATTCTCCTTCTGATTGCGGGATACAGGAACATGATGTGCTCTTTATTCTCCTTCTGATTGCGGGATACAGGAACATGATGTGCTCTTTATTCTCCTTCTGATTGCGGGATACAGTAACATGATGTGCTCTTTATTCTCCTTCTGATTGTGGGATACAAGAACATGACATGCTCTTTATTCTCCTTCTGATTGTGGGATACAGGAACATGACATGCTCTTTATTCTCCTTCTGATTGTGGGATACAGGAACATGATGTGCTCTTTATTCTCCTTCTGATTGTGGGATACAGGAACATGATGTGCTCTTTATTCTCCTTCTGATTGTGGGATACAAGAACATGACGTGCTCTTTATTTACTTTCTGATTGCGTGATACAGAAACATGACATGCTCTTTATTCTCCTTCTGATTGCGGGATACAGGAACACAATGTGCTCTTTATTCACCTTCTGGTTGCGGGATACAGGAACACAATATGCTCTTTATTTACCTTCTGATTACAGTATTCAGGAACATGATGTGCTCTTTATTCTCCTTCTGATTGCGGGATACAAGAACATTACGTGATCTTTTACTTTCTGATTGCGGGATACAGGAACATGACGTGCTCTTTATTCTCTACTTCTGATTGTGGGATACAGGAACACGATGTGCTCTTTATTCTCCTTCTGATTGCGGGATACAGGAACATGACGTGCTCTTTATTCTCCTTCTGATTGTGGGATACAGGAATATGACGTGCTCTTTATTCTCCTTCTGATTGCGGGATACAGGAACATGATGTGCTCTTTATTTTCCTTCTGATTGTGGGATACAGGAACATGACGTGCTCTTTATTCTTCTTCTGATTGTGGGATACAGGAACATGACATGCTCTTTATTCTCCTTCTGATTGTGGGATACAGGAACATGATGTGCCCTTTATTCTGCTTCTGATTGTTATATATAGGAACATGACATGCTCTTTATTCTCCTTCTGATTGCGGGATACAGGAACATGATGTGCTCTTTATTCTCCTTCTGATTGCGGGATACAGGAACATGATGTGCTCTTTATTCTCCTTCTGATTGCGGGATACAGGAACATGATGTGCTCTTTATTCTCCTTCTGATTGTGGGATACAAGAACATGACATGCTCTTTATTCTCCTTCTGATTGTGGGATACAGGAACATGACATGCTCTTTATTCTCCTTCTGATTGTGGGATACAGGAACATGATGTGCTCTTTATTCTCCTTCTGATTGTGGGATACAGGAACATGATGTGCTCTTTATTCTCCTTCTGATTGTGGGATACAAGAACATGACGTGCTCTTTATTTACTTTCTGATTGCGTGATACAGAAACATGACATGCTCTTTATTCTCCTTCTGATTGCGGGATACAGGAACACAATGTGCTCTTTATTCACCTTCTGGTTGCGGGATACAGGAACACAATATGCTCTTTATTCTCCTTCTGATTACAGTATTCAGGAACATGATGTGCTCTTTATTCTCCTTCTGATTGCGGGATACAAGAACATTACGTGATCTTTTACTTTCTGATTGCGGGATACAGGAACATGACGTGCTCTTTATTCTCCTTCTGATTGTGGGATACAGGAACACGATGTGCTCTTTATTCTCCTTCTGATTGTGGGATACAAGAACATGACGTGCTCTTTATTTACTTTCTGATTGCGTGATACAGAAACATGACATGCTCTTTATTCTCCTTCTGATTGCGGGATACAGGAACACAATGTGCTCTTTATTCACCTTCTGGTTGCGGGATACAGGAACACAATATGCTCTTTATTCTCCTTCTGATTACAGTATTCAGGAACATGATGTGCTCTTTATTCTCCTTCTGATTGCGGGATACAAGAACATTACGTGATCTTTTACTTTCTGATTGCGGGATACAGGAATATGACGTGCTCTTTATTCTCCTTCTGATTGTGGGATACAGGAACACGATGTGCTCTTTATTCTCCTTCTGATTGTGGGATACAGGAACATGACGTGCTCTTTATTCTCCTTCTGATTGCGGGATACAGGAACATGACGTGCTCTTTATTCACCTTCTGATTGCGGGATACAGGAACATGACGTGCTCTTTATTCTCCTTCTGATTGTGGGATACAGGAACATGACGTGCTCTTTATTCTCCTTCTGATTGTGGGATACAGGAACATGACGTGCTCTTTATTCTCCTTCTGATTGTGGGATACAGGAATGTGTGTGTACATTGTCTTTTCCCTTTGATGGGAAAGTAACAGCAACTAATGTTAACCCCCACTAACATTTAGTATAGCCAGAAATTCCTTATGGCCCCTGTGAATTTTGCCCTTGTGTCTTTTTTGGGTAGAGAATATCATCAGTCAGTCGTGTACGTCAGGTTCATGTGGACAGACATGATGTCTGCTGGGAGGTTTCTGAAACTGAAGCAGACAGAGTGCAGGAGTGTATTTTAACCTTTTAAACATCAATTGCTTCTCAATTCATTGCGCATCCTTCAAAGGTTAAGGATCAGAGGGGTGAAGAATGCACTGAGAAGCAATGCGCTGCACATCCATCTGGTACTTAAAGGGTTAAGTTTACACGTGCAGTGGGCCGAGTTTGTATCCTGTGGCCCTGCCAGTAACTGTCATGTCCGTCCCCATGGACTTAAAAGTCCAGGATTTATTGAAACGGTTATCTCTTGGCGCAAGGAAAAACATCTGAGGGGCCATTAGGATTTTCATGCCCTAGTAAGGAAAGTGCAGAGATACTATATTGAGAGGTTACTTTCCGTTTGCTCTTTACCAGTGACCTATAAGATGAAATAAGTGCCCTGAAAATTAAAATATTCAAAGTTATAACAGTTCAAACTGTGAGGAAGTGAGTTACAGCTTCATTACTTCCTGATGTTTCAAACTACCAGGAAGTGATGATGCTGGGACTCTCACATTCTATGGAGAACTGAAGCCAGTGACTCCCTCTCCCATAGAATGCAATACAATAAGCTATAGGGGAACTTTGTGACCACTAGGAAGTAATGTAAATAAAAACACAACAGTTTGAAATGTAATGACTCTGGAAAGACACATCTCACAGATATGACAGCATATAGTGGAAAAAGCTCTACAATATGTGTGTGTGTGTTTTACTAAAAAAAGTTGACTCCTCCTTTTAACATTGGCTTATGGAAACATCTTTGTCTTTTTAATTAAGATATGATATGTCTGTTTCTAGACAATTCCTTCTGTCAAATTCAGAGTTGCTTATTCCTCTGGGATATATTTTATATAATATAATTTTTAGGGATGGGTGACAATTTCTGTCTCAAAAGCAAAACAATTAAAAAAAAAAAGCACTTCCAGCTGAGTAGCGAAATTTCCTGTGAAAAGTGCAGATTCTCCTCTTTTTTTCCTCCTTGAGCCTATACTGTGTACTGGTATCCATAGAACCACACATAGTGACCCCCAGCCTTGTCCCACTGCACTGGTATCCATAGACCCACACATACTGACCAACAACCTTATCCTACTGCACTGGTATCCATAGAACCACACATACTGACCCCCAGCCTTGTCCCACTGCACTGGTATCCATAGACCCACACAAACTGACCCACAGCCTTGTCCCACTGCACTGGTATCCATAGACCCACACAAACTGACCCACAGCCTTGTCCTACTGCTCTGGTATCCATAGAATCACCCATACTGATCCCCAGCCTTGTCCTACTGCACTGGTATCCATAGAACCACACATACTGACCCCCAACCTTGTCCTACTGCACTGGTATCCATAGAACCACACATACTGACCCCTAGCCTTGTCCCACTGCACTGATATCCATAGAACCACACATAGTGACCCCCAGCCTTGTCCCACTGCACTGGTAGCCATAGAACCACACATACTGACCAACAACCTTATCCTACTGCACTGGTATCCATAGACCCACACATACTGACCCCCAGCCTTGTCCCACTGCACTGGTATCCATAGACCCACACATACTGACCCCCAGCCTTGTCCCACTGCACTGGTATCCATATAACCACACATACTGATCCCCAGCCTTGTCCTACTGCACTGGTATCCATAGAACCGCACATACTGACCCACAGCCTTGTCCCACTGCACTGGTATCCATAGAACCACACATACTGACCTCCAGCCTTGTACCACTGCACTGGTATCCATAGAACCACACATACTGACCCCCAGCCTTGTCCTACTGCACTGGTATCCATAGAACCACACATACTGATCCCCAGCCTTGTCCTACTGCACTGGTATCCATAGAACCACACATACTGACCCCCAGCCTTGTCCCACTGCACTGGCATCCAGAGAACCACACATACTGACCCACAGCCTTGTCCCACTGCACTGGTATCCATAGAACCATACATACTGACCCCCAGCCTTGTCCCACTGTTCTGGTATCCATAGAACCACACATACTGACTCCCAGCCTTGTCCTACTGCACTGGTATCCATAGAACCACACATACTTACCTCCCAGTCTTGTCCTACTGCACTGGTATCCATAGAACCACACATACTGACCCCCCAGTCTTGTCCTACTGCACTGGTATCCATAGAACCACACATACTGACCCCAGCCTTGTCCCACTGCACTGGTATCCATAGAACCACACATACTGACCTCTAGCCTTGTCCTACTGCACTGGTATCCATAGAACCACACATACTGACCACCCAGCCTTGTCCTACTGCACTGGTATCCATAGAACCACACATACTGACCCCTAGCCTTGTCCTACTGCACTGGTATCCATAGAACCACACATACTGACCCCTAGCCTTGTCCTACTGCACTGGTATCCATAGAACCACACATACTGACCCCCAGCCTTGTCCTACTGCACTGGTATTCATACAACTACACAAACTGACCCCCAGCCCTGTCTCACTACACTGGTATCCATAGAACCACACATACTGACCTCTAGCCTTGTCCTACTGCACTGGTATCCATAGAACCACACTGTCACGGTTTTTGATGAACACTCAGACAAGACATGTAAGGTTAAAATATCTTTATTGAAAATAAAGTACGAACAGCATAAACGTTCATACCCACACAAGCCTGTCTTACAATACACAATACACAGCATAAACGTTCATACCCACACAAGCCTGTCTTACAATACACAATACACAGCATAAACATTCATACCCACACAAGCCTGTCTTACAATACACAATACACAGCATAAACGTTCATACCCACACAAGTACTGTCTTACAATACACAATGGTAGGTAGGTACAGTATATCAACAATGAACAGACAAGTAGCAAGTTCCCTAGAGAGCTAGGGTGAGGAGTAAGCAGTGACCTGCTGATGTAGACACTGGACCTTAGAACTCTAGGGATGACTGGAAGCCCAAGACCAATGGATACTGGCAACTTAGACCCTAGAACGCTAGGGTAACCAATGGCACACGGACCACGAGTACTGGCACAAGCCAGATCAGTCAGCAACAGAATCGGAACAGATCAGGATACGCAGGAACGTTGTCAGTCAGGCCAGGTCATACACAAACAAAGCAGCAGCAGGAACTAGCGCTAAGTACAGGTACACCACAAAAGGGCACTTGTCTACTGACATGACGGTATAAAAAGGTTTGGCCCTGGGTGGAGTCAATTACAAGGACCAATAAGAAATGCGGCAGTCAAAACAAGGAAGTAAGAATGTCGCCGCCCGCAACCAGGAGCATGGGCACTGTGATACACCTACAAGTAACTGATTCCTATCCTGATATTAACTACACACCTGTCTCTCCTCTCACTATAACACTTACAGGTAACTGATTCCTATCCTGATATTAATTACACACCTGTCTCACCTCTCACTATAACACCTACAAGTAACTGATTCCTATCCTGATATTAACTACACACCTGTCTCTCCTCTCACTATAACACCTACAAGTAACTGATTCCTATCCTGATATTAACTACACACCTGTCTCTCCTCTCACTATAACACTTACAGGTAACTGATTCCTATCCTGATATTAACTACACACCTGTCTCACCTCTCACTATAACACCTACAGGTAACTGATTCCTATCCTGATATTAACTACACACCTGTTTCACCTCTCACTATAACACCTACAGGTAACTGATTCCTATCCTTATATTAACTACACACTTGTCTATCCTCTCACTGTATCACCTACAGGTACATGATTCCTATCCTGATATTAACTACACACTGGTCTCTCCTCTCACTGTATCACCTACAGGTAACTGATTCCTATCCTGATATTAACTACACACCTGTTTCACCTCTCAC
The DNA here is from genome assembly GCA_037306005.1 of Rhinophrynus dorsalis. NCBI lineage: Eukaryota > Metazoa > Chordata > Amphibia > Anura > Rhinophrynidae > Rhinophrynus > Rhinophrynus dorsalis. Next base: position 8,764,159 of record CM074725.1, read on the forward strand.
TATAACACCTACAGGTAACTGATTCCTATCCTTATATTAACTACACACTTGTCTATCCTCTCACTGTATCACCTACAGGTACATGATTCCTATCCTGATATTAACTACACACTGGTCTCTCCTCTCACTGTATCCCCTACAGGTAACTGATTCCTATAGTGGTATTAACTACACACCTGCCTCACCTCTCACTAGAACACCTACAGGTAACTGATTCCTATCCTGATATTAACTACACACCTGTTTCACCTCTAACTATAACACCTACAGGTAACTTGTTCCTATCCTGGTAATTACACACCTGTCTCACCTCTCACTGTAACACCTACAGGTAACTGATTCCTATCCTGATATTAACTACACACCTTTCTCACCTCTCAATATAACACCTACAGGAAACTGATTCCTATCCTGATATTAACTACTCACCTGTCTCACCTCTCACTATAACACCTACAGGTAACTGATTCCTATCCTGATATTAACTACACACCTGTCTCACCTCTCACTATAACATCTACAGGTAACTGATTCCTATCCTGATATTAACTACACACTGGTCTCTCCTCTCACTGTATCACCTACAGGTACATGATTCCTATCCTAATATTAACTACACACTGGTCTCTCCTCTCACTGTATCACCTACAGGTAACTGATTCCTATAGTGGTATTAACTACACACCTGTTTCACCTCTCACTATAACACCTACAGGTAACTGATTCCTATCCTGATATTAACTACACACCTGTCTCACCTCTCACTATAACACCTACAGGTAACTTGTTCCTATCCTTGTAATAACTACACACCTGTCTCTCCTCTCACTATAACACCTACAGGTAACTTGTTCCTATCCTGGTAATTACACACCTGTCTCACCTCTCACTGTAACACATACAGGTAACTGATTCCTATCCTGATATTAACTACATATCACGGTGCCCGTGATCTGTATGCTGGCGACATTACTACTTCCTGTGTTGACCTTGCTGAGTTCTTATAGGCTGCTGGCGTATGTCCTGTCCAGCACTAGCCTTTTTAACCTCAGTCCTGTCATTCCGTGGGCGCCCTTTCGTGGTGTTCCTGTACCTGGCGTTTGTTCTGCTGTTGGTTTCCTGCTCCGTGTATGACCCGGTTTTGCCTGACCTCACCTCTGTCTCTGACTCCGTGACCGTTGCTGACTAGGACTGGCTGACTACCCGCTTCGTTGCTGACTAGGACTGGCTGACTAACCGATCTGTGTACCAACTCTGGCCGTGGCAGACTACCCGCTCCGGTGCTGACTAAGGTTTGGCTGACTCTGCTCTTGTCTTATTGTCTGTGGCAGACTACCTGACCTATTACTTATTGGTCCGGTTATTACCCCTCCTTGTACCATCTCCGGCAGGGGCTGTCCTCTCAATCCATTGTTGCCTTTGCCCTGCCGGTATCTGCCACTGTTGCGTTGCTTGAGTCTGTCAGCGTTGCCTATATACAGGTCAGTATTGCCGTGCAGTCCCTGCTTGTGCTGTTTCCCTTGAGCCTGTCTGTGCTGCCTCCGATACTCTAGTCCTCTGAGACTATACCTTGCCAGTGCCTGTCGTGTTGCCTCCGGTTACGCTACCTTCTGTCACTGTGCATCACCAATGCGTGCATTTGTTGCATACGGTTGCGCTCTTCCCCAGACACTAGTGTTCTATTGGTGCCTGTATTCTGTTGCCTCCGGTTTCGCTCCTCCTCAGACTAGTGCTCTACCATTATTGTTTTGCTTTGCATCCTGACCTGTGCCAGATTTGGAAGTATCATGGTACTGTCTGGATCTGGGCCTGTGAAGGGTGACCTATGTCTTTATTTATTTTACCCTACTAACTTGTCTGAATGTTCTTACAAAACCGTGACACTACACACCTGTCTCACCTCTCATTATAACACCTACAGGTAACTGTTTCCTATCCTGATATTAATTACACACCTGTCTCACCTCTCACTATAACACCTACAGGTAACTGATTCCTATCCTGATATTAACTACACACCTGTCTCACCTCTCACTATAACACCTACAGGTAACTGATTCCTATCCTGATATTAACTACACACCTGTCTCACCTCTCACTATAACACCTACAGGTAACTGATTCCTATCCTGATATTAATTACACACCTGTCTCACCTCTCATTATAACACCTACAGGTAACTGTTTCCTATCCTGATATTAATTACACACCTGTCTCACCTCTCACTATAACACCTACAGGTAACTGATTCCTATCCTGATATTAATTACACACCTGTCTCACCTCTCACTATAACACCTACAGGTAACTGATTCCTATCCTGATATTAACTACACACCTGTCTCACCTCTCACTATAACACCTACAGGTAACTGATTCCTATCCTGGTAATTACACACCTGTCTATCCTCTCACTATAACACCTACAGGTAACTGTTTCCTATCCTGATATTAACTACACACCTTCTATCCTCTCACTATAACACCTACAGGTAACTGTTTCCTATCCTGATATTAACTACACACCTGTCTATCCTCTCACTATAACACCTACAGGTAACTGTTTCCTATCCTGATATTAATTACACACCTGTCTATCCTCTCACTATAACACCTACAGGTAACTGATTCCTATCCTGATATTAACTACACACCTGTCTCTCCTCTCACTATAACACCTACAGGTAACTGTTTCCTATCCTGATATTAACTACACACCTTCTATCCTCTCACTATAACACCTACAGGTAACTGTTTCCTATCCTGATATTAACTACACACCTGTCTATCCTCTCACTATAACACCTACAGGTAACTGTTTCCTACCCTGATATTAACTACACACCTGTCTCACCTCTCACTATAACACTTACAGGTAACCGATTCCTATCCAGATATTAACTACACACCTGTCTCACCTCTCACTATAACACCTACAGGTAACCGATTCCTATCCTGATATTAACTACACACCTGTCTCACCTCTCACTATGACACTTACAGGTAACTGATTCCTATCCTGATATTAACTACACACCTGTCTCACCTCTCACTATAACACTTACAGGTAGCCGATTCCTATCCAGATATTAACTACACACCTGTCTCACCTCTCACTATAACACCTACAGGTAACCGATTCCTATCCTGATATTAACTACACACCTGTCTCACCTCTCACTATGACACTTACAGGTAACTGATTCCTATCCTGATATTAACTACACACCTGTCTCACCTCTCACTATAACACCTACAGGTAACTGATTCCTATCCTGATATTACCCACACACCTGTCTCACCTCTCACTATAACACTTACAGGTAACCGATTCCTATCCTGATATTAACTACACACCTGTCTCACCTCTCACTATAACATCTACAGGTAACTGATTCCTATCCTGATATTACCCACACACCTGTCTCATCTCTCACTATAACATCTACAGGTAACCGATTCCTATCCTGATATTAACTACACACCTGTCTCACCTCTCACTATAACACTTACAGGTAACCGATTCCTATCCTGATATTAACTACACACCTGTCTATCCTCTCACTATAACACTTACAGGTAACTGATTCCTTCATATCACTCATATCCATATATTCATATCACTTCATATTCACAACTGATTCTATTCATATCACTAGATCCATTCAGGCAGGTGTATTGTTTATTAACTGAGACCAGCATCATCCAATTGCTCCCATTTGCATTAGAGCAGCAAGAGATGTATGTGAATAAATTAGTACCTTGCCTAGGGATCTATGGAGCCTTAATCCGTCTCTGATCCTGTGATACAAGCTGCAGACTAAGTCACCTGCTTAACCATGTCATGGAGTCATTCACATCCTTTATCCTGCTTCTAACATACGGCTCATATTCTAATGATCCCAAACTCCTCTTATATCTGAGTCCACTTACTGACTTACTGCTCTGAGAGGTACTTGTCTTCTAATTCTTCATTACAACACCTGATATTAACTACACACCTGTGTCACCTCTCACTATAACACCTACAGGTAACTGATTCCTATCCTGATATTAACTACACACCTGTCTCACCTCTCACTATAACACCTACAGGTAACTGATTCCTATCCTGATATTAACTACACACCTGTCTCACCTCTCACTATAAAACCTACAGGTAACAGGTTACTATCCTGATATTAACTATACACCTATCTCACCTCTCACTATAATATCTACAGGTAACTGATTCCTATCCTGATATTAATTACACACCTGTCTCACCTATCACATTAACACCTCCAGGTAACTGATTCCTATCCTGATATTAACTACACACCTGTCTCACCTCTCACTATAACACCTACAGGTAACTGATTCTTATCCTGATATTAACTACACACCTGTCTCACCGTTCACTACTACAGATAACTGATTCCTATCCTTATATTAACTACACACCTGTCTCACCTCTCACTATAACACCTACAGGTAAATGATTCCTATCCTGATATTAATTACACACCTGTCTCACCTCTCACTATAACACCCGCAGGTAACTGATTCCTATCCTGATATTAACTACACACCTGTCTCACCTCTCACTATAACACTTACAGGTAACTGATTTCTATCCTGATATTAACTACACACCTGTCTCACCTCTCACTATAACACCTACAGGTAACTGATTTCTATCCTGATATTAACTACACACCTGTCTCACCTCTCACTATAACACCTACAGGTAACTGATTTCTATCCTGATATTAACTGCACACTTGTCTCACCTCTCACTATAACACCTACAGGTAACTGATTCCTATCCTGATATTAACTACACACCTGTCTCACCTCTCACTATAACACCTACAGGTAACTGATTCCTATCCTGATATTAACTACACACCTGTCTCACCTCTCACTATAACATCTACAGGTACTGTGGGCCTTGATTATTTAAGGCTTTGAAGGTCAGCAGGCCAATTTTAAAATATGTTTGCCATTTAATTGGAAGCCAGTGCAGGGAGTGGAGAATGGGTGTTATGTGACATGAGAGAGTTTGATTGGTCAGTAGTCTGGCTGCTGTATTTTGTACTGTCTGTAGACGATGGAGTTCTTTTTCAGGGAGGCCCAAGTAAAGTGCACTGGAATAATGTTGGCATATCATCTGGTGGAATTAAGTGCTGTATCCTGAATGTGTTTCTCAGATGAAAGAAGGCAGATATTATGATGAAAGAAAGCTGATGTTTAAGTGACAGTCCAGAGTCAATTACCACTCCGAGATTTCGTACCTCTGTTGATCTAATGAGTTCAGAGCCTCCAAATTCCAGGCCAGTTGGGTGATCATGAGATATTCTTGTTTCCTGGGGTTCCCCTCACCAAGAGTAACTCTGTCTTGTTAGGCTTCACTTTTAGCCAACTAGCATTCATCCACTCTATGAGGTCTACTAAGCAACTGCTGATGAGGCATTTTGGGTCTTTAGTATCTGGAGCAAAGGAGAAGTAGAGTTGTGCGTCATTTGCATAGCAATGATATCCTAGGCCGTGTCTCCTGATGATGTCCCCCAGTGGTAGTAATTAAATTGAGAATAGCATGGGAGACAAGACAGAACCTTGTGGATCTCTGCATGCTAATTCTGTTGGTGCCGATGAGCAAGATCCTGATGTTACTGTCTGTGATCTACCAGTGAGGAAAGATTTAAACCAGTTAAGAACTGTGCCTCCTAGACCACAGATGTGCTGCAAGTGCTCTATTAAAATCCCATGGTCAATGGTGTCAAATGCGGCTGAGAGATCCAGGAGGATTAGGATGGAGTAATCACCTTTGTCTCTTGCCATAAGGAGATCATTTAGCACTCAGACTAGTGCTGTTTCTGTGCTGTGGCGGCATCTGAAACCTGACTGGGAGGGATCAAAGATGTTATAGCTTGATAGATGGGCCTTCAGCTGAGTTGCCATTACTTTTTCAATGATTTCCCCAGAAATGGAAGGTTGGATACTGATCTGTAATTTGTTTTGCAGTCTGGGTCTAGTGAGGGTTTCTTTAGGAGGGGTTTTACCACTGCTTCTTTTAGAGGATCCGGGAAGTTTCCAGTTTTTAGTGAACACTGCACTATATTTGTGAGATCTGGAGCGAGTGTTTCAGTGCATGAGGATATAAGACGAGTTGGGGCAGGGTCTAAGTCACACGTAGTGGGGCACAACTTTTGCATGGTTCTTTTAACTTCCTCTATATCCACATTTGTAAAAGTAGACCATAAACTGGGGGAATCTGGCGTTCCGCTGTTGTGGTTCAGTTGGGTAACTGGCTGGCCTGCTGTGATAGAGGCTCGGATGGAGGACATCTTGTCTGTGAAGAAGGTCACAAATTCTGCACACTTATCCAGAGAGAAGTTGGTGGGTATATACATGCATGCTGGTTTGCAGAGCCTTTCTACTGTGCAAAACAGTTGCCTGGGTCTGTTGCGGGAGAGTGTAATTTCGCGTGAGAAAAATGAAGATTTTTTTAAGATTTATCTTATATTGATATTCATTGAGGTGTTTGGTAAGAGTAGTGGGAGTTTCCTTGTTTTACTGATCAGGAAAATCTTTATAATATATAGGTTTTCATAAAAAAAGTTTCCTGCTCCTTTAATTACTTATATGTCCAGAAAGTCTCCTCTCCCTGTCTTCTTAGGCTTACGTTTCCATCAGAGGAGATGAAACATTCATAAGGAAGAAATTTCATACAAATCTCCAGGGCTGGATTTACATCTTAGGTGCCCTATGCAAGGACCCTATGTGCTCTTAGCTCCTCCCTTGGCCACACCCTCTGTCCTCTTACAAGTCCACTCCCAGTCCCATCCACTGCTCCCTGGTACCTCAAAATTATTTTTCTAAGCTGGAATCACCAGCAGCAGCTGATGTCCACTATTTATTTAAATGATGTGCTCTGTGGGAGATCTTGAGGGAGATTCACTAAGGTGTGATAAAGAGGTGATAACTTCTCCAGTGATATCACGTCTTCACTTCCTATGTTATTCTATAGATCCTATGCACTAAGATATCTCAAGTGGAAGAGGTCTTAGTGCATAGCCTCCAAAGATTAACACAGGAACTAGAGAAGTGATATCTCTGTCATCTCCCCTGTATCATGTCTTTATCACACTTTAGTGCATACCACCCCTTGAGTTATAGTCTATGGTTCTCCACAGTGATAGCAACAGAGCCATCTAGTGACTAGAAATGAAAGTTGCAGATTAATACAAATAAAATTGAGGTGTAAGACCTTCTGACTGAAAAGTCATCAATCAGTAGGTTTAACTCTGTTTATATAATCCTATATAATAATTCGCTAAAACATGTGTAATGACGCAGTCATGCGCAGTAGAGACTGCCTGTATCAGCCGTGCCGCGGGAAGTCTCTACTGCGCGTGACTGCCCTGCAACCGGCTGGCAGTGGCACTGTGGCCAGTGTAACAGGCTCTTCTGCTTGTATAATATAATATAGTAATGATTATCCTGACAACTAAAACAAAAGTACAGCTTTCTGTTCCTTCACGTTTTTGAGTGTTGGGGGGGGAATAAAATAAATCCACTTGCACCTGGTTGAGCATCTGTCCTCCTGACACCGAAGGGCCAAATGTGCAAATGAAGAGTGGTGCAATTCTGGAGCAAACCAAGTACACCACAGGAGAGAAATAACAATGCCCTTTGATTTAAATGCATCTTTTAACCATTTGAATGCTGGAGCGGTCTCTGATGAATTACCTAGCAGTGTGTTGAAGTCCTATCTAGCATTCAAAAGGTTAAAAGATACATTTAAATCAGCACAAAGTTGGGATTTTTTTTCCTAAGTGCAGTTGGTTTGCTCCAGAATTAATCCACTTTTTGGTTGTGAATATGACCCTGGGATTAAACCATCTGAGTGCCAGAGGGGTGTCTAATGCGCTGCTTTGAAATGCGTTAGGTACACCTCTGTCACTCAAAGAGTTAATAGGTGGCATGTGTGATGATCTTGTATATATAACAAGCTGGTGACCCGGTTATGCCAGCGGCCTATTGGCGCGTTTCGCCTTTTTGTCTGCTCCTTTGTTGTATTTGTTTCTTTTCTGGAGAACATTGCTCACTTTATAGTGAAATCTTCCCCATTTACTACAGCGAGGAAGAGTGAGATACGTCACTTACCTCCACCACCCGGGCATTCTGTACCGGCACACCGTGGCACTACTACTTTACTGATTACCGACTCGTTTCTTCTTATATCTATTTTACTATGAACCAGGACATGTGAATAAAGTCAGAATTGGACCGATTCTGGGGAAACTACAGAAATAAACTTTCCCCAAGCTCTCATTGAGTTAATCCTTTTAGTGCCAGAGTGATTTGCAACGCATTTCATAGCAATGTATTGCATATCCCTCTGGCACTCAGTGGGTTAAATGGAGTAGAGGCGTTAACCCTTTTAATGCAGTTGCATGTTATTATTATGGTGCAGCTGGTTTGTCTCAGAATTGTACCACTTTTACTTGGTATATCACCCTCAGTACAGTTCGAAGTGACTATACATTGTATCCTGGGGTATCTAGAATGGATAACTAACCATTTAACCTTTTGAGCGATAGAGGGCTAATAACTAGTGATGAGCGAGCATGCTCAGCCGAAGCTCGGTTCGGCTCGAGCATCGATCTGCTCGGCACATGGCGGTACTCGTACGAGTACCGCATGTGCTCGCCCGCCATGTTTGGGTCTCCTCCCCGCACGTTTCGCGGCTGCTGCGCAGCCAATAAACGTGCAGGGAGGCTCTGACATCAGTGTAATGCCAGCAGCCATCTTGGCTGCTGGCATTACACTGATTGGCTGGCCAGAACCCGTGATCGGGTGCTGTATAGCACCTGACCAGCGAGTTGGGCTCAGTCTTAGCCAGGGAGAGATGAGGATAGGAAGGGAAAGTCAGTGTAGGGAGAAGAAAAGCTATTTAAAAAAAAAAAAAGACCCAAAAGTCCTTTTTAGGAATACTGTGTGTGGGGGCAGCAGTTTATTTTGTGTGGGGGGGCAGAGATATAAAAAAAAAAACTTCACATATTCTGTTCACTGTGCCTAGCCGCAGATTAGCAGCACATTCTGTTTAGTGTGCAAAGTTGCAGATTAGAGCACATTCTGTTCAGTGTGCAAAGTTGCAGATTAGCAGCACATTCTTTTTAGTGTGCAAAGTTGCAGATTAGAGCACATTCTGTTCAGTGTGCAAAGTTGCAGATTAGCAGCACATTCTTTTTAGTGTGCAAAGTTTCAGATTAGGAGAACATTCTGTTAAGTGTTCAAACTGTAAAATATCAAAGTCACATATTCCATTCACTGTGCATAGCCGCAGTTAAGAAGAACATTCTGTTTACTGTGCAAAGTTTCAGATTAGGAGAACATTCTGTTAAGTGTTCAAAAAAGTATAAAATATCAAAGTCACATATTCCATTCACTGTGCGTAGCCGCAGTTAAGAAGAACATTCTGTTTACTGTGCAAAGTTGCATATTAGGAGAACATTCTGTTAACTGTGCAAACTGTAAAATATCAAAGTCACATATTCCATTCACTGTGCGTAGCCGCAGTTAATAAGAACATTCTGTTTACTGTGCAAAGTTTCAGATTAGGAGAACATTCTGTTAAGTGTTCAAAAAAGTATAAAATATCAAAGTCACATATTCCATTCACTGTGCGTAGCCGCAGTTAAGAAGAAAATTCTGTTTACTGTGCAAAGTTTCAGATTAGGAGAACATTCTGTTAAGTGTTCAAACTGTAAAATATCAAAGTCACATATTCCATTCACTGTGCGTAGCCGCAGTTAATAAGAACATTCTGTTTACTGTGCAAAGTTTCAGATTAGGAAAACATTCTGTTAAGTGTTCAAAAAAGTATAAAATATCAAAGTCACATATTCCATTCACTGTGCGTAGCCACAGTTAAGAAGAACATTCTGTTTACTGTGCAAAGTTTCAGATTAGGAGAACATTCTGTTAAGTGTTCAAACTGTAAAATATCAAAGTCACATATTCCATTCACTGTGCGTAGCCGCAGTTAAGAAGAACATTCTGTTTACTGTGCAAAGTTGCATATTAGGAGAACATTCTGTTAACTGTGCAAACTGTAAAATATCAAAGTCACATATTCCATTCACTGTGCGTAGCCGCAGTTAATAAGAACATTCTGTTTACTGTGCAAAGTTTCAGATTAGGAGAACATTCTGTTAAGTGTTCAAACTGTAAAATATCAAAGTCACATATTCCATTCACTGTGCATAGCCGCAGTTAAGAAGAACATTCTGTTTACTGTGCAAAGTTGCAGATTTGCAGCACATATTCCGTGTAATATGAAGAAGGTGGGTAAAAAGGGACGGGGAAGTGGACGTGATCCTGATAGTTCAGGGCGAGGGTCAGGACGCGTAGAAACTGTGCCTGGTGCCAGAGCACAAGAAAGAAAGACATCCACCATACCTAGCTTCATGTCTCAGTTTACAGGGCGTCGCAGGACATCACTCTCGAGGTCCGACCACTGCGAACAGGTGGTCGGTTGGATTTCAGGTGATACTGCTTCCAGTCGGTTAAGCACCACCCTGTCTTCCACCAAGTCCACTCTCAGTAGCCAAGAGTCTGGTCAACATAATCCTCACCCTGATCATCCTTCCTCCCACCATAGAGGATCTGGTCAAAGAAGTGATCCCACACTGGGATATAGTGAGGAGCTCGTCTCATCACCAATCCTTCATTTGAACCTCTCTCCAAGCACGCTTGCAGAGGAACATGACATCTTGTGCCCTGATTCACAACCTCTAGAGGGTACCCAATCACAAGAAGATGACAGAGGTGAACGGCATTTAAGGTCAAAGGAAGTGGATGATGATGATGATGAGACACAGTTGCCATTAAATCAACCACTATTACTGTCTCAAGACCTTGATGAGGAGGATGATATACAGTTGTCAATGACTGAGTATGTGGTGGGATCAAGACATGAGGAGGATGATCAGAGTGAGGAAGTGGAGGAGGACTTGGTGGACGATGAGGTGACTGACCCCACCTGGGAAGGTGTAGAGCCGAGCGATGACAGCAGTCCTGAGGGTGAGCCATCTGCAGCACCGCAACAGGCTGGAAGAGGCAGTGGTGTGGCTACAGAAAGAAGGCGGACCGCACCAAACCGGCCCGCAAATGTTCCACGGAGCACCCCCTTGCGTAAATCTCCCTTGCCAAGGGGTAGGTGTTCCGCGGTATGGCGTTTTTTTAAGGAAAGTGCGGACGACAAAAGAATTGTAGTTTGCAACCTGTGCCACACCAGAATGAGCCGAGGCATGAACACTAGAAACCTCACCACCACCAGCATGATCCGACACATGGCATCCAAGCACCGTAATAAGTGGGAGGAACGCCCGGATCGCCAATCTGTGTCTGCAGGCCATACCACTGCCTCCTCTTCCCCTGTTTTCGGTGCCGGCCAATCGCCTGTCGAAGGCGCAGGCCCGCATACCTCCCGCCCTGCACCTGTACCATCTGAAGCACCATCAGCGACCACATCCACTTCCCTGTCCCAGCGCAGCGTCCAAATGTCGTTACCCCAGGCATTTGAGCGCAAGCGAAAATACCCAGCCACCCACCCATAGGCCATAGCACTAACCTCACACCTTTCCAAATTACTGGCCATCGAAATGCTGCCATTTAGGCTTGTGGAGACTGAGTCCTTCCGCAGCCTGATGGCAGCAGCTGTCCCTCGGTACGCAGTCCCCAGCCGCCACTACTTTTCCCGGTGTGCCGTCCCCGCCTTACACCACCATGTGTCCCGTAACATCACCCGTGCCCTGACCAACGCAGTTACTGGGAAGGTCCACTTAACGACTGACACATGGACAAGTGCTTGTGGCCAGGGACGCTACATTTCCCTGACGGCACACTGGGTGAATGTCGTGGAGGCTGGGAGCGACTCGGACCCTGGGATGGCACAGGTGCTACCCACGCCGAGGATTGCGGGCCCTACCTCCATCAGGGTTTCCGCCAGCACCTACGTTATTGGCTCCTCCTCCTCCGTTTCCACCTCCGAATTCTCTGCGCGCAGCGCCACTCACCCATCAGCCGGTAGCTGGAAGCAGTGTAGCACTGCAGTGGGGAAGCGTCAACAGGCCGTGCTGAAGCTGATCTGCCTTGGGGACAAACAGCACACGGCCTCAGAGCTGTTGCAGGGGATTAGTCACCAGACCGAGCAGTGGCTCTCGCCACTCAACCTGCAACCAGGCATGGTTGTGTGTGATAATGGGCGTAACTTGGTGGCGGCTTTGGAGCTCGGCAAGCTCACACACGTACCATGCCTAGCGCATGTATTTAATTTAGTGGTTCAGCGATTTCTAAAAACCTACCCCAATTTGCATGATCTCTTGACCAAGGTGCGCCGCGTGTGTGCACATTTCCGTAAGTCATCAACAGCTTCAGCCGACCTGTTGAAGCTGCAGCAGCGCTTACAATTGCCAGCTCACCGGCTGCTGTGTGACGTGAGCACGCGCTGGAACTCCACCTTCCACATGTTGGCCCGGCTTTGTGAGCAGCAGAGGGCAGTAGTGGAGTACCAGCTGTTACACGGTCGTCGCCTCTCCGTTCAACTTCCTGTAATCAGAAGTGAGGAGCGGGAATGGATGTCAGACCTCTGTGAGGTTTTACGCAATTTTGAGGAATCGACACAGATGGTGAGCGGCGATAACGCTATTATCAGTGTAACCATCCCACTTCTGTGTCTACTGAAACGCTCGCTGCTCACAATTAAAACCGACGCTTTGCATGTGGAAGAGGTGGAAATGCGGGAGGAAGAGCTTACACAAGGTGATAGCCAGAGCACCCTCACTTCGTCTTCTCAGCGACAATTGGAGGAGGCGGAGGAGGAGGAGGAGGAAGACACGGTTGCCTCCGCTACAGAGGGTAGCCATGGAACTTTAGTTCCATCTCTTCAGCGTGGGTGGGCAGAAGAGGAGGAAGAGGATGAGGAGATTGAGAGTCATCCTCCTGGTGAGGACAGCGAAATCTTGCCTGTTGGTACTCTGGCACACATGGCTGACTTTATGTTAGGCTGCCTTTCCCGTGACCCACGCGTTATACGCATTTTAGACAACACGGATTACTGGGTGTTCACCCTTCTGGACCCCCGCTACAAAGAGAATTTCTCATCTCTCATTCCTCCGGTGGAGAGGACAAGCAAAATGGTGCAATACCAGAAGGTTCTTGTTGAAAAATTGCTCCAAAATTTTCCATCTGACAACGCTGGCGGCAGAGTACGTGCTACCTTGGCCAACCGAGAAGGGGAGAAAAGGGGAGCACACAGCAGTTCCGACAAAGGCAGGGCAACACTCTCCAAGGCGTGGGACACCTTCATGACACCCCGCCAGCACCCTCACCCTGATGCGCAGCCTAGTGTCACAAGGAGGGAAAAGTTTTGGAAGATGGTGAAGGAGTACGTAGCAGACCGTGTCAGCGTCCTCAATGATCCCTCTGTGCCTTACAACTACTGGGTGTCCAAGCTGGACACGTGGTATGAACTGGCACTCTACGCCTTGGAGGTGCTGGCCTGCCCTGCCGCCAGCGTTCTGTCTGAGCGGGTATTTAGTGCTGCTGGTGGCATCATAACAGATAAGCGTATCCGCCTTTCCACCGAAAATGCTGATAGGTTGACACTTACAAAAATGAACAAGGCCTGGATTTCCCCTGACTTCTCCACTCCACTGGAGGAAAGCCCCGGGGGAACATAAAGTCACTTTAGATATGTTATTTACAATGATGGGAATACTCTGTATTCCCATTCACCCCTTCCACCCAAAAAATGGGTATATGGTTGACTCTCTTCCATATACCCTGGGATATAATTTTTATATAGGGCCAGCTCACCAGCGGGCCCTGTGATATAATTTTTATATAGGGCCAGCTCACCAGTGGGCGCTGTTTGACAATTTTTGTATAGGTCAGCTCACCAGCGGGCCTTCTCATATAATGTTTTATTGGGTCAGCTCTCTAGCGGGCCCTCTCATATAATGTTTTATAGCGTCAGCTCACTAGCGGGCCTTCGCATATAATGTTTAGGATGGTCAGCTCCGCAGCAGACCCTCACCCATAATGTTTTAGATGGTCGGCTCAGCGCACGTTTCCCTCTTAATCATGGCCCCAGTTCAGAAAAATCGAGGACATTTTTGGGAGAATTTGCCTCTGCGCACGTTTCCCTCTTAATCATGGCCCCAGTTCAGAAAAATCGAGGAAATTTTTTGCAGAATTTGCCTCTGCGCACGTTTCCCTCTTAATCATGGCCCCAGTTCAGAAAAATCTATGAACTTTTTTGCAGAATTTGCCTCTGCGCACGTTTCCCTCTTAATCATGGCCCCAGTTCCGAAAAATCTATGACATTTTTTGCAGAATTTGCAGATGATATACAAGTAAATATACAGCAAATACTGTTTGGTAACAATTTTTCGCCTAAAGTCGTTTTTATCTTCCTTTTTGTGTGTTTTACGGTCAGTCTGTAAAAATGGCGTACTACGGGCGAAAGATCGTTCCCAGCAGCGATGTTGGAGTCCAAGATGCATCCAGACATCCTCCCTATGCTGTCCCTGAACCATTTCTGTGGTGTTTCCATCATTTTCTGCCCTTTTCCTATGGACCAGGCACCCTCCCCTCATCAGAGCAGGGGGTGCCTGGTGTAATGCTCGAGTCCTCCCATTGACTTCAATGGGGCTCGGGTGCTCGGCCGAGCACTCGAGCCTCCGGGGGCGCTCGGTCAGAGCACCCGAACACCCGAGCATTGGGGTGCTCGATCATCACTATTGCTAAATAATAAACGTAATCATATTATGGATAACCCCAACATGGCCAAATTAAACCCGGCTCATGCTTAAAAACTGTTACAATTCCCAATAATTCCTATAATGGATGAACCAAGTACCCCAACTGTGCCAGACGAAGCCAGCACCAATGGGTAACGTGACCACCCACGACAAAGTCCATGGGAATCTTTCTCTAGGGTTGTTCTCCCTAGGGAACTATCCTAATTTATTTTTTTATCACTTAAAACATCACCACTACCACCAAGGCAATAACCCCCACTTCCCAAAAATCCCCACCCGTAGAACATGCAGGGAGTGAGGTAGGGATGTTTCTTCTCCCCTCTTCAGCCCACGAGTGCCAAACCGCTTCCTGTCCTCTAACTAATATCCCGTTCCTGATACTGCCCACCCCACACTGCCCACCCCACACTGCCACCCCACACTGCCCACCCCACACTGCCCTCTCCACACTGCCACCCCACACTGCCTACCCCACACTGCCACCCCACACTGCCACCCCCACACTGCCCCCCCACACTGCCCTCCCCACACTGCCACCCCCACACTGCCCTCACCACACTGCCCACCCTACACTGCCTTCCCTACACTGCCCACCCCACACTGCCCTCCCCACACTGCCCTCCCCACACTGCCACCCCACACTGCCCACCCCACACTGCCCTCCCCACACTGCCTCACTTCCCAACCATCCCTCTTACGTGCCTCCCTGTCCGTGCTATGTGGGGAGTACAGGTTCTTGGCTAAGGTGCTTCACACTTCTGGGTATGTAGGAGACTGGATGATGGATTTGGTGCATGTAATGGTGCACACACTCCACTGCTGATAATGTGGGACTATCACCCCAAATAAAGTCCGCCCCCAATAAATAGCCATATAGAGATAAACTTAGAAATAACAGTGTTATCCAGAATAATTACAACGTTATTAAGAAACCCTACTTCTTCTGAGACTGACGGGCAGGCTTCTTGCTTTAGAGGCATCTGCTCCATCAGTCACTTCCTGTTACTTTAAGGTACAATGCAGCGCCTCCTAGAGGAGGCCGGATGAACAATGCAGGAGAGCAGATTCTCTTAGTCAGATGTCTGTGCTGATGCCTGGCTGTCAGTCTCAGAAGAAGTAGTATTTCTTAATAACGCAGTACTTATACTGGGTAATACCACTATTTCTATGCATTTCATTATATGGAGATTTATTGGGGGGGGGCTTTATTTGGGGTGATAGTTCAACTTTAAAGTGTAAGTTTCACTCCAATTAAAGTTGTCCCCAAATCATTATGCCCATAGCGATACATATATCTATATTAGTATTATACTGAATAAGTCCGCGTTCAGAAATCCATCTTGTTCTGAGACGAACAGACAGGCACCTTGCTGTTGTGGCATCTCTGCGCCTGAGCCATCAGTCACTTCCTGTTACCTTAAGGTACAATTCAACTCCTTCTCACCAATCACAGAGGAGACCAGGACAGACAGTGCAGGCGCACAGATGTATCTGTGGCAAGTTGTCTGCACTGATGCCTGCCTGTTCGTCTCGGAAAGAGTTGAATTTCTCAATAACACCAGTCTTATTCAGGATAATACTAGTATGGATGTGCGTATTGCTATGTGCATAATGATCTGGGGGGAACTTTAACTGGAGTGAAGGTTCCGCTTTAAGATGTTAACGTACGCAAACCCAGGACAATGGCTTCATATTTGATGAACAGGAAAACAATGTTAAGTAACTTTAGTTTTCTCTGTGCCCTCATAGCACATAGCATTGACCCCTTAAGGACCCTTGACAGTCCTGGTACGTCATGATGTACTAGGACCGTCAAGGAATTCTGAGCTCCCCCACGTGGCTGCACGCCATTCGGGGAGTCTGGAATCGGATTAAAAAAAAAAATGCTCAGTGGTCCTTAAGTGATGGCCGTGTGCGCGGCCAGTCCTTAAGGGGTTTAAGAAGGAATGAAACACCCCAACTGTCTGTACTGCCCCCCTTTGGTTTCTCCTTGTTGGTACATGGTGTTAAACACGGTACATAAGAATTAAACACTCTGAGTGCCTGTCCACTCCCCCCTTGCCCTCTCCTTGCTGCAAGAGACACTGAAGGGGCAGTCTAGGTTATCAGAGCCGGATCATGGGCAAAGCAACATAGAAACCTGCCTAGGGCCCAGCAACTTGGGGGGGGGCAGTTGGCCTGGCCAAGCATCGTGCTTTACTCTGGCTGGAAAAGAACGTCAGATAGTCCCGCCGCCACTGCCCCTTCATGAGACTCGAAGGGTCTCAGAGACTTCGATGGGAGGAGGCAGGAGCAGAGGTCAGTGACCTGGAGCGTAGCAGATAAAAACCTTAGCTTGAACCGCGTCGCTGCTTGTCCCAGGTCCCCTGCTCCTCCCAGTAATGTATTTCAAGGGATAGTAAACCCCCCAAAAAACTGTTGGTGAATTGATAGGAATAATACAAAAACATTTCATGCTCTTAACCCTTTCTCTCAAACCGTTATGGTTTGAGAGATGTAATAAAATAAAGACCTCCGCTCCCTCCCCCTTCTCATGCGTATGTTGTACAGAGGACATCATGAGATCCTGCTTCCGGGACCAGACGGCGGCTCTTCAGGAGCGCTGACATCTAGGTATCTAACTATAATTACTTCATCGGAATGGTCTACAATGTGTGCTTGCAAGCCTGGCACATTGTAGACCATACCGATGAAGTAATTATAGTTAGATATCCCGATGTCAGCGCTCCTGAAGAGCCGCCTACAGTCGGGTGACCGGATTCTGCCTCTGACAGCTTTACAGCTCATCAGGCAGAAAGGGGAGGGAACGGAGGACTTTATTTTATTATATCTCTCAAACCATAACGGTTTGAGAGATGGGAATGAGGGCATTACATGTTTTTTGGGGGTTTACTAACCGTTTCAAGAAAGAGACAGCCAGTCAGGAGCCTCAGAGAGGGGAAGAGAGCATGCATACCCTCACGTCTTGTGCCACGGACGCCAGAAAGAGCATGAGCTGAAAAAACATGCACTTTCCTGGGGTCAGAGCAACTGAAAATGTACAAAGCTCCACAATGAAGAACCATCAATTTAACCCACTGAGAGAGGTATCTAATGCATTGGATACCTTTTCTGGAACTCAAGGGGTTAACGGCAGGACGTTCCTCAGAGAAATTGCAGCAACTGCAGAATTTTGTGAGGTCTCTAAGTGGGTTGCAGCAGGATAGTCTCCAGGTCTTGTCTGCAGAGGATAGGGGGGATGCTTAAGAAATGCCAGCAGTAACATTGCTTCCACATTGCTTCCTCGTTGTTGCTGTCACCACTTCTGCCATTACAACTTTGGGTCAGCGGAGAGAGAGACAGCAAGAAATTTATGGCGCGATGCAGGAAACGTGCGCAAACGCTAGTTCCTGTGTGAAAACCACTAGAGAATAGGTCTGCGCATGATTTTGTTGAATTGCACATGAAAAAATCAAGATTAGCGAACGGCTGCGTATAGTTATTTTTTTGTGGGCGTGGCTAAGATTAACGAATCTGTGTGAGTGGAATAGCGAATGCGCCTAATGCAGGAACTGCTATTGCGAATGAATTTATATGTCTGTGTACTGTTGTCCTAAAGTGGTATTTTTTATGAGCAATTCAAGAAGCGTTCAGTATTTAACTTCCTGGATTAGAACATACGCAAAATCTATCTGCGCACAAAACTTCCTTTATCCGATGGGAACGTTTCTTGCATCGTTCCAATAGTGACCTCCTCCTCCATCTTATACCTCTCCAGCTTCCTTAACCCATTCACCCTCCAACATGAGCAGCTCTCATGTTACCCTCACACTCTCCTCTCACCATATTCCTTCTATCCCAACTTGATTCTCTCTCTCATACTTCTTACCCTCCTTCATTCCATTTCTACCCTTACAGCCCTTCCATCCCTTCCTTTTCTCCCTTAAACTCATCCCACTTAATTCACCTTAATTGAACTGTATGATCTGTTGACTTATTAGTGTATCCTCATTTCATTTGTAAGCTCTATGATATAATGTATACCCCCATTTCAATTGTAATCTCTGTGATATAATGTATAGTTTAAAATACAAAAATATTTCAGCGGCTACAGGATAACCGGCCAATGTATCTATAAAGTGTGCACAAACATATGGAAAGACCACAATCTCCATGCTCAGCCTAAAGAAAGCCCTCCCAAGGTCTATATCATATGACTAAAAATGAAAAAAAAAATGGTTGCACTATAAGACAGTGTCCATCCAAAATAAAATCACAATATTTATTCAAACATTTCAAATCATAGAAACATGTTCTATTCACTCACGACCTCCAAGATGTAGGGATAATCTGTACTCATCAATGCATTTCACGTGAACCACGCTTACTCATGAGGTCATCATGAGTAAGCATGGTTCACGTGAAACGCGTTGATGTTACTACAGTTAAAACTTTTTTCTCCACAAAATATGACAGAAACTGTTGAGTTTGCGACAATAAGGAGACCCGCACTCCCGTTCCATTCGGACCTCCTCATTGGGACGTATAACA
This sequence comes from Rhinophrynus dorsalis, assembly GCA_037306005.1. Lineage (NCBI taxonomy): Eukaryota > Metazoa > Chordata > Amphibia > Anura > Rhinophrynidae > Rhinophrynus > Rhinophrynus dorsalis. The sequence goes on from CM074725.1 coordinate 8,783,506, forward strand.
CATACAGTGCAAAGTCCTTATAGTAGGAATATGTCCCGATGGGGAGATCTAAACAGAACGGGAGTTCAGGTCTCCTTAACATCGCAAAACCATTCAATATGCACAATGAAGACCACAATCATGAAAGAAAGAAATTGTTACGCAAAAAGATGTATCCAGCATGTAACACTTATATCAACTCCTTATGGTTAGGGAACCAGTTTTTGGGAAGATACCTGATCCAGATACAATGATACAGCAGGGCAAATGAGCACACCTGTCACCCCAACGCTTCAAATACTACTGTGAAAAGGGTTTGTCATTGTTTTCCCTCCTCTGATCTTTTACCATTTTTTCTTTCATTTGTATTTTCTTTATTTTATTTTTATATTTTCATTTTATTTGAATTATTTTGGTATAATGTCTATGAACTTCACACACACACGCACATACTCTCTAACACATGCGCACACACATACATGCTCATGTACTCACACACACACTCACATGCACACACAAACGCGCCCTAACAAACATGCTCACATTTAAGAACTTTCATGCACATGTTCACACACATGCACCCTCACATGCAAAAATTCACATGTACACACACATACACCTCACATGCACAAATTCACATGTACACACACATACGCCCTCACATGCACAAATTCACATGTACACACACATATACGCCCTCACGTGCACACACACACTTACGCCCTCACGTGCACACACACATATGCCCTCACGTGCACACAAACACTCTTACGCCCTCACGTGCACACACACACAAATGCCCTCACGTGCACACACACACACTTACGCCTTCACGTGCACACACACATACGCCCTCACGTGCACACACACACTCTTACGCCCTCACGTGCACACACACACAAATGCCCTCACGTGCACACACACACACTTACGCCCTCACGTGCACACACACACACTTACGCCCTCACGTGCACACACACATACGCCCTCACATGCACACACAAAAATACACCCTCCCAGGTGCAAACTCACATGCACACACACACACACACCGACGCTCCCTGATGGAGAGACGTGTGACGCAGTTCTTTGCAATGTGTTCCACATCTTTTTTTGACCTAAACATGTAAGCACTGAAAATTGAACAAATCAGACATGTACACAGTCATTGTTTTATTACTTGCAGGGGCAAACCCCTGCCAAGGCTTTGGGTACATTTGTGGCACTGAAAGGGTTAAGTGTTCAAGAGCCAAATAGGTATCCATGCAGTGGAATGTATGGGGTATTGTTTGGCACTGAAGGAACCAACACATTCCACTGAAAATGTACCTCTTTACCTCACAACCATTTCACCCTTTCACTGCTGCAAACATACCCAGACCATTGTCAATCAATGCATTAAATAACAATAAAAATACTGAATCCCCATGTGCAATGCCGTGCCCCTTTTGCTTATACACACACATGCACACACACATACACTCACACACACACACTTACACACACACACACACACACACACATATACATACACACACACTTTGAACACCCTCAGGCCAATATAATTCCTCACCACTCTGGATGATAGTAAGAACTTCAGAGATAAACCCAGCAACAGCTCTACCCCAGGGCATCTACTCAAGGAGATTATGAGGGAACCAGTCTGACAGCTCTGCTCCCTATTTAAGGCCCTGCAGGGTGCTGTATACACAGTGGTGTGGACTGGTCCTGTCAGTGAAGGGGTAGGACAACATGTCAAGGCTGGAAGTGTTCATCATCCTTCTTCTCCTACACCAAGGTAAGTACCCACCTGCGTGGGCAGCACCAACCCCCTACAGAGCTTGGGACGGAGGGAATTAAACTATTTTTGTAGGATATGCAGCTAGAAAAAATAGCTCAACTGGTAGTTTTGCCTTTTACTGCATTTATATGCTTGTTCTCAGTATACTTTGTAAAAATTAAACAAAACGTGTGTGTATGATTTTATTAACAGTATTTGTGCAATGTGATTGGGTCAGATATATGGAGCACAAAACATTAATCATGAGTTTCCTAAATATGCATAAGAGAGATATATGAGATACATAAATATAGATCTGAGAGACAGATATTAGATACATAGATATTACATAGATGCATATCACATACAGTGAGGGAAAAAATTATTTGATCCCCTGCTGATTTTGTACGTTTGCCCACTGACAAAGAAATGATCAGTCTATGATTTTAATGGTAGGTTTATTTGAACAGTGAGAGACAGAATAACAACAAAAAAATCCTGAAAAACGCATTTCATAACAGTTATAAATTGATTTACATTTTACTGAGTGAAATAAGTATTTGACCCCCTATCAATCAGCAAGATTTCTGGCTCCCAGGTGTCTTTTATACAGGTAACAAGCTGAGATTAGGATCATTCTCTTAAAGGGAGTGCTTCTAATCTCAGCTTGTTACCTGTATAAATGACACGTGTCCATAGAAGCAATCAATCAGATTCCAAACTCTCCACCATGGCCAAAACCAAAGAGCTGTCCAAGGATGTCAGGGACAAGATTGTAGACCTACACAAGGCTGGTATGGGCTACAAGACCATTGCCAAGCAGCTTGGTGAGAAGGTGACAACAGTTGGTGTGATTATTCACAAATGGAAGAAACACAAAATAAATGTCACTCTCCCTTGGTCTGGGGCTCCATGCAAGATCTCACCTCGTGGAGTTTCAATGATCATGGGAATGGTGAGGAATCAGCCCAGAACTACACGGGAGGATCTTGTCAGTGATCTCAAGGCAGCTGGGACCATTGTCACCAAGAAAACAATTGGTAACACACTACGCCGTGAAGGATTGAAATCCTACACAGCCCGCAAGGTCCCCCTGCTCAAGAAAGCACATGTACAGGCCCGTCTGAAGTTTGCCAGTGAACATCTGAATGATTCAGAGGAGAACTGGGTGAAAGTGTTGTGGTCATATGAGACCAAAATCGAGCTCTTTGGCATCAACTCAACTCGCCTTGTTTGGAGGAGGAGGAATGCTGCCTATGACCCCAAGAACATCATCCCCACCGTCAAACATGGAGGTGGAAACATTATTCTTTAGGGGTGTTTTTCTGCTAAGGGACAGGACAACTTCATCGCATCAAAGGGACAATGGACGGGGCCATGTACCATCAAATCTTGGGTGAAAACCTCCTTCTCTCAGCCAGGGAACTGAAAATGGGTCGTGGATGGGTATTCCAGCATGACAATGACCCAAAACACATGGCCAAGGCAACAAAGGAGTGGCTCAAGAAGAAGCACATTAAGGTCCTGGAGTGGCCTAGCCAGTCTCCAGATCTTAATCCCATAGAAAATCTGTGGAGGAAGCTGAAGGTTCGAGTTGCCAAACGTCAGCCTCGAAACCTTAATGACTTGGAGAGGATCTGCAAAGAGGAGTGGGACAAAATCCCTCCTGAGATGTGTGCAAACCTGGTGGCCAACTACAAGAAATGTCTGACCTCTGTGATTGACAACAAGGGTTTTGCCACCAAATATCAAGTCATGTCAAATACTTATTTCACTCAGTAGAATGCAAATCCATTTATAACTTTTTTGAAATAAGTTTTTCTGGATTTTTTTGTTGTTATTCTGTCTCTCACTGTTCAAATAAACCTACCATTATAATTATAGGCTGATTATTTCTTTGTCAGTGGGCAAACGTACAAAATCAGTAGGAGATCAAATATATTTTTTCCTCACTGTAGATAGTTATATAGATAGACAGATAAACAGATACATTTTGAATGCATACATATTAGATAGATGAGATAGATATGAGATAGACAGATAGATATGATAAAGATAGATGTGAGATAGAGAGATATGAGGTAGGCAGATAGATAGATAAATAGACAGATAGATAGATAGATAGATAGATAGATAGATAGATAGATAGATAGACAGACAGACAGACATACAGATAGATAGATAGATAGATAGATAGATAGATAGATAGATAGACAGATAGATAGAGAGATATATAGATAGATAGATATGAGATACATAGATAGATAGATAGATAGATAGATAGATAGATAGATATGAGATAGATAGATAGATAGATAGATAGATATGCGATAGATAGATAGATAGATAGATAGATAGATAGATAGATATGAGATAGATAGATAGATAGATATGAGATAGATAGATAGATAGATAGATATGAGATAGATAGATAGATAGATAGATAGATAGATAGATAGATAGATAGACAGATAGATAGAGAGATATATAGATAGATCGATAGATAGATAGATAGATATGAGATACATAGATAGATAGATAGATAGATAGATAGATAGATATGAGATAGATAGATAGATAGATAGATAGATAGATAGATAGATAGATATGCGATAGATAGATAGATAGATAGATAGATAGATAGATAGATAAATAGATAGATATGAGATAGATAGATAGATAGATAGATAGATAGATATGAGATAGATAGATAGATAGATAGATAGATATGAGATAGATAGATAGATAGATAGATAGATAGATATGAGATAGATAGATATGAGATAGATAGATAGATAGATAGATAGATAGATTGATAGATAGATAGATAGATATGAGATAGATAGATAGATAGATAGATAGATAGATAGATAGATAGATATGCGATAGATAGATAGATAGATAGATAGATAGATAGATAGATAAATAGATAGATATGAGATAGATAGATAGATAGATAGATAGATATGAGATAGATAGATAGATAGATAGATATGAGATAGATAGATAGATAGATAGATAGATAGATAGATAGATAGATATGAGATAGATAGATAGATAGATAGATAGATAGATAGATATGAGATAGATAGATAGATAGATAGATAGATAGATAGATAGATAGATATGAGATAGATAGATAGATAGATAGATAGATAGATAGATAGTTAGTTAGATAGATAGATAGATAGATAGATAGATATGAGATAGATAGATAGATAGATAGATAGATAGATAGATATGAGATAGATAGATAGATAGATAGATAGATAGATAGATAGATAGATATGAGATAGATAGATAGATAGATAGATAGATAGATAGATATGAGATAGATAGATAGATAGATAGATAGATAGATAGATAGTTAGTTAGATAGATAGATAGATAGATAGATATGATTTGATTTGATAAGATATATATATATGTATATAAATTGATATGAGGTGAATACTCAGTGCTAGGCATGTAGAGGTATATAATGTGATATACACAGTGTGTAAGTATCGTGACTGATTCTGTGCTTTCTTGTGGTCAGGATGCCGAGGGGCAGAGTCAGGTAACATATCATCTTTCTCCTCTTTCCTTTGTGTATACTTCCCTTATTTTCTACATACTTGTACTATGTGCTGTAGTTGGACTGTGTCATCTCTCTCCCCTTTTCCTTTGTGTATACATTCTCCTGTCTCTGATCTGCGGGGTGCCCGTATCAGACTTTCTTCTCTCTCTGCAGCCTGTGGGGTGCCCATGGTATCAGACTTTCTCCTGCCTCTGCAGCCTGCAGGGTGCCAGTGGTATCAGACTTCCTCCTTTCTCTGATCTGCGGGGTACCCGTGGTATCAGACTTTCTCCTCTCTCTGCAGTCTGTGGGGTGCCCGTGGTATCAGACTTTCTTCTCTCTCTGCAGTCTGTGGGGTGCCCGTGGTATCAGACTTTCTCTTCTCTCTGCAGTCTGTGGGGTGCCCGTGGTATCAGACTTTCTTCTCTCTCTGCAGTCTGTGGGGTGCCCGTGGTATCAGACTTTCTCTTCTCTCTGCAGCCTGTGGGGTGCCCGTGGTATCAGACTTTCTTCTCTCTCTGCAGTCTGTGGGGTGCCCGTGGTATCAGACTTTCTTCTCTCTCTGCAGCCTGTGGGGTGCCAGTGGTATCAGACTTTCTTCTCTCTCTCTGCAGTCTGTGGGGTGCCCGTGGTATCAGACTTTCTTCTCTCTCTGTGCAGCCTGTGGGGTGCCTGTGGTATCAGACTTTCTTCTCTCTATGCAGTCTGTGGGGTGCCCATGGTATCAGACTTTCTCCTGCCTCTGCAGCCTGCAGGGTGCCAGTGGTATCAGACTTCCTCCTTTCTCTGATCTGCGGGGTACCCGTGGTATCAGACTTTCTCCTCTCTCTGCAGTCTGTGGGGTGCCCGTGGTATCAGACTTTCTTCTCTCTCTGCAGTCTGTGGGGTGCCCGTGGTATCAGACTTTCTTCTCTCTCTGCAGCCTGTGGGGTGCCAGTGGTATCAGACTTTCTTCTCTCTCTCTGCAGTCTGTGGGGTGCCCGTGGTATCAGACTTTCTTCTCTCTCTGTGCAGCCTGTGGGGTGCCTGTGGTATCAGACTTTCTTCTCTCTCTGTGCAGCCTGTGGGGTGCCCGTGGTATCAGGTTTTCTCCTGTCTCTGCAGCCTGTGGGGTGTCCGTGGAATCAAACTTTCTCCTCTCTGCAGCCTGTGAGGTGTCCGTGGTATCAGACTTTCTCCTGTCTCTGATCTGCGGGGTGCCCGTGGTATCGGACTTTCTTCTCTCTCTGCAGCCTGTGGGGTGCCTGTGGTATCAGACTTTCTTCTCTCTCTGTGCAGCCTGCGGGGTGCCCGTGGTATCGGACTTTCTTCTCTCTCTGCAGCCTGTGGGGTGCCTGTGGTATCAGACTTTCTTCTCTCTCTCTGCAGTCTGTGGGGTGCCCGTGGTATCAGACTTTCTTCTCTCTCTGTGCAGCCTGTGGGGTGCCAGTGGTATCAGACTTTCTTCTCTCTCTGTGCAGCCTGTGGGGTGCCCGTGGTATCAGGTTTTCTCCTGTCTCTGCAGCCTGCGGGGTGTCCGTGGAATCAAACTTTCTCCTCTCTCTGCAGCCTGTGAGGTGTCCGTGGTATCAGACTTTCACCTCTCTCTGATCTGCGGGGTGCCCGTGGAGTCAGACTTTCTCTTCTCTTTGCAGCCTGCGGAATGCCCGTAGTATCAGACTTTCTTCTCTCTATGCAGTCTGTGGGGTGCCCATGGTATCAGACTTTCTCCTGCCTCTGCAGCCTGCAGGGTGCCAGTGGTATCAGACTTCCTCCTTTCTCTGATCTGCGGGGTACCCGTGGTATCAGACTTTCTCCTCTCTCTGCAGTCTGTGGGGTGCCCGTGGTATCAGACTTTCTTCTCTCTCTGCAGCCTGAGGGGTGCCCGTGGTATCAGACTTTCTCTTCTCTCTGCAGTCTGTGGGGTGCCCGTGGTATCAGAATTTCTTCTGTCTCTGCAGCCTGCAGGGTGCCAGTGTTATCAGACTTTCTCCTCTCTCTGCAGCCTGCGGAGTGCCCGTGGGGTCAGACTTTCTATTCTCTTTGCAGCCTGCAGGATGCCTGTGGTATCAGACTTTCTTCTCTCTCTGCAGCCTGTGGGGTGCCCATTGTATCAGACTTTCTCCTGTCTCTGATCTGCAAGATGCCTGTGGTATCAGACTTTCTTCTCTCTCTGCAGCCTGTGGGGTGCCCATTGTATCAGACTTTCTCCTGTCTCTGCAGACTGTGGGGTGCCCGTGGTATCAGACATTCTCCTCTCTCTGCAGCCTGCAGGGTGCCAGTGGTATCAGACTTTCTCCTCTCTCTGCAGACTGTTGGGTGCCCATGGGGTCAGACTTTCTCCTCTCTCTGATCTGCGGGGTGCCAGTGGTATCAGACTTTCTCCTCTCTCTGCAGCCTGCGGGGTGCCCATGGTGTCAGACCGGATAGTCGGGGGGAAGGACGCGATGAAGGGAGAGTGGCCGTGGCAGGTCAGTCTGCAGACAGAGGGCACTGCAGCGTGTGGCGGATCCCTTATCACAGACAGATGGGCACTGTGCGCAGCTCACTGCTTCCAGTCGTAGGTCTGTGGTTGGTGACTGACCCCCTGACCCTACTGACGTAGCTATGACCTTCCCCCAACCAATCCGCAGTAGGAACATTACAGGAGAAGTAATAGTAACACAGCACTTACCTTACTGTGGCCTGAAAATGCTAATAGCCCCTAAGAATCTTGACTTTATTCAAGAGATAACAGTGGAATGTGCAGCACATCACTTCCCAATGCTTCCTCACCTCTCTAGTCCATAAAGGGTTACTATGTTGTCACAGTCACTAAGCAACGCTACGCACTGAGGACCACTCTGTCTCTATAAGGGTTAATAGAAAAGTACTGCATGCATTGCACCATAGGGGACATATACGTTTTCCTGTGATTTAAATAGGGCTTTTAACCCATTGAAAATAGAAAGAGACTGCTTCTTGTGCACTTGAGGGTTAAACCACATTCAGATCAATATGAGTTATGGTAAGTTCTGTTTCTCCCCTGTGGCTCAGTTGGTTTGTTCTAGACTTTGTCCTATTTTGTTCTGTGCGTGTGGCACTAACATTGTATTTTACACTGACATTGGGATCTGGAGTAGGCTGACCAGACCTTCCCTTTACCCAGGGACACATAGGAAATAGGCGTATTTCAGGACTGTACTGAAATCAAAGCAGCCCTGCAGTATGTAATTTTCATATGTGTCCCCGGTAAAGGTGAGGTCTGGTCAGCCTAATCTGGAGCCATCACAGCTGCTGTTGGTAATTCTAAATGACCTTTAACCACCCATCCACTAGGGGGAGCTCAAGCTAGGGGAGAGCAGAGCAGCAGGGCAGGGAGCGTACAGGCTGCGTTTGGTGCACATTATTATCTTGGGTTGCACAGGATCATTATATTAAAGAGATAGTAACACAATGTATATTAACATTTATATTGTCATAAGTATCTTCCTGAGTAGAAGAAGGGAACAACCATGTCTGAGAGGTGTTTTAGTCAAAAGTTATCTCAGTTCAAACTTGAAATGTTTAGGTGCGGTACCTCAGTGGCCTGAAATGTTACAGTGCCGCAGTTTCTACACCATCCTGTGGAGGTTTATGGCAAATTGACCAGAGCTGTCCATAGGATGGTGTAGCAACAGCGCCACTGTACAATTTCAGGCCACTGTGATACTGCATCTAAAAAAACAAGTTTGAGCTGCAATAACTTTTGAATAAAACACCTTTCAATTAACCCTTTGAGTGCCAGAGGGGTACACAATGCATTGCTTTGTAATGCGTTGTGTACCCCTCTGGCACTCAAAGGGTTAAGGTTTTTTTCCACAATACAAGGATTGGAAAAAGATTTTGTTTACTAGATTGCTTACTGGCATCATCTCCAATTCAGGTTATTCAACTTAAAGGGATAGTAATACTTCGTTTTATCTTTATTTTATTTTGTAGGCATTAAAAAAACATGAAGAACGATATAAGTCTTATCTCTCAGACCTTTATGGTTTGAGAGATATTCACAAGCAAAGTTTCCCCTCCCGCCCCTTTTACCTAGTGTAAGCCATCTCTTCTCAGATGTGGAATCCAGTCCATAGACCAGACAGATAACAGCAGGGGACAATCTTCTTCCTATGAGAACAATGAAAGCCCTGCCCCCCTTTTACCTAGTGTAAGCCATCTCTTCTCAGATGTGGAATGCAGTCCATAGACCAGACAGATAACAGCAGGGGACAATCTTCTTCCTATGAGAACAATGAAAGCCCTGCCCCCCTTGACAAGTTTTTCAGGTTTTTCCCTTATCTTAATTGAAGATTGTCCCTCTCTGCAGTCTACCTGGGCACCTCCCTTCTGATCTGGCTGAGCAGTGTTACATCAGTAAAAGGGGCGGGAGGGGGATACTTTGTCATTCAATTACTCTTGAACTACAACTCTGACAGTATTGAAATCACACTCTCCAGGGTCCAAATACTATGATGATTAATTAGAGACGCTTTTATTATGAAACATTACTATCCCTTTAATCCCTTAAGGACAACCGATCATGCATTTGGCTGTCACTTAAGGGCCACTGACCATTTATTTTTTTTTTTTGCATCCGGTTCAGGGCTCCCCAAATGGGATGCAGCTGCGCGAGGAGCCCTGAATTCCATGACGGTCCTGGCATGTCATGGGTCCTTAACGCAAATCTACCCATGATGTGCCAGGACCGTTATGGGTCATTAAGGGGTTAACATCAGAGATATGAGGTTAGTAGGCTGGACGAGCAAAGGTGTCCTGCGGCTTTCTAATATTCTGAATCTGGCGGCATTGATGACATTTAACTGAATTTAGGACATGTCTGAGTTATCCCAAAGATAAATTTCTAGATATTTGAGATTTTAGGAATTTTGTGGGTACTAGAAGGGTGATAGGCACTCATGCTGTAAATGATTTTCTCAGTACACACAAGGACAATAAACATGTTACACAATCTATAATAGAGGTTCTCAGCCCGTGCCCTCAGTGCCCACTAACAGGTCAGGACTTTCCCTGCTAGAACACAAGTGTGTTGATCAGGGGCTCAGTCGTATTGATTAACTCACCTGTGCTCTAACAAGAAAATTCTAAAATCCTGGCCTGTTAGTAGCCACTGAGGGCACGGGGTGAGAACCACTGATCTATAACATTATTGACGAGTCTGGAAATGGATGACAAGGAAGCTTCTGTGGTTAAGTGGGAACTGGATTTAAATAAGACGATAGATAATAAAGAATTGATCCAAGGGATTCAGAGGGTAAAGGAAAGTATTCATTGGATACATTTAGTGGAACTGAATAATAAAATAATCTATCGTTGGTATACGGCTCCAACGAAGTTACATAAAATAACCAGTGCACTTTCACCGGTGTTTTGGAGACGCTCTCAGGGAAGAGAAGCGATTTTTCACATCTGGTGGGAGTGCGAGATGTTACCTCAACTAAACAAAAATTGTCTGAACTGGTCCATTTTTTGTTTTCTATAGAAATAGATTTCACTCCCCATCTGTTTTTTCCCTGTATACAGGGGTGTCCGTAGAAATGTTTCTGGGTGGGACAACGCCATAATATGACCCGCAGGCCAGCCCATCCAGCCCCTTTGTTTATATGGAGGGGGTAATTGTAGGGGGGGCAAGTACCCCCTTTATTAAAGGGTTAGTAATGTCTTCACAGGCGTAACTAGAAGCCACCGGGGCCTGGCGCAAGAATTGCCATAGCCCCTCCCCGACCACAATGCCCCCTTCATCTCCACAATGCCCCTTCCACATTGCCCCTTCCATAATGTTCCCTTCATCTCCACAATGCCCCCATCTTCACATTGCCCCTTCATCTGCACAGTTCCCCTTTATCTCCACATTTCCCCTACCTCCAGTCCCTGGTGGTCTAGCGGAGTGTTTACAGATCGGTGCCTCCTTCGGCACAGATCTCTAGAGCTGAAGCTCCCGCGTGCCTCTCTAGTAATGCAGAGGCTGGGTGATGATGTCATCTCCCAGCACACTGTATTACTAGATGATGTCATCTCCCAGCGCTCTGTATTACTAGATGATGTCATCTCCTGGCGCTCTGTATTACTAGATGATGTCATCTCCCAGCGCTCTGTATTACTAGATGATGTCATCTCCCAGCGCTCTGTATTACTAGATGATGTCATCTCCCAGCGCTCTGTATTACTAGAGCGGCGCGCCGAGTGGGAGATCAGCTAAGTGACTGCTGTGGGCGAGGGGGTCAGACCCAGAGTCATTACGAGAACCTTCCGGGCCCTGGTGCAAAAGGTGCCTTGAGAACCCCCCGACCACATTGGCACCGGGGCCCTCCACAATGCCCCCATCTCCTACCTCCGAGGAGAGACAGATTGATGGGTTGAACTCCCGAGCGGTCCTCTTCTGTAATGCAGAGCATTGGTAGATGATGTCATCTCCCAGCGCTCTGCATTACTAGATTATGTCATCTACCAGCGCTCTGTATTACTAGATTATGTTATCTCCCAGCGCTCTACATTACTAGATGATGTTATCTCCCAGCGCTCTACATTACTAGATGATGTCATCTACCAGCACTCTGCATTACTAGATGATGTCATCTCCCAGCGCTCTGCATTACTAGATTATGTCATCTACCAGCGCTCTGTATTACTAGATGATGTCATCTCCCAGCGCTCTGCATTACTAGATTATGTTATCTCCCAGCGCTCTGTATTACTAGATGATGTCATCTCCCAGCGCTCTGCATTACTAGATGATGTCATCTCCCAGCGCTCTGTATTACTAGATGATGTCATCTCCCAGCGCTCTGTATTACTAGATGATGCCATCTCCCAGCGCTCTGCATTACTAGATGATGTCATCTCCCAGCGCTCTGTATTACTAGATGATGTCATCTCCCAGCGCTCTGTATTACTAGATGATGTCATCTCCCAGCGCTCTGCATTACTAGATGATGTCATCTCCCAGCGCTCTGCATTACTAGATGATGTCATCTCCCAGCGCTCTGTATTACTAGATGATGTCATCTCCCAGCGCTCTGTATTACTAGATGATGCCATCTCCCAGCGCTCTGCATTACTAGATGATGTCATCTCCCAGCGCTCATCTCCCAGCTCTCTGTATTACTAGATGATGTCATCTCCCAGCGCTTTGTATTACTAGATAATGTCATCTCCCAGCGCTCTGCATTACTAGATGATGTCATCTCCCAGCACTCTGTATTACTAGATTATGTCATCTCCCAGCGCTCTGCATTACTAGATTATGTTATCTCCCAGCGCTCTGCATTACTAGATTATGTCATCTCCTAGCGCTCTGTATTACTAGATTATGTCATCTCCCAGCGCTCTGCATTACTAGATTATGTCATCTCCCAGCGCTCTGTATTACTAGATTATGTCATCTCCCAGCGCTCTGCATTACTAGATGATGTCATCTCCCAGCGCTCTGTATTACTAGATTATGTGATCTCCCAGCGCTCTGCATTACTAGATTATGTCATCTCCCAGCGCTCTGCATTACTAGATTATGTCATCTCCTAGCGCTCTACATTACTAGATTATGTGATCTCCCAGCGCTCTGCATTACTAGATTATGTGATCTCCCAGCGCTCTGCATTACTAGATTATGTCATCTCCCAGCACTCTGCATTACTAGATTATGTCATCTCCTAGCGCTCTGCATTACTAGATTATGTTATCTTCCAGCGCTCTGTATTACTAGATTATGTCATCTCCCAGCACTCTGTATTACTAGATTATGTCATCTCCCAGCACTCTGTATTACTAGATTATGTGATCTCCCAGCGCTCTGCATTACTAGATGATGTCATCTCCCAGCGCACTGTATTACTAGACTATGTCATCTCCCAGCGCTTTGTATTACTAGATTATGTCATCTCCCAGCGCTCTGTATTACTAGATTATGTCATCTCCCAGCGCTCTACATTACTAGATTATGTCATCTCCCAGCGCTCTGCATTACTAGATTATGTCATCTCCCAGCGCTCTGCATTACTAGATTATGTCATCTCCTAGCGCTCTGCATTACTAGATTATGTTATCTCCCAGCGCTCTGTATTACTAGATTATGTCATCTCCCAGCACTCTGTATTACTAGATTATGTCATCTCCCAGCACTCTGTATTACTAGATTATGTGATCTCCCAGCGCTCTGCATTACTAGATGATGTCATCTCCCAGCGCACTGTATTACTAGATTATGTCATCTCCCAGCGCTCTGCATTACTAGATTATGTCATCTCCCAGCACTCTGTATTACTAGATGATGTCATCTCCCAGCTCTCTGCATTACTAGATGATGTGATCTCCCAGCGCTCTGCATTACTAGATGATGTCATCTCCCAGCGCACTGTATTACTAGATTATGTCATCTCCCAGCGCTCTGCATTACTAGATTATGTCATCTCCCAGCGCTCTGTATTACTAGATTATGTCATCTCCCAGCACTCTGTATTACTAGATGATGTCATCTCCCAGCTCTCTGCATTACTAGATGATGTGATCTCCCAGCGCTCTGCATTACTAGATGATGTCATCTCCCAGCGCACTGTATTACTAGATTATGTCATCTCCCAGCGCTCTGTATTACTAGATTATGTCATCTCCCAGCGCTCTGCATTACTAGATTATGTCATCTCCCAGCGCTCTGTATTACTAGATGATGTCATCTCCCAGCACTCTGTATTACTAGATGATGTCATCTCCCAGCTCTCTGCATTACTAGATGATGTGATCTCCCAGCGCTCTGCATTACTAGATGATGTCATCTCCCAGCGCACTGTATTACTATATTATGTCATCTCCCAGCGCTCTGTATTACTAGATGATGTGATCTCCCAGCGCACTGTATTTCTAGATTATGTCATCTCCCAGCGCTCTGCATTACTAGATGATGTCATCTCCCAGCGCTCTGCATTACTAGATTATGTCATCTCCCAGCGCTCTGCATTACTAGATTATGTCATCTCCTAGCGCTCTGCATTACTAGATTATGTTATCTCCCAGCGCTCTGCATTACTAGATTATGTCATCTCCCAGCGCTCTGCATTACTAGATTATGTCATCTCCCAGCACTCTGTATTACTAGATGATGTCATCTCCCAGCTCTCTGCATTACTAGATGATGTCATCTCCCAGCGCTCTGCATTACTAGATGATGTCATCTCCCAGCACTCTGTATTACTAGATGATGTGATCTCCCAGCGCTCTGTATTACTAGATGATGTCATCTCCCATCGCTCTGCATTACTAGATGATGTCATCTCCCAGCGCTCTGTATTACTAGATGATGTCATCTCCCAGCGCTCTGCATTACTAGATGATGTCATCTCCCAGCACTCTGTATTACTAGATGATGTCATCTCCCAGCGCTCTGTATTACTAGATGATATCATCTCCCAGCGCTCTGTATTACTAGATGATGTCATCTCCCAGCGCTCTGTATTACTAGATGATGTGATCTCCCAGCGCTCTGCATTACTAGATGATGTCATCTCGCATCGCTCTGCATTACTAGATGATGTCATCTCCCAGCGCTCTGTATTACTAGATGATGTCATCTCCCATCTCTCTGCATTACTAGATGATGTCATCTCCCAGCGCTCTGTATTACTAGATGATGTCATCTCCCAGCGCTCTGCATTACTAGTGCGCTGGAGGGAGATTGCGGGAGCCAGGTGGAGGGGTCGCGGGGGGTGACCGGGCCCCTGGAGTGACGGACAGCTATAGTTACGCCACTAGTAGGATCAGATGTATGATACGGGTATTTTGATATGAACATTTTGAAGAACTGTAAGTCTGATAAAGTTGTGTATAATAATTATTGAAAATAAAGATTTATAAATAAAAAAAACACCTTTCAGCAGTGGGAGTTCCCTTGTTTTACTAAATATTTACAAGTGTTACTGTCACTTTAAAGACATTATTTTCCAAACAAAACTAGATTAACTCTGGGACAAACTAAAGCTCCGCAGATGGGGGACAGACATTGTCATTGATTTAAATGGGAATTTTAAACTCTTGAATGCTATAAGTCTCCAACACATTTAATGGGTTAAAAGTCCCATTTAAATTAGTGACCATAAAATCCTAATGACCCCTATGAATTTTATACTTGTTCCTTTGTTCAAAAGATAACATTTGATCAGTGCTGGATGTCAAATCCCTGGAGGCGGACATGACAGTCTCTAGTAGGGTCACAGGACCCAAACTCCGCCCACTTCGCATGGTAATCTTAACACTTTAATGACCAGGGGAATTTACAACATTTCTATTGCTTTGTAATTCTTTGCGCACCACTCTGGTCCTTCACGTGTATGCTTCAATTGTAAAGTCATTCCACCTAGACTTACTATTATTATTATCATTGTGTTTCCTCTTAAAGGGTTAAGTAGGCTCATCCGCTCTGCCTGCTTCAGTCTGAAAAAATCTTCCCCCAACTGTCATTTCCGCTTTCATGGACCTGACATCCATGACTGATCGTTATCTCTCTAATAAAAGGCACAAGGGCAAAATTCATAAAGGCCAATAGGATTTTCTGGTCATAGTAATGTAAGTGAGGGATTATTGTTATTATTAGGAGGAGTTAATTCTCCTTTACATTGTTTACCTTGACTGACAGTTGTATTTTTCCAGTCTATGGAGTTATATAAGGGTGTCCAGCTCCTTTTCCTAAGGGCGAGAACCTGACCAGAACTCATGAATTTCACGCTTCACTGCGGGCGGATCATTCGTTTTACCTGAGGCTCTAATTAACTGAGTTGTACACAAGAAGGGATGAAATCTCAGGTGCCCTGGGGTTTGGGTTCGGACAGCCCAGCTGTAGGGAATAACACCCCTATCTCATTTCTCTTTTGGCTATTTAGTGAAGAAGGAACGACTCAGTTCGCTCATTGTCTGACTGAAGGAAAAACTATGACTGTGACAAAACTGTACACTGTACTCTAGGTGATATCTTACCAGTAATCTATATAGTGACATTAGTACCTCTCTGTACCCTGGAGATATGGTGTGTAGAACTGTACACTGTACTCTAGGTGATATCTTACCAGTAATCTATATAGTGACATTAGTACCTCTCTGTATCCTGGAGATATGGTGTGTAGAACTGTACACTGTACTCTAGGTGATATGTTACCAGTGATCTATATAGTGACATTAGTACCTCTCTGTACCCTGGAGATATGGTGTGTAGTACTGTACACTGTACTCTAGGTGATATCTTACCAGTGATCTATATAGTGACATTAGTACCTTTCTGTACTCTGGAGATATGGTGTGTAGAACTGTACACTGTACTCTAGGTGATATGTTACCAGTGATCTATATAGTGACATTAGTACCTCTCTGTACCCTGGAGATATGGTGTGTAGAACTGTACACTGTACTCTAGGTGATATCTTACCAGTGATCTATATAGTGACATTAGTACCTCTCTGTACCCTGGAGATATGGTGTGTAGAACTGTACACTGTACTCTAGGTGATATCTTACCAGTGATCTATATAGTGACATTAGTACCTCTCTGTACCCTGGAGATATGGTGTGTAGATCTGTACACTGTACTCTAGGTGATATCTTACCAGTGATCTATATAGTGACATTAGTACCTCTCTGTACCCTGGAGATATGGTGTGTAGAACTGTACACTGTACTCTAGGTGATATCTTACCGGTGATCTATATAGTGACATTAGTACCTCTCTGTACCCTGGAGATATGGTGTGTAGAACTGTACACTGTACTCTAGGTGATATCTTACCAGTGATCTATATAGTGACATTAGTACCTCTCTGTACCCTGGACATATGGTGTGTAGAACTGTACACTGTACTCTAGGTGAGATCTTACCAGTGATCTATATAGTGACATTAGTATCTCTCTGTACCCTGGAGATATTGTGTGTAGAACTGTACACTGTATTCTAGGTGAGATCTTACCGGTGATCTATATAGTGACATTAGTACCCCTCTGTACCCTGGAGATATGGCCTGTAGTACTGTACACTGTACTCTAGGTGAGATCTTACCAGTGATCTATATAGTGATATTAGTACCTCTCTGTACCCTGGAGATATGGTGTGTAGAACTGTACACTGTACTCTAGGTGAGATCTTACCAGTGATCTATATAGTGACATTAGTACCTCTCTGTACCCTGGAGATACGGTGTGTAGAACTGTACACTGTACTCTAGGTGATATCTTACCAGTGATCTATATAGTGACATTAGTACCTCTCTGTACCCTGGAGATATGGTGCGTAGAACTGTACACTGTACTCTAGGTGATATCTTACCAGTGATCTATATAGTGACATTAGTACCTCTCTGTACCCTGGAGATATTGTGTGTAGAACTGTACACTGTACTCTAGGTGAGATCTTACCAGTGATCTATATAGTGATATTAGTACCTCTCTGTACCCTGGAGATATGGCGTGTAGAACTGTACACTGCACTCTAGGTGAGATCTTACCAGTGATCTATATAGTGACATTAGTACCTCTCTGTACCCTGGAGATATGGTCTGTAGATCTGTACACTATACTCTAGGTGATATCTTACCAGTGATCTATATAGTAACATTAGTACGTCTCTGTACCCTGGAGATATGGTGTGTAGAACTGTACACTGTACTTTAGGTGAGATCTTACCAGTGATCTATATAGTGACATTAGTACCTCTCTGTACCCTGGAGATATGATGTGTAGAACTGTACACTGTACTCTAGGGGAGGTCTTACCAGTGATCTATATAGTGACATTAGTACCTCTCTGTACCCTGGAGGTATGGTGTGTAGAACTGTACACTGTACTCTAGGGGAGGTCTTACCAGTGATCTATATAGTGACATTAGTACCTCTCTGTACCCTGGAGATATGGTGTGTAGTACTGTACACTGTACTCTAGGGGAGGTCTTACCAGTGATCTATATAGTGACATTAGTACCTCTCTGTACCCTGGAGGTATGGTGTGTAGAACTGTACACTGTACTCTAGGTGATATCTTACCAGTGATCTATATTGTGACATTAGTACCTCTCTGTACCCTGGAGATATGGTGTGTAGAACTGTACACTGTACTCTAGGTGATATCTTACCAGTGATCTATATAGTGACATTAGTACCTCTCTGTACCCTGGAGATATGGTGTGTAGTACTGTACACTGTACTCTAGGGGAGGTCTTACCAGTGATCTATATAGTGACATTAGTACCTCTCTGTACCCTGGAGGTATGGTGTGTAGAACTGTACACTGTACTCTAGGTGATATCTTACCAGTGATCTATATAGTGACATTAGTACCTCTCTGTACCCTGGAGATATGGTGTGTAGAACTGTACACTGTACTCTAGGTGAGATCTTACCAGTGATCTATATAGTGACATTAGTACCTCTCTGTACCCTGGAGGTATGGTGTGTAGAACTGTACACTGTACTCTAGGTGAGATCTTACCAGTGATCTATATAGTGACATTAGTACCTCTCTGTACCCTGGAGATATGGTGTGTAGTACTGTACACTGTACTCTAGGTGAGATCTTACCAGTGATCTATATAGTGACAATAGTACCTCTCTGTACCCTGGAGATATGGTGTGTAGAACTGTACACTGTACTCTAGGTGATATCTTGCCAGTGATCTATATAGTGACATTAGTACCTCTCTGTACCCTGGAGATATGGTGTGTAGAACTGTACACTGTACTCTAGGTGAGATCTTACCGGTGATCTATATAGTGACATTAGTACCCCTCTGTACCCTGGAGATATGGCCTGTAGAACTGTACACTGTACTCTAGGTGAGATCTTACCAGTGATCTATATAGTGACATTAGTACCTCTCTGTATCCTGGAGATATGATCTGTAGTACTGTACACTGTACTCTAGGTGAGATCTTACCAGTGATCTATATAGTGACATTAGTACCTCTCTGTACCCTGGAGATATGGTGTGTAGAACTGTACACTGTACTCTAGGTGATATCTTACCAGTGATCTATACAGTGACATTAGTACCTCTCTGTACCCTGGAGATATGGTGTGTAGAACTGTACACTGTACTCTAGGTGAGATCTTACCAGTGAGCTATATAGTGACATTAGTACCTCTCTGTACCCTGGAGATATGGTCTGTAGTACTGTACACTGTACTCTAGGTGAGATCTTACCAGTGATCTATACAGTGACATTAGTACCTCTCTGTACCCTGGAGATATGGTGTGTAGAACTGAACACTGTACTCTAGGTGAGATCTTACCAGTGATCCATAGAGTGATATTAGTACCCCTCTCTTTCTGCTGTAAATTCCTCTTCTATACAGCCTAGTACTGTGTTAGCTTCTACCACTTATTTACTTCATAGGTTGCCTATCTTTAAAGGGATAGTAATACTTCGTTTTATCTTTATTTTATTTTGTAGGCGTTAAAAAAACATGAAGAACGATATAAGTCTTATCTCTCAAACCTTTATGTTTTAAGATATATTCACAAGCAAAGTATCCCCCCCTGTTCAGAAAGATCAGAAGGGAGGTGCCCAGGTAGACTGCAGAGAGGGACAATCTTCAATTAAGATAAGGGAAAAACCTGAAAAACTTGTCACTGGGGGGCAGGGCTTTCGTTGTTTTCATACAAAGAAGAGTGTCCCCTGCTGTTATCTGTCTGGTCTATGGACTGGATTCCACATCTGAGAAGAGATGGCTTACACTAGGTAAAAGGGGCGGGAGGGGGAAACTTTGCTTGTGAATATCTCTTAAACCATAAAGGTTTGAGAGATAAGACTTATATCATTCTTCATGTTTTTTTATGCCTACAAAATAAAATAAAGTTAAAATGAAGTATTACTATCCCTTTAAGTCACCTGAAACAATAGCATCCAAGGCTCATTCCTCTGGTAAGACAAAGAAAACAAGAAGGCGCTCCTAGTGTTTTAACGCTTTCCAAAGTTCTCACACCAACCCATCACCAATGTTAGACTAACACTCATACTTTGTACTGTTCAGTGCAACACTTATATGCTCACTGAAATGTTGGCTTTAGGGATTTTTTTTTATAAAAAACACTGCCCCTTCTACAGTGGATTCATCCGATTCTTCCAGACACCCTCAGGCCGCTCCTCTTCCCAAACCAAAAGGGTAGCCCCTCATATGTAAAGAAAAGAAAAAACAGGGCGTCCGATAGTGCCTTTTATCTTAATTTTATAGTGTGAAATTATATATATAATATACTCACAAAGATAGTAGTTGTGACCTAGACTTATATCCAAACACAGCACATACAGCATATTGGGAAATACCCGTCCCTATTCAGGCTTGTAGATCAAATGTTCATCTTCAATGGAATCAGGAGGTTCTCAATAAATAAAAGAAAAAAATATAAAAAATAAAATAAAATAAACAAACAGCTGCTGAAAAATTGTAAAAACTTTAATTGGATTTACAATCCTAAAAAATCAAGCTGGCTCTGTTGCATTCCGGAGGCTTTAAATATGGAGGGGGCTTCCAGTTCCGGTTTGCAACGGTTGACAAGGTATGTTTGGAGACTTATGTATGTTAAGCGATACGGAGAGTAACTTCCGGGTTACGTTATATGTATTCCAAAGGTAATTGGAGCTGGCTCTGTTGCATTCTGGAGGTTTGAAATATGGAGGGAAGTTTTGAGTTCCGGGTTGCAACGGTTGATATGATATGTTTTGATGTTTACATACATTCATGGAACACGGGGAACAATTTCCGGTTTATGAAAAATGGTTTTTAAAGGGGAACTACCACCCCGCAAAAACTTTATATTAATTAAGTCTTCATCTGGCGACTAGCAGCTTAGTAGCGCTAGTCGCCAGAAATATTACCTGGTTTAAAAGATTTACGATTTATTCGGAGGCTGACAGTAGCAGGAAGCATGGACATCTTGTCATAGTGACGTCCGTGCGCCTGCGCTGTCAGTCCTGGCCGGGTCTAGGAGGCGTTGCTAGGAGCCGGCCGGCTCCAAAAGGGACTGACAGCGCAGGCGCACGGACATCACTATGACAAGATGTCCGTGCTTCCTGCTACTGTCAGCCTCAGAGTAAGTAGAAAATCTTTTAAACCAGTAATATTTCTGGCGACTAGCGCTACTGAGCAGTTAGTCACCAGATGAAGACTTAATATAAAGTTTTTGCGGGGTGGTAGTTCCCCTTTAAAGGTAATCAAAGTATTTCATGTTCTAGTTTACGTGGTATTATTGATATGTGAATAAATTGTGATGCATATAAATTATAGAGATGGTAAATTTGTCAAAACTGGTGTTGTTTTGACCAAGTTATTAGTTAATTGAAAACTATCCAATGAGGAACAATAGTGGGGTTGTTAAATGAGTTGCTGTGTGAGATTTTTTGAGGCATTTCTTGAAGAAGCAGTGTGAACTGTGAAACGTTGATGTTTGCCTGGGATGATTTTTTTTAGGATTGTAAATCCAATTAAAGTTTTTAAACATTTTCAGCAGCTGTTTGTTTATTTTATTTTATTTTTTATATTTGTTTTCTTTTTTATTTTATTTATTGAGAACCTCCTGATCCCATTGAAGATGAACATTTGATCTACAAGCGTGAATAGGGACAGGTATTTCCCAATATGCTGTTTGTGTTGTGTTTGGATATAAGTCCAGGTCACAACTACTATCTGTGTGAGTATATTATATATATGATTTCACACTATAAAATGAAGATAAAAGGCACTATCAAGCACCCTCTTTTTTGTTTTTTTTTCATTCCTCTGGTGCTTTTGTCTGCACAGCATCATTAATCCTGTATTCCATCTCTGGGTTTGTGTCCTAAATACAATATTTTGCCATTTGCACATTTAGACTTTAGATGTCCCACTCTTGCCCGTTCCCCTCCGTTTCCCAACACCCACTCATTAGGATTACACATCCCTGAAGAGCCGACACTGTTGCAGATTTTTCTGTTAATAAGCACGATAACAATATTAATGTGGGGTGTCTGGACAATATGCTACTTTAGCACCCCAATATTAGCTTCCAGCTACTCAGTCTATCCATAGACAAGTACCCCGCAGAGCGACCCCCTGTCCTAATGATAAACGGGTTATATCTATGAAGACAAAATGGAGCGATTCTGGGGCAAATCAGCTGCACCACAGAGGTAAATAACGATACCCACACTCCCACCGACTGAGTGAAATGAGGCTTTTAACCCCTTGAATGCTGGAGAGGTCTCTGTAGTAGCGCTTCACTATGTTCTGGGGACTTTCAGGGAGTTAAAGGGCCCATTTCATTCATTCTGGTGTGTCCACAACTGTCCAGGTTTGTCTTTATACATAATAATAATAACAATAATTATAATAATATTAATAATAATATCAACACTAATTATAATAATATGGATAATAATAACAATAACACTAATACTCATAATAATAACAACACTAATAGTAATAATCATAACGCTAATAATAATGATAATATTAATAATACACTACTAGTATTCATAATAATAATAATCATAACACTACTACTACTACTATTTCTAATAATGATAATAAAATAATAATTATAACAATAATAGTAATAATAATATCACTACTATTAATACAAATAGTAATAATAACACTAATAGTAATAATAACAATAATAATAATACTAATAACACTAATAATTATAGCACTAATAATAATACTACTAATAATAATAATGGTTTCTGTTTGCAGGACAGAGGCGTCCTTGTACACTGTGACCCTTGGGGCGTACCAGCTGTCCGAACTACAGGACCCTAACATGGTGTCCATGGGAGTAAAGAGGATCCTAGTGCACCCCGACTACATGTACGAGGGGTCCAGTGGGGACATTGCTCTGATCGAACTTCAGTCACCTGTCACTTTAACCCCTTACATCCTCCCAGTCTGCCTCCCCGCCCAGTCTGTCCAGCTCCCAGCGAGGGCTCTGTGACCGGCTGGGGGAACATTAAAGATGGAGGTGGGTTGGCCTTATTGGGGAACATTAAAGATGGAGGTGGGTTGGACTTATTGGGGAACATTAAAGATGGAGGTGGGTTGGACTTATTGGGGAACATTAAAGATGGAGGTGGGTTGGACTCATTGGGGAACATTAAAGATGGAGGTGTGTTGGACTCATTGGGGAACATTAAAGATGGAGGTGGGTTGGACTCATTGGGGAACATTAAAGATGGAGGTGGGTTGGACTCATTGGGGAACATTAAAGATGGAGGTGGGTTGGGCTCATTGGGGACCATTAAAGATGGAGGTGGGTTGGCTTTATTGGGGAACATTAAAGATGGAGGTGGGTTGGACTCATTGGGGAACATTAAAGATGGAGGTGGGTTGGACTCATTGGGGAACATTAAAGATGGAGATGGGTTGGACTTATTGGGGAACATTAAAGATGGAGGTGGGTTGGACTCATTGGGGAACATTAAAGATGGAGGTGGGTTGGACTTATTGGGGAACATTAAAGATGGAGGTGGGTTGGCCTTATTGGGGATCATTAAAGATGGAGGTGGGTTGGGCTCATTGGGGACCATTAAATATGGAGGTGGGTTGGCTTTATTGGGGAACATTAAAGATGGAGGTGGGTTGGACTCATTGGGGAACATTAAAGATGGAGGTGGGTTGGACTCATTGGGGAACATTAAAGATGGAGATGGGTTGGACTTATTGGGGAACATAAAAGATGGAGGTGGGTTGGCCTTATTGGGAACATTAAAGATGGAGGTGGGTTGGCCTTATTGGGGAACATTAAAGATGGAGGTGGGTTGGGCTCATTGGGGAACATTAAAGATGGAGGTGTGTTGGACTCATTGGGGAACATTAAAGATGGAGGTGGGTTGGCCTTATTGGGAACATTAAAGATGGAGGTGGGTTGGCCTTATTGGGGAACATTAAAGATGGAGGTGGGTTGGGCTCATTGGGGAACATTAAAGATGGAGGTGGGTTGGACTCATTGGGGAACATTAAAGATGGAGGTGGGTTGGACTCAGTGGGGAACATTAAAGATGGAAGTGGGTTGGACTCATTGGGGAACATTAAAGATGGAGGTGGGTTGGACTTATTGGGGAACATTAAAGATGGAGGTGGGTTGGCCTTATTGGGAACATTAAAGATGGAGGTGGGTTGGCCTTATTGGGGAACATTAAAGATGGAAGTGGGTTGGACTCATTGGGGAACATTAAAGATGGAGGTGTGTTGGACTCATTGGGGAACATTAAAGATGGAGGAAGGTTGGCCTTATTGGGGAACATTAAAGATGGAGGTGGGTTGGACTCATTGGGAAACATTAAAGATGCAAGTGGGTTGGACTCATTGGGGAACATTAAAGATGGAGGTGGGTTGGACTCATTGGGGAACATTAAAGGTGGAGGTGGATTGGGCTCATTGGGGAACATTAAAGATGGAGGTGGGTTGGACTCATTGGGGAACATTAAAGATGGAGGTGGGTTGGACTTATTGGGGAACATTAAAGATGGAGGTGGGTTGGACTCATTGGGGAAATCCTTGTTGTGCTGGATAAGCATCTTTGACTTCTTCTTGGAATCTGTCCCTTTGTCTCACTCTTCATATTTCATTTAACTCCTTTATCTTGGCTTCACCCAATAGAACCATTGGCTCTCCCTAGAACCCTGCAGATGGTGGAGTTCAGACTCATTGACCAGACGAGCTGTGAGGCCATGTACCAGTCCAGCCTGGGTTACAGCCCCAGTACCCACTTCATCAAGGATGACATGATATGTGCCGGCTACAAAGAGGGGAAGAAAGATGCTTGTCAGGTATAGTGGAAGGGCAAATCCTCAGGTTAAGGTCACAGCACCAAATGGTTCCTGCACAAAGATTTCAACATACAGATTTTTGACTGTTCCACAGTAACACAGTGACATGGCAACACAGAGTAACACAGAGTAACACAATAATACATTAACACAATAACAGAGTGACTCAGTAACAGAGTAACAGAATAACATAATAAAACAGTAACAGAGTAACATAGTACAGTAACATAGTACAGTAACATACTACAGTAACATAGCAACACTACGTCCTAGGTAGGAGTCCATTACACTGCAGTCAGGTGTATCTGTATCATTACTGTGTGTAACAGAAGCACTTACCTAGGTAGGAGTCTATTATACAGCAGTCAGGTATATCTATATAATTAGTGTGTGTAACAGAAGCACTTACCTAGGTAGGAGTCCATCATACAGCGGTCAGGTGTATCTATATAATTACTGTGTGTAACAGAAGGACTTGCCTAGGTAGGAGTCCATCATACAGC
The DNA here is from genome assembly GCA_037306005.1 of Rhinophrynus dorsalis. Taxonomy (NCBI): domain Eukaryota; kingdom Metazoa; phylum Chordata; class Amphibia; order Anura; family Rhinophrynidae; genus Rhinophrynus; species Rhinophrynus dorsalis. The sequence goes on from CM074725.1 coordinate 8,809,098, forward strand.
AGTCAGGCGTATCTATATAATTACTGTGTGTAACAGAAGAACTTACCTAGGTAGGAGTCCATCACACAGCAGTCAGTATATCTGTATAATTACTGTGTGTAACAGAAGTACTTACCTAGGTAGGAGTCCATCACACAGCAGTCAGGTGTATATCTATATAATTACTGTGTGTAACAGAAGCACTTACCTAGGTAGGGGTCCATCACACAGCAGTCAGTATATCTGTATAATTACTGTGTGTAACAGAAGTACTTACCTAGGTAGGAGTCCATCACACAGCAGTCAGGTGTATATCTATATAATTACTGTGTGTAACAGAAGCACTTACCTAGGTAGGAGTCCATCACGCAGCAGTCAGGTGTATCTATATAATTACTGTGTGTAACAGAAGCACTTACCTAGGTAGGAGTCCATCACACAGCAGTCAGTATATCTGTATAATTACTGTGTGTAACAGAAGTACTTACCTAGGTAGGAGTCCATCACACAGCAGTCAGGTGTATATCTATATAATTACTGTGTGTAACAGAAGCACTTACCTAGGTAGGGGTCCATCACACAGCAGTCAGTATATCTGTATAATTACTGTGTGTAACAGAAGTACTTACCTAGGTAGGAGTCCATCACACAGCAGTCAGGTGTATATCTATATAATTACTGTGTGTAACAGAAGCACTTACCTAGGTAGGAGTCCATCACGCAGCAGTCAGGTGTATCTATATAATTACTGTGTGTAACAGAAGCACTTACCTAGGTAGGAGTCCATCACACAGCAGTCAGTATATCTGTATAATTACTGTGTGTAACAGAAGTACTTACCTAGGTAGGAGTCCATCACACAGCAGTCAGGTGTATATCTATATAATTACTGTGTGTAACAGAAGCACTTACCTAGGTAGGGGTCCATCACACAGCAGTCAGTATATCTGTATAATTACTGTGTGTAACAGAAGTACTTACCTAGGTAGGAGTCCATCACACAGCAGTCAGGTGTATATCTATATAATTACTGTGTGTAACAGAAGTACTTACCTAGGTAGGAGTCCATCACACAGCAGTCAGGTGTATCTATATAATTACTGTGTGTAACAGAAGCACTTACCTAGGTAGAAGTCCATCACACAGCAGTCAGGCGTATCTATATAATTACTGTGTGTAACAGAAGCGCTTACCTAGGTAGGAGTCCATCACACAGCAGTCAGGCGTATCTGTATAATTACTGTGTGTAACAGAAGCTTTTACCTAGGTAGGAGTCCATCACACAGTGGTCAGGTGTATCTATATAATTACTGTGTATAACAGAAGTACTTACCTAGGTAGGAGTCCACACACAGCAGTCAGGCGTATCTGTATAATTACTGTGTGTAACAGAAGCGCTTACCTAGGTAGGAGTCCGTCAGACAGCGGTCAGGCGTATCTATATAATTACTGTGTGTAACAGAAGCACTTATCTAGGTAGGAGTCCATCATACAGCAGTCAGGTGTATCTATATAATTACTGTGTGTAACAGAAGCGCTTACCTAGGTAGGAGCCCATCACACAGCAGTCAGGTGTATCTGTATAATTACTGTGTGTAACAGAAGCACTTACCTAGGTAGGAGTCCATTATACAGCAGTGAGGTGTATCTATATAATTACTGTGTGTAGCAGAAGGACTTACCTAGGTAGGAGTCCATCACACAGCAGTCAGGTGTATATCTATATAATTACTGTGTGTAACAGAAGCACTTACCTAGGTAGGAGTCCATCACACAGCAGTCAGGTGTATATCTATATAATTACTGTGTGTAACAGAAGCACTTACCTAGGTAGGAGTACATCACACAGCAGGCAGGTGTATCTATATAATTACTGAGTGTAACAGAAGCACTTACCTAGGTAGGAGTACATCACACAGCAGTCAGGTGTATCTATATAATTACTGTGTGTAACAGAAGCACTTACCTAGGTAGGAGTCCATCACACAGCAGTCAGGTGTATCTATATAATTACTGCATGTAACAGAAGCACTTACCTGGGTAGGAGTCCATTATACAGCAGTCAGGTGTATCTATATAATTACTGCGTGTAACAGAAGTACTTACCTAGGTAGGAGTCCATCACACAGCACTCAGGTGTATCTATATAATTACTAAGTGTAACAGAGGTACTTACCTAGGTAGGAGTCCATCATACAGCAGTCAGGTGTATCTGTATCATTACTGTGTGTAACAGAAGCATTTACCTAGGTAGGAGTCCATCATACAGCAGTCAGGTGTATCTGTAGCATTACTGTCTGTAACAGAAACACTTACCAAGGTAGAAGTCCATCACACAGCAGTCAGGTGTATCTATATAATTACTCCGTGTAACAGAAGCACTTACCTATTAGGAGTCCATCACACAGCAGTCAGGTGTATCTATGTAATTACTGTGTGTAACAGAAGCACTTACCTAGGTAGGAGTCCATCATACAGCAGTCAGGTGTATATCTGTATAATTACTGTGTGTAACAGAAGCACTTACCTAGGTAGGAGTCCATCATACAGCAGTCAGGTGTATCTGTACAATTACTATGTGTAACAGAAGTACTTACCTAGGTAGGAGTCCATCATACAGCAGTCAGGTGTATCTATATAATTACTGTGTGTAACAGAAACACTTACCTAAGTAGGAGTCCATCATACAGCAGTCTGGTGTATCTGTATCATTACTGTGTGTAACAGAAGCACTTACCTAGGTAGGAGTCCATCATACAGCAGTCAAGTGTATCTATATAATTACTGTGTGTAACAGAAGTACTTACCTAGGTAGGAGTCCATCATACAGCAGTCAGGTGTATCTATATAATTACTGTGTGTAACAGAAACACTTACCTAAGTAGGAGTCCATCATACAGCAGTCTGGTGTATCTGTATCATTACTGTGTGTAACAGAAGCACTTACCTAGGTAGGAGTCCATCATACAGCAGTCAGGTGTGTATCTATATAATTACTGTGTGTAACAGAAGCACTTACCTAGGTAGGAGTCCATCATACAGCAGTCAGGTGCATCTGTATAATTACTGTGTGTAACAGAAGTACTTACCTAGGTAGGAGTCCATCATACAGCAGTCTGGTGTATCTGTATCATTACTGTGTGTAACAGAAGCACTTACCTAGGTAGGAGTCCATCATACAGCAGTCAGGTGTGTATCTATATAATTACTGTGTGTAACAGAAGCACTTACCTAGGTAGGAGTCCATCATACAGCAGTCAGGTGCATCTGTATAATTACTGTGTGTAACAGAAGTACTTACCTAGGTAAGAGTCCATCACACAGCAGTCAGGTGTATGTATATAATTACTGTGTGTAACAGAAGCACTTACCTAGGTAGGAGTCCATCATACAGCAGTCAGGTGTATCTATATAATTACTGTGTGTAACAGAAGTACTTACCTAGGTAGGAGTCCATCATACAGCAGTCAGGTGCATCTGTATAATTACTGTGTGTAACAGAAACACTTACCTAGGTAGGAGTCCATCACACAGCAGTCAGGTGTATTTATATAATTACTGTGTGTAACAGAAGTACTTACCTAGGTAGGAGTCCATCATACAGCAGTCAGGTGTATCTATATAATTACTGTGTGTAACAGAAGCACTTACCTAGGTAGGAGTCCATCACACAGCAGTCAGGTGTATCTATATAATTACTGTGTGTAACAGAAGCACTTACCTAGGTAGGAGTCCATCACACAGCAGTCAGGTGTATCTATATAATTACTGTGTGTAACAGAAGCACTTACCTAGGTAGGAGTCCATCACACAGCAGTCAGGTGTATCTGTATCATTACTGTGTGTGACAGAAGCACTTACCTAGGTAGGAGTCCATCACACAGCAGTCAGGTGTGTGTGTGTGTGTGTGTATATATATATATATATTTTTTTTTTTTTTGCATTATATCTACAGTTTACTGGCTATAGTGCTATCTGTTGGTCTGTCTATAGGTCATAAACTATTCACAGCTAACAGTAATAGATAGGCCTGAGTAGATCAAAAGGATAATTAATCTTTATCTCTTCTGGTCGTCATAAGTATGATTATACAAACAGATGGACATGTATCAGTGTACTAAATGCATCCATTATTTGTCATTGCAGGGAGATTCTGGGGGACCTCTCGTATGCAATATCAATAATGTCTGGCTACAGTTTGGCATTGTCAGCTGGGGTGTAGGTTGCGCTTTTCCTAGCCAGCCAGGTGTCTACACCAGGGTCCAGTCTTACCACTCTTGGATAAATGAGCATGTGCCTTCTATCATGTTCAGTGAAGGAGGAGCAAGCGATGTTGTAAATACAACAGAAGTCCACCGTGTGACCTCTTCTGAATCCAACAGCATTGGGACTGATCTCAATGTCACCACTAGAGGCAGCATATTTACTAGCCCAACTGAAGCAAGTGTAGAAGTGGTATTTGGAGATGGGAATCCCTTACAGCAGTGGACTCATCTCAGTGTAGCAATGAGTCTCATATGTCTGTATATCAATATCCTGAGATAAAATATTAAACAGCAAGAGTGACCCCAAAAGCAATTCTGAATGCCCCAAAATAGGGACATAATGGACCTTATATACTATATATATATATATATATATATATATATATATATATAAAAACAAAATGGAGTAATTGTGGGATAAACCACATTTCCCGCAGAGGACAAATAAACATGTCAATTGATTAAAATGGGGAGTTCTAACCATTGAATTGTAAAGATGTTACCGCTGTTTGTAAGTGCATTCCAGTTCCGTGTTGTATAGGTCTAACAACTTCACTTCCTAAAATGTCTATTTAATGTATTTATATTAATGAACATGCTAAAATGCAGCTGTTTTGAAATAATATATTGTAACAATCTGAGTCACATATTGTAACACAACAGATAAATATACATATACATTCATGCCCACACCTCTGTGGAACCTAAGTTATTTTAGAGGAACTGTTTCTCAGCAGGCTGGAAGGCATTTCCTCTGCTCTCCCCACTTCCTGTTCTGTTATACACAGTTGAGTGTAACCAGACCAGGAAGTGAGACGTGCAAAGAAAAATGCTTCCCCCATACAATGGAAAATTCTCGCTATCATACTTTATTTCAAGGTTTGGATACTTTAAAGTACAAAGAAAATATAAAACAAATTAAAAAGGGTAAACATTTCCTAGTGAATCTCTGTTATTGTCACCATTGTGATCTGCAGCCCTCAGTGTACTTGCCTACAGTGAGCTTATTGTGTCACCTTCTTCAAGGACTGGAACTGCCTCCATGGACCTCTCAGCACCAGTTCTGGGGAGTAGTAGCCCAGCGGGGACCTGTACACTGAGTACTGTAAGTTTATATAATGCTGATACTGACACAGATGGGACTAGCAGACATTAACTAATAAGACTGAGACCACACACGTACTTACACACACATATACTTACACTGTCACACACTGGTACTTACACACACACACACACACACACATACTTACACTGTCACACACTGGTACTTACACACACACTCATATGTATTTACACACACACACGTGTATATATACACATTCACACAAACATACAGAAAATCTCTTTAACATAAATTTCAGTGCGTGTTACAGAATGAGCTTTCTTATAATAACGGATTGTGTTGTATCACTGATAGTGTATTTGTATGTCTGCACTGAAAAAAATAAAAACATTTTCTTGACAAAAGTTTTAGCCTCACAAGGTTTTATCACTAGACAATGTTGTGTATTCTAATTAATATGGCTTCCGAATTACCCAGCTCTCCTGTGTAATGGGGTATATAAAGGATGCTGTTGGGCATCCGTTTCTTTGTTCACTCATCCATAACTCATCCATAACTCATCCATAACTCATCCATAACTCATCCATAACGCATCCATAATTCATCCATAACTCATCCATAACTCATCCATAACGCATCCATAATTCATCCATAGCACATCCATAACTCATCCATAACTCATCCATAACGCATCCATAATTCATCCATAACTCATCCATAACTCATCCATAGCACAACCATAATTCATCCATAACTCATCCATAACTCATCCATAACTCATCCATAACACATCCATAACTCATCCATAACTCATCCATAGCACAACCATAATTCATCCATAACTTATCCATAACTCATCCATAACTCATCCATAACTCATCCATAGCACAACCATAATTCATCCATAACTCATCCATAGCACAACCATAGCACAACCATAGCACACCATAACTCATCCATAACACATCCATAACTCATCCATAACTCATCCATAGCACAACCATAATTCATCCATAACTCATCCATAACTTATCCATAACTCATCCATAGCACAAAAATTATTCATCCATAACTCATCCATAACTCATCCGTAACTCATCCATAACTCATCCGTAACTCATCCATTGCACAACCATAATTCATCCATAACTCATCCGTAACTCATCCATAACTCATCCATAACTCATCCATAGCACATCCATAACTCATCCATAACTCATCCATATCTCATCCATAACTCATCCATAACACATCCATAACTCATCCGTAACTCATCCATAGCACAACCATAACTCATCCATAGCACAACCATAACTCATCCATAACTCATCCGTAACTCATCCATTGCACAACCATAATTCATCCGTAACTCATCCATAACTCATCCGTAACTCATCCATAACTCATCCATAGCACATCCATAACTCATCCATAACTCATCCATAGCTCATCCATAACTCATCCATAACACATCCATAACTCATCCGTAACTCATCCATAGCACAACCATAACTCATCCATAGCACAACCATAACTCATCCATAGCACAACCATAACTCATGTACAACACATCCATAACTCATCCATAGCACAACCATAACACATCCATAATTCATCCATAACTCATCCATAACACAACCATAACACAACCATAACTCATCAAGTTCAGCAGCCCAACATGCTAATGAGTAACCTCCCCCCGTATCCCTAATTCTTACTGCATATGGAGGATTGTGTCTCTATTGCTCACCACACATTGTCAGACATAACCAGGGCTCCTCACCACAGTGTCGACCCTTATTACACCCCCCCCCAGGTGTGCGCACAACCAATGAGGAGTCAATCAGGCACCAGGGCTTTTTATTATTGAAATTAAAACAAAAACAGAACAGAACACGGATTCTTATTTAACAGAAAAATTAAAGTTAAAAAAAAAACACATTCAGTGTTGATTTATCAGGTAATTTCTTCATTTTCATATCAACACTTTGAGTGCCAGAGGGGCATGCAATGCATAGCTCTGAAATACTTCGCTTACCCCCTGGCACTCAAAGTGTTAATGACCACCCTTGTAAAGTGCTCTTTGTGGATTGGCTCAGAGTATGCAATTTTAACCCCTTTGCAATGAGTTGAAGATCTCTCTAGGATCCAAGAGGTTAAAGTATCACCTCATCATAATAATAACCTCCCACTTACCTTAATAGGTCAAAAAAGCCCAATGGACCCTATACATTGTTCCCTTGTGCCTTTGCTCAAGACATGATCTTTGATCAGTCCTATATTTATGTCTATAGTGGAGGACATGACAGTTACTGGCAGGGAGATCACATGATCTTTGATCAGTCCTATATTTATGTCTATAGTGGAGGACATGACAGTTACTGGCAGGGAGATCACATGATCTTTGATCAGTCCTATATTCATGTCTACAGTGGAGGACATGATAGTTATTGGCAGGAGATCACATGAGCCTACTGAACCAGGGGGAGTGTCAGCCTGCTTAACCATTTAAGAGGGGTTGAAAAGCAATGTGTTGCGGCAACCCTCTGGTCTTTAAAGAGTTAATATTACCATGTGCAGTGGACAGAGTTTGTGTTATCTTCTCCTGCTATTAACTATCAGCCTCCACTGATTTTATTATTATTTATTATTACTTCTCATTTAAATAACTCTAGGTAAAGAATTTTGCCTCCTAATATCCATCTATTTGGGTGGTAGGACAAGATTTGGGTGAACTTAAAAAACAAAGAAAAAGAGAGAAATCTAATCCTTGGGAGGTAGCACAGACTGGAATTAAGGCCCATCACAGGCTGGAATTTAGGCCCATTACAGACTGGAACTTAGGCCCATCACAGACTGGAATTTAGGCCCATTACAGACTGGAACGTAGGCCCATCACAGACTGGAATTTAGGCCCATTATAGACTGGAACTTAGGCCCATTACAGACTGGAATTTAGGCCCATTACAGAATAGAATTAAGGCCCATCACAGACTGGAATTTAGGCCCATCACAGACTGGAACTTAGGCCCATTACAGACTGGAACTTAGGACCATTACAGACTAGAATTAAGGCCCATCACAGACTGGAATTCAGGCCCATCACAGACTAGAATTTTGGCCCATCACAGACTGGAATTTAGGCCCATTACAGACTGGAATTTAGGCCTATCACAGACTGGAACTTAGGCCCATTACAGACTGGAATTTAGGCCCATTACAGACTGGAACTTAGGCCCATCACAGACTGGAATTTAGGCCCATCACAGACTGGAATTTAGGCCTATCACAGACTGGAACTTAGGCCCATCACAAACTGGAACTTAGGCCCATCACAGACTGGAACTTAGGCCCATCACAGACTGGAATTTAGGCCTATTACAGACTGGAACTTAGGCCCATCACAGACTGGAAGTTAGGCCCACTACAGACTGAAACTTAGGTCTATCACAGACTGGAACTTAGGCCCATTACAGACTGGAACTTAGGCCCATCCCAGACTGGAATTTAGGCCCATTACAGACTGGAATTTAGACCTATAACAGACTGGAATTTAGGCCCATCACAGACTGGAACTTAGGCCCATCACAGACTGGAATTAAGGCCCATTACAGACTGGAATTTGGCCCATCACAGACTGGAATTTAGGCCCATCACAGACTGGAATTTAGGCCTATCACAGACTGGAACTTAGGCCCATTACAGACTGGAATTTAGGGCCATTACAGACTGGAATTTAGGCCCATCACAGACCAGAATTTAGGCCCATCACAGACTGGAATTTAGGCCCATCACAGACTGGAATGTAGGCCTGTGTTGGACCATAACAAACACACAGTAAGAACCAGTCTAACAATGGCAAAGACGAGTTTTCAAAGTTTAAAGTTTTCCTTCATTGCAATAATGGACTGGAGGAAACACCCTCAATTGAGACGGTGGGTTCCTGCTCCTACAGTAACCCCAACTCCAGACTATTGACTATCTCTTTGTGGAGAACGTTTGAATAGAAGTTCTATTTGTTAGGAACACCACCGTCAAAATTGTCTTTTTCTTCTTCTTGGAAATCTATGAAAGCAGCAGTAATGGCTTAACCCCGTGGTGTCCATGTTCACTCCTCAAGAGCTACCACCAGACCAGGATGTACGGGGTTCCCCTGTCTGAGCACAGATTGGCCAATCACAATGAATGAGCCACTGGCTAACTCCCTTGTGCTTAATCAGGGAAATCCTTAAATAATGACCTGTTGGTGGCCCTTGAGGACTGAATTTGGACACACCTGGCTTAACCCCTTAAAAGAGAGTTAAAACATCCTAATAATAACTGTCATTCACCTTACTATGGCCAGAAAATCCTAATGGCCACTATGAATTTTGCTTTTGTGCCTTTCTTAAAGAGATAACATCTTCCATCAGCACTGGATGTCATGTCAATGGAGGTGGACATAACAGCTGGTAGCACACCTGATCCCTCTCCTGAAGGGTCATGTGGTTTTACTCCTCTTCCACATTGATATACGATTGGACTGTATGCCCAGTATTAACAGCGGTTGGAGTGGGGAGGAAGATCACACCCACTCAGGCACAGTATTCCTGAATCTAATCAGATCTCTCATTGGATCAACATGGTACCTGCACTGAAACTGACTGTCAGATTCCTCTGTAGTGAGCTGACATAGAAAGGATCCAGTGATTTTTTTAAAGTATCTACAATATCTGTAAACAGTTTCCTGAGAATAAGAATTCCACATCAATACAAATAGAAATCCCTGCTTTTGTTTTAGCTGAAATTGCCCTACCTACGTTATTAACGGCTCTCCCGTTCTGCTCAGCTCTTTGAGTAAAGAGTACCCCAGAGAGTTCTTTGTAGTCACCATGACTATATATGTAAACAGTAATCCGTTACCCGTACAGACACCTCTATTCTAATGTGAACAAGCCCGGGGTGGCTAGTCTCCCGTTATAACTAAATCTCCCCAATCTCGTTATCAGTTTTGTTGCACGTCTGTGTGCGTTCTCTGTTTCAGTGTCTCCTGTGCCTAAAACTGCACTCCATATTTTATGTGAGGCCTTATCATGGATTTGTAAATAAGTAGTGAAAAATGGTTCGATGCAAGAAACGTTCCCATCGGATAAAGGCATTTTTGTGCGCAGACAGATTTTGCGCATGTTCTAATCCAGGAAGCTAAATACCGAACGGTTCTTGAATTGCGCATGAAAATGTTCACTTTAGGACAACACTACACAGACGTATAAATTAATTCACAATAGCAGTTCCTGCATTAGGCGCGTTCACTATTCCACTCACACAGATTTGTTAATCTTAGCCACGCCCACAAAAAAATAAATATACACAGCCGTTCGCTAATCTTGAATTTTCATGCGCAATTCAACAAAATCATGCACAAACCTATTACTTAGTGGTTTTCACAAGGGAAATAGCGATTGCGCACGTTTCCTGCATCGCACCAATCGTCCCATCCAGTGCATCTATAACCCGTTTTACACACGAGAGTACCCTGTTGGATCTCGCAGTGGCTGACTGGCAGTCATTTTCAGTTAATATGTATTTTAGATTTTCTCCCATAGAGGAAAGTAAGAGACGCCTCTGAGGTTCTGGTAATTCTCCTTGCAGACAACTGAAGTGCTGTTCAGAGATACATCTGTCAGTAACTGGATTCTGGATACACGTCAATAACAATTTTGTACAAAAACAAGGTGCATCACTAATGAATCAGATCGGGTGTAGTGGGTTCAGCCAAGAGAATGTACTAGGGTATAATGTTAAAGGGATAGTAATACTTAAAATGTAAAAAAAAATATGTTGTAGGGTTTATCCCCCTGAGTAAAACAAGAGTACTCCCACTGCTGAAAGGTGTTTCATTCAAAAGTTATTAATTTTCAAAGTTGAATTTTTTAAGTGCAATATCACAGTGGCCTGAAATTGTACAGTGGCACTGTTGCTACACGATCCTATGGACAGCTCTGGTCAGTTGACCATAAATCTCCATAGGATGGTGTAGCAACAGCGCCACTGTTCAATTTCAGGCCACTGTGATATTGCACCTAAAAAATTCAACTTTGAAAATTAATAACTTTTGAATGGAACACCTTTCAGCAGTGGGAGTACTCTTGTTTTACTCAGGGGGATAAACCCTACAACATATTTTTTTTTACATTTTAAGTATTACTATCCCTTTAAATATACATTAAAAAGGAGAAGATAATAAGAAAATACTCCTAAATAGCACCAGAAGTTCCCCTATGCAGGACAGTGAGTAGCTCGCTGGTGTGAGATATATAATCTCTCTGTTTTATTCTATCTCCTCACAGATAAAACCTAATATATATCTCACTACAGTGAGCTCCCCACCGTCCCGCATGGGGGAGATTCTGGTCCTATTTAGGGGTATTTGCTTCTGTTTTTTTCCTTTTTATGTACCGGTGACTAACAAGTGAAAGATGGTCACAAGTGTGCAGAAGCAGCTGGAGATTCTGACAATAAACAGCCCGGCATAAAACCATTACTTTGGTTAAATATTGACAAATATATCTACAGACATCCGTCCCCTGGCATTTTGATGAAGACAAACTCAGGACTGGGCACCCACTGGCACTGCAGCTGTTAGAGATTACAACCTATAGCTGGTTTGGGATGAGGGAGTTGTAGACTAAAAAGCCAATGACGAGAAAGATTAAGGGAACACAAAACTTATAATTCACCACATGTGTGTAATCCTGCTGAGTCCTGACTTTAGATAATATTCATTCGATGCGTGTATCATTCATTAGACGGGAGTAGTCTTTCAGTTGTGACTTTAGGTCATGTATGTAGCAGCAAACAGAACCCAAGCAGGAGGGCTGACAACGTAAGAATGGACGAGGCGGCAGAAGGCACATAACGTGTTGCCTTGTAAGTAGAGAGCCAAGTCAGGTAGGAGGACACTTGGGTATAGACACCTGGCCGGTTACGTAAGGCACATCCTTCTCCCCAGCTCACAATGCCAACCTGGTACCAGACACTCCCCAATTTACAGACAAGAGGTCCTCCGGAGTCTCCCTGCAATACAAGAAAGGGTAACATTTTGAGTTTCTGCAGAAATCGTCACCTGCTTAGTAAAGTGAGATTTATACATGTGCAAGTTCAGATGAACTGTATATAATGATGTGTGTGTTTGGGTTGTAGTGATGGACACGTTCATATGAACTGTATGTAATGATGTGTGTGTTTGGGTTGTAGTGATGAACACGTTCAGATGAACTGTATGTAATGATGTGTGTGTTTGGGTTGTAGAGATGAACACGTTCAGATGAACTGTATGTAATGATGTGTGTGTTTGGATTATAGTGATGAACACACTCAGATGAACTGTATGTAATGATGTGTGTGTTTGTATTGTAGTGATGAACACGTTCAGATGAACTGTATATAATGATGTGTGTGTTTAGGTTGTAGTGATGGACACGTTCAGATGAACTGTATATAACGATGTGTGTGTTTAGGTTGTAGTGATGAACACATTCAGATGAACTGTATATAACGATGTGTGTGTTTGTATTGTAGTGATGAACACGCTCAGATGAACTGTATATAATGATGTGTGTGTTTGGATTATAGTGATGAACACGTTCAGAAGAACTGTATATAACGATGTGTGTGTTTAGGTTGTAGAGATGAACACGTTCAGATGAACTGTATATAACAATGTGTGTGTTTGGGTTGTAGAGATGAACACGTTCAGATGAACTGTATATAATGATGTGTGTGTTTAGGTTGTAGAGATGAACACGTTCAGATGAACTGTATATAATGATGTGTGTGTTTAGGTTGTAGTGATGAACACACTCAGATGAACTGTATATAATGATGTGTGTGTTTAGATTGTATTGATGGACATGTTCAGATGAACTGTATATAATGATGTGTGTGTTTAGGTTGTAGTGATGGACACGTTCAGATGAACTGTATATAATGATGTGTGTGTTTAGGTTGTAGTGATGAACACGTTCAGATGAACTGTATATAACGATGTGTGTGTTTGGGTTGTAGAGGTGAACATGTTCAGATGAACTGTATATAACGATGTGTGTGTTTGGGTTGTAGAGATGAACACGTTCAGATGAACTGTATATAACGATGTGTGTGTTTGGGTTGTAGAGATGAACACGTTCAGATGAACTGTATATAACGATGTGTGTGTTTGGGTTGTAGAGATGAACACGTTCAGATGAACTGTATATAACGATGTGTGTGTTTAGATTGTAGAGATAAACACGTTCAGATGAACTGTATATAATGATGTGTGTGTTTGGGTTGTAGAGATGAACACGTTCAGATGAACTGTATATAACGATGTGTGTGTTTGGGTTGTAGAGATGAACAAGTTCATAATAACTGTATATAACGATGTGTGTTTTTGGGTTGTCCAGATGAACAAGTTCATATTCTATTACATCTATTAACATCTATTTAGAAGGAAGGACTTCTTTATCAAGTGGTTCAACATCATGCGACAACATCATGTAACACCTAGCACTCAACCAGCGCTTACCAAGTACTGCTCACACCTTACTACATTTGAAAGCATTTAATCCAGGCCCGGATTGGTCATCGGGCATAACGGGCATTTGCCCAGTGGGCCAGTCCGGGGCAGGTCTGGGCATTTAAAAAAAAAATAATCTTTAAACGAGTTTGGGCCGTCTTTCACTTTCTGAAAGACGGTCACCTCATTACAGGTTTCCTGGTGGGTGGGAAATCAACGTGTGGCCGTGTAGCGCACCGCACGTGATTATAAGCTCTGCCCACAATCACCGTCGGCCAACAGCCCAACTATTGGGCTGCTCAAAAAATAAAAATGGGCTGCTCAGTCTTAAATGCCCGGGCCTCTTTCATCCAACGTTTTATTAGACTACATACAGCCTTGCCTACGAGTTAGGCTCCATCTCCCTCCTCAGCTCACTAATTTTGCTTTGCACCCCTCGCGGTCGTTTCCCTGAGCAAGGTATCGCTGCATCTACCGGCCTCTAGTCTAGTGCTTCCGAGCGGCCATCAACCGCTATGCCCAATAGCAAACACATTAAGACTCTTAGGCCTAGTACTGGCAAGTAACCTTTCCCTCGGTTCACCAGCCGCCAGACCTTGTCTACGTCATCAGGCAGCGTGTAGGCATACATGAATTCAGAACTACACAGTACTTCCTTTCATTCGATCAATAGAAGAAATCAGCAACTCTCTGCCAAAATCTAGGACCTCACAGCCGAATCCTTCCCCACAGTCATTAGCGTCCTCCTGACTCCTCTATACTCATCCCCAACCACCGTGCTTACGAGAGAGCCACCTTTCAATTTCCCTTACCCTTAAATTCCCCAGTAGGTTAACATTATTATTCCTCCACACACAAACACAACCGGCAGTTTACTCTACCTCCATCTGCAAGGCCTAATTTTGAAGTAGGCTAAGGAATGCTATCCATAATGTAAGGCGGCTCCTGCATTACACTGCCATTTTTCCTGCCACTTTTATCTATCATCACTCCATTCACAAGCTCTTCTTCACGGCCATCAGTCTCAGGTGCATTTCATGTACACATATATTAATACAGTTAGTTGCACAGGTCCATGTTCCAGGTCACCAAGATTTCCATGCGGCAGTCAACCGCTCTTGCTTCAGTCACAATAGCGTCATCAGAACGCTCCTCATCGTTCCAACAGCCGCAAAGTTCATATTGCATCCTTCTCAAGGTTACTTCACAATATCTTGCAGTTTAGTAGTCTTTTCACTGCTCCAATTACACTTACATATATCATAGTGATACTACGTATGTTAAACTATGACCAAGCTCGTGTTTACTTTAAATGATGTACTTGCATGCGTGTGTGCACGTTTACACCTCCATGCTTCATCCATGCCCCCTTCGACTATTATGTTCTTTTTCTGTGCCAGACCTGCAAGGCCTTCAGCAGTCCAATCTGTTAGCGGAGCCTTCTGACCTCAGACAGGATAACGCAACTTTAACCAGCAAGTTCCACTTTCAGTTTTAAATTACCATTAACCCCAATTAATTTGTTCACTCATCAGTACTCATGCAGTCTAATTTTGGCTCCTTTTTTGGTCCTCTTATCTGGCCTACCTCTTCGATTCTGCTCCCGGACTCGAGTACCCGGGGCTCCACCCCTTTACCTTCACTCACCGCTATCCTCACTTCCTACGCTGGAAGCCCGGACCACAATTATGCCTGAATTTGTGGGAGGGGCTGTAAGCCTATAAATATCAGAAAGCAGTCCCTCCCAATGGGCTCACTACGTCACGAGCCCCCCTCATCTCTTTCCCCCCCTTTTTCAGATCATTCCGTTATTAGGTTGGCCCTCTAATCTCTCCTACCTCGTCGACTCTGCCCCAGGACCCGAGTACCCTGGGGCTCCACACATATTATGTATATTAGGTGACAGACAGCTGGCTGAAAGCCTGATGTGAGCTCTGTGACTGAGGCAGACTTGACAGACAGCAGGGCGACATTGAGAATTTTGTTTAGGACAAAGGCAAGACATTGCATTCCATTAGTTGTGTTGTGCACTGTACCGTAAAAACACACACAGTAGTTGAGTAATGTCCAGCAAATGCACAAAGGTGAGGGGTAGTGATGAGCGAGCATGCTCGGCCGAAGCTCGGTTCGGCTCGAGCATCGCTCTGCTCGGCACATGGCGGTACTCGTACGAGTACCGCATGTGCTCGCCCGCCATGTTCGGGTCTCCTCCCCGCACGTTTCGCGGCTGCTGCGCAGCCAATAAACGTGCTGGGAGGCTCTGACATCAGTGTAATGCCAGCAGCCATGTTGGCTGCTGGCATTACACTGATTGGCTGGCCAGAACTCGTGATCGGGTGCTGTATAGCACCCGACTCGCGAGTTCTGCTCATTCTCAGCCAGGGAGAGATGCGATCAGGCAGGGAAAGTCAGTGTAGGGAGAATAAAAGTGTTGGTAGTATTTCAAGACCCAAAAGTCCTTTTTAGGACTGTTGTGTGTGGGGGCAGCATTTATATTTTGTTTGGGGGGGCACAATTTCATTTTTTTTTTTAAGGTGGGATATTAGTAAGGTGACATTGTAATAGGTGCACAGGGACTAATATTGTACAACGCAGCGACAAAAAGGGCCATTTTAAACGTGTGCCTAGCCATAGATTATTGTCACATTCTGTTTAGTGTGCAAATTCACAAATTAACGTCACATATTCCGTTCACTGTGCCTAGCCTCAGATTAGCGTCACATTCTGTTTCGTGTGCCTAGCCGCAGATTAGCGTCACATTCTGTTTCGTGTGCCTAGCCGCAGATTAGCGTCACATTCTGTTTAGTGTGCCTAGCCGCATATTAGCGGCACATATTGTTTAGTGTGCAAATTCACAAATTAACGTCACATATTCCGTTCACTGTGCCTAGCCGCAGATTAGCGTCACATTCTGTTTAGTGTGCCTAGCCGCAGATTAGCGGCACATATTGTTTAGTGTGCAAATTCACAAATTAACGTCACATATTCCGTTCACTGTGCCTAGCCGCAGATTAGCGTCACATTCTGTTTAGTGTGCCTAGCCGCATATTAGCGTCACATTCTGTTTAGTGTGCCTAGCCGCAGATTAGCGGCACATATTGTTTAGTGTGCAAATTCACAAATTAACGTCACATATTCCGTTCACTGTGCCTAGCCGCAGATTAGCGTCACATTCTGTTTAGTGTGCCTAGCCGCATATTAGCGTCACATTCTGTTTAGTGTGCCTAGCCGCAGATTAGCGGCACATATTGTTTAGTGTGCAAATTCACAAATTAACGTCACATATTCCGTTCACTGTGCCTAGCCGCAGATTAGCGTCACATTCAGTTTAGTGTGCCTAGCCGCAGATTAGCGGAACATTCTGTTTAGTGTGCAAATTCACAAATTAACGTCACATATTCCGTTCACTGTGCCTAGCTGCAGATTAGCGTCACATTCTGTTTAGTGTGCCTAGCCGCAGATTAGCGGCACATATTGTTTAGTGTGCAAATTCACAAATTAACGTCACATATTCCGTTCACTGTGCCTAGCCGCAGATTAGCGTCACATTCTGTTTAGTGTGCCTAGCTGCATATTAGCATCACATTCTGTTTAGTGTGCCTAGCCGCAGATTAGCGGCACATATTGTTTAGTGTGCAAATTCACAAATTAACGTCACATATTCCGTTCACTGTGCCTAGCCGCAGATTAGCGTCACATTCTGTTTAGTGTGCCTAGCCGCAGATTAGCGGCACATTCTGTTTAGTGTGCAAATTCACAAATTAACGTCACATATTCCGTTCACTGTGCCTAGCCGCAGATTAGCGTCACATTCTGTTTAGTGTGCCTAGCCGCAGATTAGCGGCACATATTGTTTAGTGTGCAAATTCACAAATTAACGTCACATATTCCGTTCACTGTGCCTAGCCGCAGATTAGCGTCACATTCTGTTTAGTGTGCCTAGCCGCAGATTAGCGTCACATTCTGCTTAGTGTGCCTAGCCGCAGATTAGCGGCACATATTGTTTAGTGTGCAAATTCACAAATTAACGTCACATATTCCGTTCACTGTGCCTAGCCGCAGATTAGCGTCACATTCTGTTTAGTGTGCCTAGCCGCAGATTAGCGGCACATATTCCGTGTAATATGAAGAAGGCGGGTAAAAAGGGACGGGGAAGTGGACGTGATCCTGATAGTTCAGGGCGCGGGTCAGGACGCGTAGAAACTGTGCCTGGTGCCAGAGCACAAGAAAGAAAGACATCCACCATACCTAGCTTCATGTCTCAGTTTACAGGGCGTCGCAGGACATCACTCTCGAGGTCAGACCACTGCGAACAGGTGGTCGGTTGGATTTCAGCTGATACTGCTTCCAGTCGGTTAAGCACCACCCTGTCTTCCACCAAGTCCACTCTCAGTAGCCAAGAGTCTGGTCAACATAATCCTCACCCTGATCATCCTTCCTCCCACCATAGAGGGTCTGGCCAAAGAAGTGATCCCACACTGGGATATAGTGAGGAGCTCGTCTCATCACCAATCCTTCATTTGAACCTCTCTCCAAGCACGCTTGCAGAGGAACATGACATCTTGTGCCCTGATTCACAACCTCTAGAGGGTACCCAATCACAAGAAGATGACAGAGGGGAACGGCATTTAAGGTCAAAGGAAGTGGATGATGATGATGATGAGACACAGTTGCCATCAAATCAACCACAATTACTGTCTCAAGACCTTGATGAGGAGGATGATACACAGTTGTCAATGACTGAGTATGTGGTGGGATCAAGAAATGAGGAGGATGATCAGAGTGAGGAAGTGGAGGAGGACTTGGTGGACGATGAGGTCACTGACCCCACCTGGGAAGGTGGAGAGCCGAGCGATGACAGCAGTCCTGAGGGTGAGCCATCTGCAGCACCGCAACAGGCTGGAAGAGGCAGTGGTGTGGCTAAAGAAAGAAGGCGGACCGCACCAAACCGGCCCGCAAATGTTCCACGGAGCACCCCCTTGCGTAAATCTCCCTTGCCAAGGGCTAGGTGTTCCGCGGTATGGCGTTTTTTTAAGGAAAGTGTGGACGACAAAAAAATTGTATTTTGCAACCTGTGCCACACCAGAATGAGCCGAGGCATGAACACTAGAAACCTCACCACCACCAGCATGATCCGACACATGGCATCCAAGCACCGTAATAAGTGGGAGGAACGCCAGGATCGCCCATCTGTGTCTGCAGGCCACACCACTGCCTCCTCTTCCCCTGTTTTCGGTGCCGGCCAATCGCCTGTCGAAGGCGCAGGCCCGCATACCTCCCGCCCTGCACCTGTACCATCTGAAGCACCATCAGCGACCACATCCACTTCCCTGTCCCAGCGCAGCGTCCAAATGTCGTTACCCCAGGCATTTGAGCGCAAGCGAAAATACCCAGCCACCCACCCACAGGCCATAGCACTAACCTCACACCTTTCCAAATTACTGGCCATCGAAATGCTGCCATTTAGGCTTGTGGAGACTGAGTCCTTCCGCAGCCTGATGGCAGCAGCTGTCCCTCGGTACGCAGTCCCCAGCCACCACTACTTTTCCCGGTGTGCCATCCCCGCATTACACCACCATGTGTCCCTTAACATCACCCGTGCCCTGACCAACGCAGTTACTGGGAAGGTCCACTTAACGACTGACACATGGACAAGTGCTTGTGGCCAGGGACGCTACATTTCCCTGACGGCACACTGGGTGAATGTCGTGGAGGCTGGGAGCGACTCGGACCCTGGGATGGCACAGGTGCTACCCACGCCGAGGATTGCGGGCCCTACCTCCATCAGGGTTTCCGCCAGCACCTACGTTATTGGCTCCTCCTCCTCCTCCGTTTCCACCTCCGAATTCTCTGCGCGCAGCGCCACTCACCCATCAGCCGGTAGCTGGAAGCAGTGTAGCACTGCAGTGGGGAAGCGTCAACAGGCCGTGCTGAAGCTGATCTGCCTTGGGGACAAACAGCACACGGCCTCAGAGCTGTTGCAGGGGATTAGTCACCAGACCGAGCAGTGGCTCTCGCCACTCAACCTGCAACCAGGCATGGTTGTGTGTGATAATGGGCGTAACTTGGTGACGGCTTTGGAGCTCGGCAAGCTCACACACATACCATGCCTAGCGCATGTATTTAATTTAGTGGTTCAGCGATTTCTAAAAACCTACCCCAATTTGCATGATCTCTTGACGAAGGTGCGCCGCGTGTGTGCACATTTCCGTAAGTCATCTACAGCTTCAGCCGGCCTGTTGAAGCTGCAGCAGCGCTTACAATTGCCAGCTCACCGGCTGCTGTGTAACGTGAGCACGTGCTGGAACTCCACCTTCCACATGTTGGCCCGGCTTTGTGAGCAGCAGAGGGCAGTAGTGGAGTACCAGCTGTTACACGGTCGTCGCCTCTCAGTTCAACTTCCTCTAATAAGAAGTGAGGAGTGGGAATGGATGTCAGACCTCTGTGAGGTTTTACGCAATTTTGAGGAATCGACACAGATGGTGAGCGGCGATAACGCTATTATCAGTGTAACCATCCCACTTCTGTGTCTACTGAAACGCTCGCTGCTCACAATTAAAACCGACGCTTTGCATGTGGAAGAGGTGGAAATGGGGGAGGAAGAGCTTACACAAGGTGATAGCCAGAGCACCCTCACTTCGTCTTCTCAGCGACAATTGGAGGAGGCGGAGGAGGAGGAGGAAGACACGGTTGCCTCCGCTACAGATGGTAGCCATGGAACTTTATTTCCATCTCTTCAGCGTGGGTGGGCAGAAGAGGAGGAAGAGGATGAGGAGATTGAGAGTCATCCTCCTGGTGAGGACAGCAAAATCTTGCCTGTTGGTACTCTGGCACACATGGCTGACTTTATGTTAGGCTGCCTTTCCCGTGACCCACGCGTTATACGCATTTTAGACAACACGGATTACTGGGTGTTCACCCTTCTGGACCCCCGCTACAAAGAGAATTTCTCATCTCTCATTCCTCCGGTGGAGAGGACAAGCAAAATGGTGCAATACCAGAAGGTTCTTGTCGAAAAATTGCTCCAAAATTTTCCATCTGACAACGCTGGCGGCAGAGTACGTGCTACCTTGGCCAACCGAGAAGGGGAGAAAAGGGGAGCACACAGCAGTTCCGAGAAAGGCAGGGCAACACTCTCCAAGGCGTGGGACACCTTCATGACACCCCGCCAGCACCCTCACCCTGATGCGCAGCCTAGTGTCACAAGGAGGGAAAAGTTTTGGAAGATGGTGAAGGAGTACGTAGCAGACCGTGTCAGCGTCCTCAATGATCCCTCTGTGCCTTACAACTACTGGGTGTCCAAGCTGGACACGTGGTATGAACTGGCACTCTACGCCTTGGAGGTGCTGGCCTGCCCTGCCGCCAGCGTTCTGTCTGAGCGGGTATTTAGTGCTGCTGGTGGCATCATAACAGATAAGCGTATCCGCCTTTCCACCGAAAATGCTGATAGGTTGACACTTATAAAAATGAACAAGGCCTGGATTTCCCCTGACTTCTCCACTCCACTGGAGGAAAGCCCCGGGGGAACATAAAGTCACTTTAGATATGTTATTTACAATGATGGGAATACTCTGTATTCCCATTCACCCCTTCCACCCAAAAAACGGGTATATGGTTGACTCTTAATCTTCTCATCCTCCTCCTCCTCTTCCATATACCCAGTGATATAATTTTTATATAGGGCCAGCTCACCAGCGGGCCCTGTGATATAATTTTTATATAGGGCTAGCTCACCAGCGGGCCCTGTTTGACAATTTTTGTATAGGTCAGCTCACCAGCGGGCCTTCTCATATAATGTTTTATTGGGTCAGCTCTCTAGCGGGCCCTCTCATATAATGTTTTATAGCGTCAGCTCACTAGCGGGCCTTCGCATATAATGTTTAGGATGGTCAGCTCCGCAGCAGACCCTCACCCGTAATGTTTTAGATGGTCGGCTCAGCAGCAGACCCTCATTCCTAATGTTTTAGATGGTCAGCTTAGCGGCATGCCCTCGCCCCTAATGTTTTAGAGGGTCACCAGCAGGCCATTAATCCTAATTTTTCAAGGCTGTGTATGATGCCCTCCTTTATGTGTAATAAAGGGTGTATTGGAGTGACATTTCAGTCTAATTTTTGGCAGCCCTTTCACTTAGTGCATAGGCTTTATGAGTGTTGGACCACTACCTGAACTATTGTACCACAATGTGAATGAGGCCCTCCATTTTGTGATATACAGGTTGTATCGGAGTGCCTCAGGTCCTCCCATTGAATTAAATAGGGCTGGGGTGTTCGACAGAGCAGAAGGTAGTTCTTGGCTTCATCCACTAAGTCACTTCGTCACTTTTACTCAATGGATCAGACCCCACTGTTCCAACTATAAATTTTGGACTTAACAAGGGCAAACGGACATGTTGTAAAACCTGTGGTAGCTGCGGCCTCCGTTCCTGAATGCTGTACCTTACCCGGGCCATAACCACGTTGAACACCTGCTTTACGCTGCGCACGTTTCCCTCTTAATCATGGCCCTAGTTCCGAAAAATCGATGACATTTTTTGCAGAATTTGCAGATGATATACAAGTAAATATACAGCAAATACTGTTTGGTAACAATTTTTCGCCTAAAGTCGTTTTTATCTTCCTTTTTGTGTGTTTTACGGTCAGTCTGTAAAAATGGCGTACTACGGGCGAAACATCGTTCCCAGCAGCGACGTTGGAGTCCAAGATGCATCCAGACATCCTCCCTATGCTGTCCCTGAACCATTTCTGTGGTGTTTCCATCATTTTCTGACCTTTTCCTATGAACCAGGCACCCTCCCCTCATCAGAGCAGGGGGTGCCTGGTGTAATGCTCGAGTCCTCCCATTGACTTCAATGGGGCTCGGGTGCTCGGCCAAGCACTCGAGCCTCCGGGGGCGCTCGGCCAGAGCACCCGAACACCCGAGCATTGGGGTGCTCGATCATCACTAGTGAGGGGGAAAGGTGGAGTTGTGCAGCGATTTGGTAGCTCCTTAAAAGATGGTTTTGTGCCTGCCGATAATGACTCCAACATAATCGCTGCATTGAGAATAGTTGATATGGTGCATGTGCTTTGCTTTGCTTTGCCCATGTGCTAAATTTAGTTATGATCAAATTCCTGGCAGAATCCAAAACCCTCAGAGATGCTTACTACTGCCTGCAAAATCTGTGCCCATTTTAGTCACATCTAAAGCGTACACAATGCTCTATATTTCATACAAGAGTCTAACAACCTAACCCATCACCAGATGAAAATGGAGGTCCCTACCAGGTGGAATTCCACCATGTACATGCTAGAACGTTTGTACAAGCAGAATAAGGCCATTAGCGAGTACACCATGCAAAGCTGGAAGGCTATGGAGGGAGCCTCTTTGTCACCTGGCCAATGTCAACTAATGTGAAATGTATGTGAACCACTGAAAACCTTTGAGGAAGCAACCATGCTGGTGAGTCGCATTGGGGCAGAAATTAGTGAAATTATATCATTGATATTTTATTGCAGAACAAAATGAGGTGCATGGCTGAGGAATCTTACCATAATGACAACATAGACATGGACCAGCTGGTAAAGGACATGTTAGAGTGCTTTGAACAAGATCCTCTCATAGTGTCCATTAAAAGCAATGAGGAATACATTCTTGCCACTTTGCTGGACCCCTGCTTTAAACCCAAAATTTCTAAATTTCCGCCAAAGAGCCATCAGCAGTTTGCCACAACAAGGAGTCATGATGATCAGCAGTAACTCTCTGAGTAATCAGATTCTGTCATGGAATATAGATTTGCTTATTGATTGGGTGTAGGGTTGCATTAAGCAGGATGAGAGGGAGAACGTTAGGGCACAAAAAGCATCTAGTTTTCATCATAGTGAAAAAGAAGTCAGTGAGACATTCCAACCAAAAGCAGCAGCAGGAGCACCTACATCATCAACCAGAACATCCCATTCTGAACACAGGGCAATTCATAGGTCTCAGCTGGGGCTGCAAAAATCCAACAGTTGTGGTGGTGGCGGCGCATCTCTTTGGGTCTTGCTAACTTGGTAACTGACACACAGGAACACTGTCTAGATCCTAGGAGAGGTCCCACTTAGGGGTGGGTGAAAAGTGAGAAACATTTCCTGCATGACTTTTCTCAGAAAATGTACGTTTTTGTTTACTTTTTTTTGCCCATTCCAACAAATTTCTCATTTCTTCCAACACATTTTTTGTCTGTCTTTCCTATGGTGCAACATTTTCCACCACAATATTGTTTCTTCTGAGGGCTCCAGTGGGGAAATAAGTGTCTGGAAAGTTGGGAGTCCTACAGCAACATTTGCCTTTAAACCTGCTTAAGTGACACTGGTACATAATGATGAAGTCAAGAGATAAAAAAGTGCAGCCTACAATGTGGCAGATGTGTATGATAGTGGTGTGATTGTGTTTATGTGTCATATATATACATATATATATATATATATTCCTACAGCATTTTCTTACCATTATCATGTTTGTGTTACTGATACACATTGCTTATCGGTCATAGCAGTGGTCCCAAGTCTGCTAGATGGTGGCAACCCTTCTTCACATCCCTCCTCCTCATCTGTGCTGCAGTCAATATATTTTGCCTGTCTTTCTCTGTAATAGCTTTTGGATCCTGAATGAAGTATGTCCCTACTGTGGACTTCATGGACTGTGGGCTTCCTGAGGTGCTGCTACTACTACTGGGGCTAGATGTTGATGCAATTCTAATGTTACTACTACTGGGTGTCAAAGGTACAGCACTTCCTGTAGCAGCAGAGTGGTACTCATCATATCTAAGGTTGTGAATGTTAATAACCTGTGTTGCTGCTGGTTACTCAATACAAGTGTGTGTGTGTGGATGAGTGGGACTTGGAAACGGCAATGATGATGATGATGACTGACAGGATGACTGTGTACTTTTTACCATCTTTGCTTGTCTAGGATCAAAGTTTCCAATGGTTTTCGCAACAGTTTATGGACAGGCACAGTGCTCCTTTTCAGTGGTGGAAGACTTTGCCTTTCTACTAACTTTTTGGTCATGTCATTATCTGTCTCACTCTCTGCTTCATCGGTATGTGTAAAGTGGAAGTCTGAGACGCTCAACTAGGAACAAACCTGCAATACAAGTTTGCAGTGTCTCTAGGAGTGGTGTCCTACCCAGGGTGCAGTCTCTTCTAGCCCACTAGTGCTTTTCACAGAGAGGAAATATCCTAAAGCATATCATACTGGTCCTACCATTACAGCAGTCCGACCATGAAATACCAGGCAATTCCTCTCTGAACAAGAGAAGCAGCCAACCCCAGATGTACATTCCAGCCTTGGTAGGCCTCAGTAGTGAGGTGTAGCTGATCTATCTAAGCCCTATGAGCAAGGAGTCCAGTGCTGGATTCCCCTATTACCCTTGAGGTGACAAATCTCAAGGGTAATTTGAATATGTAAAGTGGAATTCAGAGACGCTCAACTAGGAACAAACCTGCAATACAAATTTGCAGGCTCTTTGCTAGTTGAGCGTCTCTGACTCCCAATCGTCATCTGTATCTGAACAAGAAGAGGATGCTGAAGGGATATATTCTAGATTTGCATTATCATCATCAGCATCATCAGTTATCATTAGTAGTGTTGAGCGAGCGTGCTCGGCCGATGCTCGGATCGGCTCGAGCATCGCTCTGCTCTGCACATGGCGGTACTCGTACGAGTACCGCCATGTGCTCGCCCGACATGCTCGGGTGAAGAGGATCTGTGCCGGAAGAGGCACAGATCCGAAGACGCTCCGCTGGACCACCAGGGAATGGAGGTACGGGGGCATTGCGGAGATGAAGGGGGCATTGCGGAGATGAAGGGGGACATTATGGAAGAGGGGCATAGACTCTATGCCCCTCTTCCACAATGTCCCCCTTCATCTCCGCTATGCCCGTCTTCCACAATGTGCCCCTTCATCTCCGCTATGCCCCTCTTCCACAATGTCCCCCTTCATCTCCTATGCCATAGAGGAGATGAAGGGGGACATTGTGGAAGAGGGGCATAGCGGAGATGAAGGGGGACATTGTGGAAGAGGGGCATAGAGTCTATGCCCCTCTTCCACAATGTCCCCCTTCATCTCCGCTATGCCCCTCTTCCACAATGTCCCCCTTCATCTCCGCTATGGCATAGGAGATGAAGGGGGACATTGTGGAAGAGGGGCATAGCGGAGATGAAGGGGGACATTGACCAGGCACCCTCCGCTCATCAGAGCAGGGGGTGCCTGGTTTAATGCTCGAGTGCTCCCATTCATTTGAATGGGGCTCGGGTGCTCGGCCGAGCACTCGAGCATCAGGGGGTGCTCGGTCAGAGCACCCGAGCACCCGAGCATCGGGGTGCTCGCTCATCTTTAATCATTAGGCCATCCTCAGCATCAGCATCTCCCGCCACTTCTTGCCCACTACACTTATATTCCTCTAAGCGTTTAGAGGTGTCAATGTCTTTTTAGTTTTACTTTCTCAAAGTTTGATACTACAAGTGTTTTAGTGCTTGTTTGTCTCACTGTCAGATGCAGCAGTGAGTTCAGCTGCTTCACCTTCCTCCATTATGCCATTGCCATCATCAACACTAGAATGTGACTTGTTATCGTCTTCAGTGTTCTTCTTATACGCATTTTTTTGTACTGGAGCTAGGGGTGGTGGACCTTTTGGTGGGAACTTGACAAACTGTATCTTCCCAATGAGGAGGGGGATCATCATCATCATTTATTGCTCACACTGCAGCAAACATGGCTTTAAGTTAGTTTTTCAACTAACACTTTACTCACATGTCCCTGCACTGCCCCACCTTTCCCCCTCCCCCTGCCCCTTGTGGTTTACTGGACATTACGCAACTACTATGATTTTACGCTCTCTTGCCTTAGCCCTCAACAAAATTCTCAGTGTCGGCTCCCAGTCAGCTGTCTGTCACTTAATATATCTGTTTATTTATTTTTTATTTTAATTCTATTTTTTTTAAGTTGTCCACACTATCTTATCACAGTTAGTCCAAAAAAATATATAACTGAAAAACAAAATCAACAACTTCTTTCCCCAGACTTTCCCAGCACAGCAAGATCAGTCAGCAAATTGGACCCCAGCTGCCTGTGTCTTGCCAGTCAGACACACCAAAATTTGGGGTATTTCGGGTCAACTTCCTTCTACCTTTCTTCTCCCTCAAAGTGTCCCCCCGACTCACCTAATACTGAATAAATGTCCAACCTAGAAGACTCCGTAAACTAAGCTTCAATTCACCTTTATTTGCCTATCTCCTCTAGCTCAAAAACATGCTACTTTCTGCTCTCACAAACACAAAATGGCTGCTGTGACACCCTGACACCCTTTTATATGTCTGTACACAAAATGGCTGCTGTGAGAGCCTGACACCCTTTAATATGTCTGTAGCAAACTTTCGTGTGGTGGAGAAAAATGTTTCTACCCATTGATTTCAATGCAATGAGCTAGGAGAAAAAAGCAGGAAAATTGCACTTTTTGTGGGAAATTATTCACCAAGCTGATGTCATTTTTGTGTCACTTTTCGTCGATTTCGGTTTGAGGTGAAAACTTTTGCCCATCCCTGTCTCCTACTGCATGTGAGATGGTGTGTGGATACGTTCTATATGGATACATTCTAGGCAGAGAAAATGACCACATGGACTTCTGGCAAACAAAGCAGTGTGTGTGGCCAGCATTGACACTTACTGTAGTGGAAACTCTTAATTGCCCTCAATGTGAATGACCGTAGGATGTGGCTATCAAGAAGCGATGTTGGGACATGAACATTCTTAAAAATGAACCAACATCTCATACCATCTGAGTATGTGGCTGCAGAAACTATATAAACAAAGAAAGCCAGGACAAATGTATTAACAGCAGCACAGATGAGGAGGAGAAGGGATGTGAAGAACCGTCTGCCTCCCTTAGGACCACTGTTATGACCAATAAGTAATTTATATCAGTAATCTGATAAAGATAGCTTACATTTGACATAAACAAGATAGTGGTAAAAACTGCTTTACGTACACACATGAATCACACCATGCCAGTCTACCACCACAGCTACCATACATATTTGCCACACTGTTGGCTGTATTTTTTTTAATCTCTTGATATCATCATGAATACGTGCCAGTATCACTTAAAGGGATAGTAATACTTTGTTTTAACTTTATTTTATTTTGTAGGCATTAAAAAAAAACATGAAGAATGATATAAGTCTTATCTCTCAAACCTTTATGGTATAAGAGATATTCACAAGCAAAGTTCCCCTCCCGCCCCTTTTACCTAGTGTAAGCCATCTCTTCTCAGATGTGGAATGCAGTCCATAGACCAGACAGATAACAGAAGGGGACAATCTTCTTCCTATGAGAACAATGAAAGCCCTGCCCCCCTTGACAAGTTTTTCAGGTTTTTCCCTTATCTTAATTGAAGATTGTCCCTCTCTGCAGTCTACCTGGGCAGCTCCCTTCTGCTCTGGCTGAGAAGTGTTACATCAGTAAAAGGGGCAGGAGGGGGACACTTTGCTTGTGAATATCTCTTAAACCATAAAGGTTTGAGAGATAAGACATATCATTCTTCATGTTTTTAATGCCTACAAAATAAAATAAAGTTAAAACGAAGTATTACTATCCCTTTAAGCAGGAAGTAAGTGTTGTGGGCAAAGGACAAAGGCACTCTTTTCAAGGTCTATGTTGCTGTAGGACTCACAACTTTGACTTCCAGCTACTTATTTCTCCACTACAGCCCTCAGAAGAGTAATATTGTGCTGGGAAATGTGGCACCATAAGAAACATAGGGGAAACATTTGTTGTGAAAAGGAGAACCGTATTGCACACGCAAAAAGGAGGAAACCCACAAAAAAAAAGCAAAAATGGTCTGTTTTTCACAAAAAACTATGTGGGAAATTTCTCTGACTTTTCTCCCACTCCTAGTTGATACTTATGAAGCATTCTAGTAATATTTAAAAATGGGGAGATCATAGAAAAATAAGAACAGGTCGGGTATGGCCTTCAATATTTGGTAACATTTCTGTTGCTAAATTCATTTTCTCAAATAGCGACCTTTCATTATATATACCCTGCGCCACTTTTTACAATCTTCCTTACTCCATTATTTTTTTACACAGCATTATGTCCTCTAAACTGTCCTTAATACGTTTATAACTACCTGAGACAATCTTACTGCTGTTTAACACTTCTTTTCAATTAACTCCACTTTTATAAATCTCCACCAAGGTCCTTTTTAATTGAATCAATGCATTACAGAGATCTCTAGCATGCAAGGGACTGAAATACATGATGCAAAATGAAAAGCAATTAAACCAGATATAAGTACCATTAGGAATATCTAACTCACCTGGCAGGAGTCCTTGTTACCAGCTTGATACCCAGCACAGATCTGGTCATCCTGGATTATGGGTACACTGGCACTGACCAGGCTGTTTATGTGATACATTGTGTCACATGAACTTTGGGTGATTAGTGGCACCATGACCTGCTGAAGGGTCTTAGGATATGTGAGGGTCACTGAGGGGAGACAGAACAAAGTATTGACTGGTACATCCAAACATTGTGTCTTTAAAGGAGTAATAATGTTTTCTTTTCATGTTTATTGTTTTAGTAATAAATATTGGGATTTAATGTACTTTTTATAATGAAGAACTCACAAGAATTATGTGAAGGGGATACTTTTTAGAGGTTAACTGATAAAATAGGAAGTGTAAGCTCTAAGGGCACTAATATCCCTTCTTCATGCTGTCTGGGTTAACCCATGGGAGTTCTTGAGTTAACCCCTGCCTGAAGATGTGACCTAGGTGTCTGCAAGCTTGCACTTTCTATATTCTCAGGTACCATCTTTACATCACACTTGTGAGTTCTTTGTTACAGAGGTACATTGCTTCCCATCTATTCTACTGGCTAACAGATTACCACGTTTGTTCCTGGATAAAAAATATTGATACTGTACCACCTGTCTTTGTTATTTTTTAAAGTACAGCTATGGGGATGACAATGCTCTTGTGGCCTGTCTGAGAGGTGACCAGCAGGTAAATCTGAGGCTGCACTGTGAGGTCCATTTGATGAATGGGGCAGCAGAAAAGAGACTCTGGGACTCCTTTACTGACCCAGAGATGGACTCTGAGAGGTGGTACTTCCAGTCTTGCAGTTCACATTCACATAGTTCATTACCTGACACTTCTACGGACACCATAAAAGGGATTTCAGTCATGACCTTCACAGTGAATAGGATTGCACGTGTAAACCGTCTATGAGCTCCAAATGTCTGGGTTGTGTTCCAGCTGACTGCAAGTGGATGGGTCAGTTCTCTCAACTCTCAAATGGTTGTCTGGAAGTTTTCATCAGAACGCACACAGGAATGGACTTAGTAAGAAATAATAATTTAAGTTTAAAGGGATAGTAATACTTCGTTTTAACTTTATTTTATTTTGTAGGCATTAAAAAAACATGAAGAATGATATAAGTCTTATCTCTCAAACCTTTATGGTTTATGAGATATTCACAAGCAAAGTGTCCCCCTCCCGTCCCTTTTACTGATGTAACACTTTTCAGCCAGGGCAGAAGGGAGGTGCCAGGTAGACTGCAGAGAGGGACAATCTTCAATTAAGATAAGAGAAAAACCTGAAAAACTTGTCAAGGGGGGCAGGGATTTCATTGTTCTCATAGGAAGAAGATTGCCCCCTTCTGTTATCTGTCCAGTCTATGGACTGGATTCCACATCTGAGAAGAGATGGATTACACTAGGTAAAAGGGGCGGGAGGGGGAAACTTTGCTTGTGAATATCTCTTAAACCATAAAGGTTTGAGAGATAAGACTTATATCATTCTTCATGTTTTTTTAATGCCTACAAAATAAAATAAAGTTAAAACGAAGTATTACTATCCCTTTAAAGCAGACTAGAAGTTGTGTGTCATGGCTTCATCCATGCAGTGAACCATTCTTTTTTTTTATTTTGTTAAAAGTCAGACTTTGTTGTGGGACATCAGGACCCATCCTAATGCCCCCCACATCTCCCAGCCAAGAGCTCCCCTGCTTCCACCCTACACAGTGAACCCGAGTAGGAGTGGGTGGAATCTACAAATCCTCTCAAGTCGAGGAGGGAAAGCCTCCTTCATTGAGGGTTTCACAATCCCCCCCACTCCTACCTATTATTTCAGGAAGGATGGAAGCAGAGGAGCTTTCTTGCTTCCCTGCATCACATCTATTGATCTTGCATTCACTAGGCAGGGAGATCAGTAGCTGGGGCACTGGGATGGGTCCTGATGCCCCACCGCGAGGTCTGACTTTTTTTTTAACTGCCATAGCTGACGTGTGTCCGTTTGGATGAGGAGGTCGCAACCTAATACCTTCAACACCCCTCTGGTCCTTAAAGGGTTAAGATTACCATATGCAATAGGACGTGTTTGTGTCCTGTGTTCCTGCTAGACGCTGTCTTGAAACAAAGAGCTAGGGGAAACTTCATAAGGGCCATTAGGAATTGCTGGCCATAGTGTACAGTAAGAGTGAGACTACTATTAGGTGATAATTCTCCTCTATATCTTACTGTTCAACTCTCTCATGGGACTAATAAGAAAGCCCTGAAGATCTCTTTGAAGTCCTATGTTCTTCTCCCCCATTGATGAACCGGAACTCACAATGCAGCCGCTGACTCCTGGGACAGGTCTGATCCCAGGCCAACTGATATCTCTGCAGGTCACTAGTCACCAGTCCACTACACAAAACCCCCTGCAGGTTACTATCCACCTGTCACCTGTCCATTACACAGATCTCCATGTAGGTTACTATCCACCTGTCACCAGTCCGTTACACAGAACTCCCTGCAGGTTACTATACATCTGTCACCAGTCCATTATACAGATCTCCATGTAGGTTACTATCCACTTGTCACCAGTCCATTACACAGAACTCCCTGCAGGTTACTATACATCTGTCACCAGTCCATTATACAGATCTCCCTGCAGGTCACTATCCACTTGTCACCAGTCCATTAACCACAGGTACACAGGATGTCCCCTAGATTTAAACCCTTACCTCCTGTTCCTGTATTGCCCCATCCGGTTACCCAGCACTCCATGCCAGATGGGAAGGTGTCCGTGTCAGAGGGAACACAAACTGGCAGGATGTATTCAGTGTAGGTGATAGGACTGGTCAGTTTAATCAGAGCAATGTCCCCACTGGATCCAGGGCCGGTGAACTGGTTGTTAATGATGATACTCTGCACAGTAGATTTCATCTCATGGGAGCTGGATACGTCCAACTGGTACTCACCAAGATATACTGCATACCGATCAGCCGATTGTGAACTGGGGAGTTAAAACAGGTGAATTAGGACTGGGGGAGGTAAAACAGGTGAATTAGGACTGGGGATGTAAAACATATGAATTAGGACTGGGGATGTAAAACATATGAATTAGGAATGGGGAGATAAAACATATGAATTAGGAATGGGGAGATAAAACAGATGAATTAGGACTGGGGAGGTAAAACAGATGAATTAGGACTGGGGGAGGTAAAACAGATGAATTAGGAATGGGGAGATAAAACAGATGAATTAGGACTGGGGGAGGTAAAACAGATGAATTAGGACTGGGGGAGGTAAAACAGGTGAATTAGGACTGGGGAGGTAAAACGGGTGAATTAGGACTGGGAGGTAAAACAGGTGAATTAGGACTGGGGGAGATAAAACAGATGAATTAGGACTGGGGGAGGTAAAACAGATGAATTAGGACTGGGGAGGTAAAACAGACGAATTAGGACTGGGGGGGGTAAAACAGATGATTTAGGACTGGGGAGGTAAAACAGATGATTTAGGACTGGGGAGGTAAAACAGGTGAATTAGGACTGGGGAGGTTAAACATGTGAATTAGGACTGGGAGGTAAAACAGGTGAATTAGGACTGGGGAGGTAAAACAGATGAATTAGTACTGGGGAGGTAAAACAGATGAATTAGGACTGGGGGAGATAAAACAAGTGAATTAGGACTGGGGGAGATAAAACAGGTGAATTAGGACTGGGGAGGTAAAACAGGTGATTTAGGACTGGGGAGGTAAAACAGATGATTTAGGACTGGGGAGGTAAAACAGGTGAATTAGGACTGGGGAGGTTAAACATGTGAATTAGGACTGGGAGGTAAAACAGGTGAATTAGGACTGGGGAGGTAAAACAGATGAATTAGTACTGGGGAGGTAAAACAGATGAATTAGTACTGGGGAGATAAAACAAGTGAATTAGGACTGGGGGAGATAAAACAGGTGAATTAGGACTGGGGAGGTAAAACAGGTGAATTAGGACTGGGGGAGGTAAAACAGGTGAATTAGGACTGGGGGATAATAAAACAGATGAATTAGGACTGGGGGAGATAAAACAGGTGAATTAGGATTTGGGAGGTAAAACAGATGAAGTAGGACTGGAGATAAAAAACATATGAATTAGGACTGGGGGAGGTAAAACAGGTGAATTAGGACTGGGGGAGGTAAAACAGATGAATTAGGACTGGGGGAGGTAAAACGTGAATTAGGACTGGGGAGGTAAAACAGGTGAATTAGGACTGGGAGGTAAAACAGGTGAATTAGGACTGGGGGAGATAAAACAGATGAATTAGGACTGGGGGAGGTAAAACAGATGAATTAGTACTGGGGAGGTAAAACAGACGAATTAGGACTGGGGGGGGTAAAACAGATGAATTAGGACTGGGGAGATAAAACAGATGATTTAGGACTGGGGGGGGTAAAACAGATGAATTAGGACTGGGGAGATAAAACAGATGATTTAGGACTGGGGAGGTAAAACAGATGATTTAGGACTGGGGAGGTAAAACAGGTGAATTAGGACTGGGGAGGTTAAACATGTGAATTAGGACTGGGGAGGTAAAACAGGTGAATTAGGACTGGGGGAGGTAAAACAGGCGAATTAGGACTGGGGGATAATAAAACAGATGAATTAGGACTGGGGAGGTAAAACAGATGAATTAGGACTGGGGAGATAAAACAGGTGAATTAGGATTTGGGAGGTAAAACAGATGAATTAGGACTGGGGATAAAAAACATATGAATTAGGACTGGGGGAGGTAAAACAGGTGAATTAGGACTGGGGAGGTAAAACGTGAATTAGGACTGGGGGAGGTAAAACAGATGAATTAGGACTGGGGGAGATAAAACAGGTGAATTAGGACTAGGGAGGTAAAACGTGAATTAGGACTGGGGAGGTAAAACAGATGAATTAGGACTGGGGGAGGTAAAACAGATGAATTAGGACTGGGGGAGATAAAACAGATGAATTAGGACTGGGAGTTAAAACAGGTGAATTAGGACTGGGAGGTAAAACAGGTGAATTAGGACTGGGGGAGGTTAAACAGATGAATTAGGACTGGTGGAGATAAAACAGATGAATTAGGACTGGGGAGGTAAAACAGATGAATTAGGACTGGGGGAGGTAAAACAGATGAATTAGGACTGGGAGGTAAAACAGATGAATTAAGACTGGGGGGGGTAAAACAGATGAATTAGGACAGGGAGGTAAAACAGGTGAATTAGGACTAGGGAGGTTAAACAGATGAATTAGGACTGGGGAGATAAAACAGGTGAATTAGGACTGGGGGAGGTAAAACAGGTGAATTAGGACAGGGAGGTAAAACAGATGAATTAGGACTGGGAGGTAAAACAGATGAATTAAGACTGGGGAGGTAAAACAGATGAATTAGGACTGGGGAGGTAAAACAGATGAATTAGGACTGGGGGAGGTAAAACAGATGAATTAGGACTGGGAGGTAAAACAGATGAATTAAGACTGGGGAGGTTAAACAGATGAATTAGGACTGGGGGAGGTAAAACAGATGAATTAGAACTGGGGAGGTAAAACAGATGAATTAAGACTGGGGAGGTTAAACAGATGAATTAGGACTGGGGGGGGGGGGTAAAACAGATGAATTAGGACAGGGAGGTAAAACAGGTGAATTAGGACTAGGGAGGTAAAACAGGTGAATTAGGACTGGGAGGTAAAACAGATGATTTAGGACTAGGGAGGTAAAACAGATTAATTAGGACTGGGGAGGTAAAACAGGTGAATTAGGACTGGGGAGGTAAAACAGATGAATTAGGACTGGGAGGTAAAACAGATGAAGTAGGACTGGGGGAGGTAAAACAGATGAATTGGGACTGGGGAGATAAAACAGGTGAATTAGGACTGGGGGAGATAAAACAGATGAATTAGGACTTGGGAGGTAAAACAGATGAATTAGGACTGGGAGGTAAAACAGATGACTTAGGACTGGGGAGGTAAAACAGGTGAATTAGGACTGGGGAGGTTAAACAGATGAAATAGGACTGGGGAGGTAAAACAGGTGAATTAGGACTGGGAGGTAAAACAGGTGAATTAGGACTGGGGGAGATAAAACAGGTGAATTAGGACTGGGGAGATAAAACAGGTGAATTAGGACTGGGGGGGGGTAAAACAGGTGAATTAGGACTGGGGAGGTAAAACAGGTGAATTAGGACTGGGAAGATAAAACAGGTGAATTAGGACTGGGGAGGTAAAACAGGTGAATTAGGACTGGGGAGGTAAAACAGATGAATTAGGACTGGGGAGGTAAAACAGATGAATTAGGACTGGGGCAATAAAATAGGTGAATTAGGACTGGGGAGGTTAAACAGATGAAATAGGACTGGGAAGATAAAACAGGTGAATTAGGACTGGGGAGGTAAAACAGATGAATTAGGACTGGGGGAGGTAAAACAGATGAATTAGGACTGGGGAGGTAAAACAGATGAATTAGGACTGGGGGAGGTAAAACAGATGAATTAGGACTGGGGGAGATAAAACAGGTGAATTAGGACTGGGGGAGATAAAACAGGTGAATTAGGACTGGGGAGGTAAAACAGGTGAATTAGGACTGGGGAGGTAAAACAGGTGAATTAGGACTGGGGGAGATAAAACAGGTGAATTAGGACTGGGGAGATAAAACAGGTGAATTAGGACTGGGGAGGTAAAACAGGTGAATTAGGACTGGGGAGGTAAAACAGATGAATTAGGACTGGGGGAGATAAAACAGATGAATTAGGACTGGGGGAGGTAAAACAGACGAATTAGGACTGGGGGAGATAAAACAGGTGAATTAGGACTGGGGGAGATAAAACAGGTGAATTAGGACTGGGGAGGTAAAACAGGTGAATTAGGACTGGGGAGGTAAAACAGATGAATTAGGACTGGGGGAGATAAAACAGATGAATTAGGACTTGGGGAGGTAAAACAGATGAATTAGGACTGGGGGAGATAAAACAGATGAATTAGGACTGGGGGAGGTAAAACAGACGAATTAGGACTGGGGAGGTAAAACAGGTGAATTAGGACTGGGGGAGGTAAAACAGGTGAATTAGGACTGGGGAGGTAAACAGGTGAATTAGGACTGGGGAGGTAAAACAGATGAATTAGGACTGGGGGATATAAAATAGATGAATTTGGACCCGGGAGACCTAAACAGAAGACTGAGGACTGGAGAAGTAAACCCATAGCTGGGAATGAATAAGATCTGTCCTGGTGACTTTGGATTTTGCAGTTAATTACCAGATTTCCGGGGACAGATGCTGATTCTCAAGCGGTGACAAGTTTCTTATGAAACTACTCCCTCTTCTTCCCCTCCTCCCACCCTGTTCTTCCCACTTCTTCCCCTCCTCCCACCCTGTTCCTCCCACTTCTTCCCCTCCTCCCACCTTGTTCCTCCCACTTCTCCTCCCTCCCACCCTGTTCCTCCCACTTCTCCTCTTTCCCACCATGTTCCTCCCACTTCTCCTCCTTCCCACCTTGTTCCTCCCACTTCTCCTCCTTCCCACCCTGTTCCTCCCACTTCTCCTCTTTCCCACCATGTTCCTCCCACTTCTCCTCCTTCCCACCATGTTCCTCCCACTTTTCCTCCTTCCCACCATGTTCCTCCCACTTCTCCTCCTTCCCACCCTGTTCCTCCCACTTCTCCTCCTTCTCACCCTGTTCCTCCCACTTCTCCTCCTTCCCACCTTGTTCCTCCCACTTCTTCCCCTCCTCCCACCCTGTTCCTCCCACTTCTCCTCCTTCCCACCATGTTCCTCCCACTTCTCCTCCTTCCCACCTTGTTCCTCCCACTTCTCCTGTTCCCACCATGTTCCTCCCACTTCTCCTCCTTCCTACCATGTTCCTCCCACTTCTCCTCCTTCTCACCCTGTTCCTCCCACTTCTCCTCCTTCCCACCATGTTCCTCCCACTTCTCCTCCTTCCTACCATGTTCCTCCCACTTCTTCCCCTGCTCCCACCATGTTCCTCCCACTTCTCCTCCTTCCCACCATGTTCCTCCCACTTCTCCTCCTTCCCACCCTGTTCCTCCCAGTGCCAGAGGGCTATGCAATGCATTGCTTTTCAATGTGTTTACATACTCATCTGGCACTCAAAGGGTTAAATAACAATTTTAGTAAATAGATCCCCCCAAAAGATGAAGAGGAGAGTGAAGGCACTTACTTTTGAAAGCAATGGGCGGCTGTCATAACCCACTGATTGGAGATGAGGGACCCCCCACAGATGTGGCTCCCCAGGTACCGGAGACTGATCTGCCACGGCCAGGCTCCTTCCCCGGCATTAGTACCCCCCACTATCCTACTGCCAACCACTGGAGTGCCACAGGCTGGGGAGTCACTTGTTGTACTGGAGAGCGAGGGGGAAAGAAAAACTGTCGGGGAGGAGAAGAAGAAGAAACTGGTTAGTGGTGTTGGTAACACGGAGCCGTACGTATCTGTGTAACATCACATCAATTTGTATACGATGCGTTACAGTCCTTTCTAGGAGTCAAGAGGCTAAAAGTCCAATTTAAAGGGCCAGTACCTCCTAGAGAGGGAAGAAAGACACTTATCTTAATAAACACAGCCCTGACAACACTAAGTGGCCTCACAATTTTCATTATTATCTGAATTTCATCGTTGCCTCTAAATTCGTCTGGCCTCCTCTTCCTTACAGCCTTCTCTTCAGCTAAAGCTCGTACTGACGGAGAGGCCGAGGAAGGCCTGATCCAAGAGGTCTGAGCGTCTCACATCTCCAGAGCAAGAGACACTGAGAGCAAAGACTCTGCCCGTTGTCACGGCAACATGTGGACCTTAGTCAACTGTTCTTTGGTTGTTATAAGGACAAAATTAAACACATATATCTGATTTATTTTGTTTCCTTAAAGGAAAAGTAACATTTCTTAACATTAGCCCCCCCACACACACTTTCCTTAATGTGGACAAAAAATCCTAATTGCCCTCATGAATTTTGGACTTGTGTCTTTATTCAAGAGATAAGATCACCTCTCAGTCCTGGATGTCAGATCTGTGGGGGCGGACATGACAGTTGATGCCAGTTTTTTTTTTCACACTGAAGGAGGCAGAGTGCAGGAGCCTGCTTAACCCTTTCGGGATCAGGGATGTAATATACATTGTAAAGTGATGCCCTGCACATTGGTCTGGTCCTTAAAGGGTTAATATTGCCATGTATAGTGGGAGGAGTTTGAGTCCTGTGACCCTGATAACAACTGTCATGTCCGCCCCCATGGACCTGACATTCAGGACTGGATGAAGATGTTATCTGTTGAACAAAGACACAAGGGCAAAATCCATAAGGGCCTTTAGGATTTTTCAGCCATAATAAGTGGGAGGATATTATTATGAGAGGTTACTTCTCCTTTAACATGTTACTGTACTTATCTCATTTTGTCCCAGAATGCAGTGCATCTAGGAGACACTACAGCAAGGGGACACTGCAGATAGAATATACTACAGCTAGGGGGCACTGCAACTAGGAGGCACTGCAGATAGAATATACTACAGCTAGAGGACACTGCAACTAGGAGGCACTGCAGATAGAACATACTACAACTAGGGGGCACTGCAACTAGGAGGCACTGCAGGTAGAACATACTACAGCTAGGAGGCACTGCAACTAGGAGGCACTGCAGGTAGAATATACTACAGCTAGAGGACACTGCAACTAGGAGGCACTGCAGATAGAATATACTACAGCTAGGGGACACTGCAACTAGGAGGCACTGCAGGTAGAACATACTACAGCTAGGGGGCACTGAAACTAGGAGGCACTGCAGGTAGACTATAGTACAGCTACGGGGACACTGCAACTAGGAGGCACTGCAGGTAGAACATACTACAGCTAGGGGACACTGCAACTAGGAGGCACTGCAGGTAGACTATACTACAGCTAGGGGGCACTGCAACTAGGAGGCACTGCAGGTAGAATATACTACAGCTAGGGGGCACTGCAACTAGGAGGCACTGCAGGTAGAATATACTACAGCTAGGGGACACTGCAACTAGGAGGCACTGCAGGTAGAATATACTACAGCTAGGGGGCACTGCAACTAGGAGGCACTGCAGGTAGAACATACTACAGCTAGGGGGCACTGAAACTAGGAGGCACTGCAGGTAGAACATACTACAGCTAGGGGGCACTGAAACTAGGAGGCACTGCAGGTAGTCTATAGTACAGCTACGGGGACACTGCAACTAGGAGGCACTGCAGGTAGAACATACTACAGCTAGGGGACACTGCAACTAGGAGGCACTGCAGGTAGAACATACTACAGCTAGGGGACACTGCAACTAGGAGGCACTGCAGATAGAATATACTACAGCTAGGGGGCACTGCAACTAGGAGGCACTGCAGGTAGAACATACTACAGCTAGGGGACACTGCAACTAGGAGGCACTGCAGGTAGAACATACTACAGCTAGGGGACACTGCAACTAGGAGGCACTGCAGGTAGAACATACTACAGCTAGGGGACACTGCAACTAGGAGGCACTGCAGGTAGAACATACTACAGCTAGGGGGCACTGCAACTAGGAGGCACTGCAGGTAGAACATACTACAGCTAGGGGGCACTGCAACTAGGAGGCACTGCAGGTAGACTATACTACAGCTAGGGGGCACTGCAACTAGGAGGCACTGCAGGTAGAATATACTACAGCTAGGGGGCACTGCAACTAGGAGGCACTGCAGGTAGAATATACTACAGCTAGGGGGCACTGCAACTAGGAGGCACTGCAGGTAGAACATACTACAGTTAGAAGACAGTACATGTAGGAGACACATTGCAGGTAGGAGGCACTGCATGTAGAGGATACTACAGCTAGGAGGCACTGCAGGTAGATGATACTACATATAGAAGACACTTCAGGTAGGAGACACTGCAGGTAGAGGATACTACATCTAGGAGGCACTGCAGGTAGAGGATACTACATCTAGGAGGCACTGCAGGTAAAAGATACTACATATAGAAGACACTTAAGGTAGGAGACACTGCAGCTCTAAATTATTTATTCCGTTACAGGAAGAGGTGTAAATAAGTCATGAAATGACCTAACATTTCTCAGTAATGCCCCTCACACAGACACAACCCCCAGCAACACCATTCAGAATAAAAATGTCCCTCTTTGGTCATTTGAAACATTGGGATATATGCTTAAAGGGTTAACCTGTTGTGTGTCCCCATGTAGTTGGGATGATCTCTGTGTTACCCCTCAGTCACTCTGGTTTGTGCATAGGAAGGGATTAATACTAATGTGCACAGTCATGTCGTGCATCTCAATATACTCCACGGTTCTGTTAATTCAGCCTTTAACCCTTTGAGTGCCAGAGGGGTATGAAATGCATTGCAAAGAAATACTTTGCATATCCCTCTGGCACTCAAAGAGTTAATAAAGAGGTAAACCTTTATTGTGAAAGCAATCACATATATTCTATATAATAATTCACTAGGATGTTTGTCAGAAGCCGTCATGCGCAGTACAGACTGACCGGACGTGCCACGGCTGATACGGAGTGAGGTGCTCTGAATTCGGACCGGAGTCCTCTCTGCGCACCTTCCTGGGACCAAGTGGTGCGTAGAGAGGACTACGGTCCGAATATGGAGCACCCCCGCTCCGTATCAGCCGCGGCACGTCCAGTCAGTTTGTACTGCGCATGACTGCAGC
Organism: Rhinophrynus dorsalis; assembly: GCA_037306005.1. Lineage (NCBI taxonomy): Eukaryota > Metazoa > Chordata > Amphibia > Anura > Rhinophrynidae > Rhinophrynus > Rhinophrynus dorsalis. The sequence goes on from CM074725.1 coordinate 8,849,923, forward strand.
ACGGGCAATGAGCAAAGAGGCTCCGGGTACCAGCCGAGGCTGCTGGGTGGCACTGTGACCAGTGTACACGGGCTTTAAAACTAGTTCTATATATATAACTGAGTAAGAGAAGTGCAGTCCCACTGCTGGGAGACACTTGTTCCAATGTTATTACAGTTCAGATTGTCACATCATGTTTAGCCGGAGAGATTTACAGAAAATTTTACAGAACAAGGTGGACATCTCCCTCCGTTTTTAGATCATCCCTCCTTGTGTCGAGCTGTTACTGTCCCCTGTTATGGAGGACAGAGAACTGCAGCCTGTGTCTCAGCTCCCCCCATAGAGTACGATACAACAAATGTCTGGAGACCAAGTCATGACACCGCTCATTCTTTAGGATAAAAAAAAGACAGTTTGAGTTCTAATAATTTTTAATTGAAGCATCTCCTAGAATTGGGAGCTTTTGAAAAAACTTCACTGCTCCTTTAATTCACTTTTTTACTGAGGTACTAAAAAAAGCAGTTTAATTGGATTACTGTAAGTCAACTGTACAATATGAGACATAACATTTCCTTGAAATAAATTTTACATTTAACCACTCAAATATTAAAGAGGTAATGGGGGATCTGTCAAGTATTTAAGGGGTTAAAAGTTTACTTTAAATCAATGGAAATTTCTGTTTGTCTCCTGTGGTACAGCTGGTTGTTCCAGTTTTTATTTTATCAACCACACTTTATATATCAGACTTACTGGTCTGCAGTCCTGATGTTCCAGTTTTGCTTCCTTTTCACACAATCACATTGGAAATCCTTTCTTTTCATTGTAGAACAATAGACACTCACAGACTAAAGACATCAGCACTGACGGAACGTGTCTGCCTTATAAACATGTATTGTGATGACAGTTTGTAACTGGCTCTCACCATTCCTGCTATGATTTTCAATATGACTACTTTGTATTTAGATCTATTACTTTAGGGTATGTTTGTTCATTTTATGTATTTCTATCACTATTTGCACTTTACTGCAGTTGGAATTATTTGGTCAAACAACTGCCTTTGTTATTCTGATATAGGTATGGTCATTTTTCTCTATTTGATTGGAGGCTGTTGTATATACACTTTTGGCTACGAGAGTTCCCCTTTTGTTATGTTTTTAATTTTGTACCGATAAAATCTATTTGTTCATGATTAATCTTGGGGTGGAATACCTCATTTAAAGGGATAGTAATGTTTCATAATAAAAGCAGCTCTAATTAATCATCATAGTATTTGGACTTTGGAGAGTGCTATTTCAATTCTGTCAGAGTTGTAGTTCAAGAGTAATTCAATGACAAAGTGTCCTCCTCCCGCCCCTTTTACTGATGTAACACTGCTCAGCCAGATCAGAAGGGAGGTGCCCAGGTAGACTGCAGAGAGGGACAATCTTCAATTAAGATAAGGGAAAAAACTGAAAAACTTGTCAAGGGGGGCAGGGCTTTCATTGTTCTCATAGGAAGAAGATTGTCCCCTTCTGTTATCTGTCTGGTCTATGGACTGGATTCCACATCTGAGAAGAGATGGCTTACACTAGGTAAAAGGGGCGAGAGGGGGGAAACATTGCTTGTGAATATCTCTCAAACCATAAAGGTTTGAGAAATAAGACTTATATCATTCTTCATGTTTTTTTAATGCCTACAAAATAAAATAAAGTTAAAATGAAGTATTACTATCCCTTTAAGAGATTCAGTTTTCTTGTGATTTCTTCTTTTCCCTTGTCTGCATAGTTATAGCATCTCGGAGATCACCCAACAATTGTGATTAAATCCCCAGAGTAATATTTAAAGGGATAGTAATACTTAATATGTAAAAAAAATATGTTGTTGGGTTTATGTCTCTGAATAAAACAAGGGTTCTCCCACTGCTGAGAGGTATTTTATTAAAAAATTATAACAGCTCAAACTTGAAATTTTTTAGGTGCAATATCACAGTGGCCTGAAAATTTACAGTGGTGCTGTTGCTACACCATCCTATGGAGATTTATGGTCTACGGACTAGAGCAGTCCATAGGATGGTGTAGCAACAGCGCCACTGTAAATTTTCAGGCCACTGTGATATTGCACCTAAAAAATTCAAGTTGGAGCTGTTATAATTTTATAATAAAATATCTCTCATCAGTGGGAGTACTCTTGTTTTACTCAGGAGGATAAACACTACAACATATATATTTTTTTTTACATTTTAAGTATTACTATCCCTTTAAACCTAGTACTAATCATTTTTGTATACTGATCTTTTTCACGCAAATCCTTTCTTTTCACTGTGTAATAATAGGCACTCAAAGGCTAAAGATATCAGCACTGCCTGAACGTGGCTTTATAAACACATTATCTGATGACAGTTTGTAACTGATCTGCTCTCACCATCCCAGTTATTTTCTTACGTGCTTTGACCTGAGACCTAATTATAGACTTAAAGATTTGCCCTTTTCCTTTACAGGAGATTGACTCACTTCCCTCCCAGCTCCTGCGATGATTCTGCAATTTGTCTTCTACTATCAACACTGAACTAGTGTAACACATACAAGTAAAGGTCACTGGGGAGATGGACATAAACACAGAGATCTGACGGCCGATGAGAAGCAACTGTCTGACCCGTCTATGCATTTGGTTGCCAAATTTAAGAAGAAGTAACACCTTTTAATATAAGCCCCTGCTTACTTTTTTCTGCTCCGAAATCCTAATGGCCCTATGAATGTTTTCATACTACCGTCCTTCAAGTGATAAAATCTTCATTATGTCCTGGATGTCAGGTTCATAGGGGCCGACATGACAGTTACTGGCAGGATATCAGGTGCATGGGGGCTGACATGACAGTCATTAACAGGATATCAGGTGCATGGGGGCCGACATGACAGTCACTGACAGGATATCAGGTGCATGGGGGCTGACATGACAGTCATTAACAGGATATCAGGTTCATGGGGGCTGACATGACAGTCACTGACAGGATATCAGGTCCATGGGGGCCGACATGACAGTTACTGGCAGGATATCAGGTTCATGGGGGCCAACATGACAGTTACTGGCAGGATATCAGGTGCATGGGGGCTGACATTACAGTTACTGGCAGGATATCAGGTCATGGGGGCTGACATGACAGTTACTGGCAGGATATCAGGTTCATGGGGGCTGACATTACAGTCACTGGCAGGATATCAGGTGCATGGGGGCTAACATGACAGTTACTGGCAGGATATCAGGTTCATGGGGGCTGACATGACAGTCATTAACATGATATCAGGCCCATGGGGGCCAACATGACAGTTACTGGCAGGATATCAGGTGCATGGGGGCTGACATTACAGTTACTGGCAGGATATCAGGTCATGGGGGCTGACATTACAGTCACTGGCAGGATATCAGGTGCATGGGGGCTAACATGACAGTTACTGGCAGGATATCAGGTTCATGGGGGCTGACATGACAGTCACTGGCAGGATATCAGGTTCATGGGGGCTGACATGACAGTTACTGGCAGGATATCAGGTGCATGGGGGCCGACATGACAGTTACTGGCAGGATATCAGGTGCATGGGGGCCGACATGACAGTCATTAACATGATATCAGGCCCATGGGGGCCAACATGACAGTTACTGGCAGGATATCAGGTGCATGGGGCTGACATGACAGTTACTGGCAGGATATCAGGTGCATGGGGGCTGACATTACAGTTACTGGCAGGATATCAGGTGCATGGGGGCTGACATGACAGTTACTGGCAGGATATCAGGTGCATGGGGGCTGACATTACAGTTACTGGCAGGATATCAGGTGCATGGGGGCTGACATGACAGTTACTGGCAGGATATCAGGTGCATGGGGGCTGACATTACAGTTACTGGCAGGATATCAGGTGCATGGGGGCTGACATGACAGTTACTGGCAGGATATCAGGTGCATGGGGGCTGACATTACAGTTACTGGCAGGATATCAGGTCATGGGGGCTGACATGACAGTTACTGGCAGGATATCAGGTTCATGGGGGCTGACATTACAGTCACTGGCAGGATATCAGGTGCATGGGGGCAGACATGACAGTTACTGGCAGGATATCAGGTTCATGGGGGCTGACATGACAGTTACTGGCAGGATATCAGGTTCATGGGGGCTGACATGACAGTTACTGGCAGGATATCAGGTGCATGGGGGCTGCCATGACAGTTACTGGCAGGATGTCAGGTGCATGGGGGCTGACATGACAGTTACTGGCAGGATATCAGGTTCATGGGGGCTGACATGACAGTTACTGGAAGGATATCAGGTGCATGGGGGCCGACATGACAGTTACTGACAGGTTTTCTCAAAATGAAACAGGCAGAGTGCATGAGCCTATTAACCCTGTATGTAACAAGGAGTGTGTTTCACACCCATCTGATATTTAACCCTTTGAATGACAGAAAGCAAAGCAATGCGATGTGTACCCCTCTGGCATTCAAAGGGTTAAGATTACCATCTTCCGTGGACAGAGTTTTGTGTGGTCCTGACAAAAACTGTCACGTTCTCTTCCGTGGATGTGACATCCAGGACTCATTGAATAAAGACACACAGGCAAAGTTCATAGGGGTTATTAGGATTTTCTGGCCATAGTGAGGTAAGTGGGGGGATATTATTTGGAGGTTTTTCTTCTCAATTTAAAGTAAACAATCATACATAATTCTCAGAATAGATATGTCTGTCTCAGGCACGTCTGAATTCACTCGCAGTATTAGTTCCTACCACCTCTGCTGGACAGCTTTTCCATGAGTCTGTCACTCTTTTTGTAAAGTAGTATTTACATTTCTTCTGAGTTTTCCACCCTATATTGTTCTAATTCCTGTTTTCCTTAAAAATGTCCCCTCCAGAACGATAGTAAATCCCTCAATGGGTTTAAATGTTTCTATCATATCGGCCCTCTCCCTCATCTCCTGCAGGTTGTACATAAGAAGTTATCTGGGCCTTTATTTATCAACATAAAGAGGTTCAATACAGGAGCAAACCATACCAAGGGTTGAAATGAAAATATGGTAATTCCCATTAATTTAAAAAATGGCTTCTAACCCCTTGAATTATTCTCAGTGGTGAGCTGGACTGATTAAAAGACAAGGAATAGCATCCCAAGAGGTGCTGCTGGCCCAGCTTGGACTGTTTAACCATTTCCTGTACACTAGCAATGCTGCAGTATCTCATATGTTGTCTTTGTACATCTGCACCCCTCACCAATGTCTTCTTCCTTAGCCCTTCCAACCTTCACTCCCTGTCCACATCTCTCCTACACTCCTCTCATCCTCACTTATCTCCACACACCAACTCCACTCCTGCAACCCCCCCTTCCCTTCACACCTAGGAAAGCCAGGACACACAGACCCTCATCTCATCTCCTGTCTCTCTCTCTCCTCTTCTTATACTTAAGAAGAAGCCTGCCCTACTTCCTTTCACTATCTTTCCTCCTCTCACCAAACCCTGGTCCCCAATACCTTCACAGGCCTTCCTCCTCTCACCAAAGAGTGGTCCTCCTTCCTTTCACAAACCATCTTCTCATCAAACCCTGGTCCCCATTCCCTTCATCCTGGTCTCTTTTCCTTTCACAGTCTGTCCTCCTTTCACAAAATCCTGGTCCCATTCCCTTCATAGGCCTTCCTCCTCTCACCAAATCCTGGTCTCATTCCCTTCACAGGCCTTCCTCCTCTCACCAAACCCTGGTCCCATTCCCTTCACAGGCCTTCCTCCTCTCACCAAACCCTGGTCCCTTTCCCTTCACAGGCCTTCCTCCTCTCACCAAACCCTGGTCCCATTCCCTTCACAGGCCTTCCTCCTCTCACCAAACCCTGGTCCCATTCCCTTCACAGGCCTTCCTCGTCTCACCAAACCCTGGTCCCGTTCCCTTCACAGGCCTTCCTCCCCTCACCAAACCCTGGTCCCATTCCCTTCACAGGCCTTCCTCCTCTCACCAAACCCTGGTCCCGTTCCCTTCACAGGCCTTCCTCGTCTCACCAAACCCTGGTCCCGTTCCCTTCACAGGCCTTCCTCCTCTCACCAAACCCTGGTCTCATTCCCTTCACAGGCCTTCCTCCTCTCACCAAACCCTGGTCCCATTCCCTTCACAGGCCTTCCTCCTCTCACCAAACCCTGGTCCCATTCCCTTCACAGGCCTTCCTCCTCTCACCAAACCCTGGTCCCATTCCCTTCACAGGCCTTCCCCCCCTTCACCAAACCCTGGTCCCATTCCCTTCACAGGCCTTCCTCCTCTCACCAAACCCTGGTCCCATTCCCTTCACAGGCCTTCCTCCCCTTCACCAAACCCTGGTCCCATTCCCTTCACAGGCCTTCCTCCTCTCACCAAACCCTGGTCCCATTCCCTTCACAGGCCTTCCTCCTCTCACCAAACCCTGGTCCCATTCCCTTCACAGGCCTTCCTCCTCTCACCAAACCCTGGTCCCATTCCCTTCACAGGCTTTCCTCCCCTCACCAAACCCTGGTCCCCATTCCCTTCCCAAACCCTTCACAGGCCTTACTCCTCTCACCAAACAGTGGTCTTCCTTCCTTTCACAAACCATCTTCTCATCAAATCCTGATCCCCATTCCCTTCATCCTGGTCTCTTTTCCTTTCACAGTCCTTCCTCCTTTCACCAAATCCTGTCCCATTCCCTTCACAGGCCTTCCTCGTCTCACCAAACCCTGATCCCAATTCCCTTCACAGACTTTACTCCTCTCACCAAACCCTGGAACGCCTTCCTTTCACAGACATTACTCCTCTCACCAAACCTTGGAACACCTTCCTCACACAGACCTTCTTCTTCTCACCAAACCCTGGAACTCCTTCCTTTCACAGGTCCTCTTCTTCCATTCACTATCAGAATCAGTCTACCCTGATCACCCTTCCCTGTCTTCAAAGAATATTTCTTCTATTCCCTGTGCTCTCAGCCCTTATTAATAAATATAACATTGAACAGAGCTCTTCTTCTCCTGTTCCTTACATTTACCAGCTCTAACTGAAACCTGAGCATCCAAGTTCAACTCAGCTTTGAAGCTAACAAACTCTTACGGCAGTTCTATGGCGGTAGAACCGTGCCCCTCTATATGCTGCCATTACAAATCTGTCACTGCTGCTATCTCACTCTGCTTATCCTAGTTTGAGTCATATACAGTCCATATAATTGCTTTGGTGTCTCTACAATCATCTATAACCCACCTAACTCCATATCTGCCACTTTTGTTTTATATAACATAGCAAAATATGTCCTTTTTTCTGTTACTCATCAACTAAAAGTCTTATGCAAACTCCCATCGTATCCCACAAGGAGTACTGAAGCGTTCTCTCTGGTCTTCTTGCCACTCAATTCATATACTTCAATGCATACAGGACATGAGTTACCCTACTCTCACCTAGGTTTGTCTCTGTCCCCCCCCCCATGACGTAAAGCTAGAGGTTGAAAGATTCGGAAGAAATGAACTTTAAGTACTAATTCACATTGATAAGTACTTCATACAGAATCATCATATCATCACCCTGACTGAAAACCACTGACATCTCCACAATGATAAGTACTTCTTACACAATCATCAGATCATCACCATGACTGACATCCACTGACATCTCCACATGGATAAGTACTTCATACACAATCATCAAATCATCACCCTGACAACCACTGACATCTCCACATGGGTAAATACTTCATACACAATCATCAGATCATCACCCTGACTGACAACCACTGACATCTCCACATGGGTAAGTACTTCATACACAATCATCAGATCATCACCCTGACTGACAACCACTGACATCTCTACATGGGTAAGTACTTTATACACAATCATCAGATCATCACCCTGACAACCACTGACATCTCCAAATGGGTAAGTACTTCATACACAATCATCAGATCACCACTCTGACTGACAACCACTGACATCTCCACATGGATAAGTACTTCATACACAATCATCAGATCATCACCCTGACTGACAACTACTGACATCTCCACATGGGTGAGTACTTCATACACAATCATCAGATCACTTACTGAAAAGCACCAGAGAGATTGCCCCATAAATCCTCATTGTTCTTGGGAAATGATTCAGTGTTGACTTATGGCTGGTCCACAGACTGGTCCTCTCCCCAGTGTTCAGTGTAAGAACAGGAGCCGTAATGATGTCCTTATCTGCAGTGAAGTGACTCTGATAGAGCTCACAGACTCTGAACCCGTGCAGGCTGTAGGCTCCCGCCCTCGGAATGTGGACAGGCCTGTTCTTGTTGCCCAGGCTCCCTCTAGGCAGGTTTTTCACATGCTTTGTGTCTCATTTAAATACCATAACAAAAGGTATATAAAAAGCAGTCACAGAACTGACAGTTTCATCGAAACAGGGTCACAAGCCGGTTTGTTGCAGTGATGGAAAACGTTACATGACATCATCTGAGTTGCCTATATACAGCGGCTTTAAAATCACACATACTGACTCCCAGTCTTGTCCTACAGTATCCATAGACCTAAACATATTGACCCCAGCTTTGTCCTACAGTAACAATAAAATCACACATACTGACCCCCAGCCTTGTCCTACAGTAACCATAGAACTACACATACTGACCCCCAGCCTTGTCCTACAGTAATCATAGAACTACACATACTGACCCCCAGCCTTGTCCTACAGTAACCATAGACCCACAAATACTGACCCCCAGCCTTGTCCTACAGTAACCATAGACCCAGACATACTGACCCCCAGCCTTGTCCTACAGTAACCATAGACCACACCTACTGACCCCTAGCCTTGTCCTACAGTAATCATAGAACCTCACATACTGACCCCCAACCTTGTCCTACAGTAACCATAGACCACACATACTGACCCCAGCCTTGTCCTACAGTAACCATAGAACTACACATACTGACCCCCAGCCTTGTCCTACAGTAACCATAGACCACACATACTGACCCCCAGCCTTGTCCTACAGTAACCATAGAACTACACATACTGACCCCCAGCCTTGTCCTACAGTAACCATAGAACTACACATACTGACCCCCAGGCTTGTCCTACAGTAACCATAGACCCACACATACTGACCCCCAGCCTTGTCCTACAGTAACCACATACCCACACATACTGACCCCCAGCTTTGTCCTACAGTAACCATAGACCGCACATACTGACCCCCAGCCTTGTCCTACAGTAACCATAGACCACACATACTGACCCCAGCCTTGTCCTACAGTAACCATAGACCACACATACTGACCCCAGCCTTGTCCTACAGTAACCATAGAACTACACATACTGACCCCCAGCCTTGTGTGTGTGTGTATGTGTGCACATAAATTGGGATATGCTATATTTTGGACTGTTGCTTTGCGCCTGTGTTTCATGTATTGGTCACGCTGCAGGTGAGGTTTCGGTCCTTATGACAATATCCTTTTTTGTTTGTTTTATTATTGGTTTAATTTTATATTTGATTTATAGTTTCCAGTGTATCTGTGGGGGCAATCACTGTAACAATCAGAGATATCTGGATATTAGAAAGATTCTCTTGGCATTGATCTAAGAGATGGTCTTTTTGTGGATAAATAGACCTTTTACTTCTGTTTTTCTTTTCTTAGTGACTACTTATTGTTCCCATTGTCATTTTTATTTATTTTTTGGCATTTAATCAGTATTTCACATTAATTTTCTAATTATTTTTGTTATTTTATTTTGTTTGTATTTTTGTTTGTATTATTCAAACACTAAATTGTTTTATAGTCACCATTAAGTTAAATCCAACTACCATAAAATCTCGGGTATTATACGCACCCATGTTTTCCTCTGTCACATGTGGACAACATACACAAAAAATGCCAAATTTTCCTTACTTCCCTCCCTGCTTACCCATCGCTGTCTCTCCCGCTCCGAAGTCCAAATGCAGCGTCCTGACAGGGTCCCGGAGGGTGGCATGCTTCCATCCGCCTCCCACTTCCAGCATGGCCCTGTAGGACCTCCTCTGCTCAGCCAATGGTAGTGTTTTGTGAGGACTGCAAGGTCCTCACAGGGCAATACCATAGATCCAATGCTCCTAGCGAGGTTTTAATTAGTTGTTATTGTTAGTGATACCACGCAGTCCCACAAGAAATTCCTACACTACTTTCCTTTTAACATGCTCCTGTGGTACTATCTTCCCTTTAAATTTGGTGCCTTTTAGAACAATCAGCTTTTTAAACATTGCTTGATTTTCCACCAGCCGCTCCTGATGAAATAATCACAGTTATGAAACCCGTTGAGCTGTAGACTGAACTGCTGTATCAGTTTATTTGTTAAAAAAAACCTTTTATTTGTTCCAATAAATATTATTGTTTATACTCTCCGAATCCCCTTTCTAAGTGACCCCTTATATAGGTATCACTGATTAGGATAACCTCTTATCCCCAAAGGAATAAATTTGACTCCATCAAAGACAAAGGAGATTTGTGATCGGAGTGAGTGAGGGCTGTATCTAATACCCCTCACAGGCCTTAGACTCCAGGTGGTAGTTTTCCACTCAGGAAGAACCGTCAGTGTGAGTAACTCATAAGATTGTGGTCTCACCGTCTTTGTAATTTCAGATGAATCATTTATCATACGTTAGTCTGGGGAGTTGTTACTGACCGGGGTCACTATATCTTATCCATCACCTGCAATGATACTTGTCTGGCATCTAGCAGTCAAGCTCTGGCACAAAAGTGTGAGTGTAAATATTATTATTACTATATCTATTGCGTGATAAAATGAACTTTTCTTAAACATGGGAAATTCTTCAATCAATTCCACTGGAAGAACTTTTGTCAGCTATTCAGGGATGGATTTACCTATGCGCCCACCTGCAGTTGCCAATGCTAACAACAGAGTGAGTGCTCAGCTAGGCCCACACAACTGGAACCTCACTGTGGGTTTTGAATGTCCTTTGGATTAGGGAATGCTACATTTCCACCTCCCTCTCCCCCTCTTGCACCACTCATCCTCCACGTGACCTCATAGCATATTCGAAGATCACCTTCCTTGACCGATTCCTACTTGGGGTGGGTTGGATGGGAGACAAAAGGTGAGAAAACTTAATGAGGCCATCCTGGCTGATCTCTACTAATATAGTATACCTAATTACCTTAATCCCCCCAGCTCCTCCTTAAAATATTTCTGCACCTAGGGAGGTCCAGCACACAGTCTTTTGTCTGAAAAACCAGACCCAACTGCGTGCTGAGCCTCCATGGGAACAATTTTGGAGCGCCTGAGGGTGAAACACCGAGTTGGAACTCACGGCAGTTGATCACTTACCCTATTGGAATAATCACCGCTGGTTTCAAAGCAGATAGGATGGTGAATCAGGGAAATATCCAACTGGCATTAGGAGGAAAAGAGGAATTTCTTACCCAGTTGAGGCTTCTACAGCCTTCCTGTGGATCAACAGGGGTGATATGGCATGGGCTGAACTTGATGGACGCATGTCTTTTTTACATCCTCATCAACTATGTTACTGTGTTACTGTACTAGTATGTTACTGTGTCACTGTGTTACTATGTTACTGTGTTACTGTACTAGTATGTTACTGTGTCACTGTGTTACTTTGTTACTGTGTTACTGTGTCACTGTGTTACTCTGTTGCTGTGTTACTGTGTCACTGTCTTACTCTGTTGCTGTGTTACTGCGTCACTATGTTACTGTGTTACTTTGTCACTGTGTTACTCTGTTGCTGTGCTACTGGGTCACTGTGTTACTGTGTTACTGTTACTGGGTCACTGTGTTACTGTATTACTGTGTTACTATGTTACTGTGTTACTCTGTTGCTGTGTTACTGTGTTACTATGTTACAGTGTTACTGTGTTACTCTGTTACTATATTACAGTGTTACTATGTTACTGTGTTACTATGTTACTATGTTACTATGTTACTGTGTTACTATGTTACTCTGTTACTATATTACAGTGTTACTATGTTACACTGTTACTCTGTTACTATAATACTGTGTAACTATATTACAGTGTTACTGTGTTACTATGTTACTGTGTTACTATGTTACACTGTTACTCTGTTACTATAATACTGTGTAACTATATTACAGTGTTACTGTGTTACTTTGTTACTGTGTTACTATATTACAGTGTTACACTGTTACTCTGTTACTATAATACTGTGTAACTATATTACAGTGTTACTGTAGTACTCTGTTACTCTGTTACTATATTACAGTGTTACTGTGCTACTATGTTACACTGTTACTCTGTTACTATATTACAGTGTTACTGTGCTACTATGTTACACTGTTACTCTGTTACTATATTACAGTGTTACTGTACTACTATGTTACACTGTTACTGTGTTACTATATTACAGTGTTACTGTACTACTATGTTACACTGTTACTGTGTTACTATATTACAGTGTTAGTGCTGTTATGTTACTCTGTTACTATGTTACACTGTTACTCTATTACTGTGTTACTATGTTACACTGTTACTCTGTTACTATGTTACTGTGTTACTATATTACACTGTTACTCTGTTACTATATTACACTGTTACTATGTTACTATGTTACACTGTTACTATGTTACTCTGTTACTATGTTACTGTGTTACTATGTTACACTGTTACTCTGTTACTATGTTACTGTGTTACTATGTTACACTGTTACTCTGTTACTATATTACACTGTTACTATGTTACTATGTTACACTGTTACTATGTTACTATGTTACTCTGTTACTATGTTACTGTGTTACTATGTTACACTGTTACTCTGTTACTATATTACACTGTTACTATGTTACACTGTTACTCTGTTACTATATTACAGTGTTACTGTGCTACTATGTTACACTGTTACTCTGTTACTATATTACGTTGTTACTGTGTTACTATGTTACTATATTACTGTGTTACTATATTACTCTGTTACTATATTACTGTGTTACTGTGTTACTATGTTACAGTGTTACTGTGTTACTATATTACACTGTTACTGTGTTACTATATTACAGTGTTAGTGTTACTATATTACACTGTTACTGTGTTACTATATTACAGTGTTAGTGTTACTATGTTACACTGTTACTGTGTTACTATATTACACTGTTACTGTGGTACTATATTACAGTGTTACTGTGCTACTATATTACACTGTTACTGTGTTACTATATTACAGTGTTACTGTGTTACTATATTACACTGTTACTGTGTTACTATATTACAGTGTTACTGTGTTACTATATTACACTGTTACTGTGGTACTATATTACAGTGTTACTGTGCTACTATATTACACTGTTGCTGTGTTACTATATTACTGTGTTACTGTGTTACTATGTTGCACTGTTACTGTGTTACTATATTACAGTGTTACTGTGTTACTATATTACAGTGTTAGTGTTACTATATTACTGTGTTACTGTGTTACTATATTACACTGTTACTGTGGTACTATATTACAGTGTTACTGTGCTATTATATTACACTGTTACTGTGTTACTATATTACAGTGTTACTGTGTTACTATATTACAGTGTTAGTGTTACTATATTACTGTGTTACTGTGTTACTATATTACACTGTTACTGTGGTACTATATTACAGTGTTACTGTGCTATTATATTACACTGTTACTGTGTTACTATATTACAGTGTTACTGTGTTACTATATTACAGTGTTAGTGTTACTATATTACTGTGTTACTGTGTTACTATATTACACTGTTACTGTGGTACTATATTACAGTGTTACTGTGTTACTATGTTGCACTGTTACTGTGTTACTATATTACAGTGTTACTGTGTTACTATATTACAGTGTTAGTGTTACTATATTACTGTGTTACTGTGTTACTATATTACACTGTTACTGTGGTACTATATTACAGTGTTACTGTGCTATTATATTACACTGTTACTGTGTTACTATATTACAGTGTTACTGTGTTACTATATTACAGTGTTAGTGTTACTATATTACTGTGTTACTGTGTTACTATATTACAGTGTTACTGTGCTATTATATTACACTGTTACTGTGTTACTATATTACAGTGTTACTGTGTTACTATATTACAGTGTTAGTGTTACTATATTACTGTGTTACTGTGTTACTATATTACACTGTTACTGTGGTACTATATTACAGTGTTACTGTGTTACTATGTTGCACTGTTACTGTGTTACTATATTACAGTGTTAGTGTTACTATATTACTGTGTTACTGTGTTACTATATTACACTGTTACTGTGGTACTATATTACAGTGTTACTGTGCTATTATATTACACTGTTACTGTGTTACTATATTACAGTGTTACTGTGTTACTATATTACAGTGTTAGTGTTACTATATTACTGTGTTACTGTGTTACTATATTACACTGTTACTGTGGTACTATATTACAGTGTTACTGTGTTACTATGTTGCACTGTTACTGTGTTACTATATTACAGTGTTACTGTGTTACTATATTACAGTGTTAGTGTTACTATATTACTGTGTTACTGTGTTACTATATTACACTGTTACTGTGGTACTATATTACAGTGTTACTGTGCTATTATATTACACTGTTACTGTGTTACTATATTACAGTGTTACTGTGTTACTATATTACAGTGTTAGTGTTACTATATTACTGTGTTACTGTGTTACTATATTACAGTGTTACTGTGCTATTATATTACACTGTTACTGTGTTACTATATTACAGTGTTACTGTGTTACTATATTACAGTGTTAGTGTTACTATATTACTGTGTTACTGTGTTACTATATTACACTGTTACTGTGGTACTATATTACAGTGTTACTGTGTTACTATGTTGCACTGTTACTGTGTTACTATATTACAGTGTTACTGTGTTACTATATTACAGTGTTAGTGTTACTATATTACTGTGTTACTGTGTTACTATATTACACTGTTACTGTGGTACTATATTACAGTGTTACTGTGCTATTATATTACACTGTTACTGTGTTACTATATTACAGTGTTACTCAGAACTAGATTCCACTGCAGTTCACAGCTTTGTCACTGGGTTTTATCTACACTTTTCTCTACAGACCTCATGGGAATGTTACATGAAAACAATGATAACACATATCATTATGCTGGTGAGATGGCTCAGCTGGTTCAGGCACCAGCTGTAGAATCTGTTGAAACCGCAAGGTCACAGGTTCTAGTCCCGGCAAGGTCGACTCAGCCTTTCATCCTTCCGAGGTAGATAAAATGAGTACCATTAAATTGGGTAATAATATCTATACCCCCAGGACATACTTGAAAACGAGAGACAATCTCAATGTATCCTTCCTGGTAAAATACTTTGATATTATTATTATGAAGCCAATATAGTGAGGAAAAGTAGTGCAATTTTTGAGGTAACCAATTGCAGTTTGGGCAATTTTTATTTCTCGCCTAATCTCCTTTGATTTAAATGAGTTTTTTAACTCCTTGAATGCCATAGATATTGTGAAATCATTGCTATCAAATGCATTGGAGACATCTCAGGGCCCTCTGATCCTCCTGTTCTACACATCTGATTGTACTATTTAATACCACTGTATGTCTATTCCCCAATTGTACAGCGCTGCGGAATTAGTTGGCGCTATATAAATAAAGAATAATAATAATAATAATAATCTCTAGCATTATATGGGTTAAATCCCTATTCAAACCAGTGGGGATTTCTGTTAGAAGATCATTGTCTGTGATGTCTGCTGGTATTTCCAATGCAAATGAACTGGTAAAACGAAGTGTCCAGAATAACTGGTTTGTGTGTCAGCGGTATCCAGCAACCCGGGTATCGGACCATAAACAGCACCCTTTCACTGCAGAGCACAACAAATCACTGTACAGGGCAGATTCACTGGCTAATAAAATGGAAATTGTAATAGTTGAATTAATAAAGGGCCACATCCCTCTAATCTGTCTGTCTATCTATCTATCTATCTATCTATCTATCTATCTATCTATATCTGTCCATCTCTCCCTCTCTCTCTCAGTCTGTCTATCTCTCTGTCTATCTATCTATTGATCTATCTATCTATCTATCTATCTATCTATCTATCTATCTATATCTATCTATCTATCTATCTATCTATCTATCTATCTATCTATCTATCTCATATCTATCTATCTCATATCTATCTATCTATCTCATATCTATCTATCTATCTCATATCTATCTATCTATCTATCTATCTATCTATCTATCTATCTCATATCTATCTATCTATCTATCTATCTATCTATCTATCTATCTATCTCATATCTATCTATCTATCTATCTATCTATCTATCTATCTATCTCATATCTATCTATCTATCTATCTATCTATCTATCTATCTATCTATCTCATATCTATCTATCTATCTATCTCATATCTATCTATCTATCTATCTATCTATCTATCTCATATCTATCTATCTATCTATCTATCTATCTATCTATCTATCTATCTATCTATCTCATATCTATCTATCTATCTATCTATCTATCTATCTATCTCATATCTATCTATCTATCTATCTATCTATCTATCTATCTATCTATCTCATATCTATCTATCTATCTATCTATCTATCTATCTATCTCATATCTATCTATCTATCTATCTATCTATCTATCTCATATCTATCTATCTATCTATCTATCTATCTATCTATCTATCTATCTCTCTCTCTCTCTCTCTGTCTATCATTCGATTGGTCTATCTGTCTCATACCTATGTTTGTCTCTTATATCTTTGTATCTCATTTATGTCTCTCTCCCTCTTCATCAACCCATCCACCACCCGCGCTTGCTCTCTGTCTGTCTATTTATTTAGACCATTATTAAACTACACAGAATATTACAATATACAGAATATGACAGTGTTCAGTATATAATTACATTATAGAGATATAGATATGTGTAACCCTTTGAGTACCAGACGGACTGGGTTGGGGTGGCAGTGAGGTGTATACAAGAGGTGAATATCAGGTGTCAGTTGTGCTATTGTAGCGGACTGTGTGTGCAGGTTAATATACAGATTCGCTGTTGTTTATTTTGAGTCTCTTTGTCCATCACTGAATAGTGACAAACAAATATAAGGGAGTAAAGTGCCGATCCCAAGATCTGAGACAAATCCACTGAGAACATGAATACTCTACTGACAAGCATAGACCATTACTGTGTGTGTGTGTGTGTGTGTGTGTATGTATATATGTATGTGTATGTATGTGTGTGTGTGTATATATGTTTGTGTGTATATATGTGTGTTTGTGTGTGTGTGTGTGTGAGTGAGTGTGTATATATGTTTGTGTGTGTGGACATTTGTGTATGTGTGTGTGTGGTGTATATGTGTATGTATATATGTTTATATGTGTGTATATATATATATGCATGTTTTTGTGTGTATATGTGTGTGTGTGTGTGTGTATATATGTGTGTATGGGTGTGTGTATGTGCGTGTGTGAGCATGTGTGTTTATTTGTGTGTATATGTGTGTATGTGTTTGTGTTTTTTGTGTATGTATGCATGTCAGTGTGTATGTGTGTGTGTTTGTATGTGTATGTGTGTGTGTATGCATGTCTGTGTGTATGAATGTGTGTGTGTGTGCACCTGTGTGGATGTGTGTGTGCCTATGTGTGTTTATGTGTTTGTGTGTGTATATGTGTGTGTGTGTGTGTGTGTGTGTGTGTCTATATATATGTATATGTGTGTATGTGTATGTATGTGTATATGTATGTGTGTGTGTATATACATATATATATATATATATATATACACATGCATGTGTATGTGTGTATATACATATGTGTGTGTGTGTGTGTATATGTATGTTTGTATATGTGTATGTGTGTATATACATGTGTGTGTGTGTATGTATGTTTGTATATGTGTATGTGTGTATATACATGTGTGTGTGTGTTGGAGCAATCCCCTGGTACTATAAGGGACATATAAATCATTCCAGTGATGTCTGTGAGGTCTGTAACCCCTGGGATAGCGGACAGGACTCAGGTGAAGTAATGAACTGAAAACATCTCTCACTTTCAATAGGTTAAAAGGTTAATTTAAATGAAGGGGATTTGGGGAATATTACATTTAATGTTCTTCTTCAAATGAAGATCTACTCCTCCTCCTTTCTCTCTTTTAATCTAATGTGATTATTATAGTAGTTTTACATTGTATGTGAGAGTCTATTTTGTTTTTTTACATGTTGTCTGTGTGTGATTTACTCTAGTGGTTTACATTGTATGTGTGAGCTAATTTAGTATTTATATGTATCAGTGATTCCCTGTTTTAACACCAAAAGTGAATTAATGTAGTTGTTTACATTGTGTGTGGATCTTGTGTTAATGTCACACACTGTATTTATTTTATACATTTGTACAGAGTGCAGTGTTAGTGTGTTTATATTTTATTCATTGCCTACTTTAGATTTTGGAATCATGTTGTAAGTTACTTTAGTGTTTTACATTATGTATCTATTAACGAATTTAGTGTTTCAGATTATACGTGTGATTCATTCTATTATATGTAAATTGTGTGTCTGTCAGATAATTTTGTATTTTTCAATTATATTGAGTGAACAGTCTTGTTATAGTTAATGTGATGCAATTAATTAATACCTACTACCGGATCAGATTAGCATTTTGGAATTGACTAATTAAGGTTGATTGCTGGCTTATTTTAGAACATAATTGATAGGACAATGCTTTTCTATACAATAGACAATGGGAAGCATTTATTATAATAAGTTTGTGACTAACACAGTAACCATCTTTTAGAGGAAGCGTCTTCCACAGACTGAGCCAAGTAAACAAGTCACTGAATGACACCTCCATGTAAAACAAGGAAAGGGGGCAGGACGAGATGGAGGGGTCTGTGACTTTCAGAGACTCAGAACAGGGGTGACAGTTGGGATAAAGGCTACATGTCTCCAGGAGGCAATTTGATTGGATAATCAGGAGCAGAAGACTGGATCAGCAGCCAATGAACTTATTCATGATAAAGAGGGGAAATTCTTTAACAAATCTACTACTGCACCATAAAGAACACATACATGTTCCCGCTTGTTTTGCAATGTGTTGGGGACCTCTTTATCATTCAAGGGGTTAAAAGCCCAATTTAAAATTTTCATCCCCTCCCCCATGATAAAATTGGTTGGCTCCAGAATTGCTTCTCTTTAGCTTAACAAATGGGGCCCAAAGTATTATACAAAACATAGAATTTGACATTAGTTTAAGACCAGGGGACCCATCTAGTGCCCATTTCCCTATCTAGTCAGTGTAGACTTATGTAATTCATACAATAGCCATAGATCTGTCCCACAAGTTCTTACAGTCTTGTACTGTTTTGGCCCCTACCTCTTCTGCTGGGAGGCTGTTCCGTATATCTATCACCCTTCTCCGTAAGCTTCTCTTTATGTTTCCTCTTCCTTTTACACAATCCAGTTTTAGGGCATGCCATCTTGTACCCTCCTGGACTTTACTAACCCTTTGACGCTCAAGGTGTTAAATCACATAATAGCTGGTGAGATGGCTCAGTTGGTTAAGGCACCAGCTGTAGAATCTGTTCACACCACAAAGTCACAGGTTCTAGTCCCAGCAGGGTCAACTCAGCCTTTCATCCTTCCAAGGTAGATACAATGTATACCATTACATTTATTAATAATATCTATACCCCCAGGACATACTTTAAAGGGATAGTAATACTTCATTTTAACTTTATTTTATTTTGTAGGCATTAAAAAAAACATGAAGAATGATATAAGTCTTATCTCTGAAACCTTTATGGTTTAAGAGATATTCACAAACAAAGTATCCCTCCCCCTGTTCAACCAGATCAGAAGGGAGGTGCCCAGGTAGACTACAGAGAGGGACAATCTTCAATTAAGATAAGGGAAAAAGCTGAAAAACTTGTCAAGGGGGGCAGGGCTTTCCTTGTTTTCATACAAAGAAAATTGTCCCCTTCTGTTATCTGTCCTGTCATACAACCAGACTCACATCTGAGAAGAGATGGCTTACACTAGGTAAAAGGGGCGGGGAGGGGAACTTTGCTTGTGAATATCTCATAAACCATAAAGGCTTGAGAGATAAGACTTATATCGTTCTTCATGTTTTTTTAATGCCTACAAAATAAAATAAAGTTAAAATGAAGTATTACTATCCCTTTAAAATGAGAGACAATCTCAATATATCCTACCTGTTAAAATAATTTGATATTATTATAATATGGAAGGTTTCAGTCCTATCCCCCTCTCCCTTCTGTTCGCCCTGCTCTACATATAAGGTCCTATAGTATTTCCTGATATGTTTTGTATTGAGTCCAGGCAACATTTTAAAAGCACTACTTTACATTGTCCTCCTAGAGATTTGGTCAGTGAACCCGCATTCTGGGTGAAGCCTGGTGTACAGTCCTGACTCAGCTGATCGATGGGATTGTCGCTGACGTGTGAATGTTAATGGAATATTAATCTTTTAAACAGCAGTTATTCTTGGAACTAAGGTTGGTCACTCTTGTTTCCTATCAGCAGGACACCATGACAGCTAGTGCATGTATGTAGGGTAAGTGTGACCTGGGCTATTGTGTCCGGCTCTCAGTTCCTGTCTAGTGTAGGTGGTGAGAAGTAAATATACCGGAGAGACCTGACAGACTAATCTGTATTATTAGTGAGGGACAGGGGGTGTAGTGATGTAAGAACCAGTGAGGAGAACAATTCAGTACATTGTAGGGGTGAAAATCTCCCCTACTGAGTGTAATGCTGTGCACAGGGCAGTTGGGATGGGTACGGCATGATGTCATCAGCTGGCGCCTCGGAGGAGGTGCACACAGTACACATGGGCTCAGCATGCGTTGGGTTTCCGCTCAGAAGAACCTACCGTATGAATTCTAACTACTTGTTATTATCCACTGACTACCTATTATCATCCGCTGACTACCTGTTATCATCCGCTGACTACCTGTTATCATCCGCTGACTACCTGTTATTATCCGCTGACTACCTGTTATCATCCGCTGACTACCTGTTATTATCCGGTGAGTGCATTTGAGTAGGGGCTTAAGTGGAGATTTCTTTGAAAAGCAGTGTACACTTAGAGGAAGTGTGTTTTTTCTGCCTCCATTAAGACTGGCCGCTCTTTGGGTCCCGGCTATGTCTATTTAAATCCGGAGATACAGGGGACACTATCAAGAGAACAGCAAGGATGGGTTACCTGTGGTCGGATGAGATATCATACAGAGGGGACTTCTATTATCCTCATCACATTGCATCACAGTTATTCTATTGGGGCATTCTGACAAGACAGTATTTAGTAAGTGCAAATAAGTTGCGTGATTTTCACTTCATATTATAGCCGCTCTCAGATTTTCTGCGCTCTTGTTCCTTTCTTGTGTTCCTAATCTGTATTATTAGTGAGGGACAGGGGGTGTAGCGATGTAAGAACCAGTGAGGAGAACAATTCAGTTCATTGTAGGGGTGGAAATCTCCCCTACTGAGTGTAATGCTGTGCACAGGGCAGTTGGGATGGGTACGGCATCTGAGGAGACCCAATCGCTCTGCGCTATCCAGTGATCTCATTACAATCAGACCAGTTTCCTCTCTTGGATGGAGGCTACTGACATTATCACACACGGCCGCTGACAATCAAATAGGAACAGCGCTGGTGATGGATGTAGTAAACCAACTGCACCATAGGGGACAAATAAAATCCTCTGCTAAATTAAATTGGGATTTTAACCCCTATAGAGGTCTCCTCTGTATTGCTCTGAAGACGTTTAGCAGGTATTTGGGTCAGGGGCCCAGGATAGAGTTGCTGTGGCGGGGGTGTCTGCTCATAAAAATGGCACCTGGGCCCATTCTACCTTGAAATCATATTACACCCCTCCTGATGTTTTGGGGTGATGCCTCCCTTTTTCAGGTACATGTTGCCCACAATGTTAAGCTAAAAGCCACTGAATTAAACTGAAAATATGAGGTTAGGTTATGTATTTAATTAATATGTACTAACATAGAGCTTAGAAACCTTTCACTAAACAAATGAATAGACAATTATTCCTCAGGTATCGTTCTGATTTATCCACTGGAATAAGAGAGACATTTTCTAACAAAAGACATGATTTCATTGTAGGCATCTCTGGGTTTCTGGCTGTGGTGCTATATCTGGATCAGGATCACTGCAGTCAGTAGTATGATGTTCCAGGCCTGACCTGACGGTTTGATGTCCCCATCAGTAACAGGACTTCTCGTGGTGCTGATGACCTTGTTATACCCGGCACTTGGAGGAGGAATGTTCTGGAGAGAGAGGAAGCTCAGCTCTGGCACATACTGGCAGATCCATTCCTCGTAGGCTGTCAGCGCAGTGTACACCCCAGGGCGGTATGGACGGGCGCAGCCTCTCCCCCAGCTGACAATACCAGCCTGTACCCAGACACCGCGCACTGCACACACTAATGGTCCCCCGCCGTCTCCCTGGAGGAGAACTGAGTTCATCAGTGGATAATATTACATAGGAACATCGTCCTTATTCATCACAATAACGAGGTGCCACTCTGGAGCAAACCAACTGCATGATACGGGGGAAATGAACATACTTCTGATTCAAATAGGTATTTTAACCCCTAGAATGCTAGAGAGATCAACATGGAGTCAGAAGCAATGCGTTTGAGACCTTTCTGGTATTTGAGGAGTTAAAAGCACCATTTAAATCAATGGTAATCTACAGAATTTCCATTTCACCCCTATGGTACAGTTGGTTTGCTCCGGCGTTGCTCCTTGTTAGTGTGAAGAATAATGCACATTAGGCCATATGTATAATCACAAAACTGGAGCGATTTTGGTATAAACCAGACACACATAGGAAACAAATAGTTATTTATATTGTCCTGAATGTGGATTTTTAACCCTTTAATGCTCAAGATGTCTCCAGTACATCACAATTCACACAACTGGATTACTCCTGAATGAACACACTTCTGACCACTTTACTCTGATTTGCTGCCAGTAAACATCACTTTAGAGCCCACAGGTGCGTACAGACAGGTGGTATATTCCATTGGTGTGTACAGACAGGTGGTATATTCCAGCGGTGCATACAGACAGGTGGTATATTCCATCAGTGCGTACAGACAGGTGGTATATTCCAGCGGTGCATACAGACAGGTGGTATATTCCATCAGTGCGTACAGACAGGTGGTATATTCCATCAGTGCGTACAGACAGGTGGTATATTCCATTGGTGCATACAGACAGGTGGTATATTCCATCGGTGCGTACAGACAGGTGGTATATTCCATCAGTGCGTACAGACAGGTGATATATTCCATCGGTGTGTACAGACAGGTGGAATATTCCATAGCATACAGACAGGTGGGATATTCCATAGCATACAGACAGGTGGGATATTCCATAGGTGCATACAGACAGGTGGTATATTCCATCAGTGTGTACCGACAGGTGGGATATTCCACAAGTGCCTACCGACAGGTGGTATATTCCATCGGTGCGTACAGACAGGTGGAATATTCCATAGCATACAGACAGGTGGGATATTCCACTGGTGCATACAGACAGGTGGGATATTCCACAGGTGCGTACAGACAGGTGGGATATTCCACAGGTGCGTACAGACAGGTGGGATATTCCATAGGTGCATACAGACAGGTGGGATATTCCACTGGTGCGCACAGACAGGTGGGATATTCCATAGTTGCATACAGACAGGTGGTATATTCCACAGGTGCATAACGACAGGTGGTATATTCCAGCAGTGTGTACAGACAGGTGGTATATTCCAGCAGTGCGTACCGACAGGTGGTATATTCCAGCGGTGCGTACAGACAGGTGGTATATTCCACAGGTGCATACAGACAGGTGGGATATTCCACAGGTGCATACTGACAGGTGGGATATTCCACAGGTGCGTACCGACAGGTGGGATATTCCACAGGTGCGTACAGACAGGTGATATATTCCAGCGGTGCATACAGACAGGTGGTATATTCCAGCAGTGCGTACCGACAGGTGGTATATTCCACAGGTGCATACAGACAGGTGGGATATTCCACAGGTGCATACTGACAGGTGGGATATTCCACAGGTGCGTACCAACAGGTGGGATATTCCACAGGTGCGTACAGACAGGTGGTATATTCCATTGGTGCATACAGACAGGTGGTATATTCCAGCAGTGCGTACCGACAGGTGGTATATTCCAGCAGTGCATACAGACAGGTGGGATATTCCACAGGTGCGTACCAACAGGTGGGATATTCCACAGGTGCGTACAGACAGGTGATATATTCCACTGGTGTGTACAGACAGGTGAGATATTCCACAGGTGCGTACCAACAGGTGGGATATTCCACAGGTGCGTACAGACAGGTGGTATATTCCACAGGTGCGTACAGACAGGTGATATATTCCACTGGTGTGTACAGACAGGTGAGATATTCCACAGGTGCGTACAGACAGGTGGTATATTCCACAGGTGCGTACAGACAGGTGGGATATTCCACAGGTGCGTACCAACAGGTGGGATATTCCACAGGTGCGTACAGACAGGTGGTATATTCCACAGGTGCGTACAGACAGGTGATATATTCCACTGGTGTGTACAGACAGGTGAGATATTCCACAGGTGCGTACAGACAGGTGGTATATTCCACAGGTGCATACAGACAGGTGGTATATTCCACAGGTGCATACAGACAGGTGGGATATTCCACAGGTGCATACAGACAGGTGGTATATTCCACAGGTGCATACAGACAGGTGGGATATTCCACAGGTGCGTACAGACAGGTGGTATATTCCACAGGTGCATACAGACAGGTGGTATATTCCACAGGTGCATACAGACAGGTGGGATATTCCACAGGTGCATACAGACAGGTGGGATATTCTACAGGTGCGTACAGACAGGTGGTATATTCCACAGGTGTGTACAGACAGGTGAGATATTCCACTGGTGTGTACAGACAGGTGAGATATTCCACTGGTGCGTACAGACAGGTGGTATATTCCACAGGTGAGTACAGACAGGTGGTATATTCCACAGGTGCATACAGACAGGTGGGATATTCCACAGGTGCGTACAGACAGGTGGTATATTCCACAGGTGCATACAGACAGGTGGGATATTCCACAGGTGCGTACAGACAGGTGGGATATTCTACAGGTGCGTACAGACAGGTGGTATATTCCACAGGTGCGTACAGACAGGTGAGATATTCCACAGGTGCGTACAGACAGGTGGTATATTCCAGCGGTGCATACAGACAGGTGGTATATTCCACTGGTGCATACAGACAGGTGGGATATTCCACAGGTGCGTACAGACAGGTGGTATATTCCACTGGTGTGTACAGACAGGTGGTATATTCCACTGGTGTGTACAGACAGGTGGTATATTCCACTGGTGCATACAGACAGGTGGTATATTCCACTGGTGTGTACAGACAGGTGGTATATTCCACTGGTGTGTACAGACAGGTGGTATATTCCACTGGTGCATACAGACAGGTGGGATATTCCACAGGTGCGTACAGACAGGTGGTATATTCCACTGGTGTGTACAGACAGGTGGTATATTCCACAGGTGCGTACAGACAGGTGGTATATTCCACCGGTGCATACAGACAGGTGGGATATTCCACTGGTGCATACAGACAGGTGATATATTCCATCAGTGCGAACAGACAGGTGGTATATTCCATCAGTGCGTACAGACAGGTGGTATATTCCAGCGGTGCATACAGACAGGTGGTATATTCCATCAGTGCGAACAGACAGGTGGTATATTCCATCAGTGCGAACAGACAGGTGGTATATTCCATCGGTGCGTACAGACAGGTGGTATATTCCATCGGTGCGTACAGACAAGTGGGATATTCCACTGGTGCGTACAGACAGGTGGTATATTCCATTGGTGCGTACAGACAGGTGGGATATTCCACAGGTGCGTACAGACAGGTGAGATATTCCACAGGTGCGTACAGACAGGTGGTATATTCCACAGGTGCGTGCAGACAGGTGGTATATTCCACAGGTGCGTACAGACAGGTGGTATATTCCACAGGTGCGTACAGACAGGTGGGATATTCCACAGGTGCGTACAGACAGGTGGGATATTCCACAGGTGCGTACAGACAGGTGGTATATTCCACAGGTGCGTACCAACAGGTGGGATATTCCACAGGTGCGTACAGACAGGTGGTATATTCCACAGGTGCGTACCAACAGGTGGGATATTCCACAGGTGCATACAGACAGGTGAGATATTCCACAGGTGCGTACAGACAGGTGGTATATTCCAGCGGTGCATACAGACAGGTGGTATATTCCACTGGTGCGTACAGACAGGTGGGATATTCCACAGGTGCGTACAGACAGGTGGTATATTCCACTGGTGTGTACAGACAGGTGGTATATTCCACTGGTGTGTACAGACAGGTGGTATATTCCACTGGTGTGTACAGACAGGTGGGATATTCCACTGGTGCATACAGACAGGTGGGATATTCCACAGGTGCATACAGACAGGTGGTATATTCCACAGGTGCGTACAGACAGGTGGGATATTCCACAGGTGCGTACAGACAGGTGGTATATTCCACAGGTGCGTACAGACAGGTGGGATATTCCACAGGTGCGTACAGACAGGTGGGATATTCCATCGGTGCGTACAGACAGGTGGTATATTCCACAGGTGCATACAGACAGGTGGGATATTCCATCGGTGCGTACAGACAGGTGGTATATTCCACAGGTGCGTACAGACAGGTGGGATATTCCATCGGTGCGTACAGACAGGTGGGATATTCCACAGGTGCGTACAGACAGGTGGGATATTCCACCGGTGCATACAGACAGGTGGGATATTCCACAGGTGCGTACAGACAGGTGGTATATTCCATCAGTGCGTACAGACAGGTGGGATATTTCACCGGTGCATACAGACAGGTGGGATATTCCACCGGTGCATACAGACAGGTGGGATATTCCACAGGTGCGTACAGACAGGTGGTATATTCCACAGGTGCATACAGACAGGTGGGATATTCCACAGGTGCGTACAGACAGGTGGGATATTCCACAGGTGCGTACAGACAGGTGGGATATTCCACAGGTGTGTACAGACAGGTGGGATATTCCACTGGTGCGCACAGACAGGTGGTATATTCCACTGGTGTATACAGACAGGTGGTATATTCCACTGGTGCGTACAGACAGGTGGGGTATTCCACTGGTGTGTACAGACAGGTGGTATATTCCACTGGTGCATACAGACAGGTGGGATATTCCACTGGTGCATACAGACAGGTGGGATATTCCACTGGTGCGCACAGACAGGTGGTATATTCCACTGGTGTATACAGACAGGTGGTATATTCCACTGGTGCGTACAGACAGGTGGGATATTCCACTGGTGTGTACAGACAGGTGGTATATTCCACTGGTGCATACAGACAGGTGCGATATTCCACTGGTGCATACAGACAGGTGGTATATTCCACTGGTGTGTACAGACAGGTGGTATATTCCACTGGTGTGTACAGACAGGTGGGATATTCCACAGGTGCATACAGACAGGTGGGATATTCCACAGGTGCATACAGACAGGTGGTATATTCCACAGGTGCGTACAGACAGGTGGGATATTCCACAGGTGCGTACAGACAGGTGGTATATTCCACAGGTGCGTACAGACAGGTGGGATATTCCACAGGTGCGTACAGACAGGTGGTATATTCCACAGGTGCGTACAGACAGGTGGGATATTCCATCGGTGCGTACAGACAGGTGCTATATTCCACAGGTGCATACAGACAGGTGGGATATTCCATCGGTGCGTACAGACAGGTGGTATATTCCACAGGTGCGTACAGACAGGTGGGATATTCCATCGGTGCGTACAGACAGGTGGGATATTCCACAGGTGCGTACAGACAGGTGGGATATTCCACCGGTGCATACAGACAGGTGGGATATTCCACAGGTGCGTACAGACAGGTGGTATATTCCATCAGTGCGTACAGACAGGTGGGATATTTCACCGGTGCATACAGACAGGTGGGATATTCCACCGGTGCATACAGACAGGTGGGATATTCCACAGGTGCGTACAGACAGGTGGTATATTCCACAGGTGCATACAGACAGGTGGGATATTCCACAGGTGCGTACAGACAGGTGGGATATTCCACAGGTGCGTACAGACAGGTGGGATATTCCACAGGTGTGTACAGACAGGTGGGATATTCCACTGGTGCGCACAGACAGGTGGTATATTCCACTGGTGTATACAGACAGGTGGTATATTCCACTGGTGCGTACAGACAGGTGGGATATTCCACTGGTGTGTACAGACAGGTGGTATATTCCACTGGTGCATACAGACAGGTGGGATATTCCACTGGTGCATACAGACAGGTGGGATATTCCACTGGTGCGCACAGACAGGTGGTATATTCCACTGGTGTTTACAGACAGGTGGTATATTCCACTGGTGCGTACAGACAGGTGGGATATTCCACTGGTGTGTACAGACAGGTGGTATATTCCACTGGTGCATACAGACAGGTGCGATATTCCACTGGTGCATACAGACAGGTGGGATATTCCACTGGTGCATACAGACAGGTGGGATATTCCACAGGTGCGTACAGACAGGTGGTATATTCCACTGGTGTGTACAGACAGGTGGTATATTCCACTGGTGTGTACAGACAGGTGGTATATTCCACTGGTGCGTACAGACAGGTGGGATATTCCACTGGTGCATACAGACAGGTGATATATTCCATCAGTGCGAACAGACAGGTGGTATATTCCATCAGTGCGTACAGACAGGTGGTATATTCCAGCAGTGCGAACAGACAGGTGGTATATTCCATCAGTGCGTACAGACAAGTGGGATATTCCACTGGTGCGTACAGACAGGTGGTATATTCCATCGGTGCGTACAGACAAGTGGGATATTCCACTGGTGCGTACAGACAGGTGGTATATTCCACAGGTGCGTACAGACAGGTGGGATATTCCACAGGTGTGTACAGACAGGTGGGATATTCCACTGGTGCGCACAGACAGGTGGTATATTCCACTGGTGTATACAGACAGGTGGTATATTCCACTGGTGCGTACAGACAGGTGGGATATTCCACTGGTGTGTACAGACAGGTGGTATATTCCACTGGTGCATACAGACAGGTGGGATATTCCACTGGTGCATACAGACAGGTGGGATATTCCACTGGTGCGCACAGACAGGTGGTATATTCCACTGGTGTATACAGACAGGTGGTATATTCCACTGGTGCGTACAGACAGGTGGGATATTCCACTGGTGTGTACAGACAGGTGGTATATTCCACTGGTGCATACAGACAGGTGCGATATTCCACTGGTGCATACAGACAGGTGGTATATTCCACTGGTGCATACAGACAGGTGGGATATTCCACTGGTGCATACAGACAGGTGGGATATTCCACTGGTGCGCACAGACAGGTGGTATATTCCATCGGTGTATACAGACAGGTGGTATATTCCACTGGTGCGTACAGACAGGTGGGATATTCCACTGGTGTGTACAGACAGGTGGTATATTCCACTGGTGCATACAGACAGGTGCGATATTCCACTGGTGCATACAGACAGGTGGGATATTCCACTGGTGCATACAGACAGGTGGGATATTCCACAGGTGCGTACAGACAGGTGGTATATTCCACTGGTGTGTACAGACAGGTGGTATATTCCACTGGTGTGTACAGACAGGTGGTATATTCCACTGGTGCGTACAGACAGGTGGGATATTCCACTGGTGCATACAGACAGGTGATATATTCCATCAGTGCGAACAGACAGGTGGTATATTCCATCAGTGCGTACAGACAGGTGGTATATTCCAGCAGTGCGAACAGACAGGTGGTATATTCCATCAGTGCGTACAGACAAGTGGGATATTCCACTGGTGCGTACAGACAGGTGGTATATTCCATCGGTGCGTACAGACAAGTGGGATATTCCACTGGTGCGTACAGACAGGTGGTATATTCCATCGGTGCGTACAGACAGGTGGGATATTCCATCGGTGTGTACAGACAGGTGGGATATTCCATCGGTGCGCCCAGACATGTGGTATAGTCCATCGGTGCGTACAGACAGGTGGTATATTCCATAGCATACAGACAGGTGGGATATTCCATCAGTGCGTACCGACAGGTGGTATATTCCATCGGTGCATACAGACATGTGGGATATTCCACAGGTGCGTACAGAGAGGTGGGATATTCCACAGGTGAGTACCGATGAGTGGTATATTCCATAGGTGCATACAGACAGGTGGGATATTCCACTGGTGCGTACAGACAGGTGGGATATTCCATAGAAGCATACAGACAGGTGGGATATTCCACTGGTGCGTACAGACAGGTGGGCTATTCCATAGGAGCATACAGACAGGTGAGATATTCTACCTGTGCGTACCAACAGGTGGGATATTCCACAGGTGCGTACCAACAGGTGGTATATTCCAGAGGTGTGTACAGACAGGTGGTATATTCCAGCAGTGCGTACCGACAGGTGGTATATTCCATCGGTGCGTACAGACAGGTGGGATATTCCACAGGTGCGTAAAGACAGGTGGGATATTTCACAGGTGCATACAGACAGGTGGGATATTCCACAGGTGCGTACAGACGGTGAGATATTCCACAGGTGCATACAGACAGTTGGGATATTCCACCGGTGCGTATAGACAGGTGGGATATTCCACCGGTGCGTACCAACAGGTGGTATATTCCATCGGTGCGTACAGACAGGTGGGATATTCCACCGGTGCGTACCAACAGGTGGGATATTCCACCGGTGCCTACAGACAGGTGGTATATTCCACTGGTGCGTACAGACAGGTGGTATATTCCACTGGTGCGTACAGACAGGTGGGATATTGCACCGGTGCATACCGACAGGTGGTATATTGCACTGGTGCGTACAGACAGGTGGTATATTGCACTGGTGCGTACAGACAGGTGGTATATTGCACCAGCGGAACACGTACCTGGCAGGAGTCCTTCTGTCCTTCTTTGTACCCAGCGCAGATCTGTCCTTCCTTGACGATGGTGGTGTTGATATTCACCGGGGAGTTAATGTGATACATGTCATCACACGTGGCGGTGTCTATCAGTGGGGTCATCACCTTCTGCAGTGTATTTTGATCTGGTAGAACCACTGAGGAATGATAATATGTATACAATTAGATGGTAATGGTGGTGGGTGAGACATTGCTCTGCAATCTGCTTCCTGCCGCTCTGGTCTTAAAGTTCAACCATCACATATATAGGAACTATCAGATCTCCTACCCAGGCTGCATTGTGATCCCCTGGAGGACCAATAGAGGATCAGGAGTGGGGGACTGAGTGTACTCTGTCTAGGAGAGCCTGAGATGTCAATGCACCCCTGGCGGTCACCAAAGCAACAATCCCTTGCTTAATCTTCCTCTTATTAGACAGAATACTTATTAATAGAGATGGGTGAACATTTTTGCCACAAAAGTGAAACATGCACAAAGCACCGCTTCTCCCACAAAAAGTTACATTTTCATCTTTTTACCACATTTTTCAATGCACTGAAATCAATAATAATAATTTATTTACCACTCCCCCACCCCCACACACACAGTGGAGTTTCCCCATGTATTCCGGCTCTGCTAGTATAAAAGGGATCTCAGTCTCCTGCATGTTGTCAGACTGTGCTCAGGATACAGTGAGAGCAGATTATTTTTTGATGCTAGAGGCAGACAGGCACAGATAGGGGTCTGGAGTTGCTTGGTGGGAATATTGATGGTAGCCAATTGTTCTCTGGGTGTGAGTGTGAAGGAAGAAAGGAGAGTTAAAAAAAAAATACCCCTTTTGACTAAGTGACAGACAGGCAGGTGATCCAGGTCCCTAACAGAGCTGGCAGAGCCTCTACTGAGGCTGAGTGAGTGACAGATGATTCACAGACAGACATAAGTGCATCAAACAATCAAGACAGATGGTACCAACTTTCATGACATACTGTGTAACTTATTCACACACTCACTTCTACATCTGCAAGAACAAGTGGGACAAGCATATTTTAAGGTGTGACGATGCTGCACCCTGCACCAACTAATGTGCAACACCCTTTATCCTTTATTGCAAGCTGTGGATTCTGATGCTATGAGGTCTATCCTCTTACTATACTGTACTGTAACAAATAACACTGCAGTCACACTGGAAGAGAAGTACAAATCTACTGTTATAATTTTGACACTAGCTTTGTGTAGAAGCAGACAGGCAAGGAGGGGGACCTGGAGTTGCTTGTGGTTTCAGGGAACATTGGTGTGCTTCTTTTTGTAGATAGTATTAGACAGGGACAGTTAAAAAGAAAGGACTGGTTTGATTGATATGTGAAAAAGACAGGTATGAGATCACTGATCTGAGCTGAGACAGAGACATATATTGTACATTAGTTTGAAGTAGAAGCACTGTCATGTACTTTACATTAAACATCAATCACCACTTCAAGTGCATCTGGGGAGATGTTGTCGAGTCATCACAATTCTCTTCTTCCTCTGCCTCACCTCACCTTATCTTCACAGAGAAACAGCACAGTGCAATGTGAGAAGTGTGCAAATTGTGAAGAGAGGGACTGAGAGCCATCCCCTTGGCACATCTGTTCTAATTGTATGTTGACAATGTTAAAACGTTTCCCAAGAAATCAGGTGATGTTGGTCACGCTACCTCTTGTCATGGTGTGGTGGTGGATGACTGACACTTAACTTGACTCTTGATATGAGTTGGGCATACTTTGTATTCTAGTAGTTCAGAATAACAAAACATGAGCAAAATATCCTAAAAATCACCAAATTTCAAGTATCTCAGCAGTTATAATATAACACACCCTTTCCCTTAAAAGAATGGGAAAATATATCAAAATCTCAGCACTAGACATATGCGAATTCATTCGGAGACATTCAGATTTAGTCGAAAATGGGGTCATTCGGAGACATTTGGCCAATCCGAAACTCAAGGGTCATTCGGAAAAAATGATCCGACTCCGAACAGCCCAGGTCAGAAATTCGTCGAAACTTTCGGAAGTTTCGGCAATCAACACATTTCCAAAAGTTTTGACTACTTTTGACCAGGACTTTTTTGTACTTCCTGTGCGCGCTCAATTACTTTCCCTCCATAATTTTCCCTCCATGTCTCTAGTCCAATTCCATTCTCCGTTTCATGCACTACTTCCCTCTTTTGTCTGTATTCGAATAGCCTTCTTCGTTTCATGATGGGGGTTGGACTAATGACACAGTCACACAGACAGACTGCCTGCATTTCCTCATTGGGTTGTTGGAGCTCAGAGAGAGAAGAGATTAGAGAGTGTACAGTTGTTGTGTAGGCAGGCAGGTAGCATTAGGCTAGGCATAGGTAGGCAGCCAGCATTAGTTCCAGTTATTGCCACTGCAAGAGCAAGTAATATTTGTTCCTGTGCAAAATATAAAAAAATATTAGGTATTTGTTCGAATACAGGGCCGGCCCTTACTCGGGTCCCAGTGGGTCCATGGACCCAGGCGGCACTTTGACAGGGGCAGCAATTTGCCGTCCCATAGCATGTTTATTTTGTGCTCTTCTGCCAGTTTTGTGTTGCAGGGTGTCCCATCAGTGTGACTGTCAGCAGCCGGGCAGCCCTATGCTCACTCAGTGGCGATGCCTGCTGGCTGCTTCAGTGACGTGAATTATGTGATAGTGAAACATTATGCCTATTTTGTATTGTTTATCGCCCACCTAAAGTCAAGACTTGAGTAAATAGGTCTACCGTCCCAGATTTGCTAGAGAGGTTCTACAAATACAGGAGGGTGCCCCCTGTACAAAATGAGTCTAAACATTTGGGATCCCTAGTATGAGTGCACAACAGTGCATGATGTGTCCTGAACAGGATTGCTGTGAGATGTCTCCACCCAGAAGGTGCTGGCCGGGCTGAGCTTCAACATTGTGACGAGTGACCAACTAAGAGCACCGTGCCAGACTTAATCTGCAGCCATAGCATCACCCCCTCCTACTCTCCGGGTCCCGCTGACTGGCAATAACAGGTGAGTCACTAAGAGATCTGAAGCCTTTCTGGAAGTCCTTTCACTTGGAAAGGGGCTAGGTATTACTTGGAGTTGCCTCGTGTGTAAATAATTTCTAGGTGGGATATGAATGTGCATCACTTATGTGTTTCCTAACAGTAGTTAGAATACAACTCCCATCATCCCCTGATTATGACGTTGGGAAATTCACAGCAATTACCGTAGAGCCCTGTATTGCACACTCACGGAAAACGGTGATATTGCTATACTAAGACAATGCTGTGGACCCCTCTTCAGAATAGATGTCAAGCATTTTTTTTATTTCTCTCCTGTGTTGCAGTTTGTTCACAACAGAATGTCTCAATTTTTCTTTTTAACACATTACATCTATCACATTACAATCATTGATGTTTATTCTTGATGTAGTATGAAACACTACAATGTATATACACATAGAGTTATCTGATATGAGGGGAAATCAGGATAGGAAAACGAGAGAGAGGAATTTGGGTACTAAAGAGGGACAGTAGGGTAGGAGGCTGGTACCAGAAAATGAAACCTTAATCTTTACCCATGTACTAACATAGAATGTGACATGTAGTTTGTCCATGTTCGAGTCGACCACTTATGTTGAGTAGGATGTGACAGGCATGGGTTTTCGATGTTCGAGCATATGCTAAATTGAATGACAGGCATGGGGTTTTGATGTTCGAACATATGCTATATTGAAGGACAGGCATAGGGTTTCTATGTTCGAACATGCTAAATTGAATGGCAGGCATGGGTTCTCGATGTTCGATGTTTGCATTGTGACTGGCATCCCATGCTGGAGTAGAAGTGACATGCACAGACTGGCAAAGTACGACAATGTCCGTTTTTGGGATGGATCTTTTTCTAAATGCACACCCTGTCTGCAAAGAGTGATAGCAGCGTGCACGGAGGCGCACTGCTATAATTTAACCCATGTTAAATTCGGCCGAATAATTCGGAATGGATCAGAATTTCATCCGAATCGAATAGGCCCGGTCCGAAATTAGGATCATCCGAATTAGATTAAAAAAAATTTGTCCGAATTTGAATTTTACCGAAAATTTTGCCCGTGCACAAGTCTACTCAGCACTACAGAAATCTATTGTAATTTAAAAGCATCTATTACAATAATACATTATTTTAATAATGAACACACAATTGAGGCTTCAATACAGCTATCCTACTATTTAATATCATTTTAAAGCCGTAATGTGATGTGATTAATACTGTATAAAAAACAAATTTTTACTACCGCCATATATTCTAGACAAATACACTGTATATTAGATAATATTCATTGTTCTGTGTCTATCCAGGAAAAAAGGTCAAAATAATGGTCCGTTTGTAATATAAACCACCAATCTCTGGTCGCTGGAGAATAAAGACCTTAGGCGGATTGCACAAAATAATAATGATGTATATGACCAACCAAAAACCTGACTATCATTGAAATTGGCTGTGGAATAAAGAAGATTAGTGGTTTGGACCTAGAATACGTAGTTTGTATAGATAGGACAATAACAGGCCGTATACATCTCTATTAGTTTGTGTAATCAGACTAAGTTTTTTGTTCTCCAGTGACCCCGGACTGGTGGTTTTTATTACATCAACACCAAAAAAGAAGACACAAAAAGCGCACACAATCTGAGTGTAAACTGTAAATATTGTCCGTTTTATCCTTCCTCTGAACCTTCACCAAGCGAGTTCCTATTTCAACATACATCTCCTCCACCATGGGAATCATCTCTCCTTAAGGGTAGGTGTTCAACTCACCTTGACTAGAGGCAATCCAGCCTTTCTTCTGTGTCCCTCCCCGGCATAAAGAAATGGGTAATGTCTCCGCCCTCCAGCTGGGTAGGACTTCCTCTACTATTTAAAGTGTGATTCCGGTAGAGGCTTCAGTTTCTTTTGTCCTACCCAGCTGGAAGGACATTTTACCTTGCCTTCTCATGCTCCTTCTCCTCTCCTGGGCCGCTCAGTCTGTCCGTCGGGCAAGAGGTGCGGCGGCTCTAAATGACCTGCCTGACACCAGTGCATCTTGCCCGGAATATATTCCTCCTTCCTTGCCCTCTTAGATGGCGAGCAGGACGCGCAGACAGTCATTTCGCCGTTCCTGCACTTCCCAGCGCGGCATTACAGGTGGCGGAAATAGGAACCGGAAGTTCCCTTTTTAACACCTTGCGTTCCATGAATGGAACACACGCGACCGGAAGCCATGCTAGGCTCATGGAAATGGCTGTGAGGCGCCCAGAGTTCCTTATTCCTGTCATGAAGGGTATATAAGGTAAGATCTTCTGTTGTTTTCTTGCTGGTAGTTTATTTCAAAAATGTCTGCTACTAAGGTACAGAGAGAGAAGGATAAAGACAGAGAAAAAGACAAGGATAAAGAGAAGGAGAAGGAGAAGGATAAAGAGAAGGATAAAGAGAAGGACAGAGAAAAAGAGAAGGAAAAATCTGAATTATCTAAAGAAGATAAGAATGTTTCCAAATCTAAGAGTTGTCTCAATTGCAATTCCAAATTAAGCTCTACTGACTCAGGAAAATTATGCCAAGAATGTATTAAGAATGCTGCTGGTTCAGATATGACGTCACAATTTACCAATTTTTTGAGCTGGATGAAGTCCTCAATGCAAGACACCTTTAGAACCATGCAAGAAGGAGAACCTGCCAGAAAACGCCAACGGATGGATCCTGGGGAAGGTACGTCCGCCATGAGAGAAGGAGAGATACGTGAATCCAGTATCTTTGATCCTGAGTCAGATTTCTCCTCTGAAGAGGAAGGTGAGGTCAGTGAGGACCAAGGTTCATTCAACATGGATAGAATTGATGGCCTGATTCGCCTTATTAGAAAATCATTGGGTCTGTCAGAGGCGCCACAAGACCTGAATATTATGGACGCGGCTTTCCTAGGGAAGAAAAAGGATGTTCCTGTTTTTCCCTTACATCAGTCCATTACAAATTTGGTAAAGGAAGAATGGAAATTGGGGGATAGAAGATCTACTGTACCCAGAAGATTTTCAAGGTTGTATCCTTTTAAAGAAGAAGATACTAATCCTTGGATTTTACCTCCTAAGGTGGATGCTTCAATTGCACAACTGGCTAAACGCACTACACTACCTTTAGAGGACGGCACGTCTCTCAAAGATCCAATGGAAAGGAAGCTAGATGGAGTATTAAAACGTCAATTTTCGGTTTTGGGACATAACCTCAAAGCTGCTACAGCACTAGACTGCCTGACTCGTACCATGAGGATATGGCTAGCGAATCTTGAAGATAAGATTGAGTCTAATATTTCCAGATCAAAGCTCCTGAAGGAAGTCGCAGTCATGAAAGAGGCTACAAATTTCTCTTGTGATGCTTCTACAGATATCATCCGCCTTACTGCTAGATCATCTGCACTGTCGGTTGCGGCCAGAAGAGCCTTATGGCTGAGATCCTGGAATGCAGACACACCTTCAAAAAGTAAGCTGGTCTCTCTTCCTTTTTCGGGTTCCTCCTTGTTTGGTGAACACCTTGATGAGATTATCAAGAAAGCATCAGGGGGTAAGAGTTCCTTTTTACCCCAAGACAAGCGTCAAAGATTCTCCTCTCCCAAGCCTTCTGGTTCAAGAGGACGGAATTCTTCATTTTGTGACTCAACCAGGTTTCAGGGAAGAACTTACCGCAGGAAACAGGGATTTGACCAGAACTTTCGAGGAGGTTTCAGAAGAGACTTCTCCAAGAAGTCTCAATCCAAGAAAGAACCACAATGAAGAGGCGCGGGCCCCGGCCATAGACTCAGTTGGGGGCAGACTGAGTTTTTTTCTGCCAATCTGGGATCAACTAGCAACTCCAGATCGCTGGGTTCGGCAGATTTTACAGCTGGGGTACCCGCTAGAATTTGTCAAGACCCCTGTTCATCACAGATTTATTCAATCAAAACTCCCTTCCAAGCCAGACAAAGCCAGAACCTTGGTGAATTCTGTCAGAGACTTACTTCACAACAATGTGATAGAGCCAGTACCTTTGCATCAGCGGGGTTCTGGCATCTATTCAGTTCTGTTCTTGGTTCCCAAGGCGTCTGGAGGATGTCGGTCGATTCTAGACCTCAAGGAATTGAATCAGTCAATCAGGGTTTCACATTTCAAAATGGAGTCAACAGCATCAATTATGAAGGCAATCTTTCCAGGAGTATTCATGTCTTCAATCGATCTCAGGGACGCATACCATCATGTTCCAGTGAGATTATCACACAGGAGGTTCCTGAGGTTCGCTGTGAAGGAAAAACATTATCAGTTCACAGCCCTACCTTTTGGGCTGGCTTCAGCACCCAGGGTATTCTCCAAAGTTCTGGCAGCAGCCATCCAACCTCTGAGGAAACAAGGGATCCATGTCATCTCATACTTAGACGACATTCTGATCCTGGCAGAATCCCAGTCTCAAGCAATCCAGAACACCCACAAGTGTCTACAGCATCTTCACCAATTAGGATGGTTGATAAAAGAAGAGAAGAGCCAGCTTGTCCCTTCCAGAAAGATCACCTTCCTGGGTATGAATTTGGATTCAAAGAAAAACCTGATAACCTTAACAGAGGACAGGATATCCAGAGTACTCAAGAGGATAGCTCTCTTCAAGAAAGATCGGAGTCACACAGCTCAGGATTTCATGGAACTCCTAGGCAATCTTTCATCAACCAGTCAGGTAGTTCCATGGGCAAGATTACACATTCGCCCCATCCAGTGGAATTTCTTGAACTTCTGGGACAAAGATTCTGGGAATCCTTGCCAGAAGATACCCCTCCTTACAGCCACAAAGAAGGAGTTGGCATGGTGGTCAAGGAGAAACCTCAGGAAAGGAGCGTCCTTGAAGGAACAGGATGTAGAAAATCTGTTCACAGACGCCAGCCTTTCAGGCTGGGGAGGAAAGTGGAGATCAACGCTTCTTCAAGGAAAATGGAAGTCTTCAGAAAAATGTCTCCATATAAACATCCTAGAAATGAGGGCAGTCTGGAACTGTCTTCAGTTACTGAAATACAATCTAAGAGGAAAGAATGTCCTGGTGTATTCAGACAATCTGCGCACAGTATTTTACTTAAAAAATCAAGGAGGAACCAGAAGTCTCAGCCTTTACAAGGAAGCAAGAAGACTTCTTCTCTGGGCAGAAAAGAATCTGGAAAGCATCTCGGCATCACACGTGTCAGGAAATCGCAACCTAGTTGCAGATTACTTAAGCAGGGCAACGTTAGACCCAGGAGAGTGGTCCCTGAATCCAGCGGTTTTCAATCAAATCTGCCTCAGATGGGGTCAACCGGAGATAGACCTTATGGCTTCCAGGAAAAATGCGAAATGCCAGAGGTATATTTCCAGATGGAAGGAGAGGATGGCAGAAGGACAAGATGAACTGAGAATCCCATGGACTTACAATCTGGCATATGTCTTCCCTCCAGTACCAATCCTGATGGATGTGGTCAGGAAGATCAGGAGAGATCAGGCAAATGTTATTCTAATTGCACCGGACTGGGCCAGAAGACCATGGTATTCCTTCCTGGTTGCCATGTCAGTTCAACCACCTTGGCAACTCCCCTTGGTTCCCAACCTCTTAACTCAAGGTCCAATATCTCACCCACACATCAGTATGTTACGTCTGACGGCTTGGAGGCTGAGAGGCTCATGCTGAGGAGCAAGGGATTCTCAGACCCGGTTGCCAACACCATCATTGCCGGCCGGAAGAAATCCACTTCAACAGTTTACAACAGAGTCTGGTCTACCTTTTTATCCTGGTTCAAATCTCATTTTTCCCAGGATACTTGCATATCCATTCCTAAAATCTTGGATTTCCTGCAAGACGGATTTCAAGCTGGATTGCGACCAGCATCCATCAGGGTCCAAGTCTCTGCCTTATCAGCTATATTGGCTACTCAGTTAGCTGATCATGAACTCATTAAAAGATACCTGAGGGCAATATCAAAAATTAAGCCGACTATCCGGGACATTTTCCCTCCCTGGAATCTTAATCTGGTTCTGGAACAGCTATCTAAATCAAACTTATTTGAACCTTTGAATGATATTCCACTGAAATATTTGTCTTTTAAAGTCCTTTTTCTTACAGCCATCACGTCTGCTCGCAGGATTAATGAATTACAGTCTCTTTCTTGCAACAGTCCTTATATGGTTTTTCATCAAGATAAGGTGGTCTTGAAACCCAAGCCATCCTTTAGAGGTAAAGTCATCTCGGATTTCCATTTAAATTGGGAGATTGTTCTACCATCTTTTTGTTCCAATCCTCAGAATCCTAAGGAGCACCAGTTTCATAATCTGGATCTGGTAAGGGCTCTTTCGATCTATCTGAAAAGGACTCAAGAATTTAGGGATTCCGACTCTCTGTTCATATACTTCCAAGGGAGACTTAAAGGCAAGTCAGTCTCCAAAGCTTCTATATCAAGATGGATCATCTCTTGCATTCAGCTGGCCTACAAAGAAGCGGGCCAACAGGCTCCTAGAGGCCTAAAAGCACACTCCACTAGAGCTCTATCCACCTCCTGGGCCAGGAAAGCAGATGCCTCTCCATCTGAGATCTGTAAAGCAGCAACCTGGTCCTCATTGTCAACTTTTGCCAAACACTATCATCTGGACGTCCAATCCTCGGCAGATGCCAAGTTTGGAAGGAAGGTGTTAGAGGCAGTCATTCCTTTTTGATCGGGTAGGATCTCTTCTTGTTGTCATTATGATGCCTTGTTCCCTCCCTTGGATATGGGTACTGCTTTTTAAGACCCATTTCTTTATGCCGGGGAGGGACACAGAAGAAATGATAAATATTCTTAATACTCACTGTTATTTGTATTTCTTCTGTGTCCCTACACGGCATACCCTACCCATCTTGTTTTCACTATTTCTGTTTGTTTTACAGCTTGGTCAAAAGAGAACTGAAGCCTCTACCGGAATCACACTTTAAATAGTAGAGGAAGTCCTACCCAGCTGGAGGGCGGAGACATTACCCATTTCTTTATGCCGTGTAGGGACACAGAAGAAATACAAATAACAGTGAGTATTACGAATATTTATCATTTTGGTGTTATCACTTTCACTGGTCAACCCCCAGTGCGGGTATCCTTGTGTCACCTCCTCCCGTCTATAGTCTCTACTCCTTAGGGATCCCTCCTGATCTCTCCTCTGCTGATTCAGATCTTTCCGTCCTCTATCTAGGATTCTCTGCACTCTATGCCAAAATGCATAGGGGGAAACCTTTTTCTGGAGCTAAAGCTATATAAGACGCTAAGCCAGGTATGGCGCTCAGGTATATAAATTTATTTAAAAAATGTATATAAATCAATTAAAATAAATTTGCGCAAATTAGGTATATAAAATAAACAATAAGAAAAATATCTCTTATACAATTCACTATTGTGGAATCACCCAACGCGTTTCTCAGACTATGCTGCTTCGTCAGGGGTCTTGTATAGCAAGTTTATATTACATACTGACCATTATTTTGCCCTTTTTTTCTAGAAAAATCACAGCTTTATTAGTTTTATCTGATGTATAGTGTATTTCACTAGTATGTATGCCTGTAGAGAAATATTGTTTTTATACAATATTCATTTAATCACATTGGGACTTTTAGGATTATATTTTATGGTAGAATATGTTCTTCAGGTACTGGAGTTCAGATTTTGTGTTTATTATTAAACGGATTGTTATTTCTTATTTTTATTTTCATTATCTGTTATTGTGATACATTTTTTTGAATGACCCAGGTTTTCTAGTTTCTACGTTTGCTTGGTCTGCACCATATTACCACTTGCGCTCATTACAGATTCTTACATCTACAGATGCATTGTCAGCTGGTGGGGGTTCTGGTGGTAAATCTGTCACTGTCAGTGCTGAGGGGGAGGACTGTGTCGGCTCTGCGGGGCAAATGGGATCAGTGGCGTAACAATAGGGGTCGCAGTAGTTGCACCTGCGACCGGGCCCGTCACTCCAGGGGCCTGGCCGCCCCCTGTGACCCCCTCGCCCGCATCAGCAGCTCAGCATATCTCCCGTTCGGCGCGCCGCTCTAGTAATACAGAGCGCTGGGAGATGACATCATCTAGTAATACAGAACGCAGAGAAGAAGTGAAAAAGGAGACAAGTGCAACCTCTAAGAGTAGCCTTTAGAAACAAATGTGCCTCAGTCACACGTAATGTGAATGTACTCACAGGACCAATTCTTGTATGTTGTGTCTGTAGAATAGAAATCCTATTGTGGTTGCTTGGAGCCGTCAATGTGCTGTCCTCGAATGTATTGGTGGTGTCACATTGTATCAAGCCCGTTGTCTGAAACTTGCCGGTAATTCTATAGGGAAGGAGAAAGTCCTCTCTAAGAGTAACACTGTAGCAGAGATGAACTATGATGCTGCCCCCTGCTGGATACTACTCACCGGCTGTTCTATGGATAACTCGTCTCCATCCAGGTGTAGTTCATACAGAAAGTGATACAGACCAGCAATATATTATTTATTATTAAGTATATATCCCTACGCATTTCGTAAAGTGAAGGATTTCTATTCTACGGGCATAACATACAAGAACTGGTCCTGTGAGTACATTCACATTATGTGTGACTGAGGCACATTTGTTTCCAAAGGCTACTCTTAGAGGTTGCGCTTGTCTCCTTTTTAATTCTCCTTAATTCTTCGATTTCTTGCTTGACTGAGTTAGGAAAGATCTCAACATCATGAATGAACCATCACCAGCAGCACCATCATAGTCTACTCCTCTCTTGCTTGTGTGGTGGTGGTGACTAAGAATGTGATGGAAGTGGTGCACTTGTTGTTACACTCACAGACAGCAGCAGGATACTCAGGGTTAGTTAGTTGCCCCTCAGTGCTGATGCTGTATCACACAGACACCTGGGGAAAAGCACATTTTCCAGTTTCAGACGTTTACCCCAGGGACCAGGGGATGTGGTGATGGGGGTAGGTCTATCTGTTGGTGGCTGTATGTCACAGGACAGGTTTTTGAGTATCTGTTATGGTGAGAGTAGAGGCACCATTATCTGCTGCTAGTGGCTCTGGCTTTTCTGAGTCACAGGAGATGTGGTGGGTACCAGAAGTCTAGCACTGCTCACCATGGCTTCTACTAGGACTACTGCTGATGTTTCTGGATTCCTTTACATCAACAGCAGCAGTCATATTCACACACACACAGATACACACATACACACACGCACACATACACACACACACTTATACACACACACGCACACACATGCACACACACACACACACACATACATATACACATATACACACATACATACATACACCCACATACACACACACACACATACATATACACACACACACACACATACATACATACATACACACAGACACACATACACATACATGTCAGAAATTTATGACTTTTCAGTGCTCAGGAATTTTTGCAGAAAATTAAGCAAACTGTGCTCTTTCCATGAAAATTCCCATTATAGGGCGTCTGTCCTATCAATACTCATTAGCTAGAATA
Organism: Rhinophrynus dorsalis; assembly: GCA_037306005.1. Taxonomy (NCBI): domain Eukaryota; kingdom Metazoa; phylum Chordata; class Amphibia; order Anura; family Rhinophrynidae; genus Rhinophrynus; species Rhinophrynus dorsalis. The sequence continues at coordinate 8,893,509 of CM074725.1, forward strand.
CTCACCCTGATGATCAACAACAGAGCCCCAGCCAGTCACCCAGCACTCCAGTCCACTAGGGAAGGAGACGGAGGCACTGGGCAGGCAGATGGGTAGGATGTAGTCTGTTAAGGTGACCGGACTGTCCAGCCGTATCAGGGCGATGTCCCCTCTGCTTGTTTTTGGTGTGAACATTGGGTTGATTATAAATCTCTCCACAGTGCGTATGAGCTGATGAGGATTAGATACATTCAGCTGGTACACACCCAGGTAAATGTTATAATGTGAAGGACTGGATGGGCTGTAGAAAGAGACCACAGACAGATTAGCAAGCAGGTATAAGACTGGTGAGTGTGTCTTTCTGGATTATCTCCTCTATTAATGACTCTTTCACACGGGTAAGAGAACTATTCCTGCCTCCTGCTACATTTCTGTCACTTGTGTTATTTCATTCACATTCACCCACATTTCATCTCTGATGATGATGCAGGAGCGAGATGCCTGGTAGCCGGCCCATGGGAGTGCTAACTAGTGTAAGTGTCTGCTACCCACATGGCCATTCATTGGTGGAAGCTAAAAGCATTGCAACCCTCAACAACACTTGTACTGCATCTTTACTGCATTCAACTACATCACTACTGTATTCACATACATCACTACTGCATTCAACTACATCACTACTGTATTCAACTACATCATTACTACATTCAGATTTATCATTACTACATTCAACTACATCACTACTGCATTCACATACATCATTACTGCATTCAACTACATCACTACTGCATTCAGATACATCATTACTGTATTCAGATACATCATTACTGTATTCAGATACATCACTACTGCATTCAGATACATCATTACTGTATTCAGATACATCACTACTGTATTCAGATACATCATTACTGCATTCAACTACATCATTACTGCATTCAGATACATCATTACTGTATTCACATACATCATAACTGCATTCAGCTACATCATTACTGCATTCAGATACATCATAACTGTATTCACATACATCACTACGGTATTCACATACATCACTACTGCATTCAACTACATCACTACTGTATTCACATACATCACTACTGTATTCACATACATCACTACTGTATTCAACTACATCACTACTGTATTCACATACATCACTACTGCATTCAACTACATCACTACTGTATTCAACTACATCATTACTACATTCAGATATATCATTACTACATTCAACTACATCACTGCTGCATTCACATACATCATTACTGCATTCAACTACATCACTACTGCATTCAGATACATCATTACTGTATTCAGATACATCACTGCTGTATTCAGATACATCATTACTGCATTCAACTACATCATTACTGCATTCAGATACATCATTACTGTATTCACATACATCATTACTGTATTCAGATACATCATAACTGCATTCAGCTACATCATTACTGCATTCAGATACATCATAACTGCATTCAGCTACATCATTACTGTTTTCAGCTACATCATTACTGCATTCACATACATCATTGCTGTATTCACATACATCATTACTGCATTCAGATACATCATAACTGCATTCAGCTACATCATTACTGCATTCAGATACATCATAACTGCATTCAATTACATCATTACTGTATTAAGATACGTCATTACTGCATTCAGATACATCATTACTGTATTCAGCTCAATGACAATTTGGAGAATTTTTATGGCTCAAAGACACATCACCCAGGATATATATGTGTCAGGACAACTTCATGTTAAGTCATTAGCAACCTCTCAGTATTACGATAAATTCTGTCACACTTATAAACATTAATTAACCCTTTGAGTGCCGGGATACCCTTATGGCACTCAGACAGTTAAAACATATGCCTTACTGATCCATAGACAGTATACATTCCCTGTATGATATAGAGGACATTTTCAAATGTGGGGTAAATAACAGATATCTATGATACAGTCAGCGCCTGGGAATGGTGCGAAATGCGTAAGACAGAGAATGGTGATACTCCATGCTTGACAATGTCTGGAATAGCATATGATGATTTTATACTGTTTATAGATCAATAAAACAAATGTATTTAAGACCAGAGTTGGGTACGGTTTATGTTCCCAGTGTGGACCATCTTCTACCCACTCCTCTTCCTTCCCACCTTGTTCCTCCCACTTCCTGACCACGTCTCTTCCTTCCCACCTTGTTCCTCCCACTTCTCTCCCACTTCTCCTCCTTCCCACCTTGTTCCTCCCACTTCCTGCCCACCTCTCTTCCTTCCCACCCTGTTTCTCCCACTTCCTGCCCACTTCTCCTCCTTCCCACCCTGTTCCTCCCACTTCCTGCCCACTTCTCCTCCTTCCCACCCTGTTCCTCCCACTTCCTGACCACTTCTCCTCCTTCTCACCCTGTTCCTCCCACTTCCTGACCACTTCTCCTCCTTCTCACCCTGTTCCTCCCACTTCCTGCCCACTTCTCCTCCTTCCCACCCTGTTCCTCCCACTTCCTGACCACTTCTCCTCCTTCTCACCCTGTTCCTTCCACTTCCTGCCCATTTCTCCTCCATCCCCAGCGATTGGGAATTAGTATTCACTATTACTGGACTGTTATAAACAGATTATACTTGTCACACTCACGTTTCAATACAATGTGCAGCGGTCAGCACCCACTGGGCAGAGATCAGTGACCCACCACAGACATGGGCCCCCTCATATGTCAGACTTATCTGCCAGGGCCACTCTCCAGCCACAGCAGCTGTACCCCCAGCTATCCGGACAGAGATCACTGGAGAGCCACATACTGAGGGGGCAGCGCTGGGCATAGTGGAGAATGAGGGCAAACCTGAAATAGGAGATAAAAGAGAAATAAAGTCCATCACCCTCTCGGCCAATATAAGATTTATGATGTTCTTAAAAACAGATGCCTCCGGTATTGAGTGTCTTTATGAATTGACTAGATTACATTGCGGCTGATAAATGTTATCAGCTGGTTTTATCTAACAGAATCCCACTGAGGTCCATGGACACTGCGTTCAAAAACCCAATAAATTTATCAGCAAACCAGGGGAAGTCTCTGAATCTGCCGCAGGGACTGTGGTTTTTAGGTAATTACCAAATCTCCAGTGAGGAGTTTCCTGTAAAACTGCCCACTTCTCTTCCCTCTCCTCCTTCTCACCCTCTTCCTCCAACTTCTCTTCCTTCTCCTCCTTCTCACCCTGTTCCTCTAACTTCTCTCCCTTCTCCTCCTTCTCACCCTGTTCCTCCAACTTCTCTCCCTTCTCCTCCTTCTCACCCTGTTCCGCCAACTTCTCTTCCTTCTCCTCCTTCTCACCCTGTTCCTCCTACTTCTCTTCCTTCTCCCCCTGTTCCTCCAACTTCTCTTCCTTCTCCTCCATCTCACCCTCTTCCTCCAACTTCTCTTCCTTCTCCTCCTTCTCACCCTGTTCCTCCAACTTCTCTTCCTTCTCCCCCTGTTCCTCCAACTTCTCTTCCTTCTCCTCCATCTCACCCTGTTCCTCCAGCTTCTCCTCCTTCTCACCCTGTTCCTCCAGCTTCTCCTCCTTCTCACCCTGTTCCTCCCACCTCTCCTCCTTCTCACCCTGTTCCTTCAACATCTCTTCCTTCTCACCCTGTTCCTCCAACATCTCTTCCATCTCACCCTGTTCCTCCCACCTCTCCTCCTTCTCACCCTTTTCCTGTCCCTTCCTATCCTGTTCCTCCCACTTCTCCTCCTTCTCACCTGTTCCTCCCACTTCCCATCCGGTACTCCCACTTCTCCTATTTTCAATACTGTTCCTCCCACTTACCGTCCACTTCTCCACCTTTCCTCCTTCCCATCCTGTTCCTCCCACTCCCCCTGCTTTTCTTCCCACTACTCCTCCTTCTTGTCCACTTCTCATCAATTCCACTCTGTTCCACCCACTTCTTCTCATTCCACCCAGTTTCCTTCCTACCCCTTTCCTCTCACTTTCCATCCTGTTCCTCCCACTTCTCCTCCTTCCCATACTGTTCCTCCCAATTTTCCTCCTTCTCACCCTGTTCTTCCCACTTTTTATCCTATCCCCTTTCCTCCCACTTCCCTCCTTCCCACCCTTTCCTTACACTTCCCATCCTATTCCTCCCACTTCTTCTCCTCCCAATATTGTTCCTCCTACTTCCTGCCCACTCATCCTCCTTCTCACCCTGTTCCTCCCACTTCTCTTCCTTCTCAGCCTTTTCCTGTCACTTCCCATACTGTTTCTTCCACTTCCTACCCACTTCTCCTCCTCCCCACCCTGTTTCTTCCACTTCCTGCCCACTTCTCCTCCTTCCCACCCTGTTCCTCCCACTTCCCACCCACTTCTCCTCCTTCCCACCCTGTTCCTCCCACTTCTACTCCTTTCCACCCTGTTCTTCCCACTTCCTGCCCACTTATACGCTTTCCTACCCTGTTCCTCACACTTCTCACCCACTTTTCCTCCTTCCCACCCTGTTCCTCCCACTTCCAATCCTTTTCCTACCACTTCTCTTTCCCACCCTGTTCCTCCCACTTCTCCTCTTTCCCACCCTGTTCCTCCCACTTCTCCTCTTTCCAGTACTGTCCCTCCCACTTCCCACCCTCTTCTCCACTTCTCCTCCTTCCCACCCTGTTCCTCCCTCTTCCCATGCTGTTCTTCCCACTTTTCCTCCTTCCCACCCTGTTCCTCCCTCTTCCCATGCTGTTCTTCCCACTTTTCCTCCTTCCTGTCCACTTCTCCTCAATTCCACTCTGTTCCTTCCACTTCTTCTCCTTCCCCCAGTTTCCTCCCACTTCTACTCCTTCCCACCCCTTTCCTCTCACTTCCCATCCTGTTCCTCCCACTTCTCCTCCTTCCCATACTGTTCCTCCCAATTCCTGCCCACTTCTCCTCCTTCTCACCCTGTTACTCCCACTTTTCCTCCTTCTCATCCTATTCCTCCCACTTTTTCTCCTACCCCCCTTTCCTCCTACTTCTACTCCTATCCACCCTTTCCTTATACTTCCCATCCTGTTCCTTCCACTTCTTCTCCTTCCAGTACTGTTCCTCCCACTTCCTGCCCACTTATCATTCTTCTTACCCTGTTCCTCCCACATCTCCTCCTTCTCACCCTTTTCCTGTTACTTCCCATACTGTTTCTTCCACTTCCTGTCCACTTCTCCTCCTTCCCACCCTGTTCCTCCCACTTCCCATCCTGTTCTTACCACTTCTATTCCTTCCCACCCTGTTCCTCCTACTTCTCCTCCTTCTCACCCTGTTCCTCCCACTTCCCATCCTGTTCTTACCACTTCTACTCCTCCCCCCCTGTTCCTCCTACTTCTCCTCCTTCCCACCCTGTTCCTCCCACTTCTGCTCCTTCTCACCCTTTTCCTGTCACTTCCTATCCTGTTCTTCCCACTTCTTTCCTTCCCACCCAGTTCCTCCCATTTCTTGTCCACTTCTCCTCCTTCTCACCCTGTTCTTCCCACTTCCCATCCTGTACTCCCACTTTTCCTCTTTCCAATACTGTTCCTCCCACTTCCCATCCACTTCTCTACCTCTCCTCCTTCCCATCCTGTTCCTCCCACTCCCCCTGCTTTTCTTCCCACTACTCCTCCTTCCTGTCCACTTCTCCTCAATTCCACTCTGTTCCTCCCACTTCTTCTCATTCCTACCGGTTTCCTTTCCACCCATTTCCTCTCACTTCCCACCCTGTTCCTCCCATTTCTCCTCCTTCCCATACTGTTCCTCCCAATTCCTGCCCACTTCTCCTCCTTCTCACCCTGTTCCTCCCACTTCTCCTCCTTCTCACCCTGTTCCTCCCACTACTCCTCCTTCTCACCCTGTTCCTCCCACTTTTTCTCCTAACCCCCATTCCTCCTTCTTCTCCTCCTTCCCACCCTTTCCTTACACTTCCCATTCTGTTCCTCCCACTTCTTCTCCTTCCAATACTGTTCCTCCCACTTATCATTCTACTCACCCTATTCCTCCCGCTTCTCCTCCTTTTCACCCTGTTCCTCCCACTTCTCCTCCTTCTCACCCTGTTCCTCCCACTTCTCCTTCCCACCCTGTTCCTCCCACTTCTCCTCCTTGGCACCCTGTTCCTGTTACTTCCCATACTGTTTCTTCCACTTCCTGTCCACTTCTCCTCCTTCCCATCCTGTTTCTCCTACTTCTACTCCTTCTCACCCTTTCCCTGTTAGTTCCCATACTGTTTCTTCCACTTCCTGTCCACTTCTACTCCTTCCCACCCTGTTCCTCCTACTTCTCCTCCTTCCCACCCTGTTCCTCCTACTTCCTGCCCACTTATAATCCTTCCCACCCTGTTCCTCTGAGTTCCCACCCACTTTTCCTCCTTCCCATCCTGTCCCTAACACTTCCCACCTACGTTTCTTCCTTCTCACCCTGTACCTCCCACTGCTCCTCCTTCTCACCTTGTTCCTCCCAATTCCTGCCTGAGGCCTCTTTTCTAGTTGACTGCTCTACTTAAGGGGACATAAAACTGTCATCATTCAAGTAAAATTACTATATAATTACTGTCTGTAACATAAGGATTTACGTAGGTAATATAGTCCATCAGACAACAGTCAGACAAACAAAATCCCCATTGAAGCCATCTACAAGTTTGTCCCAAGTGGGTAAAATGAATCCTTGGTGACTGTTTTACATCCAGCAGTTACACTTCTCTATTGAGCATTTACTCTCTCTGACAGAATCTGTGTCAAAAAATCCATGCCCTTACTAAACAAAATCTTTACCTTTACTGCTCAAATTCATACTCTTACTACCCGTCGGCCCCTTTCACACAGGAGATGGCGCAATGTTGTGTTGATGTTCTCACCCACTGTGACTACACTCTCTTTATAACTAACATTCTCTGTCCCCTTTATCAACAACAAGTCTCTATTATCATTCCAGTTCTATAATATCATAAATACAAATCACTTACCTAATTGAAATAAAAGGAAAAGGTGTAGAATCCCTGCTTTCATGTCTCAGTACAATACAGTGACCCCTTCGATGTGTTTCTGAAAGGACGACTGGAGCTTCTTGTGCTGTTCTTTGTGTTCCAGACAAGGCGTGAGAAATGCGTTAACGTTTTACAGCTTTTACACTGAAAAGAAGGACCTTGTGGGAAAAGTGTTTTATAGATTTCAGATTCAGCCGGTTGGTTTTATTGCACTTTTATAAATAAACTTTTATGTGGAGACTCTTGTTCCAGCGACACCTCGGGGATAGAACTGGGTGTTCAGAAGGCAATAAATCAGATAAACCTCATTTCCTAGCTCTCCTGGGAGGGGACACATTCACCAGTGTGAAAATTGCTCTGCAATGCATTTGTCTAGCTCTCTAGCATCCTAGGGGTTAAATCATAGCATCTAAATCGGTATAAAACTGATGCAGGGACATAGGGATTGAGCCACACCAACAATTCATAATGGGGGTGTGGCCATCACAGCTTAGGCTCCACCCCTAAAATGTGTCGGGAACTGACACCTGTAACAAGTAGGTGATTTGTGTAGAGGTCTCCTGGTCCCCTATATATATATATACATAAGCTACCATTTCTCATATCATAGCTGTTTTATGAGATTTTTATATCTATGTGTTTGTCATGATGACCATGTAATTTAGTGCAAAGCGATGTACTGGAGTCCTCTTTACACTAAAGGGGTTAAAATCCTAATTAAATCAGTGGTGCATTCTCCTTGTTCCCTATGGTGCATTTGGTTTGTGGTGGAATTGCTCCGTTTTGTGATTATACATATGGCCATTTTTCCAAACTCTAAGATGAAAGTTTTTGCCCCTTCCTAACAGTATGGAACGTGGGCGATATTATTAGGACGCGATACTTACCTTTAACCCCTAGGGGTTTTAACAATAGAGAACAAGAGCAATTTTGGCCTTTTTAGTATTTATTATGCTTTTCTTCAACCATAATTTCTGCCTAATTCATTTAGTTCATCCTCACAAACTATAGACCATTTTAAGCATAAGTGGGGCTTTCTATCGATACCACATTTATATGTGTAACGTGTAACCCACCACTTATATGTGTAACCACCATTTATATGTGTAACTACCATTTATATGTGTAACCGCCATTTATATGTGTAACCACTATTTATATGTGTAACCGCCATTTATATGTGTAACCACCATTTATATGTGTAATCACCATTTATATGTGTAACTAACATTTATATGTGTAATCACCATTTATATGTGTAACCACCATTTATATGTGTAATCACCATTTATATGTGTAATCACCATTTATATGTATAACTACCATTTATATGTGTAATCACCATTTATATGTGTAATCACCATTTATATGTGTAATCACCATTTATATGTGTAATCACCATTTATATGTGTAACTACCATTTATATGTGTAACGTGTAACCACCATTTATATGTTTAACCACCATTTATATGTGTAATCACCATTTATATGTATAATCACCATTTATATGTGTAATCACCATTTATATGTATAATCACCATTTATATGTGTAATCACCATTTATATGTTTAACCACCATTTATATGTGTAACTACCATTTATATGTGTAACTACCATTTATATGTGTAACCACCATTTATATGTGTAATGACCATTTATATGTATAATCACCATTTATATGTGTAACCACCATTTATATGTGTAACTACCATTTATATGTGTAACTACCATTTATATGTGTAATCACCATTTATATGTGTAACTACCATTAATATGTGTAATCACCATTTATATGTGTAACCACTATTTATATGTGTAATGACCATTTATATGTATAATCACCATTTATATGTGTAACCACCATTTATATGTGTAATCACCATTTATATGTGTAACCGCCATTTATATGTGTAATCACCATTTATATGTGTAATCACCATTTATATGTGTAATCACCATTTATATGTGTAACTACCATTTATATGTATAACTACCATTTATATGTGTAATCACCATTTATATGTGTAATCACCATTTATATGTGTAACTACCATTTATATGTATAACTACCATTTATATGTGTAATCACCATTTATATGTGTAACTACCATTAATATGTGTAATCACCATTTATATGTGTAATCACCATTTATATGTGTAATCACCATTTATATGTGTAACGTGTAACCCGCCATTTATATGTGTAACTACCATTTATATGTGTAACCACCATTTATATGTGTAATCACCATTTATATGTGTAATCACCATTTATATGTGTAACTACCATTTATATGTGTAATCACCATTTATATGTGTAATCACCATTTATATGTGTAATCACCATTTATATGTGTAACTACCATTTATATGTGTAATCACCATTTATATGTGTAATCACCATTTATATGTGTAACTACCATTTATATGTGTAACCGCCATTTATATGTGTAATCACCATTTATATGTGTAATCACCATTTATATGTGTAACCACCATTTATATGTGTAACTACCATTTATATGTGTAATCACCATTTATATGTGTAATCACCATTTATATGTGTAACTACCATTTATATGTGTAACCGCCATTTATATGTGTAACCACCATTTATATGTGTAACTACCATTTATATGTGTAATCACCATTTATATGTGTAATCACCATTTATATGTATAACTACCATTTATATGTGTAATCACCATTTATATGTGTAACTACCATTTATATGTATAACTACCATTTATATGTGTAATCACCATTTATATGTGTAACCCACCATTTATATGTGTAACGTGTAACCACCATTTATATGTGTAACCACCATTTATATGTGTAACCCACCATTTATATGTTTAACCACCATTTATATGTGTAATCACCATTTATATGTGTAACTACCATTTATATGTATAACTACCATTTATATGTGTAATCACCATTTATATGTGTAACTACCATTTATATGTATAACTACCATTTATATGTGTAATCACCATTTATATGTGTAACTACCATTTATATTTGTAACTACCATTTATATGTGTAATCACCATTTATATGTGTAACTACCATTAATATGTGTAATCACCATTTATATGTGTAATCACCATTTATATGTGTAACTACCATTTATATGTGTAATCACCATTTATATGTGTAATCACCATTTATATATGTAACCACTAGTGTTGAGCGAGCGTGCTCGGCCGATGCTCGGATCGGCTCGAGCATCGCTCTGCTCGGCACATGGCGGTACTCGTACGAGTACCGCCATGTGCTCGCCCGACATGTTCGGGTGAAGAGGATCTGTGCCGGAAGAGGCACAGATCCGAAGACGCTCCGCTGGACCACCAGGGAATGGAGGTACGGGGGCATTGCGGAGATGAAGGGGGCATTGCGGAGATGAAGGGGGACATTGTGGAAGAGGGGCATAGACTCTATGCCCCTCTTCCACAATGTCCCCCTTCATCTCCGCTATGCCCCTCTTCCACAATGTCCCCCTTCATCTCCGCTATGCCCCTCTTCCACAATGTCCCCCTTCATCTCCTATGCCATAGCGGAGATGAAGGGGGACATTGTGGAAGAGGGGCATAGCGGAGATGAAGGGGGACATTGTGGAAGAGGGGCATAGAGTCTATGCCCCTCTTCCACAATGTCCCCCTTCATCTCCGCTATGCCCCTCTTCCACAATGTCCCCCTTCATCTCCTCTATGGCATAGGAGATGAAGGGGGACATTGTGGAAGAGGGGCATAGCGGAGATGAAGGGGGACATTGACCAGGCACCCTCCGCTCATCAGAGCAGGGGGTGCCTGGTTTAATGCTCGAGTGCTCCCATTCATTTGAATGGGGCTCGGGTGCTCGGCCGAGCACTCGAGCATCAGGGGGTGCTCGGTCAGAGCACCCGAGCACCCGAGCATCGGGGTGCTCGCTCATCCCTAGTAACCACCATTTATATGTGTAACTACCATTTATATGTATAATCACCATTTATATGTGTAATCACCATTTATATGTGTAACTACCATTTATATGTTTAACCACCATTTATATGTGTAATCACCATTTATATGTGTAACTACCATTTATATGTATAACTACCATTTATATGTTTAACCACCATTTATATGTGTAATCACCATTTATATGTGTAATCACCATTTATATGTGTAACCCGCCATTTATATGTGTAATCACCATTTATATGTGTAACTACCATTTATATGTTTAACCACCATTTATATGTGTAATCACCATTTATATGTGTAACCACCATTTATATGTGTAACTACCATTTATATGTGTAATCACCATTTTTTTTTTTTTTTTTTTTTTTTTCGTTTTCAAAGAAGCTTTATTGAGAAGTAAGTCAATAAGCAATACAGCAAACTGGTACATCCAATATGATAAAATATTGCACAGAAAAACAGTGAGGCAATGCAAAAGTAACAAAAATTATCAGCAGTAGAGATCTTATTAGATACAACACAACAGAATCCAGATGAATTCGTAAGTATCTTTAGGTCTTAACAGAAGAATTGTATTGTAGATATCAGTTCTAAATCTGAGAGAAAGAAAACAGGAGGTAGTGAAGCAGAGAGAGAGGAGGAACAAAAGAAAGGCAGGGAACAATAGGGAAGGTCAAACGAATAGAAGAGAAATAGTCAGGAAAGAGACGCCAGTGGGATGGGGAAATATCACACTAGGGAAGGGGAGCACAAAACACATCAGGAGACACGGATCCGGGCCCCCACGAGGCCCAGCCAGGGATATGGCCTCAGAGACTATACGTCCAAGGGCAGACAGAGAGCGTCAGGGTTTCACGGGACAGATACTGAAGCCTCCCAACGAGACCAGACCTCACTAAAGGCACTACAACGGCCCATGCGCCACGCATGTATCTTTTCCAAGGTGCAGTAGTTGTTCACTCTACTTTTCCAGCGGTCCAAAGATGGGGAGCCCATCAATCTCCAGTGGGCAGCAATATTAAGTCTCGCGGCTGAAAGCATAAAGTGAAGCAGTGGATGCTTCCGGGCTGGCCAAGAGGGGCTATAAGAGAACAAAAACAACAGGGGTTCCCTAGGTGCGCTAAATCCTAATATTGCCCACATGGCATCTCCAATGTTCAGCCAATATGATCTGATATCAGGGCAGGTCCACCAAATATGAATCATTGAGCCCCTCTCAGATCCACATCTCCAGCACATATCTGAGGAACCCGGAAACATCCTTGCAAGACGGACCGGTGTCAAATACCATCTAGATAGTAGCTTGTAAAACCCCTCCTGAGAGGGAGTATCCCTTGGAAGGAAGTGAGAGTCCGTGAAAACCGAACACCACACCTGAGGATCCCCAAGGCGAGGATCTTGTATGTCCTCCTGCCATTGCAAAGCGAAGGAAGGAAGAGCCTCATTAGCTTTGTCAGTTAGCAGATGGTAAAGCTTGGACAGAGTCTTCTGATCTATCCTGGAGGAGGTCAGAAACGACTCCATAGGGGTCAATGTTCGCCGCGGGTCACCAATCCGCAATAGACCAAGAATGTAATGACGAATTTGGATATAAATCCAAAATTCCCCTCTCGGGACACTGCCCCGAGATAGAAGGGTATCAAAACTCACCAGTGAACGTCCCTCCACCAAGGACCTCACCTCATGCAGTCCCGCAGTAGTCCAGTGATGCATTGCCCTCGGTGACATACCCGGTGGAAAGTCTGGGTTTCCCAGGAGAGAGAGCAAAGGGGAAGGACCAGGTACAAAACCCCCCTTCCTATCACTCCTAAACCAAGTCTTTAAGACGATGCCCACAACAGGTAGACGTAAAAGCGGCGCCGGAACTCGATTACGCTGCAACAGGAGCAACTGTAGGGGGTGAAGATGTAAGTGATCCTGGAGGTCTATAAGGAGCCAATTTGCCTGTGGGATGACTGGTACAAAGTCTGCAAGCCTCGTAAGTATCGCAGCTTCATAATAAGCAAATAGATCAGGGAGGCCCAGTCCACCTGATTTCCTTGGAGCAACCAAGAGAGATCTACTGCATCTCGGTTTCTTCCCATTCCACACATATGAGATCATTAAAGCCTGAAGGCGCTTCAAGAAGGCTCGAGGAATCAAAACTGGCAAAGCCTGAAGTAAGTAAAGGATCCTAGGTAAAAATAGCATTTTTAAAACATTCAGTCTACCGAACCAAGAAATCCTCGGATCACACCAGGACTTCATGTCCAAAGAGAGCTGATCATAAAGTGGCGGAAAGTTGCATTTAAACAGGTTCCCACAGCTCTTTGAGAACTTTACTCCCAGGTAGGTAATCGTCGAAGAGGCCCAGGTGAAAGGCAAAGACTCACGCATCGTTCTGCACTGGTCTCCAGAAATATTGATAGTCATCAGTTCCGATTTGGATTCATTGATGCGTGATCCAGACAAGGAACCATATTCTCCCAGTACTTCCAGTACTGCTGACAAGGAGGTCATAGGGGACGCAAGAGTTAAAAGAACATCATCTGCGAAGCCTGATACCACATAATCCCGGCCCCTCCCAGGAACTCCTGTAATGCGAGCATCACACCGCAGTGCATTGAGAAGCGGTTCCAGAGTAAGTATATACAAGAGTGGGGAAAGGGGACACCCCTGTCTCGTCCCATTGGAGATCTCAAATGGGGATGATAGTACCCCATTAACTCGTACTCGTGCAGTGGGGTTATGATAAAGAGCCATAATGGAGCCCAAGCACCGGGGTCCCAATCCCAGACACACCAGTACCCCCCGAAGAAAAGACCAATGCACTCTGTCAAAGGCCTTTTCGGAGTCCAGCGCCAATAACACAGCAGGCAGTCTAGTGGAGTGTATCCTATGAAGGAGGGCAATCAATTTGGTCGTATTATCCTTAGCTTGACGACCCCTGACGAATCCCACTTGGTCTGGGTGAATTAAGGAAGGCATGAGGGGTTGCAATCTACTAGCCAACACCTTAGCAAAAATTTTGAGGTCAACGTTCAGTAATGAGATAGGCCTGTAGCTGGCACAGGCCGCCGGGTCCTTCCCCTCTTTGTGTATGACCGTGACATGAGCTTCCAAGGTTTGGGCCGAGAAGGGTGATGACTCTGAGATAGAGTTAAAACAACTCAGCATCTCGGGCAAGAGTATATCCTGGAACGTCTTAAAATAACTGACCGTGTAGCCGTCTGGTCCCGGGCTTTTCCCAGGGGTCATGGATCTTAACGCCACCCGAATCTCTTCCAATGTAAAATCACTCTCCAAGGTAGCAGCCACCGCCTCAGGCAGACGGTTAGGAAAGTTGCGATCTAAAAACTTGGTTAACAGAGTTCTATATTCCTCCGGACTCCCTCCCAAGGGGTCAGGCAAGTTGTACAGACTCGAATAGAAGGCTCGAAAACGGTCAGCGATGAGATCTGATCGAAATGTAGTCAATCCATCAGAGCCTCTCACCATCCGAACAAACTGCCGTCGCTGTCTGCGCTTCACCAGGCTAGCCAAAAGCTTGCCAGATTTGTTACCATGTACATAAGCCTTGTATTTGAACCATTGGTAAGATCGTACAGAAGCAGCTTTGAGAAGAAGTGCAATGTCACAACGGACTTGCTCTAATTCTCGGCCCTCCTCCACTGATAGACGGATTTTATGGATCCGCTCTAGCACCCGCAGACGTCCGATGAGGTCTGCCAGTTGCTTGTCTTTTGCTCGCTTCCTCCGAGTCCCATGTTTAATGAGTTCCCCCCGAATGGTAGCCTTATGGGCTTCCCATACAGTTGGGTATGACACACCACAGGTATTATTGATAGAGAAATAAGAAACTAAGCTAGCCTTTATATCTCTCACCACCTCCACATCTTCCAGTAAGAGTTCGTTGAGTCTCCATGAAGGACGCCCCCCATCTCCCCCATTTAATTTCAGTTGGATATAAACGGGGCTATGATCAGACCAGGTTATGTGACCAATTGAAGGAGTATGCAAATACTGCAAAGAATGTTGGTCACACAAAAACATGTCTATGTGGGAATACTTAGAGTGGACAGGAGAAAAGAAGGTGTAGTCCCGTCCAGAAGGAAATTCCAATCTCCATGGATCAAGCAGGTGATGTGAATCCAAAAGCTTCGAAAAGCGACTCAAAACTCCCTGAGAATATGAAGAGCGAGGGGGGTTACAGTCAACCAAGGGATTCAATGCAAAATTAAAATCCCCTCCCAGAAGAAGCAATCCCTCACAGAACGTGTCCACCTTACTCAGCAAAGTAGATAAAAAAGAGATCTGACCCTCATTAGGAAGGTACACATTCACCAAAGTCACCAAGACGCCCGCAACCTTGCCCTTCACCAGAAGATATCGACCATCTGGGTCGCTAAAAGAGTCCAATAACTCCCACGACAAGGAACGGTGTAACAAAATACCCACTCCTTTAGACTTAGAAGTGGATGAAGAATACCACTGCCGTGGGAAGTGGCCCTGACTGAGCACCGGGTGAGCCCCTCGCTTAAAATGCGTCTCCTGCAAGAACAGAATGTGCACACGTTCACGAATCACATCTCTAAGAGGCATACTCCTCTACTCTGGGACGTTTAGTCCCTTTACATTGAAAGAGCAGCACTTTACATCCATGATGGAAAAGGTCAATTACGCAAACGTGCACAAAGCAAGTGTGAAACTGAGGACAGACAGGGAAGGGACGGGAAGGGGGAGGGAAGGGAAGACACTAAGAGAAAGGGCAAAGACAAGAGAAGAAAAGAAGGTAGAAGGGGAGAGAAGCTAAGGAGAAATCAATAGATAGCAATTATAGGAAAAAATATCTGAATGAAAAACAATAGATGGCAGAAATGGGGAAAAGAGGAACACTGTGTCCCCCAACCCCGAACTGGAATAGGGAGAGGAAAAAGTGTAGGACTAAAGAGGTCAAGTAGAACAGACTCGGGCCTTACATGAGAAGAGTTTGAGCAGAGCTCATCAAGAAAACAAGCGATGATAAAAAGTAGTACAACAATAAGGAACAAAATAACACAATATCAACTGTATATAGGGAATGTCCCATTCAAAACTGACCATGAATTTCCACCCGTAAACGGGCGAAGGGAAGCACCTCGCCTTTGACTGTAATTAGAGCCCTCCAAACCCGCTAGGTTGCTCCACTGCAGGGCACGGCCAAAGAAAGGATGAACCCAAATTGGGTTTGCACGTAGCAACCGAGGTCTCTACAGGTATAATAATTCTGGAGACACAAGCGAAGTGGTAAGAGTACCCCGGATGCCACATAGCCAAAGAGCACCCCCCAAAGGGGCGGCCTAAGTCACTGCAGTGGAGCTACCTCCCCACAAAACCCCTCACCCTCCACCTCTAGTAAGAAAACCTGAGAACCCCCATCTATGTCAAAAGTGTCCCAAATGAGCTCTTGCGGTCTGCCATAACATGAGGGTCCCAATCTCTAGCACCCCCAAATGGGTGAAGAGAGCCGGGAAAGAAATCAACTCCTAAACCACGCCACATCTCGCATATACAGTGGTAAGGCGGGAAGTGACACCAACAGTGCCCTCCTCACAGCATCGCAGGCCGCAATCAAGCTGCAACGTTTCCAGTGATAAAATTTAAACAGAAACAGAGCCAAGCAGGCGTACAAATCAAAGCGAGTCCTCTT
Source organism: Rhinophrynus dorsalis (assembly GCA_037306005.1). Lineage (NCBI taxonomy): Eukaryota > Metazoa > Chordata > Amphibia > Anura > Rhinophrynidae > Rhinophrynus > Rhinophrynus dorsalis. The sequence continues at coordinate 8,910,083 of CM074725.1, forward strand.
TTCAGAGATATCACGTCCCCGGGCGCCCCCACCCAAAAAAAAACAGCAAAGAAAAGCCGGGGGGGAGAAGGAGGAGAGGAGCACAGTAGGAAAGAGTAAGGAAGGGGGAAGCGCCCCAGGGAGGGATCTCAATACTAAACAAAGATCAGCAATTCCCTATGTCCCCCACCCCCAGTCTCACCCCCAGAACATTTACAATAGCATCTGTATCAAAGCTCCATACCTATCCCCACCAAGCCAGAAAGCAAACATAGTCTCTGTAGTGGAGGACGTAACAAGGCTCCAGGATGCTGCCACCTATGTAGTTGTCCCCCAGGGTCCCCAGAAGAAAGCGGGATCTCCAGAGGACAAATACCCTGACCCCCCCATCCCACCCCATGCAACATATCTGTACATAAACACAAGCATAGGTAAGACAATGCTCCAAATAATCACATTTAGAAGATAGTTACGCAGTTCAGCAGAGCTACTGCAAAGCAGCCGTTCAGCCAGGTCGTAGAGTGAGAGGGGATCATGTCCATATGCCCACCGGAGGGCGGATCGTCTCTTAGGGGTGTGCAAAAGTCAGTGTTCCCTGTTTATTCGACAACCCAGGGTTATCAAGCCGCCACCGCGTCTTGTCTGAAGCGCTTCCCCTGATCTCCAGTCGGTTTCCGTTTCTGCTTTCCCAACGGGGTTGCAACAAAATTATCCTCTGGTGGACCCTCAGCTACATCCTCGCTAGGTGTCGGTAAGGGAGGCAACCGTAAGGCCACACAAAACGTTTCCGCTTCATCCATAGAGCGGACATAAGCTGTCACTTCTCCCTTCTGCGCCTGTAGATGGAAGGGGAAACCCCATCTGTACTTCACTCCATTTTTCAGAAGGTGTTCCGTAAGGGGTTTCAGGCTTCTCCTTTGTTGCAAAGTGGTGGGGGATAGGTCGTTATAAATTTGTATTTCTGTCCCCTCATACAAGACCGGTTCCACTTCTCTGCTGCGACGTAGGATCATATCTTTATCTTTGAAGTGGTGTACACAGCAAACCACGTCTCTAGGCCTTTGATTCTGGCCTCCACGGGGTCGCAAGGCCCGATGTGCTCTATCAAGGCGGACAGGGTGGGATTCAGGTCTGCGCAGCAAGGCACCAAAAATCCGCTGTAGGGTGGACTCCAACTCGCCGTTAGTAACTGACTCAGGTAGGTTTTTAATGCGCAGATTGCATCTCCTACCTCTGTTATCTAGATCGTCTACCTTGTATTGGAGGTTGGCGATGGTATCCCTCTGATCCACAATAAGCTGTTCCAAGTTGCGAATCTGGCTACAGTGAGATTCCCCCTCGGATTCCAGTGAAGCGACACGGTGGTCCAGTAGTGATACCTCCGATTTGATTTCAGAGATCTCTTGTTTGAACGTAGTCTTGAGATCCGCAAAGAGCTCCAAAAGTTCCGAGCGGGTCGGGAGGTCTTTAAGATCTACCGGTTGTGGAGCCATAGTCATCGTACATTTAGAAGCCATAAGCACTGTGTGAACACGAGCCCGCCGTGGGCTGTGCGTAGCATGTGTCGAGAGATCACTCTGTAGAGCAGAACGCCTCTTAGGCCCGGGCGTGTTCACTCCAGCTTGTACCCGTTCTGATGCAAGAGGCGTCACACCGGAGCGCAGGGTCCTGCTATTTGGCATAGGGAAGATTACGGAGATAGAGGTCCCTTAAAGGATGCACATCAAGTTAGCTAGAAGAGCTCAAATCCGAGGAAAGGCCCAGTCTGTTCACGGAGCCGAACTAAAACGCGTCCATCTTGGTCGCTCGTTGACTCCGCCCCCCCCCGTGTAATCACCATTTATATGTGTAACACACCATTTATATGTGTAACCACCATTTATATGGGTAATCACCATTTATATGTGTAATCCACCATTTATATGTGTAATCACCATATATATGTGTAATCCACCATTTATATGTGTAACCACCATTTATATGTGTAATCACCATTTATATGTGTAACCACCATTTATATGTGTAATCCACTATTTATATGTGTAATCACCATTTATATGTGTAACCAACATTTATATGTGTAATCACTATTTATATGTGTAATCATCATTTATATGTGTAATCCACTATTTATATGTGTAATCAACATTTATATGTGTAATCCACTATTTATATGTGTAATCACCATTTATGTGTAATCACCATTTATATGTGTAACTACCATTTATATGTGTAATCACCATTTATATGTATAATCACCATTTATATGTGTAACCACCATTTATATGTGTAACTACCATTTATATGTGTAATCACCATTTATATGTGTAATCCACCATTTATATGTGTAATCACCATTTATATGTATAATCACCATTTATATGTGTAACTAACATTTATATGTGTAATCCACCATTTATATGTGTAACCACCATTTATATGTGTAACTACCATTTATATGTGTAATCACCATTTATATGTGTAACCCACCATTTACATGTATAATCACCATTTATATGTGTAACTAACATTTATATGTGTAATCCACCATTTATATGTGTAATCATCATTTATATGTGTAATCCACTATTTATATGTGTAATTACCATTTATATGTGTAATCCACTACTTATATGTGTAATCACCATTTATATGTGTAACCCACCATTTATATGTGTAATCACCATTTATATGTATAATCACCATTTATATGTGTAACCACCATTTATATGTGTAACTACCATTTATATGTGTAATCACCATTTATATGTGTAACGTGTAACCCACCATTTATATGTGTAACTACCATTTATATGTGTAATCACCATTTATATGTGTAACGTGTAACCCACCATTTATATGTGTAATCACCATTTATATGTGTAACCACCATTTATATGTATAATCACCATTTATATGTGTAACCCACCATTCATATGTGTAACCACCATTTATATGTGTAACTACCATTTATATGTGTAATCACCATTTATATGTGTAACGTGTAACCCGCCATTTATATGTGTAATCACCATTTATATGTGTAACGTGTAACCCGCCATTTATATGTGTAATCACCATTTATATGTGTAATCACCATTTATATATGTAATCACCATTTATATGTGTAACGTGTAACCCGCCATTTATATGTGTAACCACCATTTATATGTGTAACTACCATTTATATGTGTAACCACCATTTATATGTGTAATCACCATTTATATGTGTAACGTGTAACCCGCCATTTATATGTGTAACTACCATTTATATGTGTAATCACCATTTATATGTGTAACCCACCATTTATATGTATAATCACCATTTATATGTGTAACTAACATTTATATGTGTAATCCACCATTTATATGTGTAATCACCATTTATATGTGTAATCCACTATTTATATGTGTAATCACCATTTATATGTGTAACCACCATTTATATGTGTAACTACCATTTATATGTGTAATCACCATTTATATGTATAATCACCATTTATATGTGTAACCACCATTTATATGTGTAACTACCATTTATATGTGTAATCACCATTTATATGTGTAACGTGTAACCCACCATTTATATGTGTAACTACCATTTATATGTGTAATCACCATTTATATGTGTAACGTGTAACCCACCATTTATATGTGTAATCACCATTTATATGTGTAACCACCATTTATATGTATAATCACCATTTATATGTGTAACCCACCATTCATATGTGTAACCACCATTTATATGTGTAACTACCATTTATATGTGTAATCACCATTTATATGTGTAACGTGTAACCCGCCATTTATATGTTTAATCACCATTTATATGTGTAACGTGTAACCCGCCATTTATATGTGTAATCACCATTTATATGTGTAACCCACCATTTATATGTGTAATCACCATTTATATGTGTAACGTGTAACCCGCCATTTATATGTTTAATCACCATTTATATGTGTAACGTGTAACCCGCCATTTATAAGTGTAATCACCATTTATATGTGTAACGTGTAACCCGCCATTTATATGTTTAATCACCATTTATATGTGTAATGTGTAACCCGCCATTTATATGTGTAACCACCATTTATATGTGTAATCACCATTTATATGTGTAACCCACCATTTATATGTATAATCACCATTTATATGTGTAATCATCATTTATATGTATAACTACCATTTATATGTGTAATCACCATTTATATGTGTAATCACCATTTATATGTGTAATCCACTATTTATATGTGTAATCACCATTTATATGTGTAATCACCATTTATATGTGTAATCATCATTTATATGTATAACTACCATTTATATGTGTAATCACCATTTATATGTGTAATCACCATTTATATGTGTAACCACCATTTATATGTGTAATCACCATTTATATGTGTAATCACCATTTATATGTGTAACCACCATTTATATGTGTAACGTGTAACCCACCATTTATATGTGTAATCACCATTTATATGTGTAACGTGTAACCCACCATTTATATGTGTAATCACCATTTATATGTGTAACGTGTAACCCACCATTTATATGTATAATCACCATTTATATGTGTAACCACCATTTATATGTGTAATCACCATCTATATGTGTAATCACCATTTATATGTGTAACATGTAACCCACCATTTATATGTGTAATCACCATTTATATGTGTAACGTGTAACCCACCATTTATATGTATAATCACCATTTATATGTGTAACCACCATTTATATGTGTAATCACCATCTATATGTGTAATCACCATTTATATGTGTAACTACCATTTATATGTGTAATCACCATCTATATGTGTAATCACCATTTATATGTGTAACGTGTAACCCACCATTTATATGTATAATCACCATTTATATGTGTAACCACCATTTATATGTGTAACCACCATTTATATGTGTAACCACCATTTATATGTGTAACTACCATTTATATGTGTAATCACTAGTGTTGAGCGAGCGTGCTCGGCCGATGCTCGGATCGGCTCGAGCATCGCTCTGCTCGGCACATGGCGGTACTCGTAAAGTACCGCCACGTGCTCGCCCGCCGTGTTCGGGTGGCGGGGATCTGTGCCGGAGGAGGCACAGATCTGAAGACGCTCCGCTGGACCACCAGGGACTGGAGGTACGGGGGCATTGAGGAGATGAAGGGGGCATTGCGGAGATGAAGGGGGACAGTGTGGAGATGAAGGGGGACATTGTGGAAGAGGGGCATAGCGGAGATGAAGGGGGACATTGTGGAAGAGGGGCATAGAGTCTATGCCCCTCTTCCACAATGTCCCCCTTCATCTCCGCTATGCCCCTCTTCCACAATGTCCCCCTTCATCTCCTCTATGCCCTCTTCCACAATGTCCCCCCTTCATCTCCGCTATGCCCCTCTTCCACAATGTCCCCCTTCATCTCCTCTATGCCATAGAGGAGATGAAGGGGGACATTGTGGAAGAGGGGCATAGCGGAGATGAAGGGGGACATTGTGGAAGAGGGGCATAGAGGAGATGAAGGGGGACATTGTCGGAGATGAAGGGGGGACATTGCGTGGATGAAGGGGGCATTGACCAGGCAACCTCCCCTCATCAGAGCAGGGGGTGCCTGGTGTAATGCTCGTGTCGCCCCATTCAATTGAATGGGGCTCGGGTGCTCGGCCGAGCACTCGAGCCTCCGGCGGTGCTCGGTCAGAGCACCCGAGCACCCGAGCATCGGGGTGCTCGCTCATCTCTAGTAATCACCATTTATATATGTAACGTGTAACCCGCCATTTATATGTGTAATCACCATTTATATGTGTAACGTGTAACCCGCCATTTATATGTGTAATCACCATTTATATGTGTAACCACCATTTATATGTGAAATCACCATTTATATGTGTAATCACCATTTATATATGTAATCACCATTTATATGTGTAACCACCATTTATATGTGTAACTACCATTTATATGTGTAACTACCATTTATATGTGTAACCACCATTTATATGTGTAATCACCATTTATATGTGTAATCACCATTTATATGTGTAACCACTATTTATATGTGTAATGACCATTTATATGTGTAACGTGTAACCCGCCATTTATATGTGTAATGACCATTTATATGTATAATCACCATTTATATGTGTAACCCACCATTTATATGTGTAATCACCATTTATATGTGTAACCCACCATTTTTACATTATAATAATAAAAAACACATTTTGTATTGGTTTTCCTGTGATCATTTGTACTCAATTAGTTAATTTCCAGCAGGGACTGAATGTGAGCTATGAACTTGTGTTTATATCTACACAGTGACCCTCTTTTAGGGAGGTGGCAATCCTCTGAGATGAAAATACCTCTTTCCCACCCTGGTGTCCCTGTGTTTAGTATATCAGACTGTGTGGTGTGTATAGAAGTGTATCACCCTGGTGTCCCTGTGTTTAGTATATCAGACTGTGTGGTGTGTATAGAAGTGTATCACCCTGGTGTCCCTGTGTTTAGGATATCACACTGTGTGGTGTGTATATAAGTGTATCACCCTGATGTCCCTGTGTTTAGGAGATCAGACTGTATGGTGTGTATATAAGTGTATCACCCTGGTCTCCATGTGTTTAGGCGATCAGACTGTGTGGTGTGTGTATAAGTGTATCACCCTGGTGTCCCTGTGTTTAGGAGATCAGACTGTGTGGTGTGTGTATAAGTGTATCACCCTGGTGTCCCTGTGTTTAGGAGATCAGACTGTATGGTGTGTATATAAGTGTATCACTCTGGTGTCCCTGTGTGTAGGAGATCAGACTGTGTGGTGTGTATAGAAGTGTATCACCCTGGTGTCCCTGTGTTTAGGAGATCAGACTGTGTGGTGTGTATAGAAGTGTATCACCCTGGTGTCCCTGTGTTTAGGAGATCAGACTGTGTGGTGTGTATATAAGTGTATCACTCTGGTGTCCCTGTGTTTAGGAGATCAGACTGTGTGGTGTGTATAGAAGTGTATCACCCTGGTGTCCCTGTGTTTAGGAGATCAGACTGTGTGGTGTGTATAGAAGTGTATCACCCTGGTGTCCCTGTGTGTAGGAGATCAGACTGTGTGGTGTGTATAGAAGTGTATCACCCTGGTGTCCCTGTGTGTAGGAGATCAGACTGTGTGGTGTGTATAGAAGTGTATCACCCCGGTGTCCCTGTGTTTAGGAGATCAGACTGTGTGGTATATATAGAAGTGTATCACCCTGGTGTCCCTGTGTTTAGGAGATCAGACTGTGTGGTGTGTATATAAGTGTATCACCCTGGTGTCCCTGTGTTTAGGACATCAGACTGTGTGGTGTGTATATAAGTGTATCACCCTGGTGTCCCTGTGTGTAGGAGATCAGACTGTGTGGTGTGTATAGAAGTGTATCACCCCGGTGTCCCTGTGTTTAGGAGATCAGACTGTGTGGTATATATAGAAGTGTATCACCCTGGTGTCCCTGTGTTTAGGAGATCAGACTGTGTGGTGTGTATATAAGTGTATCACCCTGGTGTCCCTGTGTTTAGGACATCAGACTGTGTGGTGTGTATATAAGCGTATCACCCTGGTGTCCCTGTGTTTAGGAGATCAGACTGTGTGGTGTGTATATAAGTGTATCACCCTGGTGTCCCTGTGATTAGGAGATCAGACTGTATGGTGTGTATAGAAGTGTATCACCCTGGTGCCCCTGTGTTTAGGAGATCAGACTGTGAGGTGTGTATATAAGTGTATCACCCTGGTGTCCCTGTGTTTAGGAGATCAGACTGTGTTGTGTGTATAGAAGTGTATCACCCTGGTGTCCCTGTGTTTAGGAGATCAGACTGTGTGGTATGTATAGAAGTGTATCACCCTGGTGTCCTGGTGTTTAGTATATCAGACTGTGTGGTGTGTATATAAGTGTATCACCCTGGTGTCCCTGTGTTTAGGAGACCAGACTGTGGTGTGTTTATAAATGTATCACCCTGGTGTCCCTGTGTTTAGGAGATCAGACTGTGTGGTGTGTATAGAAGTGTATCACCCTGGTGTCCCTGTGTTTAGTAGATCAGACTGTGTGGTGTGTATATAAGTGTATCACTCTGGTGTCCCTGTGTTTAGTAGATCAGACTGTGTGGTGTGTATATAATTGTTTCACCCTGGTGCCCCTGTGTTTAGGAGATCAGACTGTGTGGTGTGTATATAAGTGTATCACCCTGGTGTATCTGTGTTTAGTATATCAGACTGTGTGGTATGTATAGAAGTGTATCACCCTGGTGTCCCTGTGTTTAGGAGATCAGACTGTGTGGTATGTATAGAAGTGTATCACCCTGGTGTCCCTGTGTTTAGTATATCAGACTGTGTGGTGTGTATATAAGTGTATCACCCTGGTGTCCCTGTGTTTAGGAGACCAGACTGTGGTGTGTTTATAAATGTATCACCCTGGTGTCCCTGTGTTTAGGAGATCAGACTGTGTGGTGTGTATAGAAGTGTATCACCCTGGTGTCCCTGTGTTTAGTAGATCAGACTGTGTGGTGTGTATATAAGTGTATCACTCTGGTGTCCCTGTGTTTAGTAGATCAGACTGTGTGGTGTGTATATAATTGTATCACCCTGGTGCCCCTGTGTTTAGGAGATCAGACTGTGTGGTGTGTATATAAGTGTATCACCCTGGTGTATCTGTGTTTAGTATATCAGACTGTGTGGTATGTATAGAAGTGTATCACCCTGGTGTCCCTGTGTTTAGGAGATCAGACTGTGTGGTATGTATAGAAGTGTATCACCCTGGTGTCCCTGTGTTTAGTATATCAGACTGTGTGGTGTGTATATAAGTGTATCACCCTGGTGTCCCTGTGTTTAGGAGATCAGACTGTGGTATGTTTATAAATGTATCACCCTGGTGTCCCTGTGTTTAGGAGATCGTACTGTGTGGTGTGTGTATAAGTGTATCACCCTGGTGTCCCTGTGTTTAGGAGATCAGACTGTGTGGTGTGTATAGAAGTGTATCACCCTGGTGTCCCTGTGTGTAGGAGATCAGACTGTGTGGTGTGTATAGAAGTGTATCACCCTGGTGTCCCTGTGTGTAGGAGATCAGACTGTGTGGTGTGTATAGAAGTGTATCACCCCGGTGTCCCTGTGTTTAGGAGATCAGACTGTGTGGTATATATAGAAGTGTATCACCCTGGTGTCCCTGTGTTTAGGAGATCAGACTGTGTGGTGTGTATATAAGTGTATCACCCTGGTGTCCCTGTGTTTAGGACATCAGACTGTGTGGTGTGTATATAAGTGTATCACCCTGGTGTCCCTGTGTGTAGGAGATCAGACTGTGTGGTGTGTATAGAAGTGTATCACCCCGGTGTCCCTGTGTTTAGGAGATCAGACTGTGTGGTATATATAGAAGTGTATCACCCTGGTGTCCCTGTGTTTAGGAGATCAGACTGTGTGGTGTGTATATAAGTGTATCACCCTGGTGTCCCTGTGTTTAGGACATCAGACTGTGTGGTGTGTATATAAGCGTATCACCCTGGTGTCCCTGTGTTTAGGAGATCAGACTGTGTGGTGTGTATATAAGTGTATCACCCTGGTGTCCCTGTGATTAGGAGATCAGACTGTATGGTGTGTATAGAAGTGTATCACCCTGGTGCCCCTGTGTTTAGGAGATCAGACTGTGAGGTGTGTATATAAGTGTATCACCCTGGTGTCCCTGTGTTTAGGAGATCAGACTGTGTGGTGTGTATAGAAGTGTATCACCCTGGTGTCCCTGTGTTTAGGAGATCAGACTGTGTGGTATGTATAGAAGTGTATCACCCTGGTGTCCTGGTGTTTAGTATATCAGACTGTGTGGTGTGTATATAAGTGTATCACCCTGGTGTCCCTGTGTTTAGGAGACCAGACTGTGGTGTGTTTATAAATGTATCACCCTGGTGTCCCTGTGTTTAGGAGATCAGACTGTGTGGTGTGTATAGAAGTGTATCACCCTGGTGTCCCTGTGTTTAGTAGATCAGACTGTGTGGTGTGTATATAAGTGTATCACTCTGGTGTCCCTGTGTTTAGTAGATCAGACTGTGTGGTGTGTATATAATTGTATCACCCTGGTGCCCCTGTGTTTAGGAGATCAGACTGTGTGGTGTGTATATAAGTGTATCACCCTGGTGTATCTGTGTTTAGTATATCAGACTGTGTGGTATGTATAGAAGTGTATCACCCTGGTGTCCCTGTGTTTAGGAGATCAGACTGTGTGGTATGTATAGAAGTGTATCACCCTGGTGTCCCTGTGTTTAGTATATCAGACTGTGTGGTGTGTATATAAGTGTATCACCCTGGTGTCCCTGTGTTTAGGAGATCAGACTGTGGTATGTTTATAAATGTATCACCCTGGTGTCCCTGTGTTTAGGAGATCGTACTGTGTGGTGTGTATATAAGTGTATCACCCTGGTGTCCCTGTGTTTAGGAGATCACACTGTGTGGTGTGTATGGAAGTGTATCACCCTGGTGTCCCTGTGTTTAGGAGATCAGACTGTGTGATGTGTCTATAAGTGTATCACCCTGGTGTCCCTGTGTTTAGGAGATCAGACTGTGTGATGTGTATAGAAGTGTATCACCCTGGTGTCCCTGTGTTTAGGAGATCAGACTGTGTGGTGTGTATATAAGTGTATCACCATGGTGTCCCTGTGTTTAGGAGATCAGACTGTGTGGTGTGTATATAAGTGTATTACCCTGGTGTCCCTGTGTTTAGGAGATCAGACTGTGTGGTGTGTATAGAAGTGTATCACCCTGGTGTCCCTGTGTTTAGGAGATCAGACTGTGTGGTGTGTATATAACTGTATCACCGTGGTGTCCCTGTGTTTAGGAGATCAGACTGTGTGGTATGTATATAAGTGTATCACCCTGGTGTCCCTGTGTTTAGGAGATCAGACTGTGTGGTATGTATATAAGTGTATCACCCTGGTGTCCCTGTGTTTAGGAGATCAGACTGTGTGGTGTGTATAGAAGTGTATCACCCTGGTGTCCCTGTGTTTAGGAGATCAGACTGTGTGGTGTGTATAGATGTGTATCACCCTGGTGTCCCTGTGTTTAGGAGATCACACTGTGTGGTGTGTATATAAGTGTATCACCCTGATGTCCCTGTGTTTAGGAGATCAGACTGTGTGGTGTGTATATAAGTGTATCACCCTGGTGTCCCTGTGTTTAGGAGATCAGACTGTGTGGTGTGTATATAAGTGTATCACCCTGGTGTCCCTGTGTGTAGGAGATCAGACTGTGTGGTGTGTATATAAGTGTATCAACCTGGTGTCCCTGTATTTAGGAGGTCAGACTGTGTTGTATGTATATAAGTGTATCACTTTGCTCCACAGCAATAAAACTCACATTAATGTTTATGTAAACGTCAGTATATATATGTGTTTATACATTAGTCTGTGGAAATAAAATAGTGAATAAATGATTTGGAGAAAGGCCAAAGTAACAGTGAGACAGAGAGAGGCAGAGAACAGTGACTAAGGCAATGAATAGTACACACTGTCTTTGTCATGTGACTCTCCTGACGTGATCAATGTAGCAGCGATCACAAATGCTATGCCAACAGGGACTGGTGAAAGTGACTACTCCGGCATGTCATCCTCCCCACACTGATCACCGCTTTCCCCAAGGAGCTCTATGATCATGAAGTCTTGACTGCTTGGACTGTCATCTGTACTTCAATTCCTGTGACAATCCTGGCATATCGCCTGGCATTAGCAGGTTAAAAATCCATTTTAAATCAGTCTACATTTGGGGAATATTTGTCCCTTTTGGCTCTGTTAGTTTACTGTATAACTCACCTCTTCAGCATTAATTTTTCTGAATTATCCCACACGTGCACATAATGAAGGAAGTAAACACAGTTATAAGTTGTATTTGTGTGTATTTTATTGTCACTTCTACATCACATCAGACTGATGACTAATGAGATCAGGAGAGGGAGATACCAGGTTTGATAAGATAATTTGGATACTCCGTTGCACCCGTGAGTTGGCTCAGTAATATTCTGCAGAGCTGAGAACGTCATCTCCGGAATGTGCTTCCTGATCCATTCTTCATAAGCAGTCGGAGCGGTGTATACCCCAGGGTAATTCGGCAGGGCACATTCTTTCCCCCATCTGACAATGCCAGCCTGTACCCAGACACCCTGCGCTTTACATACCAGTGGTCCCCCGGAGTCTCCCTACAAGAGAACATCAACATGAAAGTGAAACTGTCACTTTGTAACAAACAAGCATTTTAGAAAAACACCTATGTTTGTACTCTCCATTTTGTACTTAAACAACAGCTGGAGATAGTTATCTTTATTTATTTGTAGTTTTGTAATATCACACAAAAGTGATGTAAAGGTTATTTCGTTTTAAAGGGATAGTAATGTTTGTTATAAAGTATTTCGCCCGACTCTTCTTTATAGTAAATATAACAGATTGTGCTTTTGTGTATTTCAAAAGATATTAGTTGGGAAAAGTTCCACAGCCCGTCCCTTCTGGTGCTTCCCACTGAACCTGCAGTCTGGTCCAGACGGATGCGGTGAGGGACAGACTTTCCTTATACTGACTGAAGTTTGTCCCTCACCGCATCCGTCCGGTCTTGGGACCAGATTTCAGATTCAGTGGGAGGAGGCCTGAAGGGGCGGGAGGGGGGACTTTCTCCAGCTAATATCTTCTGAATTACTCAAAAGTAAGTAGATAAACACAGCACAATCTGTTACATTTACTATAAAGAACAATCGGTGAAATACTTTATAACAAACATTACTGTCACTTTAATGAATAACTGCGAGTATAAAACATATAAGCATTCAGAACCTAAACGTCCCTTCTCCAGGCCTGGGTTATCCAAAAAGTTATCATAGTGTTGTCTATTCTGACAGTCGGCCAATAAATGGTATCACCTTTCCTTCATTTGTGTGTGTTATTAAAGTTATTATGTTATCAAGCATTTTACCTACAAATTACTCTAAAGACTTCAACGGAATCTGTTACATAAAAACAATAATAACACTTATCAACTCCAGTGTAATCCAGGCCTTATCATGAGGCTGTCAGTTTATAACAAAAAGATGATTTTAAAAGTGCAAACAAACCTTGAAATCCCCCATATTTATGTTAGAGACCATTTTGTTTCAAACAATAGCAGGGGAGAGCTGGCCTGGGGGGCAGGGAGCCAATTGCCGGTGGTCTGGAAAGCCACGGCCTCACTCTCTTCGTTGCTGCCGTAAATCGAGCTACACAAGTGATATCACAGAGCAGTACTAGTGATACCACACAGATATAATCCAAATGGAGCTACACTAGTGATATCACAGAGCAGTACTAGTGATACCACACAGATATAATCCAAATGGAGCTACACTAGTGATATCACAGAGCAGTACTAGTGATACCACACAGATATAATCCAAATGGAGCTACACTAGTGATATCACAGAGCAGTACTAGTGATACCACACAGATATAATCCAAATGGAGCTACACTAGTGATATCACAGAGCAGTACTAGTGATACCACACAGATATAATACAAATGGAGCTATACTAGTGAACCACAGAGCTTACAATTGAAATGAAGCAACACAATGAAACCACAGAGCTTATAACTAAAATGGAGACACACAAGTGATACCACAGAGCTTACAATCCATGTGGGGCTACACTAGTAGCATAACCTATTTCTCTTGTAAGCGCTGTGATGTCACTAGTGTAGCTCCATATCAACTGTATGCTCTGTGATATCAATAGTGTACCTCCATATCAGCTGTAAGCTCTGTGGTATCACTAGTGTAGCTCCATATCAACTGTAAGCTCTGTGATATCAATAGTGTACCTCCATATCAACTGTAAGCTCTGTGATGTCACTAGTGTAGCTCCATATCAGCTGTAAGCTCTGTGATATCACTAGTGTAGCTCCATATCAGCTGTAAGCTCTGTGATATCACTAGTGTAGCTCCATATCAGCTGTAAGCTCTGTGATATCACTAGTGTAGCTCCATATCAACTGTAAGCTCTGTGATATCAATAGTGTAGCTCCATATCAGCTGTAAGCTCTGTGATATCACTAGTGTAGCTCCATATCAACTGTATGCTCTGTGGTATCACTAGTGTACCTCCATATCAGCTGTAAGCTCTGTGATATCACTAGCGTAGCTCCATATCAGCTGTAAGCTCTGTGATATCACTAGTGTAGCTCAGTATCAACTGTAAGCGCTGTGATATCACTAGTGTAGCTCCATATCAGCTGTAAGCTCTGTGATATCACTACTGTAGCTCCATATCAGCTGTAAGCTCTGTAGCATTACAAGTGTAGCCCCATTGCAATTGCAAGCTACACAGTATCACTTACTTCACAACATTAAAGAAGCAGTAAACTTTTTTATGAAAAAACATATATTTTACAGAGCATTTCCTGCTGAATAAAACAAGGTCACTCCCATCGTTGTCAGATGTTTTATTCAAAAATTATAGCAGATTAAATAATCAGGAAGTGAGTTTACTGTGTTTACTTCCTGATAGTTCTAACTGACAGGAAGTGAATTTACTGTGTTTACTTCCTGATAATTCTAATTGACAGGAAGTGACTCAGCAGTTTCTATCACATTCTATGGAGAACTGTATGTCTCTGACTTTTCTGACTTTCCACTCTATTAGAATCTAACAGGAAATCTAATTAGAATTTGACCACTAGAGGGCACTGCTAATGTAAAAAAAACATGGGTTTAAACTGTAATAACTCTGGAAATATAAATCTTTCGGCAGTGGGAGTACCCTTATTTTACTCATTAGGAAAATCCCTACAATATATATTTTTTCATAAAAATAGTTTACTGTTCCTTTAATGCCAATTTTAAAATTAACAAAAAGGAGTGTGCTGGGACAGTGGGCTGGAATGATAATAGAAATGGGCCACTTGATTGGATTTTTCCCTAGACCAATAGTTAGCAGGCCTCTCCTGAACAATAATGTATGGGATATTTAGATTTATTTTCAGTTCATGCATACGTGGCAGAGAGAGGCAGATGGGAAGGAGAGCTCTGTAGAATGTTAGTATTTGACTGGCAGGGAGTGGTAAGTGGAAGGGGAAGCAGGATGGAATGTTAGTATCTGGCTGGAATGGAGTGACAGGTTGCAGGGAGAGTAGGGTGGCATGTTAGTATCTGGCTGTCAGGTAGAGACAGGTGAGAGGGAGAGCTGTGTGGCATGTTAGTATCTGGTTGGCAGGTAGAGGCAGGTGAGAGGGAGAGCAGTGTGGAATGTTACTATTTGGCTGGCAGGGAGTGGCAGGTGAGAGGGAGAGCTGTGTGGAATGTTAGTATCTGGCTGGCAGGTAGAGGCAGGTGAGAGGGAGAGCTGTGTGGAATGTTAGTATCTGGCTGTCAGGTAGAGGCAGGTGAGAGGGAGAGCTGTGTGGAATGTTAGTATCTGGCTGTCAGGTAGAGGCAGGTGAGAGGGAGAGCAGTGTGGAATGTTAGTATCTGGCTGTCAGGCAGAGGCAGGTGAGAGGGAGAGCAGTGTGGAATGTTAGTATCTGGTTGGCAGGTAGAGGCAGGTGAGAGGGAGAGCAGTGTGGAATGTTAGTATCTGGTTGGCAGGTAGAGGCAGGTGAGAGGGAGAGCAGTGTGGAATGTTAGTATCTGGTTGGCAGGTAGAGGCAGGTGAGAGGGAGAGCAGTGTGGAATGTTAGTATCTGGTTGGCAGGTAGAGGCAGGTGAGAGGGAGAGCAGTGTGGAATGTTAGTATCTGGTTGGCTAGGAGAAGATGTATTATCACAGTACTCTGGTAATAACTCACAATGAAATGTAAATTCCACACTGCTCTCATTCCCCCCTGCCACTACCTGCCAGCCAGATACTAACCTTCCACACTGCTCGCCCTCCTACCTGCCACTCCCTGCCAGCTGGATACTAACATTCCACACTGCTCTATTTCTCACCTACCACTCCCTGCCAGCCATATACTAACATGCCACACTGCTCTCCCTCTCACCTGCCACTCCTTGCCATCCATATACTAACATGCCACACTGCTCTCCCTCTCACCTGCCACTCCTTGCCATCCATATACTAACATGCCACACTGCTCTCCCTCTCACCTGCCACTCCTTGCCATCCATATACTAACATGCCACACTGCTCGCCCTCTCACCTGTCACTCCCTGCCATCCATATACTAACATGCCACACTGCTCTCCTTCCCACCTACCACTCCCTGCCAGCCAGATACTAACCTTCCACACCGCTCGATTTCTCACCTACCACTCCCTGCCAGCCAGTGCTAGTTTGCTTGAATTGGCTACCAAGTAAATGTAAAGATTTGATAAAGTACTGTTTGAAATAAAAGAGTCTAAAATCAATGTGGGAGATTAGGACGCTCTTATTTTATTTGTTACAAACTGACAGTCTCACATTAGGGACTAGATTACACTGCACATGATAAGGGGTTTTACTGGATTAATCTAAACCAGTTAACCCCAGACATACATTTCGGCCTTATTTGGACCTTATCAGTGAGGTGCAGCTGGCTTCCCTAGGCACTGAGAGCAAGGGGTCCACGTCTGGATTACCCTTTACACTTAGGGAGAGACCCCAAGTGTTCAGCAGAAACAAGACAAAAAAATGATGTGAGAGGCTCTGAGCACAAACAAAAGCACAATGGCCTGTTCTCCGGCTACTCACCGCTCAAGAGCATCACATTTTAGCTCTCTAGCGCCATTACAGAGGAGAAATTTCCACATACATATTAGACTAATCCCGCCCATAAGTGTAGTCCAGTACCAAAACAATAGGCAAATCTTCTCTGCACAGAGAGAAGAAAAGAAAAAAAAAACCCACCAAACCCCAAATATACATTTCATCCTTATTTAGAACTTGTTAGTGAGGTGCAGCTGGCTTCCATTGGCACTGAGAGCAAGGGGTCCATGACTGGATTACCCTTTACACTTAGGGAGAGACACTAAGTGTTTTGCAAAAACAAGCCAAAAATGATGTGAGAGGCTCTGAGCACGAACAAAAGCACAATGGCCTGTTCTCCAGCTAGTCACCTCTCAAGAGCATCACATTTTAGCTCTCTAGTGCCATTACAGAGGAGAAATTTCCACATACATATTAGACTAATCCCACCCATAAGGGCAGTTTAGTACCAAAATGATGGGCAAGCCCCCACCGCACGGAAAAACCAGCTAACCCCAGACGTACATTTCGGCCTTATTTTGGGCCTTGTCAGTGAGGTACACTGACCCCTTGCTCTCAGTGCCTAGGGAAGCCAGCTGCATCTCACTGACAAGGGCCGGATAAGGCCGAAACGTACGTCTGGGGTTAGCTGTTTTTTCCACCCAGAGGGGACTTGCCCATCATTTTGGTACTAGACCGCCCTTATGGATGTGATTAGTCTAATATGTATGTGGAAATTTCTCCTCTGTAATGGCACTAGAGAGCTAAATGTGATACTCTTGAACGGTGGCTAGTCATAGAACAGGCCATTGTGCTTTTTTTTTTCGTGCTCAGAGCCTCTCACGTCATTTTTGGCTTGTTTTTGCGAAACACTTGGGGTCTCTCCCTAAGTGTTAAGGGTAATCCAGACGTGGACCCCTTGCTCTCAGTGCCTAGGGAAGCCAGCTGCACCTCACTGACGAGGCCCAACTAAGGCTGAAACGTATATCGTGCAGAGGGGACTTGCCCATCATTTTGGTACTGGACTGCCCTTATGGGTGGGATTAGTCTAATATGTATGTGGAGATTTCTGCTCTGTAATGGCACTAGAGAGCTAAAATGTGATGCTCTTGAGCGGTGACTAGCCGGAGAACAGGCCATTGTGCTTTTGTTCGTGCTCAGAGCCTCTCACATCATTTTTGGCTAGATTCCGATTGGAGTCTATGGAACATTTTGTAGATAAAACTATTGCTAAAGTTATTACCTGCAATGTAATCCAAGAGATAAGAAACACACCTACATTATGTCATCTATATACCCATACCTGGGACCTTTCTTCTTTGAAACCCCAATAGGCCTCAGGTACTGGGAATGGGTTTGTCTAAATTACCTGAATTACATCATAAAGTGGGCGGAATAATTGGTGGGCAGGGCTTGTGCATCAGCCCCAGCGCCTCCACCCAGAAGACTCTGCCCTGCTGCAGAAACATTGGCCGTATGCACTGGGAAAAAGGAGCAAGTCTGGGCAAACAATTTCACCAGAGGAACAAATGCACATTCTCACAATTATATAGATTTACACTGGGCTTTTATTATATTTATCTAAGTCACCAAGTTATTCTACAGTGTTGGAAATACACACACTTATCTATATATATAAAAGAATAAGCCTCATTGCATAATTTATGGTACCCCACACACAGAACATAATTTATGTCTCCTCAGAAAAGAAACTCGCATTGAACAGAATGTCTAATTACATAATTTATGTCTCATTAGGAGACACAACTCCTATTGGGTGATTGAATGGGGACTTTACTGGTCTCATTGGGTGATTCAATGGGGGCGTGTTTATCATACAGGGAGTTGGCCCGCCCCCTCCAGCCCGCCCACCAGTATCCAACTGACAAAAAAAAAATATATAACTGCCACTCGCTCCTGAGGTAAGGATATCAGTAACTTCTCCCGGTCCACTCACACTCTCACTCAGGATCATGACCCCACAAACACACTGTTTCACCTCCCACAGATAACTGTAACCCTCCATACACTCTGTTTCAGTTCGAGGGTGTAATGTTCCCATAAAATACAAACTCAGGGATAAACTTAATAGCAACTCTTATTTAACTCATCATCTCTTCGGTCACCTCACTGTCTCAACTGTCACTCCTCCACTTCCTGCTTCCTGCTTTTCTGCCCTTTCTCCTTAAAGGGAGAGAGATGCTTTGCCTCAAACACCACTTTCTATTTGATCCCTCAGCATATTGCTACGTTGCCTCAACTGAAGAGCCACCGTGTGTTATATTGCTATGTTAGCTCAACTTAACCCTTTGAGTGCCAGAGGGGTAAGCAACGCATTGCAAATCACACATTCTGTCTCACACTCTCACAGTCTCTCACGCAGTCTCACAGTCGCAGTCTCACAGTCTCACACTCTCAGTCTCACAGTCTCACACACTCTCAGTCTCACAGTCTCTCACACACTCTCACAGTCTCTCACACAGTCTCACACTTTCACACAGTTTCACACTCTCACAGTCTCTCACAGTCTCTCTCGCAGTCTCACACAGTCCCTCACACTCTCACAGTCTGTTACACTCTCACAGTCTCACACACTGTCAGTCTCACAGTCTCTCACAATTTCACAGTCTCACACTCTCAGTCTCGCACTCTCACAGTCTCTCTTGCTGTCTCTCAGTCTCTCTCACAGTCTCACACAGTCCCTCACACTCTCACAGTCCCTCATACTCTCACAGTCTCTCATACTCTCACAGTCTCTCACACTCTCACACAGTCTCACACTTTCACACAGTCTCACACTTTCACACAGTCTCACACTCTCAGTCTCACACTCTCACAGTCTCTCTCGCAGTCTCACACAGTCTCTCTCGCAGTCTCACACAGTCCATCACACTCTCACAGTCTCTTACACTCTCACAGTCTCTTACACTCTCACAGTCTCTTACACTCTCAGTCTCACACAGTCTCACAGTCTCTCTCGCAGTCTCTCACAGTCTCTCTCGCAGTCTCACACAGTCCCTCACACTCTCACAGTCTGTTACACTCTCACAGTCTCACACACTCTCAGTCTCACAGTCTCTCACACTTTCACACAGTCTCACACTCTCAGTCTCGCACTCTCACGGTCTCTCACAGTCTCTCTCGCTGTCTCTCAGTCTCTCTCGCAGTCTCACACAGTCCCTCACACTCTCACAGTCCCTCATACTCTCACAGTCTCTCATACTCTCACAGTCTCTCACACTCTCACAGTCTCTCACACTCTCACAGTCTCTCACACAGTCTCACACTTTCACACAGTCTCACACTCTCAGTCTCACACTCTCACAGTCTCTCTCGCAGTCTCACACAGTCTCTCTCGCAGTCTCACACAGTCCATCACACTCTCACAGTCTCTTACACTCTCACAGTCTCTTACACTCTCACAGTCTCTTACACTCTCAGTCTCACACAGTCTCACAGTCTCACACAGTCTCACACAGTCTCACAGTCTCTCACACTTTCACACAGTCTCACACTCTCAGTCTCACACTCTCACAGTCTTTCACAGTCTTTCTCACAGTCTCTCTCGCAGTCTCACACAATCTCTATCGCAGTCTCACAGTCCCTCACACTCTCACAGTCCCTCACACTCTCACAGTCTCTTACACTCTCACAGTCTCTCACACTCTCACAGTCTCTCACACTCTCACAGTCTCTCACACTCTCAGTCTCTCACACTCTCACAGTCTCTCACAGTCTCTCACACTTTCACACAGTCTCACACTCTCAGTCTCACACTCTCACAGTCTCTCACAGTCTCTCTCGCAGTCTCACACAGTCCCTCACACTCTCACAGTCTCTCACACTCTCTCACACAGTCACAGTCTCACACTCTCAGTCTCACACTCTCAGTCTCACACTCTCAGTCTCACACTCTCAGTCTCACACTCTCACAGTCTCTCACAGTCTCTCTCACAGTCCCTCACACTGACACAGTCTCTCACACTCTCACAGTCTCACACACACACACAGTCTCACACTCTCTCAGTCTCACTCTCACACAGTCTCACACTCTCAGTCTCACACAGTCTCTCACTCTCACAGTCTCACACTCTCTCTCACACACAGTCTCACACTCTCTCACACACAGTCTCACACTCTCACACACAGTCTCACACTCTCTCTCACACTCTCTCAGTCTCACACTCACACACAGTCTCACACTCTCTCATTCTCAGTCTCACACTCTCTCACACAGTCTCTCTCTCTCACTCTCACTCACAGTCTCTCTCACACTCTCAGTCTCACACTCTTTCACAGTCTCACACTCTCTCACTCTCACAGTCTGACACTCTCTCACACAGTCTGACACTCTCTCACACAGTCTCTCTCTCTCACTCTCACTCACAGTCTCTATCACACTCTCAGTCTCACACTCTCTCACAGTCTCTTACACACACACAGTCTCTCACACACACACACAGTCTCACACAGTCTCACACAGTCTCACACAGTCTCACACACTCTCTCACACTCTCTCACACTCTCTCACACTCTCTCACACTCTCAGTCTCACACACTCACATACTCTCTCACACTCTCACAGTCTCTCACACTCTCACAGTCTCTCACACTCTCACAGTCTCTCACAGTCTCGCACACTGTCTCACTCAGTCTCGCACACTCAGTCTCGCACACTCAGTCTCGCACACTCAGTCTCGCACACTCAGTCTCGCACACTCAGTCTCGCACAGTCTCACACTCTCACACTCTCACACTCTCTCAGTCTCTCTCTCTCACTCTCACACACAGTCTCACAGTCTCTCTCACACTCTCACACAGTCTCTCACTCTCACAGTCTCTCGCTCTCACAGTCTCTCGCTCTCACAGTCTCTCGCTCTCACAGTCTCACACTCTCACAGTCTCACACACACACAGTCTCTCACACACACACAGTCTCTCACACACACAGTCTCACACACACACACACACACTCTCACACAGTCTCTCACACTCTCAGTCTCACACACACTCACATACTCTCAGTCTCACACACTCACATACTCTCAGTCTCACACACTCACACTCTCTCAGTCTCGCACACTCTCAGTCTCGCACACTCTCAGTCTCGCACACTCTCAGTCTCGCACACTCTCAGTCTCGCACACACTCTCAGTCTTGCACACACTCACACTCTCACACTGTCACACACAGTCTCGCACACACAGTCTCGCACACACAGTCTCGCACACACAGTCTCGCACACACAGTCTCACACACACAGTCTCACACACACAGTCTCACACAGTCTCACAGTCTCTCTCTCTCACAGTCTCTCTCACAGTCTCTCTCTCTCACTCTCACACACAGTCTCACACTCTCTCTCACACTCTCTCAGTCACACTCTCACACAGTCTCACACAGTCTCACACTCTCTCACAGTCTCTCTCTCACTCTCACACACAGTCTCTCTCACACTCTCAGTCTCACACACTCACACACTCACACACTCTCACACTCTCACACTCTCACACACTCACACACTCACACACTCACACACTCTCTCACAGTCTCTCTCACACACAGTCTCACACACACACACACAGTCTCACACACACACACACACACACACACACAGTCTCACACACACACACACACACAGTCTCACACACACACACAGTCTCACACACACACACAGTCTCACACACAGTCTCACACTCTCAGTCTCACACACTCACATGCTCTCAGTCTCACACACTCACATGCTCTCAGTCTCACACTCTCTCAGTCTCACACTCTCTCAGTCTCACACTCTCTCAGTCTCACACTCTCTCAGTCTCACACACTCTCAGTCTCGCACACACACACAGTCTCACACACAGTCTCACACTCTCACACACAGTCTCACACTCTCACACACAGTCTCACACTCTCACACACAGTCTCACACTCTCTCTCACACTCCCTCAGTCACACTCTCACACAGTCTCACACTCTCACACAGGCTCACAGTCTCACACAGTCTCACACTCTCTCACTCTCTCACTCTTACTCTCACACATAGTCTCTCTCACACTCTCAGTTTCACACAGTCTCACACTCTCACACACTCTCACACACTCTCACACACTCTCACAGTCTCTCACAGTCTCTCACAGTCTCTCACAGTCTCTCACACACAGTCTCACACTCTCTTACACAGTCTCACACTCTCTCTCACTCTCTCTCACTCTCTCTCACACTCTCTCACACTCTCTCAGTCTCACACTCACACACAGTCTCACACTCTCACACACAGTCTCACACTCTCTCTCACACTCCCTCAGTCACACTCTCACACAGTCTCACACTCACACACAGTCTCACACTCTCTCTCACACTCCCTCAGTCACACTCTCACACAGTCTCACACTCTCTCACTCTCACAGTCTCTCTCACACTCTCAGTTTCACACAGTCTCACACAGTCTCACACAGTCTCACACAGTCTCACACACTCTCACACACTCTCACACACTCTCTCACACACACAGTCTCACACGCACACAGTCTCTCACACTCTCTCACACACACAGTCTCACACACACACAGTCTCACACTCTCACACTCTCTCACACTCTCTCACACTCTCACACACTCTCTCACACTCTCTCACACTCTCTCACACTCTCACACAGTCTCACACAGTCTCACACAGTCTCACACAGTCTCACAGTCTCTCACACACAGTCTCACACTCTCTTACACACAGTCTCACACTCTCTCTCACTCTCTCTCACACTCTCTCAGTCTCACACTCACACACAGTCTCACACTCTCACACACAGTCTCTCACTCTCTCTCACACTCCCTCAGTCACACTCTCACACAGTCTCACACTCTCACACAGGCTCACAGTCTCACACAGTCTCTCTCACACTCTCAGTTTCACACAGTCTCACACTCTCTCACACTCTCACACACTCTCTCACACTCTCTCACACTCTCTCACACTCTCTCACACTCTCACACACTCTCACACACTCTCTCACACTCTCTCACACTCTCACACACTCTCACACACTCTCACACTCTCTCACACTCTCTCATACTCTCTCACACACACAGTCTCACACGCACACAGTCTCTCACACTCTCTCATACTCTCACACTCTCTCATACTCTCACACAGTCTCACACAGTCCCTCACACAGTCCCTCACACAGTCCCTCACACTCCCTCACACTCCCTCACACTCCCTCACACTCCCTCACACAGTCTCTCGCAGTCTCTCGCACTCACACAGTCTCTCGCACTCACACAGTCTCTCGCACTCACACAGTCTCGCACTCACACAGTCTCGCACTCTCACAGTCTCGCACTCTCACAGTCTCGCACTCACCGTCTTGCACTCACAGTCTCGCACTCACAGTCTCGCACTCACAGTCTCGCACAGTCTCTCTCACTCTCAAAAACTCTCAGTCTCACACACTCTCACACACACTCTCACAGTCTCTCTCACACACACTCTCACACACTCTCTCACAGTCTCTCTCACAGTCTCTCTCACAGTCTCTCTCACTCAGTCTCTCTCACTCACAGTCTCTCTCACACTCTCACACTCTCTCACACTCTCACACACTCTCTCACACTCTCTCACACTCTCTCACACTCTCACACTCTCTCACACTCTCTCACACTCTCTCACACTCTCTGTCTCACACTCTCTCACACTCACACAGTCTCTCTCACACTCTCAGTCTCACAGTCTCACGCAGTCTCACACTCTCAGTCTCACACTCTCTCACTCTCAGTCTCACAGTCTCTCACACTCTCAGTCTCACAGTCTCTCTCACTCTCACAGTCTCTCTCTCACTCTCACACTCTCTCACTCTCAGTCTCTCACACTCTCAGTCTCACAGTCTCTCTCATTCTCACAGTCTCTCTCTCACTCTCACAGTCTCTCTCACAGTCTCTCTCACTCTCACAGTCTCAGACACTCTCTCACACTCACATTCTCACACTCTCAGACTCACACAGTCTCTCACACAGTCTCTCACACAGTTTCACACAGTCCCTCACACAGTCCCTCACACAGTCCCTCACACAGTCTCTCGCAGTCTCTCGCACTCACACAGTCTCTCGCACTCACACAGTCTCTCGCACTCACACAGTCTCGCACTCTCACAGTCTCGCACTCACAGTCTCGCACTCACAGTCTCGCACTCACAGTCTCGCACTCACAGTCTCGCACAGTCTCTCTCACTCTCAAAAACTCTCAGTCTCACACACTCTCACACACTCTCACACACTCTCACACACACTCTCACACACACACTCTCACAGTCTCTCTCACACACACTCTCACACACACTCTCACACACACTCTCACACACACTCTCACACACACTCTCTCACAGTCTCTCTCACAGTCTCTCTCACAGTCTCTCTCACTCACAGTCTCTCTCACTCACAGTCTCTCTCACACTCTCACACTCTCTCACACTCTCTCACACTCTCTGTCTCACACTCTCTCACACTCACACAGTCTCTCTCACACTCTCAGTCTCACAGTCTCACGCAGTCTCACACTCTCAGTCTCACACTCTTTCACTCTCAGTCTCACAGTCTCTCACACTCTCAGTCTCACAGTCTCTCTCACTCTCACAGTCTCTCTCTCACTCTCACACTCTCTCACTCTCAGTCTCTCACACTCTCAGTCTCACAGTCTCTCTCATTCTCACAGTCTCTCTCTCACTCTCACAGTCTCTCTCACAGTCTCTCTCACAGTCTCAGACACTCTCTCACACTCACATTCTCACACTCTCAGTCTCACACAGTCTCTCTCACTCTCTCACAGTCTCACACCCAATCACTCACACACTCACACAGTCTCACTCAATCACACACACTGACTAACACACTCCCTCAATCACTCACACGCAATCACTCAATCTCGCACTCAAATGCAATCACTTACACGTAATCACACCCCGGGAGCCAGCACGATCCACCTTCCACCATAGTCTCACTGTCACTCACACCACGGGTGCCAGCACGATCCACCTTCCACCATAGTATGTGCAATTACCACACGCATTTCAATTACATGAATGAATGCCAGTCACTCACATCCTGGGAGCCAGCACGATCCACCTTCCACCATAGTATGTGCAATTACCACATTCGTTTCAACTATATGAATGAATGCCACAGTGGAGGCATAAGTACAAACACAAACTCATTACAATGACACATAAGTCAACTCCTTATGACTCACTTCTGTGTGTGTGTGTGTGTGTGTGTGTGTGTCTCTGTGTGTGCCTGTGTGTTTCATGTCTGTATCACAATCTATGTGTCTGCATGTATGTGTGTATGACTGTCGCTCTTTAAGCATCTCAGTGCATGCGTGTGCATTTGCGTGTGTGTCTCTGTGTTTGTCTCGCATCCGTGTGTGTGCATTAATTCGCTACATATCCTGACGGGCAACGCCGTCCCACATTGCTAGTATATATATATATAAAGATACAAGTGGTTTCTGCCCCGTCCTGGGGGTGGATCAGCCACGTGCAATGAATCAGGGGCAGCAAATCTGACAGAAGAAGGGGATGATGCAGAGGTCCGCTGGGTACCTGACGTGCACTGTGTGTCTTATTACACAGGCAACTCCCTGCACAATTTACATGTACACATATATACACATATATACACATATATACACATATATACACATATATACACATATATACACATACATACACATATATACACATATATATACATATATACACATATATACACATATATACACATATATACACATATATACACATATATACACATACATACACATATATACACATATATACACATATATACACATATATACACATACATACACATATATACACATATATACACATATATACACATACATACACATATATACACATATATACACATATATACACATACATACACATACATACACATATATACACATATATACACATACATACACATATATACACATATATACACATATATACACATATATACACATACATACACATATATACACATATATACACATATATACACATATATACACATACATACACATATATACACATATATACACATATATACACATATATACACATATATACACATATATACACATATATACACATACATACACATATATACACATATATACACATATATACACATATATACACATACATACACATATATACACATACATACACATATATACACATATATACACATACATACACATATATACACATATATACACATATATACACATACATACACATATATACACATATATACACATATATACACATATATACACATATATATAAATATATACACATATATACACATATATACACATACATACACATATATACACATATATACACATATATACACATATATACACATATATACACATATATACACATACATACACATATATACACATATATACACATATATACACATATATACACATATATACACATATATACACATACATACACATATATACACATATATACACCGACAGCAATAAGGACGCACTCACAATAAATAAGTCTTGTACCAGGGTGCACATAAAAGAATGATCTAACAGTCCAAACAGCACTTATTGGACTTTCCAAAAAAATGGAAACAAACAAAATAATATGTGTTTTATTAGTAGACTAGTTACAAAGCCGTATACACAGGCCGATCCGAACCGGAGAGCTCAGGATGGATCACAGCCTGTCTGTGCTCCAGTGATAGACTATACCATTGATAGATTATACCAGTGACAGATTATACCAGTGATAGATTATACCAGTGATAGATTATACCAGTGATAGACTATACCATTGATAGATTATACAAGTGATAGATTATACCAGTGATAGATTATACAAGTGATAGATTATACCAGTGATAGATTATACCAGTGATAGATTATACCAGTGATAGACTATACCATTGATAGATTATACCATTGATAGATTATACCAGTGACAGATTATACCAGTGATAGATTATACCGGTGATAGATTATACCATTGATAGATTATACCAGTGACAGATTATACCAGTGATAGATTATACCAGTGATAGATTATACCAGTGATAGACTATACCATTGATAGATTATACCATTGATAGATTATACCAGTGACAGATTATACCAGTGATAGATTATACCAGTGATAGATTATACCAGTGATAGATTATACCATTGATAGATTATACCAGTGATAGACTATACCAGTGATAGATTATACCAGTGATAGACTATACCAGTGATAGATTATACCAGTGATAGATTATACCATTGATAGATTATACCATTGATAGATTATACCAGTGACAGATTATACCAGTGATAGATTATACCAGTGATAGATTATACCATTGATAGATTATACCAGTGACAGATTATACCAGTGATAGATTATACCAGTGATAGATTATACCAGTGATAGACTATACCATTGATAGATTATACCATTGATAGATTATACCAGTGACAGATTATACCAGTGATAGATTATACCAGTGATAGATTATACCAGTGATAGATTATATCAGTGATAGATTATACCAGTGATAGACTATACCAGTGATAGACTATACCAGTGATAGACTATACCAGTGATAGATTATACCAGTGATAGACTATACCAGTGATAGACTATACCAGTGATAGATTATACCAGTGATAGATTATATCAGTGATAGATTATACCAGTGATAGACTATACCAGTGATAGATTATACCAGTGATAGATTATACCAGTGATAGACTATACCAGTGATAGATTATACCAGTGATAGATTATACCAGTGATAGACTATACCAGTGATAGATTATACCATTGATAGATTATACCAGTGATAGATTATACCAGTGATAGATTATAGCAGTGATATACTATACCAGTGATAGATTATACCAGTGACAGATTATACCAGTGATAGATTATACCAGTGATAGATTATACCAGTGATAGACTATACCAGTGATAGATTATATCAGTGATAGATTATACCAGTGACAGATTATACCAGTGATAGATTATACCAGTGATAGACTATACCAGTGATAGATTATACCAGTGATAGATTATACCAGTTATAGATTATACCAGTGATATACTATACCAGTGATAGATTATACCAGTGACAGATTATACCAGTGATAGATTATACCAGTGATAGATTATACCAGTGATAGACTATACCAGTGATAGATTATACCAGTGATAGATTATACCAGTGATAGATTATACCAGTGATAGATTATACCAGTGATAGACTATACCAGTGATAGATTATACTAGTGATAGACTATACCAGTGATAGACTATACCAGTGATAGATTATACCAGTGATAGACTATACCAGTGATAGACTATACCAGTGATAGATTATATCAGTGATAGATTATACCAGTGACAGATTATACCAGTGATAGATTATACCAGTGATAGACTATACCAGTGATAGATTATACCAGTGATAGACTATACCAGTGATAGACTATACCAGTGATAGATTATATCAGTGATAGATTATACCAGTGACAGATTATACCAGTGATAGATTATACCAGTGATAGACTATACCAGTGATAGATTATACCAGTGATAGATTATACCAGTGATAGACTATACCAGTGATAGATTATACCAGTGATAGACTATACCAGTGATAGACTATACCAGTGATAGACTATACCAGTGATAGATTATACAAGTGATAGATTATATCAGTGATAGATTATACCAGTGATAGATTATACCAGTGATAGACTATACCAGTGATAGATTATACCAGTGATAGATTATACCATTGATAGATTATACCAGTGATAGACTATACCAGTGATAGACTATACCAGTGATAGACTATACCAGTGATAGATTATACCAGTGATATACTATACCAGTGATAGATTATACCAGTGATAAACTATACCAGTGATAGACTATACCAGTGATAGACTATACCAGTGATAGACTATACCAGTGATAGACTATACCAGTGATAGATTATACCAGTGATATACTATACCAGTGATAGATTATACCAGTGATAGATTATACCAGTGATAGATTATAGCAGTGATAGACTATACCAGTGATAGACTATACCAGTGATAGATTATACCAGTGATAGATTGTACTAGTGATAGACTATACCAGTGATAGATTATACCATTGATAGATTATACAAGTGATAGATTATACCAGTGATAGATTATACCAGTGATAGATTATAGCAGTGATAGACTATACCAGTGATAGACTATACCAGTGATAGATTATACCAGTGATAGATTGTACTAGTGATAGACTATACCAGTGATAGATTATACCAGTGATAGATTATAGCAGTGATAGATTATACCAGTGATAGACTATACCAGTGATAGACTATACCAGTGATAGATTATACCAGTGATAGACTATACCAGTGATAGACTATACCAGTGATAGACTATACCAGTGATAGACTATACCAGTGATAGATTATACCAGTGATAGACTATACCAGTGATAGACTATATCAGTGATAGATTTTAGCAGTGATAGACTATACCAGTGATAGACTATACCAGTGATAGATTGTACTAGTGATAGACTATACCAGTGATAGATTATACCATTGATAGATTATACCAGTGATAGACTATACCAGTGATAGACTATACCAGTGATAGACTATACCAGTGATAGATTATACCAGTGATATACTATACCAGTGATAGATTATACCAGTGATAGATTATACCAGTGATAGATTATAGCAGTGATAGACTATACCAGTGATAGACTATACCAGTGATAGATTATACCAGTGATAGATTATAGCAGTGATAGACTATACCAGTGATAGACTATACCAGTGATAGATTATACCAGTGATAGATTATAGCAGTGATAGACTATACCAGTGATAGACTATACCAGTGATAGATTATACCAGTGATAGATTATAGCAGTGATAGACTATACCAGTGATAGATTGTACTAGTGATAGATTATACCAGTGATAGATTATACCAGTGATAGACTATACCAGTGATAGATTATACCAGTGATAGACTATACCAGTTATAGACTATACCAGTGATAGATTATACCAGTGATAGACTATACCAGTGATAGATTATACCAGTGATAGACTATACCAGTGATAGATTATACCAGTGATAGATTATACCAATGATAGACTATACCAGTGATAGATTATACCAGTGATAGATTATAGCAGTGATAGATTATACCAGTGATAGATTATACCAGTGATAGACTATACCAGTGATAGATTATACAAGTGATAGATTATACCAGTGATAGACTATACCAGTGATAGACTATACCAGTGATAGATTATACCACTGATAGACTATACCAGTGATAGATTATACCAGTGATAGATTATACCAGTGATAGACTATACCAGTCATAGATTATAGCAGTGATAGATTATACCAGTGATAGATTATACCAGTGATAGACTATACCAGTGATAGACTATACCAGTGATAGATTATATCAGTGATAGATTATAGCAGTGATAGACTATACCAGTGATAGACTATACCAGTGATAGATTATACAAGTGATAGACTATACCTGTGATAGATTATACCATTGATAGATTATACCAGTGATAGATTATACCATTGATAGATTATACCAGTGATAGACTATACCAATGATAGATTATACAAGTGATAGATTTTACCATTGATAGATTATACCAGTGATAGATTATACCAATGATAGATTATACCAGTGATAGACTATACCAGTGATAGATTATACCATTGATAGATTATACCAGTGATAGACTATACCAGTGATAGATTATACCAGTGATAGATTATACCAGTGATAGACTATACCAGTGATAGACTATACCAGTGATAGATTATACCAGTGATAGATTATACCACTGATAGACTATACCAGTGATAGATTATACCAGTGATAGATTATACCAGTGACAGATTATACCAGTGATAGACTATACCAGTGATAGATTATAGCAGTGATAGATTATACCAGTGATAGATTATACCAGTGATAGACTATACCAGTGATAGACTATACCAGTGATAGATTATATCAGTGATAGATTATAGCAGTGATAGACTATACCAGTGATAGACTATACCAGTGATAGATTATACAAGTGATAGACTATACCAGTGATAGATTATACCATTGATAGATTATACCACTGATAGACTATACCAGTGATAGATTATACCATTGATAGATTATACCAGTGATAGATTATACCAATGATAGATTATACAAGTGATAGATTTTACCAATGATAGGTTATACCAGTGATAGACTATACCAATGATAGATTATACCAATGATAGGTTATACCAGATTATACAAATGATAAATTATTCCAGTGGGTTTCAACCTTTTTTTTGCTCAGGGTACACTAAACTCACAATCTGGCAATTTCTGGGCACCCCTTACATGTTTAATTTACATTTCTACAGCATAATAAAGGGTATAATAAATAAATATACAGATATTATTAGGTCTCACAGTCTTAGTAATAAACATTGTTTAACCTTTTATATGCCAGTGGGGTGCCCAATGTATTGCAAAGCAATGCATTGCCCCCCCCATGGAACTCAAACGGATAATTAAACTCCAGTGTTCTATTATGGTCCCAAGCCTGCATGTTTCCTGTCATTTGTAAAGGAAAGCTGTGATGTAAGACTGAAGCTTTGCCATAGATTGCATGAAAAGTACTTTTTGGACACCAGGTAGAGATGTTGCTAACATTTTGATAAAAAGAAAAAAAAGTTTAACTGTAATATGTTTTGAATGAGCCATCTCCCAGCTATACTACCCTTACTGCAGGGACACCATTATAACATTCACTGTCTCATGGTGAAGCTGTGCTGCTCCGTAACAGCCCTTTATTGTACCCGTCCCGTTGGGGGCTATTAGCTATTTACCTGGCAGGAGTCCTTTTTACCTTCTTTGTACCCAGCACAGATTTTGTCACCCTGGATAATGGCGCCATTCAGACTCGTATCGGATTTCACCTGGTACATCTGGTCACACCTCTTGCTGTCTATTAAAGGGACCATCACCTTCTGGAGAGTTCTTGGGTAAGGCAGGTTCACTAAGGAAGAGTAAATCCTGTTACTGTTATTACAATCATTTACATGGCTGTTTGGGGACAGTAGGATTTGTAGTTCACAGCTGGCGGTGGTCCAGTAATTGATAACCCCTGTGTCCTAATCTTATATTCCGTACAGTTTTTCAGCAGGGGCCATAAACAGTTTACTCACCACTCTCCTTTCCTCTGGCACTCAAAGGGTTAGAGCAATGAGAATTTTTTTTTCACCCCTATGGTACAATTGGTGTGTTCCACAATTGCACCTCATTTCTTCCTGTATATGGCCCACAAAATAAGAGTTCTAGGGGAAGCAGCGCCACCACAGGGATAAGGTAATTCCCCTTAAATTAAATGGGGATTTTAACCCCTTGATCCATGGAGAAGTCTCCGTCGCATTGCTTCTCAATTCTGTAGCATCCAAGGGGGTTAAAATCCCCATGAAACCCGTTGAGTGCCAAAGAGGTAGCCAATACATTGCAACACAATACACTGGATACCTCTCTGGCAATCAGAGGATTAAATGTATGGGAATTTGCTGAATTTATGTGAATAAGGCCCTTTAATGCTATCAACATAAAGAGAATACTCACCAGCATAGGCAGTGGCCCCCCAGCCAGTTACCCAGCACTCCAGCCCGCAGGG
Organism: Rhinophrynus dorsalis; assembly: GCA_037306005.1. Taxonomy (NCBI): domain Eukaryota; kingdom Metazoa; phylum Chordata; class Amphibia; order Anura; family Rhinophrynidae; genus Rhinophrynus; species Rhinophrynus dorsalis. The sequence goes on from CM074725.1 coordinate 8,943,540, forward strand.
AAAGCTGACGTTGGCAGCGGGCAGGCAGATGGGCAGGATGTATTTGGTGAAGGTGACCGGACGGTCCAGCTGTATCAGCGCAATGTCCCCTCTGCTCCCCGTTCCTGTGTACGCTGTGAAAATGTTGATATTCCTCACCACCGCCCTGACCCTGTGGGGACTAGACACAGACAGCTGGTGGACGCCCAGCAAAACCGTGTAATTCCTCTCGCTGGAAAGACTGCGGAAAGTCAGGGAAGCAGGGAGTTATAAAACTGGGTGCAGTGAAGTGGCCTGTTACCTTTAATGCTGCATATCTGAAAACTTCATTAAAAACTCTATTGTAGACAAAACATAAAGCCGATGCACCGTTTATAAGACATTTATATTTTTGTGTGGGGAGCTGCACCATATGCTAATTTATCTAATGGTGCATTTCAGTTTGGCTTTATATGTTAATTACCTCTTAGCTGCACAGAATTCCCTGGATGGGACTGCAGGGTAATGGGAGGGGAAGCATGTCATGGGGATGGTTGATTCAGGCAGGAAGTTTGCGTGATGGGAGGAGTAAAGGGAAAGGGCTTAGAAAAGGGGTTGGTGAAAGGAATTGGATCGTTGTTTGGGGGAAGAGAGGAAAAGTGAAGCATCCCTCCTTCCCTTCCTCCTTATTATGGTGTGGTGTCTTGGCTGGGCGGATAGTCCTTGCATGGTTTTCAGAGATCAATAACTGACATGGTAAAAGGGGATTTTATCCTTGGGAAGAATGGGGTAATTCCTTGGGAGTCATCTGTAAGTTTTGAAGAGTGGTGGAGTCAGTTGTAAGTGCTGAAGAATGGTAGAGTCAACTGTAAGTACTGAAGAATGGCAGAGTCAGCTGTAAGTGCTGAAGAATGGTAGAGTCAGATGTAAGTGCTGAAGAATGGTGGAGTCAACTGTAAGTGCTGAAGAATGGTAGAGTCAGCTGTAAGTGCTGAAGAATGGTGGAGTCAACTGTAAGTGCTGAAGAATTGTGGAGTCAACTGTAAGTGCTGACGAATGGTACAGTCAGATGTAAGTGCTGAAGAATGGTGGAGTCAACTGTAAATGCTGACGAAAGTAAAGTCAACTGTAAGTGCTGAATGATGGTGGAGTCAACTGTAAGTGCTGAAGAATTGTAGAGTCAACTGTAAGGAAGTATGGTAGAGTCAACTGTAAGTGCTGAAGAATGGTGGAGTCAGCTGTAACTGCTGAAGAATGGTAGAGTCAACTGTAAGTGCTGAAGAATGGTAGAGTCAGCTGTAAGGAAGTATGGTAGAGTCAACTGTAAGTGCTGAAGGATGGTGGAGTCAACTGTAAGGAAGTATGGTAGAGTCAACTGTAAGTATTGAAGAATGGTGGAGTCAGCTGTAAGTGCTGAAGAATGGTGGAGTCAACTGTAAGTACTGAAGGATGGTGGAGTCAGCTGTAAGTGCTGAAGAATGGTGGAGTCAACTGTAAGTGCTGAAGAATGGTAGAGTCAGCTGTAAGGAAGTATGGTAGAGTCAACTGTAAGTGCTGAAGAATGGTGGAGTCAACTGTAAGTACTGAAGGATGGTAGAGTCAGCTGTATGTGCTGAAGAATGGTAGAGTCAACTGTAAGGAAGTATGGTAGAGTCAACTGTAAGTACTGAAGAATGGTGGAGTCAGCTGTAAGTGCTGAAGAATGGTGGAGTCGACTGTAAGTGCTGAAGAATTGTGGAGTCAGCTGTAAGTGCTGAAGAATGGTAGAGTCAACTGTAAGGAAGTATGGTAGAGTCAACTGTAAGTACTGAAGAATAATGGAGTCAGCTGTAAGTGCTGAAGAATGATAGAGTCAACTGTAAGTGCGGATGAACATTGGGATCAGCTGTAATGCTGAAAATGTGGGAATTTTAGCATGAGCATGTACAATTTGGCCATGCTTGGTTTTCAAAGAAGGCTGATTGGCAATAACTGTCAGTTAATGATTGATTATTGATTCATAATTATTATTATTGTTTGAACAATAGGCTTCTGCGCCCTCTGCTGACCTCTCCCTGAAGATTTTAGAGTTTCTGTCTTCCTACCGGAAGACTCCTCCGGCTACAGGGGTTTCTCCTGCTTCTCTGATGTTTGCCTGGCCTCTCCGCACGAAGCTGGATGTTCTGTGGCCTGCCTCCATTACCTCTCATCCTCTGCCCCAGTCTGTTCCAGCTGAGGTGTTACCGGCTCCTGTTTTTTGCAGAGGGGATAAGGTGTGGGCCCGCAACTACCAAGGGCCAAAGAAATGGGTGGCTGGCCAAATATTGAAGGTGCTTGGTTCTTGTACGTATATAGTCCGCATCACTCAAGGCTTACAGTGGAAGAGACTGTTGTAGCAGATGACCCAGGAGTTGAGGATGATATGACCTGGCCAGTAGGCTCTCCTGTTGATACGCCTGGGTCACATATGCCTGTTAGTCAGGGGACTACATCAAGTTCTGAAGAGTTACCCTCTAGTAGTGCATCTACTAGTAGCCCTGGAGACGTATCACTACCACCACCTGTAATGCAAGGCCAGTTTGAGCATCCCGTCCTCCGGAGAGATGGGAACCAGAGATGGTTCTCAGAAGCTGTCAGTGGCCATGAAGATGTTCCAGTCCCTCTCTCTCTCCCACCCCTGTGTTTTTTGTTTGTTGTTTGTTTGTGTTTGGTTCTTTCAGGAAAGGGAGAGGTGTTGTGGAGCAATCCGGTGACTGCCGATGTGGGAGTGTCGGCGACGGCTATTGACATCACCAGCCGGCGCGTTATAAAGCAGACACGAGATCCGGCAAGGACTCAGTTGGGCGTAAGTCACCTCGCCAGTAGCATCGTCACACTGCCGCTCTGCTCCGGGTACCAGCTGACTAGCTGGACAGGCGCCAAATACCTCCGGCTGCGATCCGGAGCAACTTGTGGACATAAAGTTAATGTTGCATATTAAATAAACAGGGTGCGCGTGTAGCTGCCTCATTGACCCTACATAGTGAGTCAGGCTCTAATTGATAAATGTTGGACACAGGTCTGCAACATAACAGGGGATGTGTGTGGTGGGAGGATGAGTGTGGAGGGGGGATGTGTATGGAGGGGTGTGTGTGTGTGTGTGTGTGAGGGAGTGTTGATGTGTGTGAATGTGTGGTGGATGTGTGGAGGATGTGTGGAGGAGGGATGTATGTGTATGTATGGTGGGGGTTGTGGATGTGTGTGTGTGTGTATGTATGGTGGGGGTTGTGGATGTGTGTGTGTGTGTGTATGTATGGTGGGGGTTGTGGATGTGTGTGTGTGTGTATGTATGGTGGGGGTTGTGGATGTGTGTGTGTGTATGTATGTATGGTGGGGGGTGTGGATGTGTGTGTGTGTGTTTGGGGGGATGTGTGGGAGGGGATGTGTGTGCAATGTGGTTTTGCAGAAAGTAATACTGTCTGTGGTTGTATAATATTTGATGGAAACATTTGTGCCAAGATGTTAAATCGATGTAAAAGCCATCCCTTTTCTAAACTAGCCCATCTTATACTGAAGACAGTATCCTTTTCATCTACTACATACAACACAATTCTTAAATAATAACAATCCATTATTGCCAAAGTAACATAGTTAATGAGGCTGAAAAAAAGACGTTTCCATCAAGTCAAGCCCATGTCAAATCCCCCCTGTTGATCCAGAGGAACGCAAAAAAGCCTATATTGAAACCATTTCCAATAAGCCTCAAGTGGGTAAAAAATTCCTTTCTGACACAAAATGGCAGTCAGATATTTCCCTGTGATGCCATCTGTCATAATTCTCAGCATCCTGAGGCAAAGAATTCCAAAACTTTACTGCCCCTAATGTAAAAAATCCTTCTATATGCATTTCACCTAATGCTTTAAGCCAAATGCAAGATGCAAAATGCTATACGCAATTTGCCAAACGCAATACGTCAAATGCTATAATGCCAAACGCTATACGCCAAATGCCATTTGTCAAACTCTATACTCAATACGCTTAACACTATACACCAAGCGAGATTTGCCAAACACCGTACTCCAAAAGCTATGAGCAATTACTCAAATGGTATACGACAAACGCAATATGACAAATGTTATTCACAATTCACCAAACACTATAGGCCAAACTCTATACACACTTTGCCAAACACTATATGCAATTAGCCAAAACACTATACGCAATTTACCAAGTGCTATACACAATTCGCCAAATGCTATGCACATTATAAGCAATTCGCAAAGCAATCCTCCTATATAATAATTTGCTAAAATGTTTGTAACGACGCGGTCATGCGCAGTAGAGACTGCCTGTGACCAGACTGATACAGAGTGGGGCGCTCCAGGTCTGACTTCCGAGCATCCAGCTCTGTATCAGCAGTGGCGCTGGCAGTCTCTACTGGTCATGACTGCACCGTGACTGCCCGGCACTGTGGCTTGTGTACATGGGCTTTTCTACTAGTATATGATATTTGCTATAAACTATATGCTGTTTCCCTTGTTCAGAGAGGAATTGTCTGGCATTTCTTGGCTGGACTGTCGTTTGGCAGGACCAGTATGATATGCTTCAGAAGATTTCCTCTCTGTGTATGGCACTGATGAGCTAAAAGAGATTGCACCCTGGGCACGAGGACACAGTCCCAGCGAGCTTCTTGCATGTATTTGCTAGCTCATGAGCCTAGTTGAGCATCTCTCACCTTTCTTTCTACATATGCAAATTGCTCTTGGGGTTGGTCACCCTAAGAGTAATGAGGGTAATCCAGACATGGACCCCTTGCTCACAGTGCCTAGAGGGATCAGCTTCACCTCCTTGATGAGGCCCAACAAGGCCGAAACATACGTCTAGGGTTAGCTGTTTCCCTTGTTCAGAGAGGAATTGTCTGGCATTTTGTGGCTGGACTGTCGTTTGGCAGGACCAGTATGATATGCTTCAGAGGATTTCCTCTCTGTGAATGGCACTGATGAGCTAAAAGAGATTGCACCCTGGACGCGAGGACACAGTCCCAGTGAGCTTCTTGCATGTATTTGCTAGTTCATGAGCCTAGTTGAGCATCTCTCACCTTTCTTTCTACATATGCAAATTGCTCTTGGGTTGGTCACCCTAAGAGTAATGAGGGTAATCCAGACATGGACCCCTTGCTCACAGTGCCTAGAGGGATCAGCTGCACCTCACCGACAAGACCCAACAAGGCCGAAACATATGTCTGGGGTTAGCTGTTTCCCTTGTTCAGAGAGGAATTGTCTGGCATTTCGTGGCTGGACTGTCATTTGGCAGGACCAGTATGATATGCTTCAGAGGATTTCCTCTCTGTGTATGGCACTGATGAGCTAAAAGAGATTGCACCCTGGGCACGAGGACACAGTCCCAGCGAGCTTCTTGCATGTATTTGCTAGCTCATGAGCCTAGTTGAGCATCTCTCACCTTTCTTTTTTCACTATTTTAGCAAGTAAATTGAACGATTATTACCACAGAGATAATGCTGGTATTTGTACCATATATAGGTTGGTAGGCACCTGCCGTGAAAATTTGAAGCTACTCCCTGGTGAATAGCCGTGAGTTGGGATAGATGTTCATACGTAAGAAAGCATTTATAGAGTGACTCCAAGGTCCGTATCTGTTGTAACAGATAATGCAGTTTTCTGTCGCTATCCTTACATTCCTGGGACCCGAGTGCATTAGGAGCCCGCGTACGACTCATTTGTGGGCTTCCCCCTGTCACAGACCTGCTCGCTATTTAGTGAGAAGGGTTGTCTATTGATTGAGAAAAGCTATGGATAAACTGTAAGTAACACGACCTATAGGTACATCCCCACATACCCAGCGATGGATAAAGAAATCCTAATGGCCCTGTTTATTTTTTACATTGTGCCTTTGTTCAAGTCAAACATCTTGAGTCAGTCCCAGATGTCATGTTTATGGGGGGCAGACATGACATTTAGTTGCCAGGACCACGGGACACAAGCTCCGCCCACTTCTCATGGCAATCTTAACTCTTTATGTACCAAACAGTTGTGTGACACATTGTTTCACAGTGCATTGCGGACCCCACTAGTCTGTAAGGTGTATCAACCCATAACTGTCATGTCCGCCGCCATATACCTGGTACATTTCATAGGGGTTATTAGGATTTTCTGTCCATTGTAAAGTAAGTGGGGTTTTCATTAGGAGGTAGTTCTTTTTAAAGGATCAGTACATTCCTAATTAAAAAAATATGTTATAGATCTTTCCCTGTTGAGTAAAAAGGTGCCCTCACTGGTAGGAGACGCTGCATTCAAAAGGTATAACAGTTCACACTGTCATTAAGTGGTATATTTCTTACTATCAAATTCTATGGGAAACCGTATCCAGCGACTTCCATGGAATGGAAGATGAACTGCAGGTGAACTGTCTGGACACCAGGTGGCACTGTTAATAATAATAATAATATTAATAAAAAAAAAAAGGCTTTTAACCCCTGATTGCAAGAGAGCTCTCAAATGTATTGCGTCACAATGCACCGAGGACTTTCCCACATAAATCACAGGGGAATCCTTATTAGTTCCCTACATCAAGGTTGGTTTGCTCCAGTTCATACACAGTGGCGTAACTATAGGAGTCACAGGGGTCCCACCTGCGACTGGGCCCGTCATTGCAGAGGCCCGGCCTCCCCCTGCGACCCCGTCGCCTGACGCCCGCAATTAAGTAATGCAGAGCGCTGGGGCTCTGCATTACGAGAGTGCCGGTCTGCCAGAGGGAGATCAGTATTCCCTCCAGCAGACCGGCACTCTCGCAATGCAGAGCGCTGGGAGATGACATCATCTCATTACTGCATTACTGAAGAGGACCGCGCGGGAGAAGAGGGCTGTGCAGAAAAAGGCACAGACCTGTCCTCTGCCACTGGACCACCAGGGAGGTAGGAGATTTAGGGGCAATGTGGAAGGGACGATGTGGAGACTGGGGGGCATTGTGGAAGGGGCAATATGAAAGGGTCAATGTGGAGATGAGGGGGGCATTGTGGAAGGGGCAATGTGTAGATGGGGGCAATGTGAAAGGGGGGATGTGGAGATTGAGGGGCGATGTGGAGATGGGGGTAATTTGGAAGTGGGGGGCAATGTGGAAGTGGCCTTTGTGGTCGGGGGGCCCATGGCAATTCTTGCACCAGGGCCCCATGGCTTCACCTCTGTTCATACATCAGCCTCAGAGACCGATAGAGTGCGGGTGCTAGTGGGCAGACTTACACATTAATACAATGGGCAGCACTCAGCACCCACTGGTCAGAGATCAGGGACCCTCCGCAGACATGGTACCCGTTGTACTGCAGGCTGATCTGCCAGGGCCACTCCCCATCCACAGCATCTGTACCCCCAACTATCCGACCGGAGACCAATGGCGTGCCGCACGCTAGGGGGGCAGCTTTCTGATCAATGGAAGGAGAAGGGTACACTGAGGGGTGAAAGGAGACAAGGTCACTTTATTATCTGAATCTGTGATACAAACTATATCAATTTATATAACACACAGAATCATAACTGCGCTCAGACGTCTGTGTCATTGTCACTCCCCTCCTCTCTCTCCTTCACTCTCTATTTGCCTCACACACACACACACTTATACACACACATATTTATACACACACTTATATACACATATTTACACACACTTGTGTACACACATATTTATATATACACACACACTTATATACAAACATATTTTACACACACCCACACATCCACACACTTATATTCACACATACACAGGCACACGCACACACTTATATACACACAAACACACACACATAGATAATAAACAAGCACAGACACACACACTTATATACACACATACACAGCTACACATAGATATATACATACACACAGTTATAAACACACATATTTACACACACACACATAGTTATATTCACATATATGTACACACACTTATATACATACATATACACACAAACACACACACAGACACACACATAGATACATAAATAAACACACACAAACATACACATACACACACATATACACACACACACACACACACACTTAAATACACATATTTACACAGACTTGTATACACACATATTTACACATGCACAGGCACACACACATGCTTACATACACACATATTTACATACATACACTTATATACACATATTTAATATACACACACATATTTACACATATACAGGCACACACAAACACTTATATGCACACATATTTACACACACCCACACACTTCTATACACACATAGACAGACATGCACATAGATATATACATACACACAGTTATAAACACACATATTTACATACACACACTTATATACACATATATTTAATATACACACACATATACAAACATATTTACACACACTTATATGCACACATATGTACACATACATTTATTTACACACAAACACACACATACACAGACACACTGTCACAGTTTGCAAGCAAGACAAGAGTCAGATGGTATAGTTAATATCACATTATCCTATATAATAATTCGCTAAATTGTGTGTAACGCCGTGACATGCGCAGTAGACACTGATGCGTGTGCTGCAGTCATGCGCAGCAGAGACTGCCCGCACCACAGCTGATACAGAGCTGGGCGCTCTGAAGGAGCGTCCAGCTTTGTATCAGGCACGGCGCGGCAGTCTCTACTGCGTGTGACTGCCCCCCAATTGGGTGGCAGTGGCACTGTGGCCCGTGTAACGGGCTGTTCAACTAGTTAATAATAAATAGGTTCACGGAGTAGCAGAGGGTGACTAGAAAGACCATAACCACTATCAGAAATAGGAGGCCGTCCGAGGTCAACCACAACTGCAAGAGACTAGGCCGTTGCCACTGGTAGTCTCAGTAATACAGGAACCCAAGGAAGGCTCTCACGATCTCCCATAAGCTGGGAGAGAGTACTGACTCACGCCTGCAGACAGAGCCACAGGTCTGCACGAGATAGGATGTCTGCTGAGCAAGAGGCAACACTGAGAGTATTATTGGACAGAGCCACAGGTCTGCACCAGATAGGATGTCTGCTGAGCAAGAAGCAGCACCAGATGGATAGTCAGACAAGCCAGGGTCATACATGGAGCAGGTAGTCAGCCAGAGCCACAGGTCTGCACCAGATTGGATATCGACTAGACAAGGGAGAGCACAAAGAGAATGGTCAGACAGAGCCACAGGTCAGCACCAGAATGGATGTCCGAAGGGAAAGGAGCGTACAAAAGAATGGTCAGACAGAGCCACAGGTCAGCACAAGAATGGATGTCCGAAAGGAAAGGAGGGTACAAGAGAATGGTCAGACAGAGCCACAGGTCAGCACCAGAATGGATGGTCAGACAAGCCGGGTCATTCACAGAATACCGCAACAGGAACTAGAACTGACTGGACACCAAAGTAAGGGTATCTGGATAAGGATCCATTTCCCTTAAATACTAAGGCCAGGAAGTAGATAGGAGGAGACTAACCAGGCACTCCTGTATAAAGCTGAGGCCTGCGTCAATACGCAGCCTCGCGCCCATAGATGATGCATCTCGCTGAGATGCGTCAAACCCCTGCACCATTTCCGTGTCAGTCTGAGCCACCGGCCCGTCTAGCCAGAGGACATGGGCAGCCGATGAGGACGCTGAGCGCACCCAGGCCCAATGCCTGAAGAGAAGCGTGGGATAACGCCGAATCGTCATTTCATGCCCTCAATCTCCAGCGTCACCCAAAGCGGCAGTGCTGGAACTAAGGTGAGCTGTGACACACACATACATAGATACATAAATAAACATACTCACACACACATACACTTATATACATACATACACACAAACACTTATATACACACATACTTACACACATACATAGATACATAAATAAACATACACACACACACACATACACACTTACATACACACATATTTACACACTTACACACACATAGATACATAAATAAATACACACATAGATACACACACACACACACATAGATACACACACATACATGGGAAAATTCAAGGTTTTGACCCAGATCTCAGGGTGAGGAGAGTCCAGGATTATTTACTCCATGATCCCATATGACTGCATTTATAGTCTTTAATCGGTGCTATTTCTACCAGTAAGAGAGAGAAGTCTTGGTTGTCTGATGTGTGATTAGACACTAGTGTGTGATTAGGCACTAGTGTGTGATTAGGCACTAGTGTGTGATTAGGCACTGGAGTGTGATTAGGCACTAGTGTGTGATTAGGCACTGGAGTGTGATTAGGCACTGATGTGTGATTAGGCACTGGTGTGTGATTAGGCACTGATGTGTAATTAGGCACTGGCATGTGATTAGGCACTAGTGTGTGATTAGGCACTGGAGTGTGATTAGGCACTGATGTGTGATTAGGCACTGGTGTGTGATTAGGCACTGGTGTGTGATTAGGCACTGGTGTGTCATTAAGCACTGATGTGTGATTAGGCACTAGTGTGTGATTAGGCATTGATGTGTGATTAGGCACTGACATGTGATTAGGCACTGATGTGTCATTAAGCACTGATGTGTGATTAGGCACTTCTGTGTGATTAGGCACTGATGTGTGATTAGGCACTAGTGTGTGATTAGGCACTAGTGTGTGATTACGCACTGACATGTGATTAGGCACTAGTGTGTGATTAGGCACTGATGTGTCATTAAGCACTGCTGTGTGATTAGGCACTGATGTGTGATTAGGCATTGATGTGTGATTAGGCACTGCTGTGTGATTAGGCACTGGTGTGTCATTAAGCACTGATGTGTGATTAGGCACTAGTGTGTGATTAGGCACTGCTGTGTGATTAGGCACTGGTGTGTCATTAAGCACTGATGTGTGATTAGGCACTGATGTGTAATTAGGCATTGATGTGTGATTAGGCACTGATGTGTGATTAGGCATTGATGTGTGATTAGGCACTGATGTGTGATTAAGCACTGATGTGTGATTAGGCACTGATGTGTGATTAGGCACTAGTGTGTGATTAGGCACTGATGTGTCATTAAGCACTGCTGTGTGATTAGGCACTGATGTGTGATTAGGCACCGATGTGTCATTAAGCACTGCTGTGTGATTAGGCACTGGTGTGTCATTAGGCACTGATGTGTAATTAGGCACTAGTGTGTCATTAAGCACTGATGTGTGATTAAGTACTAGTGTGTGATTAGGCACTGATCTGTGATTAGGCACTGGTGTGTCATTAAGCACTGATGTGTGATTAGGCACTAGTGTGTGATTAGGCATTGATGTGTGATTAGGCACTGGTGTGTCATTAAGCACTGATGTGTGATTAGGCACTAGTGTGTGATTAGGCATTGATGTGTGATTAGGCACTGACATGTGATTAGGCACTGATGTGTGATTAGGCACTGATATGTGATTAGGCACTAGTGTGTGATTAGGCACTGATGTGTGATTAGGCACTAGTGTGTCATTAAGCACTGATGTGTGATTAGGCACTAGTGTGTGATTAGGCATTGATGTGTGATTAGGCACTGATGTGTGATTAGGCACTAGTGTGTGATTAGGCACTGATGTGTGATTAGGCACTGGTGTGTCATTAAGCACTGATGTGTGATTAGGCACTAGTGTGTGATTAGGCACTGATGTGTGATTAGGCACTGGTGTGTCATTAAGCACTGATGTGTGATTAGGCACTGATGTGTGATTAGGCACTAGTGTGTGATTAGGCATTGATGTGTGATTAGGCACTGACATGTGATTAGGCACTGATGTGTGATTAGGCACTAGTGTGTGATTAGGCACTGATGTGTGATTAGGCACTAGTGTGTCATTAAGCACTGACATGTGATTAGGCACTAGTGTGTGATTAAGCACTGGCGTGTGATTAGGCACTGGTGTGTGATTAGGCACTGGCGTGTGATTAGGCACTGGTGTGTGATTAAGCACTGATGTGTGATTAGGAACTGGTGTGTGATTAGGCACTGATGTGTGATTAGGCACTGGTGTGTGATTAAGCACTGATGTGTGATTAGGCACTGGTGTGTGATTAGGCACTGATGTGTGATTAGGCACTGACATGTGATTAGGCACTAGTGTGTGATTAGGCACTGACGTGTGATTAGGCACTGGTGTGTGATTAGGCACTAGTGTGTGATTAGGCACTGATGTGTGATTAGGCACTGACATGTGATTAGGCACTAGTGTGTCATTAAGCACTGCTGTGTGATTAGGCACTGATGTGTGATTAGGCATTGATGTGTGATTAGGCACTGGTGTGTGATTAGGCACTGATGTGTGATTAGACATTGATGTGTGATTAGGCACTGGTGTGTGATTAGGCACTGATGTGTGATTAGGCATTGATGTGTGATTAGGCACTGATGTGTGATTAGGCATTGATGTCTGATTAGGCACTGATGTGTGATTAAGCACTGATGTTTGATTAGGCACTGATGTGTGATTAGGCACTAGTGTGTGATTAGGCACTGATGTGTCATTAAGCACTGCTGTGTGATTAGGCACTGATGTGTGATTAGGCACCGATGTGTGATTAGGCACTGCTGTGTGATTAGGCACTGATGTGTCATTAAGCACTGATGTGTGATTAGGCACTGATGTGTAATTAGGCACTAGTGTGTCATTAAGCACTGATGTGTGATTAGGCACTAGTGTGTGATTAGGCACTGAGCTGTGATTAGGCACTGGTGTGTCATTAAGCACTGATGTGTGATTAGGCACTAGTGTGTGATTAGGCATTGATGTGTGATTAGGCACTGACATGTGATTAGGCACTGATGTGTGATTAGGCACTGATGTGTGATTAGGCACTAGTGTGTGATTAGGCACTGATGTGTGATTAGGCACTAGTGTGTCATTAAGCACTGATGTGTGATTAGGCACTAGTGTGTGATTAGGCATTGATGTGTGATTAGGCACTGACATGTGATTAGGCACTAGTGTGTGATTAGGCACTGATGTGTGATTAGGCACTGGTGTGTCATTAAGCACTGATGTGTGATTAGGCACTGGTGTGTGATTTTGCACTGATGTGTGATTAGGCACTGGCGTGTGATTAGGCACTGGTGTGTGATTAAGCACTGATGTGTGATTAGGCACTGGTGTGTGATTAGGCACTGCTGTGTGATTAGGCACTAATGTGTGATTAGGCACTGGTGTGCGATTAAGCACTGATGTGTGATTCGGCACTGGTGTGTGATTAAGCACTGATGTGTGATTAGGCACTAGTGTGTAATTAGGCACTGGCGTGTGATTAGGCACTAGTGTGTGTTTAGGCACTGATGTGTGATTAGGCACTGACATGTGATTAGGCACTGATGTGTGATTAGGAACTAATGTGTGATTAGGCACTGGTGTGTGATTAAGCACTGATGTGTGATTAGGCACTGATGTGTGATTAGGCACTGCTGTGTGATTAGGCACTGGTGTATGATTAGGCACTGATGTATGATTAGGCACTGGTGTGTGATTAAGCACTGATGTGTTGTTGGGCACTGGTGTGTGATTAGGCACTGATGTGTGATTAGGCACTAGTGTGTGATTAGGCACTGATGTGTGATTAGGCACTGATGTGTGATTAGGCACTGCTGTGTGATTAGGCACTGGTGTGTGATTAGGCACTGATGTGTGATTAGGCACTGGTGTGTGATTAAGCACTGATGTGTGATTAGGCACTGCTGTGTGATTAGGCACTGATGTGTGATTAGGCACTAGTGTGTGATTAGGCACTGGCGTGTGATTAGGCACTGATGTGTGATTAGGCACTGCTGTGTGATTAAGCACTGATGTGTGATTAGGCACTGATATATGATTAGGCACTGATGTGTGATTAGGCACTGGCGTGTGATTAGGCACTGATGTGTGATTAGGCACTGCTGTGTGATTAAGCACTGATGTGTGATTAGGCACTGGCATGTGATTAGGCACTTCTGTGTGATTAGGCACTAGTGTGATTAGACAGTGATGTGTGATTAGGCACTGATGTGTGATTAGGCACTGATGTGTGATTAGGCACTGGTGTGTGATTAGGCACTGATGTATGATTAGGCACTGGTGTGTGATTAAGCACTGATGTGTTGTTTGGCACTGGTGTGTGATTAGGCACTGATGTGTGATTAGGCACTAGTGTGTGATTAGGCACTGATGTGTGATTAGGCACTGCTGTGTGATTAGGCACTGCTGTGTGATTAGGCACTGGTGTGTGATTAGGCACTGATGTGTGATTAGGCACTGGTGTGTGATTAAGCACTGATGTGTGATTAGGCACTGCTGTGTGATTAGGCACTGATGTGTGATTAGGCACTAGTGTGTGATTAGGCACTGGCGTGTGATTAGGCACTGATGTGTGATTAGGCACTGCTGTGTGATTAGGCACTAGTGTGTGATTAGGCACTGATGTGTGATTAGGCACTGATGTGTGATTAGGCACTGCTGTGTGATTAAGCACTGATGTGTGATTAGGCACTGATATATGATTAGGCACTGATGTGTGATTAGGCACTGGCGTGTGATTAGGCACTGATGTGTGATTAGGCACTGCTGTGTGATTAAGCACTGATGTGTGATTAGGCACTGATATATGATTAGGCACTGATGTGTGATTAGGCACTGGCATGTGATTAGGCACTTCTGTGTGATTAGGCACTAGTGTGATTAGACAGTGATGTGTGATTAGGCACTGATGTGTGATTAGGCACTAGTGTGTGATTAGGCACTGATGTGTGATTAGGCACTGATGTGTGATTAGGCACTGATGTGTCATTAAGCACTGCTGTGTGATTAGACACTGATGTGTGATTAGGCACTAGTGTGTGATTAGACACTGATGTGTGATTAGGCACTAGTGTGTGATTAGGCACTGATGTGTGATTAGGCACTTCTGTGTGATTAGGCACTAGTGTGATTAGACAGTGATGTGTGATTAGGCACTGATGTGTGATTAGGCACTAGTGTGTGATTAGGCACTGATGTGTGATTAGGCACTGATGTGTGATTAGGCACTGATGTGTCATTAAGCACTGCTGTGTGATTAGACACTGATGTGTGATTAGGCACTAGTGTGTGATTAGACACTGATGTGTGATTAGGCACTAGTGTGTGATTAGGCACTGATGTGTGATTAGGCACTAGTGTGTGATTAGGCACTGGTGTGTGATTAGGCACTGATGTGTCATTAAGCACTGCTGTGTGATTAGACACTGATGTGTGATTAGGCACTGATGTGTGATTAGGCACTGGTGTGTGATTAGGCACTGATGTGTGATTAGGCACTAGTGTGTCATTAAGCACTGCTGTGTGATTAGGCACTGGTGTGTGATTAGGCACTGATGTGTGATTAGACACTGATGTGTGATTAGGCACTAGTGTGTGATTAGGCACTGATGTGTGATTAGGCACTAGTGTGTGATTAGGCACTGATGTGTGATTAGACAGTGATGTGTGATTAGGCACTGGTGTGTGATTAGGCACTGCTGTGTGATTAGGCACTAGTGTGTGATTAGGCACTGATGTGTGATTAGGCACTGGTGTGTGATTAGGCACTGATGTGTGATTAGGCACTAGTGTGTGATTAGGCACTGATGTGTGATTAGACAGTGATGTGTGATTAGGCACTGGTGTGTGATTAGGCACTGATGTGTGATTAGGCACTGCTGTGTGATTAGGCACTAGTGTGTGATTAGGCACTGATGTGTGATTAGGCACTGATGTGTGATTAGGCACTAGTGTGTGATTAGGCACTGATGTGTGATTAGGCACTGATGTGTGATTAGGCACCGATGTGTGATTAGGCACTGCTGTGTGATTAGGCACTGATGTGTGATTAGGCACTGATGTGTGATTAGGCACTGATGTCTTTAATTTGAAGCATGTTACTGGTTCCTTGTGGACTGATTGGATCACCTCTGGATTAGCACATGTATGGACATATTACTGACAATGTACTTTATGGGAAACGTAAAGGGGTTGTCACAGTAGCGGCGGCTGCCGAGCCGACCGCTACCTTACCTGCTGGTTCGCCAGCTTTTGCTGCAGCGTGCGGTCCGTTCCTTCCTGCAGCCTGCCGCAGCCTCTTCCGGCAGGCTCTCAGTGTGCCTTGGCGCGCGTCCAGCTAGACGCGTGTCTGTATTTAAAGAGACAGGCACACCTTTTTTGTCTCCTCCTCTTCCTGGGGGCTGCTCCTTATAAACCACTGGACACTACTCTCAGTTGCCCTTTCGTGGTGTCCAGTGAGGTTGTAGTACTGACTATCTGTTCTGGTTATGACCATTGGCTTGTTCTGACTATCCGCTCTGTGTATGATCTTGGCTTGTCTGACAACCATTCTGGTGCATAATCTGCGGCTCTGGTAGACTACCCTCTTTGTGTATGACCCGGGCCTGGCTGACTATCCGTTCTGGTGCTGACGTTTGGCTTTACCTGATTTCCCGTGCTGTGCGTTACGCTGGTTGGTCCCGTTACCCCTGGGATCAGACCTATAGCTCATTTCTTGTATATCGCTATCTACCTTGGTTGGCCTGCGGTTGTCAACTGCGCAACCAGCATACAAACGCTCCAGGGGATAGCCGTTGGGCACCTTGGTAGCTCTAGTGACCCCTCGATCCTGGTTTCTGGTGGTACAGGTGCGGACCTGTCGGGCGTTCCTACCTTGGTTGTACAGGTGCGGACCTGTTGGGCGTTCCTACCTTGGTTAGTACAGGTGCGGACCTGTCGGGCGTTTCACACAGTTGGCCGGGAAATTGCGGACCGGTAGTGGATCTCCGGTGCGGACCTGAGTCAAGTCCTTCCTTGCTATCTTTGGGGCTCAGTTCCTTGTCTTCGGAAGAACAGTATTGCTGCCAACCGTGTTGCATTGTACTTTTCTGTACTTTTGCCTGTGTCTGTGTTTCTTAATAAAATCTGGTGAAATAGTACCGACTCCAGTATCATTATTACTGCCGTGACAGGGGTATAATTTCAATTATCTTAGGGTCAGGTCATTTTGAAAGTTCCCAGATATGTACACCTCCCCCCCCCCCACACACACACACACAAACACAAACACACACACACATACACACATATACACACATACACACACACACACATACACACACACACACACACACATACACACACACACACAGTCCGTATCGTTCTGCTATCTTGCTCCTGATTCTCTCTTCATAAATACGGCCCAGTGTCTCACGTCAGAGAGCCTTAGTTTTCTCTTTTTATGTTCTTGTCTTTTTTGCATCAGACACCTCTCCAGCATTCAAGGGGTTAATAGCTCAGAGATTAGATGTCTAAATAACAAGCTGGCTGATTTACATATTTGTGATTTTTTAAAGCTCTTTCAAAATCACAAGATAGTTTTTAGGTGACATGATCCCTTTAAGAAATGAAATAACTATTCTTATTTCTGTGTTTGTTCATTTCTATAAATCAGGTGTATAACTTACCCATATGAGGTACTAGTAGCAAAGCTAAGATCCACTTTCCCATTTTGTGGTGCAGATAATTCGGGATCCCTCTTGTTATTGATCCTAGGGGAGCAGGTAATGAGCGTCTGATGTCCTCTGGGGCTGAATCCTTTCTTATCTTATTGGGATCAGACTCAAGAGGAGGAATCGCCCTCACTGCTCCTGGTCTATAAACTCCACATAAACGTCTCACATCGAATACTGAAACACTTGTAAAACATAAAAACAAACAAAACCACCCAATCCTTTCCTACTGACACGGTTTAATGTGTTTATTGAAGAAAGCTATGTCTATCTATTACAATGGGGTGGAATTTGGCTAATGATGTGACAATGACCCTTGGATCTTCATAATCATCTATAGTAAGTTGCCTTTGTTTTATATTTGGGGCTGGGCTATACTTTCCTTTGTGAAAAGAATGGGGAACAGCAATTACAGAAACAACGCATTGCCGTGTGTAACAGAAGTACTTACCTAGACAAGAGGTAACAATACAGCAGTCAGCTGTATCTGTATAATTACTGTGTGTAACAGAAGCGCTTACCTAGGTAGTTAGTCCATCACACAGCAGCCAGCTGTATCTGTATAATTACTGTGTGTAACAGAAGCACTTACCTAGGTAGGAGTCCATTATACAGCAGTCAGGTGTATCTATATAATTACTGTGTGTAACAGAAGTACTTACCTAGGTAGGAGTCCATCATACAGCAGTCAGGTGTATCTATATAATTATTGTGTGTAACAGAAGCACTTACCTAGGTAGGAGTCCATCACACAGCAGTCAGGTGTATCTATATAATTACTGCATGTAACAGAAGTACTTACCTAGGTAGGAGTCCATCACACAGCAGTCAGGTGTATCTGTATAATTACTGTGTAACAGAAGCACTTACCTAGGTAGGAGTCCATCACACAGCAGTCAGGTGTATCTATATAATTACTGCATGTAACAGAAGTACTTACCTAGGTAGGAGTCCATCACACAGCAGTCAGGTGTATCTGTATAATTACTGTGTAACAGAAGTACTTACCTAGGTAGGAGTCCATCACACAGCAGTCAGGTGTATCTATATAATTACTGTGTGTAACAGAAGCACTTACCTAGGTAGGAATCCATCACACAGCAGTCAGGTGTATCTATATAATTACTGTGTGTAACAGAAGCACTTACCTAGGTAAGAGTCCATCATACAGCAGTCAGGTGTATCTATATAATTACTGGGTGTAACAGAAGCACATACCTAGGTAGGAGTACATCATACAGCAGTCAGGTGTATCTATATAATTACTGGGTGCAACAGAAGCACTTACTTAGGACAGAGTCCATCATACAGCAGTCAGGTGTATCTATATAATCACTGTGTGTAACAGAAGCACTTACCTAGGTAGGAGTCCATCACACAGCAGTCAGGTGTATCTATATAATTACTGTGTGTAACAGAAGCACTTACCTAGGAAGGAGTCCATCATACAGCAGTCAGCTGTATCTGTATAATTACTGTGTGTGACAGAAGCACTTACCTAGGTAGGAGTCCATCACACAGCAGTCAGGTGTATCTATATAATTTGTGGATTTTCCCTAACAAAGTGTGAAGGAAAGTCAGAATTTTATTAAGACACGGAGGCAAATATTATGCATTAACTCTATTAACTGCTTCCTTCAGCAGCAATGGATAGTTTATTCAAGATACACAAACAAAAAACTTGCAGTAACCCATAGCAACCCCCCAACCAATAAGGTAGAACCCCATGTTATAACTAGGCTGCACGCTTCCTGAACTCCCTCTTTCTTGCTAGCTGACGTCGTTCTCGGAATTTCCAAAGATCAACGAAACTGGAACAACTCCTTCTGGAAAATTCATCCAAACACGGATCTCATTGAACAAGACAACTTAGCCATAAACGAAAAACTTGAACCATGTGGAAAAACCACTCAACGCCATCAGCATTCAATCTGGAAAAAAGAGAACAGGTGAAAAGGGAGGGAAATATAGGGAGGGATAATATTCACCTCTGTGTCTTAATAAAATTCTGACTTTCCTTCACACTTTGTTAGGAAAATCCACGAATTTTATGGCAGAACGGAGGCTTCATATTATGCAAGTTTAAAGCCTAAAATACAAAACTACATGATATAGAGGCAACAACTGTATAAGTAACATGGTCAATTGGCTTAAAGTAAAACTCTCTAAAAGTAGATTCCCTGGACCAGTCAGTGGCCCTAAGGATATCCTCCAGACGACCACCAACTAATACGGCCTTAGAAGCCATAGCACCTCTGGTGGAATGTGCCCCAAATAAAGACACATCGATACCAGCTAATTGCATCACCCACCGGATCCAGCGGGAAAGGGTGGCCGTTGAAAACCGTAGGTGAGGGCAGCGAAAAGAAAGGAGCAATTGTGAATGTGCAGGAGAACGAAAAGCGGCCATATGGAGCTCATATTCTTGCAGACAGCGGACGACGCATAACTAAGCTTGAGATGGGAAAGCCGGGTAAGATACCACACGAACAGCTGTTTTTGTGCGATGGGAAACCCGGAACTGTACACCCAAAGGCATAAAAGACCGTGAATGAAAGTCTAAGGCCCTGATATCAGATACGGGTTTGAACGAAATCAAACACAATAACATAGTGAGTTTGGCCAATAGTTGTTTCAAGGATAGTTTGTGGTTGGAAGGCCAAGCTTCTAAAAATTGAAGGACGTCATTGACATTCCATAATGAATGATAGCGTGATTGAGGGGGTCTAGAGAAACAAATCCCTCTCATGAGGCGACAAACAACCATAGATTGACCCACTGGGATCCCATGAACCGGGGTATGACCCGCGGCAATAGCCGAGCGATAAGAGTTAATAGTGCGATACACCTTACCGGAATCAAACAGGTGAGATAAAAAATTAACCACATTCACCGGAGAGGTTGAAACGAGATCCAGATTCCGTTCCAGGCACCAACGACTCCAGGCGGACCAGGCTGATCCATACATGGCTCTGGTACCTGGGGCCCATGACTCAGCCAAAAGAGCTTGAGCTGAGATCGAAAGTCCATTGTCACCTGAGGAACTCCCGATAGGAACCAAGCTATAAGTTGAAGTTCTCTGGAAACCAACAAGTTGTGAGGAGTGCCGGAGGTATCCGACAACAGATTCGGAAAGATTGGGAGAAGGCGTGGAAAATCCACCGATAGTTCCAGAAGAGGTGGAAACCATGGTTGCATCGGCCAGAAAGGAGTCACAACCACCACCGTCGCCTCCTGTCTTCGAATTGTTAACAGAGTTCAAGGGATCATGGCAAACGGGGGAAAAACATAAGTCGTCCCCGGAAGCCATGATTGTAAAAATGCGTCTGTCACTAGAGCATCCGGATCCGGGCGCCAACTGAAAAAACGAGGAATTGGACGATTGAGGCGAAAGGCAAAGAGATCGATGCCAAAGGGGCCCCAAATGTGATTCAAAACCTCGAAAACGCTGGAATTCAGTGTCCAATCGCTGTGGTCGGTCAGGTAATGAGAATTCCAGTACGCCACCGCATTGGAAAGACCAGGTAAGTGTTCCGCTATTACTGTGATATCCTGATCTAGGCAAAAATGCCAAAAATCTTTGGCCAATTCTGCCAATGGTTTGGTTTTCGTGCCTCCTAAACGGTTGATATACTGTACTGCCGACACAATTTATATGAAGAGTAGCTTCCTCCGGAGACCATTTTCCTCCCGTGGAAAGATCGCCTAACCAAGCGCCCCAACCTAAGAGACCAAATCTGGTACAATGCCAAAAATGGCTCTGCCATTCCAGGTGTCTAAATGCTTGAGCCACCAAACTAGTTCTTCCCTGGCCACGGAGGACAGAGTGACACGGTCTGTGTAACCTAGACCGTTGCGCAAATGACACGCTTTTAAATGTTGAAGGGCCCGATAATGGAGGGGTCCCGGAAAAATCATCTGGATGGAAGCGGCTAGAAGGCCTACAACCCGGCGAGGACACGGAATGAAATCCGATTTTATCTGAGAATATAACAAATTTCCCTGCGAATCGTTCGGATTTTCGCCCGTGGAAGGCTCAGGGAGGCATCCCTGGAATTCACCATGAAACCCAGGAACTCCAGTCGTTGGGTTGGAATCAAGTGGGACTTCTCCCAATTGATCAAGAATCCGAGGTTGGAGAGAAGTCGAATAGCGCAAGCGGCATGTTCGATCAGGACGTTCGGATCTTGTGACATGAAAAGCATGTCGTCCAAATAAATAATTAGATGAATACCCCGACTGTGTAGAAAAGCGACCACGGGCTTAAGGAGTTTCGTGAAGCACCAAGGTGCAGAAGACAAGCCAAAAGGAAGGCAAGTGAAATGCCAGGTCTTGCCCCTCCAAAGGAAACGCAGGAACTTTTGCGATGATAGAGCCATCGGGACCGTCAGGTAAGCATCTTGGAGGTCGAGTTTGACCATCCAATCCGACAGAAGGAGGAGATCTCGCAATAGGTGGATACCCTCCATTTTGAAATGACGATACAGGACACACCCGTTCAGGGCATGGAGATTTATCACTGGTCTGAGACCGAAATCCTTCTTTTGGATAAGGAAAATATTGGTCATGAAGCCGTCCGGATCTCCTTTTGTGGGAGCAATGGTCCCTTTCCTCCTTAAAATGGAAATTTCTGTGTCCACCAGTGTCTCGTCCGTCTGGGAGAAACGGAGAGGAGGGGGAACAGACTGTTGTTAAGGAAGAGAATAGAATTCTATGTGGAACCCTTGGACTGTTTGAAGAATCCAAGGATCCGCGGGTAGCCCACACCAATGGTGGAAAAAATGAATCAATCTGCCTCCCACCCGCATTGGGGAAGAAAGGGTGTGATAAAACATACTCACCAGAGTAGGGATGGCCTTTGTATTGTCCTCTGCTGGGTCTTGCCCTCCAGGGTCTGCCACAGGTTGGAAAGAAAGGGTTCTGGATCCTGGGATCCTGCTGGGATTGACCCCGATAGGAAGGGAAATTGGGGGTCTGGAATTGATGTTGGCATTGGCGGGCCCGGCTAGGAAAGCGACCCCTGCCTCTCCCGGCCTTGTCAAAAATTTTAGGGCGGAAAACTTTCCGTAATGAGGCATGAGCCTTATCTAGGGATTTGAAAGAGGACACAAATTTTCCCAAATCTTTTATAAACGTGTCTCCTAAAAGTTGACCGTCCGCAGAAGGACCTGGTTCAGAATTCGCCATTTCAGCGAGTTTTGGATCTATTCTGAGGAGGAGAGCTCTCCGTCTTTCTGACTCAATGGCCGAATTAGCGTTGCCCAGCATACAAATAGCCCGTTGTACCCACCCACGCAGAACGTAGGTATCTACAGGGGAATTGGATTGCAGAGCCTTCTCAGATAATTCAAAAATTTTGGTGAGAGGCCCCAAAATGTCAAGGAGTTTATGTTGACATGATTTAAGCGCATGGTCAACACCTTTTCTGGGATCTTTGTCTGATTTTGCAATGAACTGGACCATTTTAGAGACCAGTTCAGGCGTCTCACAAACTTTTTTCGGTATGACCGGGCGAGGACATTCTGCCTGCAATTTGGACCTAGTGGCTCTACTGATGGGCTTCCGCACCCAGGTTTCCAAATATTTTGCCACATGAGGTCTAGGAGTCCAATCTGAAGATCTGGGGTGCTTAATACCCTCCGGGTCGAACAAAGGATCCCCACTAGCATCCACTAAGGTAGATGAAGAGGATGCAGAAGGAGCATCACTAGGCTCCATATGAATAGATTTACTTTTCTTGGGTCGAGGTTCGTCTGAATCAGACTCCTCCTCATTAGACGGTGCCCATTCTTCATCAGAAGACTCCTCAGTAGAGGAGGAGCGGTATGAGTCTGGTTTTGACCTCCACAGGTTCTTTATCATAGGTTGTAACCTCCTCAGGTTCATTTTACCCCCATTGGTATCCTCAGGGGGACAGGATCTAATGTGTGGGCTGGAACCACACTGTTCTGATTCACTTGCATTAAGTGAGGAAGAGGACTCCTGTTTAGAATTTGAATTTGAATTGTCTAAATGACGTCTTTTTTGGGCACATTTTCCCCCCCACCCGAGAAGGGGTTTTGTTAAATCCAGGAGCGTCCCCAGGTAAATTTGTGGAAAAACAAGGTATTGGTCATGGCCTTTTAAATATTGTTGATAATGACTCCACAAAGGAGGAAGATAATTTCTGTAGGCGGACTGCATAGATAATTCCACAAATCTTTGTAATTCCTTAGATTGAGCCTCCCCAGAGGATAGAGAGGGGGCAGGGATTGTGGCATCAGGAATTAAATCTATGTCAGGAGTTATAAATTTGGGACTCTCCCCGTTTGTGGACATGTTTACACAGAAAGTTATTTATTGAAAATTACTTCACTGTAATACCCAATAAGAAAAATACAGGGCAGCAGCCAAACGCCAAACTAAAGGCAGGATAAACGAAGGTGAAGCAAAAATAAGTTGTTGTTCGTCAGACAGAGCAGTAAGACGCGTGAAGGGACTGTGTCTAATGACACATCCATTTAAAGGGTTAGACGTGCGTGCGCGGCCGTAAACACGGAAGTAAATGGCCGCGCTGCGTGAGGGAAAGTGAAAGTGAGCGAGCACTCAGAAAACTCCTCAAAGGGAAAGACTGGGGAGATAAGAGGTATAGAGGAGGGCTCAAAAAGCCCAAACCATGCAGATAAAGTAGTGTAACGTTTAAAGAAGTGATACAAAGGAATATATGAAAGAAATAAAAGAAATATTAAAAGAAAATAAATAAAAACATTATACAAGAGAACTGTGTAATAAAAAGTACAAAGAAGGCATAATAAGTAATGAGTGAATGGCACCCCAAGTACTCCTAGTAGGGCGCAAAGAAGATACTCCGCAAGAGTACTCAGGGGAGCCCAAATATAATTCAAGGAACTATACAGGAGATACTTAACCTAAGCAGGAATCAGCAAAGAAAGAGGGAGTTCAGGAAACGTGCAGCCTAGTTATAACATGGGGTTCTACCTTATTGGCTGGGGGGTTGCTATGGGTTACTGCAAGTTTTTTGTTTGTGTATCTTGAATAAACTATCCTTTGCTGCTGAAGGAAGCAGTTAAGAGAGTTAATGCATAATATGAAGCCTCCGTTCTGCCATAAAATTACTGTGTGTAACAGAAGCACTTACCTAGGTAGGAGTCCATCATACAGCAGTCAGGTGTATCTATATAATTACTGGGTGTAACAGAAGCACTTATCTAGGTAGGAATGCATCATACAGCAGTCACTTGTATCTATATAATTACTGTGTGTAACAGAAGCACTTACCTAGGTAGGAGTCCATTATACAGCAGTCAGGTGTATCTATATAATTACTGTGTGTAACAGAAGCACTTACCTAGGTAGGAGTCCATCACACAGCAGTCAGGTGTATCTATGTAATTACTGTGTGTAACAGAAGCACTTACCTAGGTAGGAGTCCATCACACAGCAGTCAGGTGTATCTATGTAATTACTGTGTGTAACAGAAGCACTTACCTAGGTAGGAGTCCATCACACAGCAGTCAGGTGTATCTATGTAATTACTGTGTGTAACAGAAGGACTTACCTAGGTAGGAGTCTATCATACAGCAGTCAGGCGTGTCTATATAATTACTGTGTGTAACAGAAGCACTTACCTAGGTAGGAGTCCATCACACAGCAGTCAGGTGTATCTATATAATTACTGTGTGTAACAGAAGCACTTACCTAGGTAGGAGTCCATCACACAGCAGTCAGGTGTATCTGTATAATTACTGTGTGTAACAGAAGCACTTACTTAGGACGGAGTCCATCATACAGCAGTCAGGTGTATCTATATAATTACTGTGTGTAACAGAGGCACTTACCTAGGTAGGAGTCCATTACACAGCAGTCAGGTGTATCTATATAATTACTGTGTGTAACAGAAGCAGTTACCTAGGTAGGAGTCCATCATACAGCAGTCAGGTGTACCTATATAATTACTGTGTGTAACAGAAGTACTTACCTAGGTAGGAGTCCATCACACAGCAGTCAGGCGTATCTATATAATTACTGCGTGTAACAGAAGTACTTACCTAGGTAGGAGTCCATCACACAGCAGTCAGGTATATCTATATAATTACTGTCTGTAGCAAAAGCACTTACCCTTTAAATTCTTAGCAATAGCTGTATGTGTACATATGTGCTCGTACATGTCCTGAGTGCAGGTGCATTATTTAATTGCCAACACTTTACATATCATTGCCACATAACCTGATGTGACAAGTGTTTTACTTCAGTCAAATACAATGGAGGTTTAAAAGGTATTTTATTTCAATTATTTCAGTCAGTGAAGATTTGCATGCAAGATATCATCTGTAAAGCGTACTATGATAAATTTTATATTTTTAATTCCCCAGTCTCTGCACAAGTGATAGAAGCATACAGAATTTAAAGGAGCAGTACATGTTTTTAATGAAGGAAAACAATATTGTGTGTGTGTGTGTGTGTGTGTGCGTGTGTGTGTGTGAATTATAGTGTTCTTCCTGCCGAGTGATCCAAGGGCACTTTCATTGCTGGGAGATTAAAGTTCTAGTTTTTTTCTAACCCACTAAACTGTTAGCTACAGTATCAGCCGTTATAAAAATCCACATCTATTATTATATAAAATAAGATTTCTGTGTTCCTGGCACACACACCCAGGTAAGGAGGAGTTATTCATAGCTCCTCCCAACTGCCAGTCCTGGAGATACAAGGGGGCATGATTCTGACAGGAGCGGGTAGGGTCAGAAGGCCCCTGGCCACTCCTGAATCTCTGCAAGGAGTTTGCCCTCCCTCAACTTCTTCCTCAACCCAAAAAAAACATGGCCCACACACACACTGTGACACACATAAATACATACACACATACACACACTGTGAAACACAAATATACATACATGCACAAACACACACACACACACACACACATACATGTATCCCCTTGTATATTTTCTGTTGTGGGTCTCCTAGGGACTGAGAAGGACCTAGTAGGCTGTTTAGAACTGTGTGGTTGTGCTCAGGATGTGAAATGGACGCTTGGACTTCAAGGAACTGAATGAGCATGGTCAGAACATGAAAAAGAGTCTTGGAATACAAGGAACCTATTGGGCAGATGCAGAACATAAAAACGAGGCTGCCACATACACAGACACACACACAAATTCCGTCTGGGTCACAGAAAACACATGGCCAACTCACCTCGCTGCATGTAAAAAAAACACACATGCCACTCTTGCTTTCTCCACTCCATGCCTTACCGACGGACTCCACTTGCATGCAGACCTACAGAAAACCACCACTGAACTAGAATACCACCACCTGCTGCCGGTAGGAAACCTATGGCTCACACTATTGTCTGTCTCCCTTGTTGCCCATGTTATGAAGTACAGCAGCGGAATAAGCTACTGCACTGTCTGACACTCATAGTGCTGAGGAGGCCACCTCCGCTCCCCTATGACTGTCACATGACAGGTGGAGGTGGCCTCCTCTGCACAATGAGTGGCTGCTTCCTCCGCTGCTGCCTTTCCACTTAGTACCCACACTTCCACTGGCTGATCACTTTTCCTCAGTATAATAAGCTGCCTCATTCCCACTTCCTGGTCAGACAACGTGCAGATAAACCCTTGGGGTGCCAGAGGGATTGCAATGCATAACCTTCTTCTGTCACACACACACTGTGCCTGCATCCTCTGCCTTACCAGTCATTACCCACACTGCCACTCTCTACACCACTTTTCTGTTCTATAATAACCCTCCTCCCTTTCTCACAGCCGCCTGGCACTCAAAGGGTTCACCTTCTCACACACAGTGCGCCTGCCTCCTCCTCTGCTGTCTGTGTTACTTTTACACTTACTGTCACTAAGTGCTTACTGGGAAAGAACCCTTGTCCCCTGATTCTCTTTTTCTTAACCCTTTCATTGCGACAGTGGTACGCAACGCATTGCTTTGCAATGCATTGCTTTTCTGCCTTGCAATCAAAGGGTTAACAGTATAACTGGGAACTCTCCAGGTACAGGCCGAGTCTCGGGATATGGGGAGTTTCTACTGACACTCCCTTCCCTGTCTGTTCCTCTCACTCCTGCCCAATTCTCTTCCTTCCCCAGCCTATTTTTACCAAATTTTGTATGCCTGTTAAGCACCACCCTCACTCACAGATAAGCCACACACATGCAGGAGGACACACAATGCAGGAGATCATACACAGACACCCGCAGGAGGACAGACACTGCAGGAGATCACACACACCTGCAGGAGGACAGACACTGCAGGAGATCACACACACCCACAGAAGGACAGAGACTGCAGGAGATCACACACACCCACAGAAGGACAGAGACTGCAGGAGATCACACACACCCACAGAAGGACAGAGACTGCAGGAGATCACACACACCCACAGAAGGACAGAGACTACAGGAGATCACACACACACCCACAGAAGGACAGAGACTGCAGGAGATCACACACACCCACAGAAGGACAGAGACTGCAGGAGATCACACACACCCACAGAAGGACAGAGACTACAGGAGATCACACCCACACCCACAGAAGGACAGAGACTACAGGAGATCACACACACACCCACAGAAGGACAGAGACTACAGGAGATCACACACACCCACAGAAGGACAGAGACTACAGGAGATCACACACACGCAGGAGGACAGATACTGCAGGAGATCACAAACACACAGGAAGACAGAGACTGTGGGAGATCACACACACGCAGGAGGACAGATACTGCAAGAAATCACACACACCCACAGGAGAACACAGACTTCAGGAGGACACACACTGCAGGAGATGATACACAGACACATGCAGGAAGAGAGAGACTGCAAGAGAACATACACACATATACACCCGCAGTAGGACAGAGACTGCAGGAGAACACACACACCCACAGGAGAACAGAGACTGCAAAAGATCACACACACACACACAGGAGGACAGATACTGCAGGAGATCATACACACAGGAGGACAGAGACTGCAGGAGAACACACACACCCACAGGAGGACAGAGACTGCAGGAGATCATACAGAACCGCAGGAGGACACAGACTGCAGGATATCACACACTCACGCAGGAGGACAGATCATAGACACACAAAATGCAGCAGGACACAGACCTCACCCTTTCAGTGCTATGGTACGCAATGCATATCTGTCAATGGTATCATATCACCCCTTACACCTCTCTTCTCTAATGTAAAGAATCCCAGTTTGGATAGTCTCTCTTTATAACTCAGATCCTCCAGTTTTGTTGCACATCTCTGCACTTTTTCCTGTTCAATAATGTCCTTTTTAAGAACTGGCACCCAAAACTGTACTCCATATTCTTGATGAGGCCTAACCAAGGTTTTATATAGAGGTAGAATTATATTCACATACCTCTTTTTATACAGGCTAGTACCCTATTTGAGTGACTCTGTACACTGCTGTGAAGTCTATCATCTATCAGTTCTCCTAAATCATCTCTAATGAGGATTCGCCAAGTAGTTTCCCATTTAGAGTATATGTAGCATGTTTGTTTCTACAGCCCAGATGCATAACGTAACCTTTATCTAGATTAAATGTCATTTGCCACTTTCTGGCATAGAAAAAAATCCCCCATCCCTGTATGTATTTCCTTGCACTGCTTAGTGTCATCAGCAAAGATTGAAAGACTACTTTAAGTATCTTTGCCTTACTCAACAGTGAGCAGTGGGCATATCTTTGCCTTACTCAGCATAAGCAGTGGCAGTGTCTTTGACTTTCTCAGCGGTAAGCAGTGGGTGTGTCTTTGCCTTTCTCAGCGATAAGCAGTGGGTGTGTCATTCCCTTAGCCAACGGTAAGCAGTGGGTCTGACTTCGCATACCTATGAGATAAACAGTGGGAGTGTCTTTGTCTTACTCAGAGGTAAGCAGTGGGTGTGTCTTTTCCTTTCTCAGCGGTAAGCAGTGGGCGTGTCTTTGCCTTTCTCAGCGGTAAGTAGGTGGCATGTCTTTGCTTTTCTCAGAGGTAAGCAGTGGGCGTGTCTTTGCCTTACTCAGCAGTAAGCCTTGGGTGTGATTTTGCCTTTCTCAGAGGTAAGCAGTGGGCGTGTCTTTGCCTTACTCAGCGGTAAGCCTTGGGTGTGATTTTGCCTTTCTCAGAGGTAAGCAGTGGGCATGTCTTTGCCTTACTCAGCGGTAAGCAGTGGGTGTGTCTTTGACTTACTCAGAGGTAAGCAGTGGGCGTCTTTGCCTTTCTCAGAGGTAAACAGTGGGCGTGTCTTTGTCTTTCTCAGAGGTAAGCAGTGGGCGTGTCTTTGCCTTTGTCAGAGGTAAGCAGTGGGCGTCTTTGCCTTTGTCAGAGGTAAGCAGTGGGCGTGTCTTTGCCTTACTCAGCAGTAAAAGAATTATCCTATGTAATAATTTGCTAAAACGCGTGTAATGACGCAGTCATGCGCAGTAGAGACTGCCAGTGACGAGGCTGATACAGAGCGGTGCGCTCCGAAGGAGCGTCCAGCTCTGTATCAGCCGTGGCACGGGCAGTCTCTACTGCGCATGACTGCCCCGCGACTGGCTGGCACTGTATTAGCCACGGCGTGGGCAGTCTGTACTGTGCATGACTGACATACGACCGGCTGGCAGTGGCACTGTGGCCGTGTAACGGGCTCTTCAACTAGTAATGTATAATTGTTAATTTAACAATGAATTACTGCTCATTTAATAAGAACTGCAGTAATTAATAGGAAACCCTACACACTGTAGGAACAAATTAAATGGTAATTATCATCAGGTTCTGAATATTCTCAGAGTCTATACTGAGCTCAGTGGACACAGGAATAATGGTGCAATTGGGGGAAACCAACTGCACCACAGGAATCAAATACACATTTCCACTGATTAAACATTCCTAAGTGTGACTGCTCAGGAGGGTCCAAAGCATTGCTTCTCTCTAGAATTCAAGGGGTTAGAAGCGACATTTAAATCATTATGGATTTTAGGAATTTGAATTTGTATCATATGGTGAAGTTGGTTTGCTCCACAATTGCACCAGGTTTAATTAGTCCATCAGCCTCAATATGTGCTATTATGTTTAATAGGAAATAAGATACAACAGTCAAGATCGCTACTGTAGCCGTATAACAAGTATTAACCTCAGCGGTGCTGAACTCGCCAAGGCAGCGGATCCGGAGTTACTCCCCAGAGCCTGGGTTATGGACTCAGACACACAAGACGACACAGGAGGGGAGAGCTTCAACAGATCCACTGATCCCAAACAGCCAAGGGGTGCACTTCAATAGATCCACTGATCCCAAACAGCCAAGGGGTGCACTTCAACAGATCCACTGATCCCAAACTGCCAAGGGGAACGCTTCAACAGATCCACTGATCCCAAACAGCCAAGAGGAGCGCTTCAACAGATCCACTGATCCCAAACTGCCAAGGGGAACGCTTCAACAGATCCACTGATCCCAAACAGCCAAGAGGAGCGCTTCAACAGATCCACTGATCCCAAAGTGCCAAGGGGAGCACTTCAACAGATCCGCCGATCCCAAACAGCTAAGGGGAGCGCTTCAACAGATCTGCTGATCCCAAACAGCCAAGGGGTGCGCTTCAAACAGATCCACTGATCCCAAACTGCCAAGGGGAGCGCTTCAACAGATCTGCCAAACCCAAACAGCCAAGGGGAACGCTTCAACAGATCCACTGATCCCAAACTGCCAAGGGGAGAGCTTCAACAGATCCACTGATCCCAAACAGCCAAGGGGAACGCTTCAACAGATCCACTGATCCCAAACTGCCAAGGGGAGCACTTCAACAGATCCGCCGATCCCAAACAGACAAGGGGAGTGCTTCAACAGATCTGCTGATCCCAAACAGCCAAGGGGAGTTCTTTAACAGATCCACCGATCCCAAACAGCCAAGGGGAACGCTTCAACAGATCCGCTGATCCCAAACAGCCAAGGGGAGCGCTTCAACAGATCCGCCGATCCCAAACAGCCACACAATCCAAGGAGTTTATAAAAATCTATCATACTGTACAAGATTTAAAAACAAAACCATGTCAAATGTACTGACACATGGAGGCCAATATAAAGAAACATGAAACACGTTTCATGATTATCTCACTTAAAGCGGAACTAACACCCAAAAAGTATATCGGCCCACATAATTGCACATCCGATCTTAAACATCCACTGGATACAAGGAGTTTATAAAAATCTATTTTATTGTACAAAATGTAAAAACAAAACCATGTCAAATGTATTTGCGCATGGAGGCCAATATACAGAAATCATGAAACACGTAAACCACCTAAAGCGTTTCATGGTTATATCACTTACTCATAGGACAGGTTAAATGTGTAGCTACCTATAATATTTATATAGTTACAAAAAACATGCCAATTGTTTATTAGAACCTATCAAACTCAATGACAAGTTCAAACGAACCATACAGAACACACTCTTCATAAGTGACAATCAATGGCAGCCGTGAGCAATCAAGTATCCAAAATGGAATCCTCCATTCAACAGCTCCATGCACTATGGCAAGTCATGAATGCTCAGACATCGAAGAGCAAGACTATAAAAACAAACAACATGGGAATCTATCACATCTAATATATTTTATATATATCCCAAGGTGGATGGACAAGAACATATATCTATGATAGGTATGCATTTTCACATGTAAGGGGAGAAGGGGTATGGCACCCTGTATTTATTTTCTTCTGTCCCCCTCATTAGTGATGGGATACATTTCCCTCTTGTTTGTTTTTATTGTCTTGCTCTTCGATGTCTGAGCATTCATGACTTGCCGTAGTGCATGGAGCTGTTGAATGGAGGATTCCATTTTGGATACTTGATTGCTCACGGCTGCCATTGATTGTCACTTATGAAGAGTGTGTTCTGTATGGTTTGTTTGAACTTGTCATTGAGTTTGATAGGTTCTAACAAACAATTGGCATGTTTTTTGTAACTATATAAACATTATAGGTAGTTACACATTTAACCTGTCCTATGATTAAGTGATATAACCATGAAACGCTTTAGGTGGTTTACGTGGTTCATGATTTCTGTATATTGGCCTCCGTGTGCAAATACATTTGACATGGTTTTGTTTTTACGTTTTGTACAATAAAATAGATTTTTATAAACTCCTTGTATCGCTGGGAAGTTTAAGATCAGCAGATATGGTGAAGCCCTCCCCTACTGTGTTGTCCGGTATGTCAAATAAACACAGTGCAAAGACAGTATCACACGACACAGACTGGCACACAAGTCACATACCTAAAACCCCCTGGTGCACTCAGTGACCCTCAGACTGACACAATTTAGGGGATCTCTATTCATCTTCTGACTATGACATGCTTAGCTAACTCATTAACCCTTGGGTTAACGACTACTATCTCATCTGCACCAAATAACTGCTTATGTAGTCCCTAAATTGCTGCTAGTTCTTTCAAAAGGACAGAGACATCCTAATTCTTTTCTGTCTGTTTAGGCAGTCACAACTCTAAATTACAATGTGATAAGGGATGTCTGAGGATCAATAACACCTCCTGGTGAGAGCAAGAAGGAATACATTGCCTGAAATCTACTTTCTGGGGAAGTTTAAGGCTTAATATTTCAAAGAACTCATGGCTGGGTCATTTTGAAAGTTCCCGGGTATGATTAGAGTTGTGTGTGGTACAACGTGTTGGAGACTAGAGAGATCTCTGGAACTTGTGGGATGAAGGAATAACATGAATCTGGTCTTGTAACTACATACATGTGCTGTCAGAGATCTCTCCTTATTAGAATGCATGAGGTTTCTGCGATGTTTGGAGCCCAGGTTTACTAGTGGTCAGTGCTGTACACAATGCCAAGTCTTCCTGCCTCTGAGCTGTTTCAGGGAGTTTCTTCACTGACATATTTACATTTCTTCCCATGACACAACCACAGAAGTGTCCTCTACAGTAAATAGAGGAGGAATGGAACAACTACGAGACTCCCAGAAGTGTGCAGACATTGCCCGGCTCCTGCTACGCTGAGGTAATCCACGGTTTTCGAGATGGTGTACCTTGCATCAGCCCCTATGCCTTTTGTTGAGCTTTTATGGTATGCAGAAAGCATGGTGGTGTGTGACATGACCATGGTATTGTGGGGCACAGCTGTGGTATTGTCTAGTAAAACTGTGGCATTGTCTGGCACAGCTGTGGTATTGTGTGGTACAGCTGTGGTATTGTGTTGTACATCTGTGGTATTGTGTGGTATAACTGTGTGTGGCACAGCAGTGATATTGTGAGGTGCATCTGTGGCACTGTGTGGTACAGTTGTGGCATTGTGTTGCAGAACTGTGGTATTGTGTGGTAAAGACGTGGCATTCTGTGGCACACCCGTGGTGCTTTGTGGCATATCTGTTATGATATTAGGATCATTGATTTTCTGTTGTATCCAGGTGGAAAAGTTGGAGACTCTGGTATAAACTCCGGGACTGTTAGGTCTTGCGCAGTGATCTCCCCAGCTCACAATCCCAGCCAGATACCAAGTGTTACCAAACCTGCAGGCGAGGGGGCTCCCAGAATCTCCCTAAGGAAAAAAGGGAGACAAAATAAGAGTTGACTAAGTTGTCTGTTAACTTGTTAAATCCTAGAGAGGTCTCCAATGCCTTGGTTAGAAAGGCATTAGAGACCTATCTAGCAGAGGACTTTATATTAAAGTGGTCCTGCTTTTACCTTGAATTGATGTTGCATTATTAACCAAAAGATCAACAGGTATATCTTTTAGGAAAGGTGTAGTCAATCTGTGGTCCTTCAGCAGTTGGAAACTACAATTCCCATCATCCCACACCAGCCAGCAACAGCTGGAGTCCCAAACGCTGCCTACCCCTGGATTAGGAGATATTAATACTTTTATCGCTGGATGATGATCTGACACAGTAAAGCAAGTTATACTTCATATAGTTTCAGTAAAGTGTTGTATACTCACTAAGGTCTCTTTACACCACTATTTGCTAATCATGTGTTAGTGTAGCACTATATACTAATTATGGTCTCAGTACAGTACTGTGTGCTAATCAAGGTCTCATCTCAGTACCGTATGTTAATCAAGATCTCAATGCATCACTGTATACCAGTCAAGGTTTTAGTGTATCACTGTATACCAATCAAGGTCTCATTACAGTGCTGTATAATAATCAAGGTCTCAGGGCAGTGCTGTATACTATTCAAGATCTCAGTGAAGTGCTGTATACTAATCACGTTCTCCGTACTGTATATCTACTGATCTCTGTGCAGCACTGAGAGGGATCATCATGTAGGAAAAGAAAACTGTTACTATTTCCTAATCCTAATCTACCAGCCTTGTGGATAACATGACACACAGACAGTTTATAAACAAGTGTTCAGGCATGTGTCTTGGCTCAGTAAGACAGGACTGGTTTTAAACCTGTTCATTACAAAATCAATATTTGCCTCTCTGGCACTCAAAGTTATAATTGAAACTGTACCTGGGTTTAATTAATCTCCTCGTTCTCGAGACATATTAATTAGAGGATTAAGTGTATCCTTTCCTTCACATCTCTTTGTTATTATTTTCTTTCTCTTCTCTCACTGTATCTTCTCACTTCTCTTTATCTGACTGATTCTCATTCTCTATCCCTCTTACCCTTCTCTCTCCCCCTCTCCTTCTCACTGTCCCCTCTACCCAATTTTCTTTCCCTCGTTATTTCTCCCTGTTTCTTCCATTAGCTGCTGTGATAGCTGTGACTGCTCATTATCTCATTCATCTACTGATCTCTCAGACACGGACTCTGCCGTGGTCTTCTCTGTTTGTCTTACTCTGCTTCTCCTTCTGTCTCACTCTGTCCGTACCTGGCAGGCGTCCTTCTTTCCTTCGGGATATCCAGCGCAGATCATGTCAGAGTGTACTATGGTATAGTGGGGGCTCAGCCCATAGGTTTGGTGGAACATGTCATCACAAGCAGAGGCGTTAATCAGTGGGAGCTCCACCTCTTGCAGTGAGAATGGTGAGGGCAGTTTCACTGGAACGATAAGATACAATTCTGAATCTTACTTGGGAGTAGACCACTGAAGAGTAGTCATGGGCACTTACGTATAAAAGAAAATTGAACAATTCACGGGCAAAACAGCTGCATCATATGGTAGAACTAAACCTTCCCAAAATGCCTGAAGGTCGAAATGAGGCTTTTAACTCCTTGAATGACAGAGAAGTCTCCAACAATTTACTTTGCAATGTCCCCTACTTTCAGGGGAGGGCTGGCAACTTTTGGCCTGGGGGGCAAGTACAATTAAGTGACCTATTTCTAATACTGCTTCAGCCCTATGTCCAAGCCCACCCCCTTTTGTTAATGTTATAGCTGGCATTAATGTTATGGATTAAGTCAAGTGATACCTCAGAGCTTATAACTGAAATGGTAGTACACTAGTGATACCACAGAGCTTACAATTGAAATGGTAGTACACTAGTGATACCACAGAGCTTACAATTGAAATGGAGCTACACTGGTGATACCACAGAGCTTACAATTGAAATGGAGCTACACTAGTGATACCACAGAGCTTACAACTGAAATGGATCTACACTAGTGACACCACAGAGCTTATAACTGAAATGGTTCTACACTAGTGATACCACAGAGCTTATAACTGAAATGGATCTACACTAGTGATACCACAAAGCTTACAACTGAAATGGAGATACACTAGTGATACCACAGAGCTTACAACTGAAATGGATCTACACTAGTGACACCACAGAGCTTATAACTGAAATGGTTCTACACTAGTGATACCACAGAGCTTATAACTGAAATGGTTCTACACTAGTGATACCACAGAGCTTATAACTGAAATGGATCTACACTAGTGATACCACAGAGCTTAGAACTGAAATGGATCTACACTAGTGACACCACAGAGCTTACAACTGAAATGGATCTACACTAGTGATACCACAGAGCTTACAATTGAAATGGAGCTACGCTAGTGATACCACAGAGCTTACAATTGAAATGGATCTACACTAGTGACACCACAGAGCTTACAATTGAAATGGAGCTACGCTAGTGATACCACAGAGCTTACAATTGAAATGGAGCTACACTAGTGATACCACAGAGCTTACAACTGAAATAGATCTACACTAGTGATATCACAAAGCTTACAACTGAAATAGATCTACACTAGTGATACCACAGAGCTTACAACTGAAATGGATCTACACTAGTGATACCACAGAGCTTACAACTGAAATAGATCTACACTAGTGATACCACAGAGCTTACAATTGAAATGGAGCTACACTGGTGATACCACAGAGCTTACAACTGAAATGGAGCTACACTGGTGATACCACAGAGCTTACAATTGAAATGGAGCTACACTAGTGATACCACAGAGCTTACAATTGAAATGGAGCTACAATACTAGTGATACCACAGAGCTTACAATTGAAATGGAGCTACAATACTAGTGTAGCTCCTTAAATTCTGTTTATTCCATTTACATTAGCAAATGGGAAACTGAGTGAAGCAGTGGCCCACTGGCCCATATTCATGACCAGCCTGGGGGGCAATTGCCCCCTTGCCCCCCAGGCCAGCCCTCCCCTGCCTACTTTGCAGATCGTGTACCCCAGAATTGCTCACATCTGCCTTTATATGCAAGGCCCATAGAAAAGAAAAGTTGTTTCTTGGCTGTAGTCCCTGGAAGCCACCGATAGGACAGATTTTGGAATATCCCAAATGAGGCCCCCTTAACTGATTACTGGTCTAGCTGGGTTAGTCACAGTAGTTTGACCAGAAATGAACCCACTTGCTCTCACTCAGGACATCACTAAAATCATCCTGATTGCTACCACCAAGAACTAGAACAGGTGACCTAGGATCTAGAACATTGCACACTACTCAGGTCCTCAATATTTTAATATAAAACAAAATAAAAAGAAACAACACATCTATCTTCTATACATAAGAGAGAAAACCTGCGTCTCCACAAACACACCTAGGGGCGGCAGTAAGGAGTAGTTATTCATAGCTCCTCCCTACCACCATTTCAGGAGATATGATAGGCGTGGTCAGTGGCCTCTGCAAGGAGCTCGCCTGCTTCAGCTTCCTCCTGAACATGAAAAAGAGGCTTGGACTTAAAGGAACTGAATGAGCATGCTCAGAATTCAGAACATGAAAAAGAGGCTTGGAATACAAGAAACTTACTGGGCATATGCAAAGCATGAAAACAAGGCTGTTACACAAACACACAGCCAACTCACTTTGCTGCATGTAAACACACA
This sequence comes from Rhinophrynus dorsalis, assembly GCA_037306005.1. Classification (NCBI taxonomy): domain Eukaryota; kingdom Metazoa; phylum Chordata; class Amphibia; order Anura; family Rhinophrynidae; genus Rhinophrynus; species Rhinophrynus dorsalis. Next base: position 8,981,200 of record CM074725.1, read on the forward strand.
TGCCCTGCTCACTTTCTCCACTCCATGCCTTACCGCCGGACTCCACTTGCATGCAGCCTACAGAAAACCGACACTGAACGAGAACACCGCCACCTGCTGGCGGTAGGAAACACTATGGCTCGTGCTGTTGTCTGTCTCTCTTATTGCCAAGTTATCTGACCAGATGGAGAACACACAGACTTCTATGGCCAAATGTCCTCCTGCTACACACAGGCACACACGCCTCACCTGCACTCCTCCTCTTAACCCTTTCAGTACCAGAGGGGTATGCAATGCATTCTTTGCAATGTGTTGCAAACCAATCTGACACTCAAAGGGTTAAACCTTTATAGACGTTAAACTTGTAGAGAAGTAATGTACAAGGGATGGGGGACACCTATACTACTCAAATGGTTAACCCTTGGAGTGACAGAGGGGTATGCAAAACATTGCTTTGCAATGCTTTGAGAAACCCTCTGCCACTGAAAGGGTTAAAGGGACAGTAATACTTGAAAAATAAGTTTATTTTATATTGTAGTCCTTAAAAAACCTTGAAAAATGATATGTCTTATCTTCCAAACCTTTACGGTTTGGGAGATATTCAGAAGTAAAGTTTCCCCTGGAGTGACGTCATTGCTCCACCCTTCAGATTTGGAATCCGGTCCTGGGACCGGCTGTGCCTCTCAAGAAGTGCTGAGATCATGATCTTTAAAAAGAATTTCTTAATTGGAATGGTCTATAAAGTGCGCTTTCAAGCCAGGCACACTTTGTAGATAGTTCCAATTAAGTAGTTCTTTTCAAAGATCGTGATCTCGGCACTGCTAAAGAGCTGCCGGTTGCTCTGTGGACCGAATTCCAAATCTGTCCACTAGATGGCAGACTTGGCTGAAACAGCCAGGAAAAGAGCATTTTACTATATTTTACATGTGAGTATCTCCCAAACCATAAAGGTTTGGGAGATAAGACTTATATCATTTTTCATGTTTTTTTAAGGGCTACAATATAAAATACAATTATTTTCAAGTATTACTATCCCTTTAAAGGGATTGTAATACTTCTATGAAAGTTTAGCTCCGAGTCTTCCTTATATTTTTTTAAACATATATCGGTATATTTAATTACTTACAGTGTTGTAGTTGAAACGCTATACAAGCCGAAAGGACCCCCCTCCTGTCCCTTTCCCTGCGTCATTTGGCCCCTCAGTCTGGTCCGGATGGAGCGTGGCATTGGACAATTTTCAGTAAGCAAAAGGAAAATTCTGCCCTCCTGCCTCAAGGGGGCAGGGTTTTCCTTATACTTACTGAATGAAGATTGTTCCTCATGGGGGGGGGGATCCTTTTGGCTACAATAGCGTTTCAACTATAACACTGTAAGTAATTACATATAGCGCTGCACATTAAAGTGTTGTGGAGCGGGGGGGATATGTGGGAGCGGGGGGGATATGTGGCGGCTGTGCAGGCTGGCAGAGAGATGCGGCAGTGTCCAGTGCCGGAGGATGACATCATCACGCCGGCACCTCATCAAGAGGACTCCTGCCAAGGAGAAAGTCAGTGTGGCACGGATATACTGAACGTAACGGACGCAATCAAGGGGAGCTGCTCCAATTAGAAGTCTAAAGTGTCCACTTCCCCCTCGGAACATAAAGGGGCCCCTGGGTAGTCCGATTACCCTGCCCATACACTACTGTGGACATTCTCATTAAAAGGGGTTGACCTGTCACCCCGTTACTAGCAACTGGTGTTTGGCTCTTCAGTATTCCAACACAAAGGGGATACAGATTAACAACCTGTACCTATGTGAGTAACAGTACAACACAACAAATATAAAGAAGAATCACAGATAAACTTTAATAGAACTATTACTATCCCATTAAAACATTAGATACTCTTGACTTTGTCCAGTGTCACCATTTTGGACTTTTTTGGATCTCTTTTTTTATATATGGACAGTGGATGGCCGGGATCCCTGGTCTTTCCACAACTTACAGACGCCCAGCATGCCCTCTCCAATGCTGATACCCCTGCCAGCCCCCTAGGCTCAGGCTGCTCCCTCAGAATCAACAGAGGCTTCTTCCTCCTGCACTGGATCCGGACATTGTGAGGCGCATTGTGGGGAGAAGAGTGTCTCCTCTGTATCAGGGCCATTAAAATGGAGCACCGAATCTACATTATTCATGTCATCAGGAGGAAATCTTCTTTATACAGTAACAGAAATCTATTTAACCATTTGAGTGCCAGAGAGGTAACTAATGCATTGCACCACAATGCATTGGATGCCTTTACAGCACTCAAAGGGTTAACATGTCACTACTGTATACTACATGGCACTCTATGGGTTAACATGCTGGTATAAGTCTCTCTCACATAATCTCCTTTTATTTTCTGCTTTCCACTTCTACACGCCAAACACACAGAGGCATAATACTGCAATGCTGCCCAAAAATAACAAATACCATCGATTTAACAGTTTCAGGACCAGAGGGGGGATAACAACACATTGTGAAGTGACGTTCTCTGGATCTTCTATATCTCTGAATACTGCAGATATTCACTTCAATACAAGACTGTTACCTACACAGTGATGTAAATCTCCTACACTAATCCCAGGGTGACCACAGCCCCCACTTCTACCCTCAGATCCTACAGATCCAGGGGATTAACAAGGGCCAGAACCTCCACACATGGGGGGCTATCACTGTGTCAGTGTCCCCTCTGTGTGTATGTGTGTGCGCACGTCTGTTGCGTGTGTGTGCGCGAGCATGTCTGCTGTGTGTGTGTTTGTGCACACGTCTGTTGCGTGTGTGTGTGCATGTCTGTTGCCTGTGTGTGAGCATGTCTGCTGCATGTATGTGTGCGTGCATGTCTGTTGCATGTATGTATGCATTGTCTGTTGTGTGTGTATGTCTGTTGCCTGTGTGTGTGTGTGTGAGCATGTCTGTTGCATGCATGTGTTAGTGTGAGAGAATGTCTGTTGCATGTGTGTACATCTGTTACATGTGTGTGTACATGTGTGCATCTCTGCTGTGTGTGTGTGCATGTCTTTTTCATGTCTCTGCCGCTCACTGTGTGTATGTGTCTGCCTGTGTGTTGCATATATCTGTGTTTATCAGTGTGTCTTCTACACGTACTCCCAACCGTCATAACATGACGGCCAACACCGTCCCACATTGGTAGCTTTTCATAAAACGTCTGTTGCTCCTTTAAATGCCCAATTTAAATCAATGGGAAGTTTACTTTGGGTCAGTTTTGTTTACCCAAAATTGTCTCACCTTTAACTTTATACATACACCCCAATGAACCCTACTCCTGCTCACCTTTGTCCTCGATGTTTCCCCATCCCGTCACCCAGCACATCTTTCCACTTGGGAAGTGGTGATCGGGGGAGGGGATGCAGATCGGCAGGATGTATCTGGAGAAGTTGACTGGAGTTGCCAACTCCAACAGGGCAATGTCTCCACTGGTTCCCTCCCCACTGAACAAGTCATGGGTGATGAGCCTTTTCACTCCTACTTTCACTGTGTTGGGGTCGGCATTAGAGAGGTTCTGAAAGCCCAGGAAGATCTGGAATTCCTCATAGTTGTAGTACCTATTAAGTCATAGCAAAAATTAGAAAAACGTTTAATCTCTGACAGGTATATAGAAGTGATTCTCCACTTCTCCTGTTCGTACCATTATATATAATTTCAATTTTTGTATAATTTATTGAATATAGCACCAGGACATGTGACAAACCGATCTATCTATCTATCTATCTATCTATCTATCTATCTATCTATCTATTTATGTATCTATCTATCTATCTATCTATCTCATATCTATCTATCTATCTATCTATCTATTTATGTATCTATCTATCTATCTATCTCATATCTATCTATCTATCTATCTATCTATCTATCTATCTATCTATCTATCTATCTATCTGTCTATCACATTATCTATCTATCTATCACATTATCTATCTATCTATCTATCTATCTATCTATCTATCTATCTATCTATCATATCTATCTCATATCTATCTATCTATCTATCTATCTATCTATCTATCTATCTATCTATCTATCTATCTCATATCTATATTCTATCTATCTATCTATCTATCTATCTATCTATCTAATATCTATCTATCTATCTATCTATCTATCTATCTATCTATCTAATTATCTATCTATCTATCTATCTATCTATCTATCTATCTATCTATCTCATATCTATATTCTATCTATCTATCTATCTATCTATCTATCTCATATCTATCTATCTATCTATCTATCTATCTATCTATCTATCTATCTATCTCTATCTATCTATCTATCTATCTATCTATCTATCTAATATCTATCTATCTATCTATCTATCTATCTATCTATCTATCTATCTCATATCTATATTCTATCTATCTATCTATCTATCTATCTATCTATCTATCTATCTATCTCATGTCTATCTATCTATCTATCTATCTATCTATCTATCTATCTATCTATCGCATATCTGTCTATCTCATATCTATATTCTATCTATCTATCTATCTATCTATCAATCTCATATCTATCTCATGTCTGTCTGTCTGTCTGTCTATACAGAGAGAGATTAGCAGAATGATAGTCTACCTGCTACCTTCAAAAGATCTTACAGCACAAACTTGTACTTTCATGATTATGTGATTTTTTTCTGTGACCAGATGGTGCTGTTTGTTCTGCACATTAATGGACACAATACACTAATGTAGCTGTGTTTTATGTCTCTCACTGTATGGAGCCATTGTTAGGTACAGGGTTTTTACATTGTTCAGATTATGCTGACATCATCCAACAATGTGTTGAGTATATAATGTTCATTTCCTAATACATATAATGTTCATTGTGTTAGTAGACTATCATGATCATTCTGCGTGTCAGGATTTTCTTTAGTAATCCTATACCTAATACAGATCCAGAATGTATCCAATGTATTCCATATATTTCACTGCTGTTTACTTTACATAGAAGAAATATGTCCAGAGTTCCTATTGAGCCTTCACTTTCAGCCCTGTTGACCATACACATCCACCTTCTGCTCAACTGACTTTACATCTCAGCTTCAACCCTATTGACTTTACTTCCACCTTCAGTCCTGGTTACCGTACATCTCCACCTTCAGTCCTGTTTACCTTACATCTCCACCTTCATTCCTGGTTACCCTACATCTCCACCTTCAGTCCTGTTTACAATACATCTCCACCTTCAGTCCTGTTTACCCTACATCTCCACCTTCAGTCCTGGTTACCGTACATCTCCACCTTCAGTCCTGTTTACCCTACATCTCCACCTTCAGTCCTAGTTACCCTACATCTCCACCTTCAGTCCTGGTTACCGTACATCTCCACCTTCAGTCCTGGTTACCCTACATCTCCACCTTCAGTCCTGTTTACCCTACATCTCCACCTTCAGTCCTGTTTACCCTACATCTGCACCTTCAGTCCTGGTTACCCTACATCTCCACCTTCAGTCCTGTTTACCCTACATCTCCACCTTCAGTCCTGGTTACGGTACATCTCCACCTTCAGTCCTGTTTACCCTACATCATCACCTACAGTCCTGGTTACCCTACATCTCCACCTTCAGTCCTGTTTACCCTACATCTCCACCTTCAGTCCTGGTTACCGTACATCTCCACCTTCAGTCCTGTTTACCCTACATCTCCACCTACAGTCCTGGTTACCCTACATCTCCACCTTCAGTCCTGGTTACCCTACATCTCGACCTTCAGTCCTGGTTACCCTACATCTCCACCTTCAGTCCTGGTTACCCTACATCTCCACCTGTAGTCCTGTTTACCCTACATCTCCACCTTCAGTCCTGGTTACCGTACATCTCCACCTTCAGTCCTGTTTACCCTACATCTCCACCTTCAGTCCTGGTTACGGTACATCTCCACCTTCAGTCCTGTTTACCCTACATCATCACCTACAGTCCTGGTTACCCTACATCTCCACCTTCAGTCCTGTTTACCCTACATCTCCACCTTCAGTCCTGGTTACCGTACATCTCCACCTTCAGTCCTGTTTACCCTACATCTCCACCTTCAGTCCTGGTTACCGTACATCTCCACCTTCAGTCCTGGTTACCGTACATCTCCATCTTCAGTCCTGTTTACCCTACATCTCCACCTACAGTCCTGGTTACCCTACATCTCCACCTTCAGTCCTGGTTACCCTACATCTCGACCTTCAGTCCTGTTTACCCTACATCTCCACCTTCAATCCTGGTTACCGTACATCTCCACCTTCAGTCCTGTTTACCCTACATCTCCACCTTGATTCCTGGTTACCGTACATCTCCACCTTCAGTCCTGTTTACCCTACATCTCCACCTTCAGTCCTGGTTACCGTACATCTCCACCTTCAGTCCTGTTTACCCTACATCTCCACCTTCAGTCCTGGTTACCGTACATCTCCACCTTCAGTCCTGGTTACCCTACATCTCCACCTTCAGTCCTGGTTACCGTACATCTCCACCTTCAGTCCTGGTTACGGTACATCTCCACCTTCAGTCCTGTTTACCCTACATCTCCACCTACAGTCCTGGTTACCCTACATCTCCATTTTCAATCCTGGTTACCGTACATGTCCACCTTCAGTCCTGGTTACCCTACATCTCCACATTCAGTCCTATTTACTCTACATCTCCACCTTCAGTCCTGGTTACCGTACATCTCCACCTTCAGTCCTGTTTACCCTACATCTCCACCTTCAGTCCTGTTTACCCTACATCTCCACCTTGATTCCTGGTTACCGTACATCTCCACCTTCAGTCCTGGTTACCGTACATCTCCACCTTCAGTCCTGTTTACCCTACATCTCCACCTTCAGTCCTGGTTACCGTACATCTCCACCTTCAGTCCTGTTTACCCTACATCTCCACCTTCAGTCCTGGTTACCGTACATCTCCACCTTCAGTCCTGTTTACCCTACATCTCCACCTACAGTCCTGGTTACCCTACATCTCCACCTTCAGTCCTGGTTACCCTACATCTCGACCTTCAGTCCTGTTTACCCTACATCTCCACCTTCAGTCCTGTTTACCCTACATCTGCACCTTCAGTCCTGGTTACCCTACATCTCCACCTTCAGTCCTGTTTACCCTACATCTCCACCTTCAGTCCTGGTTACGGTACATCTCCACCTTCAGTCCTGTTTACCCTACATCATCACCTACAGTCCTGGTTACCCTACATCTCCACCTTCAGTCCTGTTTACCCTACATCTCCACCTTCAGTCCTGGTTACCGTACATCTCCACCTTCAGTCCTGTTTACCCTACATCTCCACCTACAGTCCTGGTTACCCTACATCTCCACCTTCAGTCCTGGTTACCCTACATCTCGACCTTCAGTCCTGGTTACCCTACATCTCCACCTTCAGTCCTGGTTACCCTACATCTCCACCTGTAGTCCTGTTTACCCTACATCTCCACCTTCAGTCCTGGTTACCGTACATCTCCACCTTCAGTCCTGTTTACCCTACATCTCCACCTTCAGTCCTGGTTACGGTACATCTCCACCTTCAGTCCTGTTTACCCTACATCATCACCTACAGTCCTGGTTACCCTACATCTCCACCTTCAGTCCTGTTTACCCTACATCTCCACCTTCAGTCCTGGTTACCGTACATCTCCACCTTCAGTCCTGTTTACCCTACATCTCCACCTTCAGTCCTGGTTACCGTACATCTCCACCTTCAGTCCTGGTTACCGTACATCTCCATCTTCAGTCCTGTTTACCCTACATCTCCACCTACAGTCCTGGTTACCCTACATCTCCACCTTCAGTCCTGGTTACCCTACATCTCGACCTTCAGTCCTGTTTACCCTACATCTCCACCTTCAATCCTGGTTACCGTACATCTCCACCTTCAGTCCTGTTTACCCTACATCTCCACCTTGATTCCTGGTTACCGTACATCTCCACCTTCAGTCCTGTTTACCCTACATCTCCACCTTCAGTCCTGGTTACCGTACATCTCCACCTTCAGTCCTGTTTACCCTACATCTCCACCTTCAGTCCTGGTTACCGTACATCTCCACCTTCAGTCCTGGTTACCCTACATCTCCACCTTCAGTCCTGGTTACCGTACATCTCCACCTTCAGTCCTGGTTACGGTACATCTCCACCTTCAGTCCTGTTTACCCTACATCTCCACCTACAGTCCTGGTTACCCTACATCTCCATTTTCAATCCTGGTTACCGTACATGTCCACCTTCAGTCCTGGTTACCCTACATCTCCACATTCAGTCCTATTTACTCTACATCTCCACCTTCAGTCCTGGTTACCGTACATCTCCACCTTCAGTCCTGTTTACCCTACATCTCCACCTTCAGTCCTGTTTACCCTACATCTCCACCTTGATTCCTGGTTACCGTACATCTCCACCTTCAGTCCTGGTTACCGTACATCTCCACCTTCAGTCCTGTTTACCCTACATCTCCACCTTCAGTCCTGGTTACCGTACATCTCCACCTTCAGTCCTGTTTACCCTACATCTCCACCTTCAGTCCTGGTTACCGTACATCTCCACCTTCAGTCCTGTTTACCCTACATCTCCACCTACAGTCCTGGTTACCCTACATCTCCACCTTCAGTCCTGGTTACCCTACATCTCGACCTTCAGTCCTGTTTACCCTACATCTCCACCTTCAGTCCTGTTTACCCTACATCTCCACCTTCAGTCCTGGTTACCGTACATCTCCACCTTCAGTCCTGTTTACCCTACATCTCCACCTTCAGTCCTGGTTACCGTACATCTCCACCTTCAGTCCTGGTTACCCTACATCTACACCTTCAGTCCTGGTTACCGTACATCTCCACCTTCAGTCCTGGTTACGGTACATCTCCACCTTCAGTCCTGTTTACCCTACATCTCCACCTACAGTCCTGGTTACCCTACATCTCCACCTTCAATCCTGGTTACCGTACATGTCCACCTTCAGTCCTGGTTACCCTACATCTCCACATTCAGTCCTATTTACTCTACATCTCCACCTTCAGTCCTGGTTACCGTACATCTCCACCTTCAGTCCTGTTTACCCTACATCTCCACCTTCAGTCCTGTTTACCCTACATCTCCACCTTGATTCCTGGTTACCGTACATGTCCACCTTCAGTCCTGGTTACCGTACATCTCCACCTTCAGTCCTGTTTACCCTACATCTCCACCTTCAGTCCTGGTTACCGTACATCTCCACCTTCAGTCCTGTTTACCCTACATCTCCACCTTCAGTCCTGTTTACCCTACATCTCCACCTTCAGTCCTGGTTACCCTACATCTCCACCTTCAGTCCTGGTTACCGTACATCTCCACCTTCAGTCCTGGTTACGGTACATCTCCACCTTCAGTCCTGTTTACCCTACATCTCCACCTACAGTCCTGGTTACCCTTCATCTCCACCTTCAATCCTGGTTACCGTACATGTCCACCTTCAGTCCTGGTTACCCTACATCTCCACATTCAGTCCTATTTACTCTACATCTCCACCTTCAGTCCTGGTTACCGTACATCTCCACCTTCAGTCCTGTTTACCCTACATCTCCACCTTCAGTCCTGTTTACCCTACATCTCCACCTTGATTCCTGGTTACCGTACATCTCCACCTTCAGTCCTGGTTACCGTACATCTCCACCTTCAGTCCTGTTTACCCTACATCTCCTCCTTCAGTCCTGGTTACCGTACATCTCCACCTTCAGTCCTGTTTACCCTACATCTCCACCTTCAGTCCTGTTTACCGTACATTTCCACCTTCAGTTCTGGTTACCGTACATCTCCACCTTCAGTCCTGTTTACCCTACATCTCCACTTTCAGTCCTGTTTACCCTACATCTCCACCTTCAGTCCTGGTTACCGTACATCTCCACCTTCAGTCCTGTTTACCCTACATCTCCACCTTCAGTCCTGGTTACCGTACATCTCCACCTTCAGTCCTGTTTACCCTACATCTCCACCTTCAGTCCTGGTTACCGTACATCTCCACCTTCAGTCCTGGTTACCCTACATCTCTGAATGGATAGAAAAACAGACACACCGCACACTCTCTGAGCGTAGCAATAGATGTATACTCAGTGGCCTCTCATATAATCTCCCTCTGTAGAAGCACTCACTTGTATTTGAGGTTATGACTGCCTCTCGGTGTTCCTCGCCTATACCTGTTTGATGTGAATACTGCTCTTGATAAAATGACATAGAAATTATACTGCTCACGAAACGGGTAGAGTGATTATTGAGAAATATTTTTTTAACTTTTTATCTCATGTGTGATGCTCTACACAGTATCTTCTACACTGTGATAAGAGCAGTGTGCCCAATTTTTGTTATTTGTATTTGATTAAATAGATTATCTTTCTATATGATGAATTCCCCCAGTTTTTTATCTCTTCGCATTGCTAAAGGTCATTCTGGTTTGGTGGCTTTCGAGCTTCATTTTATACCAAAGTAACAGTTCCTTGTATCTGAAGTTGTTACATCCAAGAGGAACTACATTCTATGTAAAAAAAAAAGTGGAAACTAGAAGGTGGTTTGTCCGAAGCCCTGGGTGAAAACCGACCTGGAGTGAAGTCCAACCACTCCACAAGGCGAGGTACACTGACAGGCAGTCATAACCTCAAATAAGGAGAGAGATTATATGAGGGGCCAATGCATGTACATCTATTGATATGCCGCCTAGAGAGTCTGCACTGTCTCTGTTTTTTCAGTCCATACATATATTTTGTGACTGGGATTCGTTTGGTGATGCCCTTTTGAGAACTGCAGTGACTCTCTAAGAAGAAGAGATAGACTGTGTTACATCAAGAGACTGTTTTATCTAACTCTGAAACGTTTGGCATATGGAGTGCTGTTTTTTTATTTATAATTTCTACCCTACATCTCCACCTTCTGCCTTGATAACCCTCTAACGCCACCAGTTCCTTCTGCCTTGTTGATCCTACACACCTGCCTCTGGCTTTGTTGACCCCATATCTCCCCTCCAGGTATTATTATCATTGGGTGACTAGTTTCCCTCTCTGTGTTTCTATTAAACCCCCATCTTTCCCTGGATTTATATATTACACCCAAGTTGCTTACTTTAGAAAGCAATGTGCAGCGGTCACCACCCAGGTGCTGGAGATGAGGGAACCTCCGCAGAAGTGGGTTTTCCCACTGGCAATGCTGGCCTGCCACGGCCACCTCCCCCACAGACAGTTCTGCCCACCGACTATCCGTTCTGTGAAAAATGGCTTCCCACATCCTACAAGGGAAGAGGAGAGAAATAGACAAGAGGAGAAAATCAGACAAGAGGAGAGAATCACACACTGGACGGAAACCACAAGGAATGGTCCACAGAACCCAGGGGACATACGTAGAAAGACACAGTGGACAAAACTGGATGTTTAAAGGGACAGTAATGCTTAATATGGAAATAAATATATTGCAGGGTTTATCTTACTGAATAAAACATGAATCCCCAATACTTCAGAGAAATGTGTTCAAAAGTTATATAATCTCAATCTTGCATTTATTAGATGCTGTACCTCCATGGCCTGAAAGAATACAGTGGCACTGTTGTTACAGAATCCTATGGAGATTTATTGCCAACTGACCAGATCTGTCCACAGACTGATGTAGCAACAGCGCCACCATAAAGTATCTGGTCCTGGAGGTACTGCACCCAAGGAGTGCTAGTCTGTCCTGCCATGAGTTTTGAAGAAAACATCACACAGCCGTGGGAGTCCCATTGTCCTACTCAGCAGGGTATATACATTGAGTGTTAAACATTACTATCTCTTTAACCCATTAACCCTTTGAGTGCCAGAAGGGTACGCAACACATTGCAAAGCAATGTGTTAAGTACCACTGGCGCTCACAGGGTTAAATCCCAGAGAGAAGGTTAAATTGCAACAATTTTGGGGAAGGCAACTGCACCATAGGGATCAAATGAAAATCCCCATTTATTGAAATAATGCATTTAAAGGGGAACTTTCACATCTAATAGACTTTGTCTCATCTGATTCCTCTGGTAAAATGGGATGTGGATTGGATCGATGGTTTTATTTTCTACTTACACAATTTAGCAGCTATTTGGTCTAAAGTGTAGACTTGATACGGGCACTTACGCATTCTGCGGTACAGGGTAACATCGGCACAGGACTTCCCAGACCTCCAATTCTCCTGCCACCTCCATCCCAGCTCTCCCAGGGAGAACATTCACGCTTTCCTTCGTATTGATGTGAATCACGTATATTGTAACAGCAAGCTCCGTTTGTCATTATATTATACGGAACTTGCAAGCTCATTATAGTGACAAACGGAGCTTGCTGTTACAATATACATGATTCACATCAATACGAAGGGAAGAGTGAACATGCTCCCTGGGGAGAGCTGGGAGGTAGGTGGCAGGAGAATTGGAGGTCTGGGAAGTCCTGCACCACTGTTACCCTGTACCGCAGAATGCGTAAGTGCCCGTATCAAGTTTACATTTTAGACAAAATAGCTACTAAAGTGTGAAAGTAGTAAAAAACCCAAACAAGCCAATCCACATCCCATTTCACTAGATGAATCATATGAGACAAAGTCTATTAGATGTGAAAGTTCCGCTTTAACCCCTCTCAGTTCTAGAAAGCTCCCCAAGGCAATGCTTTGCAATGAGTTGGAGGCCTTTCTAGCATACAAGGGGTTAAGTATAGCCCCATTCCAATCAATTATATTTTCATTTGATCTTTAGGGTACAGTTGGTTTGTTGGTCGTGTATACTGCAACATAAATACAGTGTTTATAATAAATAAAAAGGTGATAATGTTTAAATGGTAATAAACTCTGAGGCCTAGTTCCTCTAACCCAGTGTTTCTCAGTCAGGGTGCTGTGGTATTTTGGGGTGCATCAGACATCAATGCTTTGCAATGCATTGCATAGTCCTCTGGCACTCAAAAGGGTTAAAAGGCTCATTTATATAAAGGGATATTTTATATGTCCTCTATAGCACAGTTGGTTAGTTGGGGTGCAGTTCTTAGTAGTTCAGATGTATTATTTAGTAAAGGAGAAGATAGATAGATAGATAGATAGATAGATAGATAGATAGATAGATAGATAGATAGATAGATCAATATGAGAGATAGATAGATAGATAGATAGATAGATAGATAGATAGATAGATAGATAGATAGATAGATAGATAGATATGAGAAAGATAGATATATATGAGACAGATAGATAGATAGATAGATAGATAGATAGATAGATAGATAGATATGAGATAGATAGATATGAGATAGATAGATAGATAGATAGATAGATAGATAGATAGATATGAGATAGATAGATATGAGATAGATAGATAGATAGATAGATAGATAGATAGATAGATAGATAGATAGATAGATAGATATTAGATAGATATGAGACAGATAGCTAGATAGACAGATAGATAGATAGATAGATAGATAGATAGATAGATAGATACATAGATAGATAGATAGATAGATAGATAGATAGATAGATAGATAGCTATTAGATAGATAGATAGATAGATAGATAGATAGATAATTAGATATGCGACAGATAGCTAGATAGACAGATAGATAGATAGATACATACATACATACATACATAGATATTAGATAGATAGATAGATAGATAGATAGATAGATAGATAGATAGATATGAGACAGATAGATAGATAGATAGATAGATAGATAGATAGACAGACAGACAGATAGATAGATATGATATAGATAGATAGATAGATAGATAGATAGATAGATAGATAGATAGATATGATATAGATAGATAGATAGATAGATAGATATGAGATAGATAGATAGATAGATAGATAGATAGATAGATAGATAATTATGAGATAGATAGATAGATAGATAGATAGATAGATAGATAGATAGATAGATAGATAGATGGATAGATATGAGACTGTGCTGATTCATAATAATACAATCTTATTATTTACCTACTGGAGAAGCCGAGGTCACAAAACCTGAAAGACAAAAAGAGAAATTAGCCTTCCAGTGTGATCCCCCTCAGTGTTCCTTCTGTCACCTCTAACTGCACCCGATGAGATGGACATTAAAGGGATAGTAAACCCCCCAAAAAAGTGTAAGCCAAACGATAGGAATAATAAAAACATACTTAACTCCCTTATTCCCATCTCTCAAACCGTTATGGTTTGAGAGATGTAAGAAAATAAAGACCTCCGCTCCCTCCCCCTTCTCATGCGTCCGCTGTATAGCGGACGTCATGAGATCCTGCTTCCGGGACCAGATGGCGGCTCTTCAGGAGCGCTGTCATCTAGAGATCTAACTATGACTACTTCATTGGAATGGTCTACAACGTGTGCTTGCAAACCAGGCACACGTAGACCATACCGATGAAGTAATTATAGTTAGATCTCTAGATGTCAGCGCTCCTGAAGAGCCGCCTACAGTCGGGCGACCAGATTCTGCCTCTGACAGCTTTACAGCTCGTCAGGCAGAAAGGGGAGGGAACGGACGACTTTATTTTCTTATATCTCTCAAACTGTAACGGTGTGAGAGATGGGAATGAGGGCAGTAAGTATGTTTTTGTTATTCCTATCATTTAGATTACAGTTTTTTGGTGGGTTTACTATGCCTTTAAATCTCCAACTATGATGTCTAACACAATTCCCTGTCCTTACAGTTGCCCATATTACTCTACACAATATATTACAATATACACAATGATGATATCTAACACAATTCTCCATCCTTGCAGATGTCCCGATTACGCTACACACATTGATGATGGAGGAAAGGATTGTGCACTAAGACGTGATAAAGAAGTGATAACTTGGAGATAGCTTCTCCAGTGATATCACTTCTCCAGTTCCTGTGTTATTCTGTAGAGTCTATGCACTAAGATCTCCAAAGTTGTAGAAATCTTATTGTATAGCACTTGGAATAGTGACATCACTGGAGAAGTCATCTCTGCTTTATCACCTCTTTATAATGTCTTAGTGCATCTCCTCCTGTTGTCTGTAACACATTTCCCTGTTCTTACAGATGTCCAGAATACACCTCACACCATGATGATGTCTATAACACAATTCACTGTCTATACAAATGTCCAGGTAACACACCATAATGATATCGGTAATACAATTCACTGTCCATTCAGATGTCCAGGTAACAAACCATGATGATGTCAATAATACAATTCACTGTCCATACAGATGTCCAGGTAACACACCATGATGATGTCAGTAACACAATTCACTGTCCATTCAGATCTCCAGGTAACAAACCATGATGATGTCAATAATACAATTCACTGTCCATACAGATGTCCAGGTAACACACCATGATGATGTCAGTAACACAATTCACTGTCTATACAAATGTCCAGGTAACACACCATGATGATGTCTATAACACAATTCCCTATCCTCACAGATGTCCAGAATATGTATCACACCATGATGATGTCTGTAACACAATTCACTGTCTATACAAATGTGCAGGTAATACACAGTGATGATGACAATAATACAATTCACTGTTCATACAGATGTCCAGGTAACACACCATGATGATGTCAGTAATACAATTCACTGTCCATACAGATGTCCAGGTAACACACCATGATGATATCAGTAATACAATTCACTGTCCATACAGATGTCCAGGTAACACACCGTGATGATGTCTATAACACAATTCACTGTCCATACAGATGTCCAGGTAACACACCGTGATGATGTCAGTAATACAATTCACTGTCCATACAGATGTCCAGGTAACACACCATAATGATATCGGTAATACAATTCACTGTCCATTCAGATGTCCAGGTAACAAACCATGATGATGTCAATAATACAATTCACTGTCCATACAGATGTCCAGGTAACACACCATGATGATGTCAGTAACACAATTCACTGTCCATTCAGATCTCCAGGTAACAAACCATGATGATGTCAATAATACAATTCACTGTCCATACAGATGTCCAGGTAACACACCATGATGATGTCAGTAACACAATTCACTGTCTATACAAATGTCCAGGTAACACACCATGATGATGTCTATAACACAATTCCCTATCCTCACAGATGTCCAGAATATGTATCACACCATGATGATGTCTGTAACACAATTCACTGTCTATACAAATGTGCAGGTAATACACAGTGATGATGACAATAATACAATTCACTGTTCATACAGATGTCCAGGTAACACACCATGATGATGTCAGTAATACAATTCACTGTCCATACAGATGTCCAGGTAACACACCATGATGATATCAGTAATACAATTCACTGTCCATACAGATGTCCAGGTAACACACCGTGATGATGTCTATAACACAATTCACTGTCCATACAGATGTCCAGGTAACACACCGTGATGATGTCAGTAATACAATTCACTGTCCATACAGATGTCCAGGTAACACACCGTGATGATGTCAGTAATACAGTTCACTGTCCATACAGATGTCCAGGTAACACACCGTGATGATGTCAGTAACACAATTCACTGTCCATACAGATGTCCAGGTAACACAACGTGATGATGTCAGTAATACAGTTCACTGTCCATACAGATGTCCAGGTAATACACCGTGATGATGTCAGTAATACAATTCACTGTCTATACAAATGTGCAGGTAATACACCGTGATGATGTCAGTAATACAGTTCACTGTCCATACAGATGTCCAGGTAACACACCGTGATGATGTCAGTAACACAATTCACTGTCCATACAGATGTCCAGGTAACACACCGTGATGATGTCAGTAATACAGTTCACTGTCCATACAGATGTCCAGGTAACACACCGTGATGATGTCAGTAATACAGTTCACTGTCCATACAGATGTCCAGGTAACACACCGTGATGATGTCAGTAATACAGTTCACTGTCCATACAGATGTCCAGGTAACACACCGTGATGATGTCAGTAACACAATTCACTGTCCATACAGATGTCCAGGTAACACACCGTGATGATGTCAGTAATACAATTCACTGTCCATACAGATGTCCAGAATATGTAACACACCATGATGATATCAGTAATACAGTTCACTGTCCATACAGATGTCCAGGTAATACACCGTGATGATGTCAGTAATACAATTCACTGTCCATACAGATGTCCAGGTAACACACCATGATGATGTCAGTAATACAGTTCACTGTCCATACAGATGTCCAGGTAACACACCGTGATGATGTCAGTAACACAATTCACTGTCCATACAGATGTCCAGGTAACACACCATGATAATGTCAGTAACACAATTCACTGTCCATACAGATGTCCAGGTAACACACCATGATGATGTCAGTAACACAATTCACTGTCCATACAGATGTCCAGGTAACACACCGTGATGATGTCAGTAATACAGTTCACTGTCCACACAGATGTCCAGGTAACACACCGTGATGATGTCAGTAATACAATTCACTGTCCAAATGTCCAGATAACACACCATGATGATGTCAGTAACACAATTGTGATTCAATACATTGGAGAACTATTTAGCAGTTTCTGTAAATCACCTTTTCTAGTTGATGTAAAATACAAGCACCAAGTGCTTCATATCATGTTACATTTCATTAATTAATATTTTGTGTCTTGTTTCCTATGTAACACACAGAACAAGTAGCACAATTAAAAGATCGGAGCTCATTCATTAACCTGTTGTGTGCTAGAGAGGTCTCACCACATTGAAAAGGCTTTATCACACATTGAAACAGAGTTTCCTATGCAAAAGTTAATATGATCTTCCCATATCCCAGTAGAAGGCATATATATATATATATATATATATATATATATATATATATATATATAAAACATATTAATTCATTTCTCTTACCTAGGAGAAGCAGGAGGGCAAAGCATGAAGCCAGCCTGACGTATAGAGTCATCTCTTCAGTTCCTCCGATAGAAATCTGTCCTTACTATCCGTGTCGCTGTCACCTCACTCTGTCTCTCCTCTCTTTGACTCTCACTGTCTTTCTGTTGTTATGATCTGTGCTAGTTTATTTGTTCTGTGACTCTGATTCCCTTTGTGTCAGTGGCTGCTGTGTCTCAATGTTACTGTTAATGTCTCTAATCTGTTATCCTTCTCTAGTTACTTGGTCCTTCCTGTGGATCTACTCTTGGAGCTTGTGGATCTGCTCCTGTCATCTATCTGTCTATCTCCCTCTCTCTCCCTGTGGTCTCTGTCTGCAGTTCTCTCTCCCTGTGGATCTGCTCCTGGTGTCTCTGTCTGCAGTTCTCTCTCCCTCTGCCTCTCTCTTTCTCTATCAGTGATTGTGTCTCCCTACTGTTCTACTCCTGGTGTCACAGTCTGCAGTTAATTTCTCTCTATCAGTTCTTGGCTTGTGTCTCCCTGTAGAATTGCTCCTGGTCTGCCTCTGTCTCTCTGTCTCTCTCTCAGTCGGTGATTGTAGCACTGCCTCTGGTTTTCTTTTCTGTACATTCCCTCCAGGCATGGCACGTTCCATGAAAACTGGAGTGTCATCCCCTGGAATTTCCTGTTCTTATAAAACAATGACTTATGGACAATGATCAGCATTTAGTCATGACTTTGTGTCTAACTTCACTGTACCAGAATAAACAATACATTATAAAATGCATCCCATATTGGTTCTGAGTTTTAAAGATTTGATTTGGGTTTGGCTTTCAAAAACTGGGATTTACCTAACTGGAACAGTCTGTGTCAGTAGAAGGGACATTGTCAGCTCTATTAATACACATGGGATACAGGAGAAGGGAGTCTAGATTTATCTAGATAGATCAGTATGTATCCATGGAAGGTTGAGGGATGACTATTAACATCAGTGGTATAAAGGGTCCTATGAAAAGAGGAGAGAATAATTTCTAGATCTATCTAGATGGATCAGTCTGTATATGTGGGGGGTGGTAGATGGACAGCTCTACTTATGAGTGTGAGAAGGGTCCTCAGGAGAGAGAATCAGTTCTAGATGGATCAGTCTGTATATGTGGGAGGTGAAGGGACAGATCTATTAATATGTGTGAGAAGGGTCCTCAGGAGAGAGAATCAGTTCTAGATGGATCAGTCTGTAGATGTGGGAGGTGAAGGGACAGCTCTATTAATATGTGTGAGAAGGGTCCTCAGGAGAGAGAATCAGTTCTAGATGGATCAGTCTGTATATGTGGGAGGTGAAGGGACAGCTCTATTAATATGAGTGAGAAGGGTCCTCAGGAGAGAGAATCAGTTCTAGATGGATCAGTCTGTATATGTGGGAGGTGAAGGGACAGCTCTATTAATATGAGTGAGAAGGGTCCTCAGGAGAGTGAATCAGTTCTAGATGGATAAGTCTGTATATGTGGGAGGTGAAGGGACAGCTCTATTAATATGTGTGAGAAGAGTCCTCAGGAGAGAGAATCAGTTCTAGATGGGTCAGTCTGTATATGTGGGAGGTGAAGGGACAGCTCTATTAATATGTGTGAGAAGGGCCCTCAGGAGAGAGAATCAGTTCTAGATGGATCAGTCTGTATATGTGAGGGGTGGTAGATGGACAGCTCTATTAATATGTGTGAGAAGAGTCCTCAGGAGAGAGAATCAGTTCTAGATAGATCAGTTTGTATATGTGGGAGGTGAAGGGACAGCTCTATTAATATGTGTGAGAAGGGGCCTCAGGAGAGAGAATCAGTTCTAGATGGATCAGTCTGTATATGTAGGAGGTGAAGGGACAGATCTATTAATATGTGTGAGAAGGGTCCTCAGGAGAGATAATCAGTTCTAGATGGATCAGTCTGTATATGTGGGAGGTGAAGGGACAGATCTATTAATATGTGTGAGAAGGGCCCTCAGGAGAGAGAATCAGTTCTAGATGGATGAGTCTGTATATGTAGGAGGTGAAGGGACAGATCTATTAATATGTGTGAGAAGGGTCCTCAGGAGAGAGAATCAGTTCTAGATGGATGAGTCTGTATATGTAGGAGGTGAAGGGACAGATCTATTAATATGTGTGAGAAGGGTCCTCAGGAGAGAGAATCAGTTCTAGATTGATCAGTCTGTATATGTGGGAGGTGAAGGGACAGCTCTATTAATATGTGTGAGAAGGGTCCTCAGGAGAGAGAATCAGTTCTAGATGGATCAGTCTGTATATGTGGGAGGTGAAGGGACAGATCTATTAATATGTGTGAGAAGGGTCCTCAGGAGAGAGAATCAGTTCTAGATGGATCGGTCTGTATATGTGGGAGGTGAAGGGACAGATCTATTAATATGTGTGAGAAGGGTCCTCAGGAGAGAGAATCAGTTCTAGATGGATCAGTCTGTATATGTGGGAGGTGAAGGGACAGCTCTATTAATATGTGTGAGAAGGGTCCTCAGGAGAGAGAATCAGTTCTAGATGGATCGGTCTGTATATGTGGGAGGTGAAGGGACAGATCTATTAATATGTGTGAGAAGGGTCCTCAGGAGAGAGAATCAGTTCTAGATGGATCGGTCTGTATATGTGGGAGGTGAAGGGACAGATCTATTAATATGTGTGAGAAGGGTCCTCAGGAGAGAGAATCAGTTCTAGATTGATCAGTCTGTATATGTGGGAGGTGAAGGGACAGATCTATTAATATGTGTGAGAAGAGTCCTCAGGAGAGAAAATCAGTTCTAGATGGATCGGTCTGTATATGTAGGAGGTGAAGGGACAGATCTATTAATATGTGTGAGAAGGGTCCTCAGGAGAGAGAATCAGTTCTAGATGGATCGGTCTGTATATGTGGGAGGTGAAGGGACAGATCTATTAATATGTGTGAGAAGGGTCCTCAGGAGAGAGAATCAGTTCTAGATGGATCGGTCTGTATATGTGGGAGGTGAAGGGACAGATCTATTAATATGTGTGAGAAGGGTCCTCAGGAGAGAGAATCAGTTCTAGATGGATCGGTCTGTATATGTGGGAGGTGAAGGGACAGCTCTATTAATATGTGTGAGAAGGGTCCTCAGGAGAGAGAATCAGTTCTAGATGGATCGGTCTGTATATGTGGGAGGTGAAGGGACAGATCTATTAATATGTGTGAGAAGGGTCCTCAGGAGAGAGAATCAGTTCTAGATGGATCGGTCTGTATATGTGGGAGGTGAAGGGACAGATCTATTAATATGTGTGAGAAGGGTCCTCAGGAGAGAGAATCAGTTCTAGATTGATCAGTCTGTATATGTGGGAGGTGAAGGGACAGATCTATTAATATGTGTGAGAAGGGCCCTCAGGAGAGAGAATCAGTTCTAGATGGATCAGTCTGTATGTGTGGGAGGTGAAGGGACAGATCTATTAATATGTGTGAGAAGGGCCCTCAGGAGAGAGAATTAGTTCTAGATGGATCAGTCTGTATGTGTGGGAGGTGAAGGGACAGATCTATTAATATGTGTGAGAAGGGTCCTCAGGAGAGATAATCAGTTCTAGATGGATCAGTCTGTATATGTGGGAGGTGAAGGGACAGATCTATTAATATGTGTGAGAAGGGTCCTCAGGAGAGAAAATCAGTTCTAGATGGATCAGTCTGTATATGTAGGAGGTGAAGGGACAGATCTATTAATATGTGTGAGAAGGGCCCTCAGGAGAGAGAATCAGTTCTAGATGGATCGGTCTGTATATGTGGGAGGTGGAGGGACAGCTCTATTAATATGTGTGAGAAGGGTCCTCAGGAGAGAGAATCAGTTCTAGATGGATCAGTCTGTATCTGTGGGAGGTGAAGGGACAGATCTATTAATATGTATGAGAAGGGTCCTCAGGAGAGAGAATCAGTTCTAGATGGACCAGTCTGTATATGTGGGAGGTAAAGGGACAGATCTATTAATATGTGTGAGAAGAGTCCTCAGGAGAGAAAATCAGTTCTAGATGGATCAGTCTGTATATGTGGGAGGTGGAGGGACAGCTCTATTAATATGTGTGAGAAGGGTCCTCAGGAGAGAGAATCAGTTCTAGATGGATCAGTCTGTATATGTGGGAGGTGAAGGGACAGCTCTATTAATATGTGTGAGAAGGGTCCTCAGGAGAGAGAATCAGTTCTAGATGGATCAGTCTGTATGTGTGGGAGGTGAAGGGACAGATCTATTAATATGTGTGAGAAGGGTCCTCAGGAGAGAGAATCGGTTCTAGATGGATCAGTCTGTATATGTGGGAGGTGGAGGGACAGATCTATTAATATGTATGAGAAGGGTCCTCAGGAGAGATAATCAGTTCTAGATGGATCAGTCTGTATATGTGGGAGGTGAAGGGACAGCTCTATTAATATGAGTGAGAAGGGTCCTCAGGAGAGTGAATCAGTTCTAGATGGATACGTCTGTATATGTGGGAGGTGAAGGGACAGCTCTATTAATATGTGTGAGAAGAGTCCTCAGGAGAGAGAATCAGTTCTAGATGGGTCAGTCTGTATATGTGGGAGGTGAAGGGACAGCTCTATTAATATGTGTGAGAAGGGCCCTCAGGAGAGAGAATCAGTTCTAGATGGATCAGTCTGTATATGTGGGGGGTGGTAGATGGACAGCTCTATTAATATGTGTGAGAAGAGTCCTCAGGAGAGAGAATCAGTTCTAGATAGATCAGTTTGTATATGTGGGAGGTGAAGGGACAGCTCTATTAATATGTGTGAGAAGGGTCCTCAGGAGAGAGAATCAGTTCTAGATGGATCAGTCTGTATATGTAGGAGGTGAAGGGACAGATCTATTAATATGTGTGAGAAGGGTCCTCAGGAGAGAGAATCAGTTCTAGATTGATCAGTCTGTATATGTGGGAGGTGAAGGGACAGCTCTATTAATATGTGTGAGAAGGGTCCTCAGGAGAGATAATCAGTTCTAGATGGATCAGTCTGTATATGTGGGAGGTGAAGGGACAGATCTATTAATATGTGTGAGAAGGGCCCTCAGGAGAGAGAATCAGTTCTAGATGGATGAGTCTGTATATGTAGGAGGTGAAGGGACAGATCTATTAATATGTGTGAGAAGGGTCCTCAGGAGAGAGAATCAGTTCTAGATGGATAAGTCTGTATATGTAGGAGGTGAAGGGACAGATCTATTAATATGTGTGAGAAGGGTCCTCAGGAGAGAGAATCAGTTCTAGATTGATCAGTCTGTATATGTGGGAGGTGAAGGTACAGCTCTATTAATATGTGTGAGAAGGGTCCTCAGGAGAGAGAATCAGTTCTAGATGGATCAGTCTGTATATGTGGGAGGTGAAGGGACAGATCTATTAATATGTGTGAGAAGGGTCCTCAGGAGAGAGAATCAGTTCTAGATGGATCAGTCTGTATATGTGGGAGGTGAAGGGACAGATCTATTAATATGTGTGAGAAGGGTTCTCAGGAGAGAGAATCAGTTCTAGATGGATCAGTCTGTATATGTGCGAGGTGAAGGGACAGCTCTTTTAATATGTGTGAGAAGGGTCCTCAGGAGAGAGAATCAGTTCTAGATGGATCGGTCTGTATATGTGGGAGGTGAAGGGACAGATCTATTAATATGTGTGAGAAGGGTCCTCAGGAGAGAGAATCAGTTCTAGATGGATCGGTCTGTATATGTGGGAGGTGAAGGGACAGATCTATTAATATGTGTGAGAAGGGTCCTCAGGAGAGAGAATCAGTTCTAGATGGATCAGTCTGTATATGTGGGAGGAGAAAGGACAGCTCTATTAATATGTGTGAGAAAGCTCCTCAGGAGAGAGAATCGGTTCTAGATGGATCAGTCTGTATATGTAGGAGGTGAAGGGACAGATCTATTAATATGTGTGAGAAGGGTCATCAGGAGAGAGAATCAGTTCTAGATGGATCAGTCTGTATATGTAGGAGGTGAAGGGACAGATCTATTAATATGTGTGAGAAGGGTCCTCAGGAGAGAGAATCATTTCTAGATGGATCGGTCTGTATATGTAGGAGGTGGAGGGACAGCTCTATTAATATGTGTGAGAAGGGTCCTCAGGAGAGAGAATCAGTTCTAGATGGATCAGTCTGTATATGTAGGAGGTGGAGGGACAGCTCTATTAATATGAGTGAGAAGGGTCCTCAGGAGAGAGAATCAGTTCTAGATTGATCAGTCTGTATATGTGGGAGGTGAAGGGACAGATCTATTAATATGTGTGAGAAGAGTCCTCAGGAGAGAAAATCAGTTCTAGATGGATCGGTCTGTATATGTGGGAGGTGAAGGGACAGATCTATTAATATGTGTGAGAAGGGTCCTCAGGAGAGAGAATGAGTTCTAGATGGATTGGTCTGTATATGTGGGAGGTGAAGGGACAGCTCTATTAATATGTGTGAGAAGGGCCCTCAGGAGAGAGAATCAGTTCTAGATGGATCAGTCTGTATGTGTGGGAGGTGAAGGGACAGGTCTATTAATATGTGTGAGAAGGGCCCTCAGGAGAGAGAATCAGTTCTAGATGGATCAGTCTGTATGTGTGGGAGGTGAAGGGACAGATCTATTAATATGTGTGAGAAGGGCCCTCAGGAGAGAGAATCAGTTCTAGATGGATCAGTCTGTATATGCGGGAGGTGAAGGGACAGATCTATTAATATGTGTGAGAAGGGTCCTCAGGAGAGATAATCAGTTCTAGATGGATCAGTCTGTATATGTGGGAGGTGAAGGGACAGATCTATTAATATGTGTGAGAAGGGTCCTCAGGAGAGAAAATCAGTTCTAGATGGATCAGTCTGTATATGTAGGAGGTGAAGGGACAGATCTATTAATATGTGTGAGAAGGGCCCTCAGGAGAGAGAATCAGTTCTAGATGGATCAGTCTGTATGTGTGGGAGGTGGAGGGACAGCTCTATTAATATGTGTGAGAAGGGTCCTCAGGAGAGAGAATCAGTTCTAGATGGATCAGTCTGTATCTGTGGGAGGTGAAGGGACAGATCTATTAATATGTATGAGAAGGGTCCTCAGGAGAGAGAATCAGTTCTAGATGGACCAGTCTGTATATGTGGGAGGTGAAGGGACAGATCTATTAATATGTGTGAGAAGAGTCCTCAGGAGAGAAAATCAGTTCTAGATGGATCAGTCTGTATATGTGGGAGGTGGAGGGACAGCTCTATTAATATGTGTGAGAAGGGTCCTCAGGAGAGAGAATCAGTTCTAGATGGATCAGTCTGTATATGTGGGAGGTGAAGGGACAGCTCTATTAATATGTGTGAGAAGGGTCCTCAGGAGAGAGAATCAGTTCTAGATGGATCAGTCTGTATGTGTGGGAGGTGAAGGGACAGATCTATTAATATGTGTGAGAAGGGTCCTCAGGAGAGAGAATCAGTTCTAGATGGATCAGTCTGTATATGTGGGAGGTGAAGGGACAGCTCTATTAATATGTGTGAGAAGGGTCCTCAGGAGAGAGAATCAGTTCTAGATGGATCGGTCTGTATATGTGGGAGGTGAAGGGACAGATCTATTAATATGTGTGAGAAGGGTCCTCAGGAGAGAGAATCAGTTCTAGATGGATCGGTCTGTATATGTGGGAGGTGAAGGGACAGATCTATTAATATGTGTGAGAAGGGTCCTCAGGAGAGAGAATCAGTTCTAGATGGATCAGTCTGTATATGTGGGAGGAGAAAGGAC
Source organism: Rhinophrynus dorsalis (assembly GCA_037306005.1). Lineage (NCBI taxonomy): Eukaryota > Metazoa > Chordata > Amphibia > Anura > Rhinophrynidae > Rhinophrynus > Rhinophrynus dorsalis. The sequence continues at coordinate 9,006,741 of CM074725.1, forward strand.
AGCTCTATTAATATGTGTGAGAAAGCTCCTCAGGAGAGAGAATCGGTTCTAGATGGATCAGTCTGTATATGTAGGAGGTGAAGGGACAGATCTATTAATATGTGTGAGAAGGGTCATCAGGAGAGAGAATCAGTTCTAGATGGATCAGTCTGTATATGTAGGAGGTGAAGGGACAGATCTATTAATATGTGTGAGAAGGGTCCTCAGGAGAGAGAATCAGTTCTAGATGGATCGGTCTGTATATGTAGGAGGTGGAGGGACAGCTCTATTAATATGTGTGAGAAGGGTCCTCAGGAGAGAGAATCAGTTCTAGATGGATCAGTCTGTATATGTAGGAGGTGGAGGGACAGCTCTATTAATATGAGTGAGAAGGGTCCTCAGGAGAGAGAATCAGTTCTAGATTGATCAGTCTGTATATGTGGGAGGTGAAGGGACAGATCTATTAATATGTGTGAGAAGAGTCCTCAGGAGAGAAAATCAGTTCTAGATGGATCGGTCTGTATATGTGGGAGGTGAAGGGACAGATCTATTAATATGTGTGAGAAGGGTCCTCAGGAGAGAGAATGAGTTCTAGATGGATTGGTCTGTATATGTGGGAGGTGAAGGGACAGCTCTATTAATATGTGTGAGAAGGGCCCTCAGGAGAGAGAATCAGTTCTAGATGGATCAGTCTGTATGTGTGGGAGGTGAAGGGACAGATCTATTAATATGTGTGAGAAGGGCCCTCAGGAGAGAGAATCAGTTCTAGATGGATCAGTCTGTATGTGTGGGAGGTGAAGGGACAGATCTATTAATATGTGTGAGAAGGGCCCTCAGGAGAGAGAATCAGTTCTAGATGGATCAGTCTGTATATGCGGGAGGTGAAGGGACAGATCTATTAATATGTGTGAGAAGGGTCCTCAGGAGAGATAATCAGTTCTAGATGGATCAGTCTGTATATGTGGGAGGTGAAGGGACAGATCTATTAATATGTGTGAGAAGGGTCCTCAGGAGAGAAAATCAGTTCTAGATGGATCAGTCTGTATATGTAGGAGGTGAAGTGACAGATCTATTAATATGTGTGAGAAGGGCCCTCAGGAGAGAGAATCAGTTCTAGATGGATCAGTCTGTATGTGTGGGAGGTGGAGGGACAGCTCTATTAATATGTGTGAGAAGGGTCCTCAGGAGAGAGAATCAGTTCTAGATGGATCAGTCTGTATCTGTGGGAGGTGAAGGGACAGATCTATTAATATGTATGAGAAGGGTCCTCAGGAGAGAGAATCAGTTCTAGATGGACCAGTCTGTATATGTGGGAGGTGAAGGGACAGATCTATTAATATGTGTGAGAAGAGTCCTCAGGAGAGAAAATCAGTTCTAGATGGATCAGTCTGTATATGTGGGAGGTGGAGGGACAGCTCTATTAATATGTGTGAGAAGGGTCCTCAGGAGAGAGAATCAGTTCTAGATGGATCAGTCTGTATATGTGGGAGGTGAAGGGACAGCTCTATTAATATGTGTGAGAAGGGTCCTCAGGAGAGAGAATCAGTTCTAGATGGATCAGTCTGTATGTGTGGGAGGTGAAGGGACAGATCTATTAATATGTGTGAGAAGGGTCCTCAGGAGAGAGAATCGGTTCTAGATGGATCAGTCTGTATATGTGGGAGGTGGAGGGACAGATCTATTAATATGTATGAGAAGGGTCCTCAGGAGAGATAATCAGTTCTAGATGGATCAGTCTGTATATGTGGGAGGAGAAAGGACAGCTCTATTAATATGTGTGAGAAGGGTCCTCAGGAGAGATAATCAGTTCTAGATGGATCAGTCTGTATATGTGGGAGGTGAAGGGACAGATCTATTAATATGTATGAGAAGGGTCCTCAGGAGAGATAATCAGTTCTAGATGCATCAGTCTGTATATGTGGGAGGTGAAGGGACAGATCTATTAATATGTGTGAGAAGGGTCCTCAGGAGAGAGAATCAGTTTTAGATGGATGAGTCTGTAAATAGGGAGGTAACATAGTAACATAGTAGATAAGGCTGAAAAAAGACATGCATCCATCAAGTCCAGCCCATACCAATAACACCCCTGTTGATCCAGAGGAAGGCAACAAAAAAGCCCTCTGGAGCAATTTCCAGTGTAGGTGTGTGTGTGTGTGTGTGTGTGTGTGTGTGTGTGTGTGTGTGTGTGTGTCAAATAGGGACAGCTCTATTAATATGTGTGAGAAGGGTCCCCAGGAGAGAGAATCAGTTCTAGATGGATCAGTCTGTATATGTGGGAGGTGAAGGGACAGCTCTATTAATATGTGTGAGAAGAGTCCTCAGGAGAGAAAATCAGTTCTAGATGGATCGGTCTGTATATGTGGGAGGTGAAGGGACAGATCTATTAATATGTGTGAGAAGGGTCCTCAGGAGAGAGAATGAGTTCTAGATGGATTGGTCTGTATATGTGGGAGGTGAAGGGACAGCTCTATTAATATGTGTGAGAAGGGCCCTCAGGAGAGAGAATCAGTTCTAGATGGATCAGTCTGTATGTGTGGGAGGTGAAGGGACAGATCTATTAATATGTGTGAGAAGGGCCCTCAGGAGAGAGAATCAGTTCTAGATGGATCAGTCTGTATGTGTGGGAGGTGAAGGGACAGATCTATTAATATGTGTGAGAAGGGCCCTCAGGAGAGAGAATCAGTTCTAGATGGATCAGTCTGTATATGCGGGAGGTGAAGGGACAGATCTATTAATATGTGTGAGAAGGGTCCTCAGGAGAGATAATCAGTTCTAGATGGATCAGTCTGTATATGTGGGAGGTGAAGGGACAGATCTATTAATATGTGTGAGAAGGGTCCTCAGGAGAGAAAATCAGTTCTAGATGGATCAGTCTGTATATGTAGGAGGTGAAGGGACAGATCTATTAATATGTGTGAGAAGGGCCCTCAGGAGAGAGAATCAGTTCTAGATGGATCAGTCTGTATGTGTGGGAGGTGGAGGGACAGCTCTATTAATATGTGTGAGAAGGGTCCTCAGGAGAGAGAATCAGTTCTAGATGGATCAGTCTGTATCTGTGGGAGGTGAAGGGACAGATCTATTAATATGTATGAGAAGGGTCCTCAGGAGAGAGAATCAGTTCTAGATGGACCAGTCTGTATATGTGGGAGGTGAAGGGACAGATCTATTAATATGTGTGAGAAGAGTCCTCAGGAGAGAAAATCAGTTCTAGATGGATCAGTCTGTATATGTGGGAGGTGGAGGGACAGCTCTATTAATATGTGTGAGAAGGGTCCTCAGGAGAGAGAATCAGTTCTAGATGGATCAGTCTGTATATGTGGGAGGTGAAGGGACAGCTCTATTAATATGTGTGAGAAGGGTCCTCAGGAGAGAGAATCAGTTCTAGATGGATCAGTCTGTATGTGTGGGAGGTGAAGGGACAGATCTATTAATATGTGTGAGAAGGGTCCTCAGGAGAGAGAATCGGTTCTAGATGGATCAGTCTGTATATGTGGGAGGTGGAGGGACAGATCTATTAATATGTATGAGAAGGGTCCTCAGGAGAGATAATCAGTTCTAGATGGATCAGTCTGTATATGTGGGAGGAGAAAGGACAGCTCTATTAATATGTGTGAGAAGGGTCCTCAGGAGAGATAATCAGTTCTAGATGGATCAGTCTGTATATGTGGGAGGTGAAGGGACAGATCTATTAATATGTATGAGAAGGGTCCTCAGGAGAGATAATCAGTTCTAGATGCATCAGTCTGTATATGTGGGAGGTGAAGGGACAGATCTATTAATATGTGTGAGAAGGGTCCTCAGGAGAGAGAATCAGTTCTAGATGGATGAGTCTGTAAATAGGGAGGTAACATAGTAACATAGTAGATAAGGCTGAAAAAAGACATGCATCCATCAAGTCCAGCCCATACCAATAACACCCCTGTTGATCCAGAGGAAGGCAACAAAAAAGCCCTCTGGAGCAATTTCCAGTGTAGGTGTGTGTGTGTGTGTGTGTGTGTGTGTGTGTGTGTGTGTGTGTGTGTCAAATAGGGACAGCTCTATTAATATGTGTGAGAAGGGTCCCCAGGAGAGAGAATCAGTTCTAGATGGATCAGTCTGTATATGTGGGAGGTGAAGGGACAGCTCTATTAATATGTGTGAGAAGACTCCTCAGGAGAGAGAATCAGTTCTAGATGGATGAGTCTGTATATGTGGGAGGTGAAGGGACAGCTCTATTAATATGTGTGAGAAGACTCCTCAGGAGAGAGAATCAGTTCTAGATGGATGAGTCTGTATATGTGGGAGGTGAAGGGACAGCTCTATTAATATGTGTGAGAAGACTCCTCAGGAGAGAGAATCAGTTCTAGATGGATGGTCTGTATATGTGGGAGGTGAAGGTACAGGATTATCTCATTTAATTGTTCTTCCCGTTTGGCCAGTACAAGATGATGAGTCAAATACATTTCATAAAAACCACCTTATACATTTGTATTCTGGGGTCGGTTTCTGTCACTGAACGATTAGCTCATGAGATATATACTTTGTTAGCCCAACATGAAAATAATCCAAATACTGCCTAATAATAAAAAATCTCTCTTTATCTTGCATGTAACAGCTTTTGCCACATCTCACCCAGAAGTAATCCCAGTAATGTATCACTCTGTATAGATCTGTATAGGATAAAGAAGAAATGGCTGTGACTGACACCAGCCTCAGTCACCAACCTGATTAGCCTACTCTTCTATCCACAGAATAACAATTGGACGGATGGAACACACGTCAGTCTTCACCAGTTTAGGAATCGATTCAGATAAACCTGGAAACCACTTAGAAAATGTGTCATGGCAGCTTCATGCAGAGCCGCTTTGTATCATCGGGGACCACACGAGGATTAAGTAAAAAACAATAATGTTTTCTTTTTAACAAAAAGGGTGACGTGTTCACAAAAAAATCTTTAAAAGTAAATTAGCATATTTAATTAACTGTATAAATCTATGTGCTTTCATATAATCTTGCAAACAGAATATTGTAGTTTGTTAGTTGCTAAAAAATTACAGATTTTTTGCCATTTGATCTCAATAATTAAATATAATTTAGTGTAATGTTAATCTCAGCAAATGCAAAATACGTTTTAGAAACATCATTTTTTGGCACTTGCTTTGTAAATACGGACTATAGATGTCTGAATGAGTTTTAAAAGTTACTAATCACAAAAATTACAATAGCAAATACTTCTGTGTCCCTTTTTCCAGTACTGCGATCATTTTCATGGTTATAATTTAAATACACTGACGTGAGATTTTGTTAGCCACTGGGGGACCACAGGTTTGTGAAAAGCACTAGCAAGCTTTGTACACCACTCTTGTCCTCAAGGGCATAGGAGGAGAAGAATAAAGAAGGCCAGATCAGGTCAGCATCCTGGAAAGAAACAACCACAGCACCCCATAAAACCATCAATCTTAGCTGATAGTCATCTGCCTCTGAGTTTGGGTGGGGGAAGGTTGGAACAGGCTTCCATGACTATCTATTTTCTCTATACCATTCAGTATTAGTGTCCACATTATCCCAGCCAGGGGGAGGAGAGGCTCAGCCTCTTGAGCCATGTTACCTGTGACAGTCCTGTTTGTCACCCCAGCACATTATTACCGCTCTCTCCCACGTAGGTCAAGTAAGGCAATAATATCAGAGAAAATAAAACTTAACTTTTATTAAAATTAATCATCTACGATTGCAGGGTATAAGCCAACTTTCAATTGTGACATACATGGGAGCAAGAAAACAACTGAGATTGCCTAGAAGGAGAGACTCTCATGAGAGCGTTAGAAGATTCACTAATAGACACTCAGTTTTAATACTAGTGATGATCGAGCACCCCAATGCTCGGGTGTTCGGGTGCTCTGGCCGAGCACCCCCGGAGGCTCGAGTGCTCGGCCGAGCACCCGAGCCCCATTGAAGTCAATGGGAGGACTCGAGCATTACACCAGGCACCCCCTGCTCTGATGAGGGGAGGGTGCCTGGTCCATAGGAAAAGGGCAGAAAATGATGGAAACACCACAGAAATGGTTCAGGGACAGCATAGGGAGGATGTCTGGATGCATCTTGGACTCCAACGTCGCTGCTGGGAACGATGTTTCGCCCGTAGTACGCCATTTTTACAGACTGACCGTAAAACACACAAAAAGGAAGATAAAAACGACTTTAGGCGAAAAATTGTTACCAAACAGTATTTGCTGTATATTTACTTGTATATCATCTGCAAATTCTGCAAAAAATTTCATTGATTTTTCGGAACTGGGGCCATGATTAAGAGGGAAACGTGCGCAGAGGCAAATTCTGCAAAAAATTTCATTGATTTTTCGGAACTGGGGCCATGATTAAGAGGGAAACGTGCGCAGAGGCAAATTCTGCAAAAAATGTCATCGATTTTTCGGAACTGGGGCCATGATTAAGAGGGAAACGTGCGCAGAGGCAAATTCTGCAAAAAATTTCATCGAATTTTCGGAACTGGGGCCATGATTAAGAGGGAAACGTGCGCAGAGGCAAATTCTGCAAAAAATTTCATCGATTTTTCGGAACTGGGGCCATGATTAAGAGGGAAACGTGCGCAGAGTAAAGCAGGTGTTCAACGTGGTTATGGCCAGGGTAAGGTACAGCATTCAGGAACGGAGGCCGCAGCTACCACAGGTTTTACAACATGTCCATTTGCCCTTGTTAAGTCCAAAATTTATAGTCGGAACAGTGGGGTCTGATCCATTCAGTAAAAGTGACGAAGTGACTTAGTGGATGAAGCCAAGAACTACCTTCTGCTCTGTCGAACACCCCAGACTTATTTAATTCAATGGGAGGACCTGAGGCACTCCGATACAACCTGTATATCACAAAATGGAGGGCCTCATTCACATTGTGGTACAATAGTTCAGGTAGTGGTCCAACACTCATAAAGCCGATGCACTAAGTGAAAGGGCTGCCAAAAATTAGACTGAAATGTCACTCCAATATACCCTTTATTACACATAAAGGAGGGCATCATACACACCCTTGAAAAATTAGGATTAATAGCCTGCTGGTGACCCTCTAAAACATTAGGGGCGAGGGCATGCCGCTAAGCTGACCATCTAAAACATTAGGAATGAGGGTCTGCAGCTGAGCCGACCATCTAAAACATTATGGGTGAGGGTCTGCTGCGGAGCTGACCATCCTAAACATTATATGCGAAGGCCCGCTAGTGAGCTGACGCTATAAAACATTATATGAGAGGGCCCGCTAGAGAGCTGACTCAATAAAACATTATATAAGAAGGCCCGCTGGTGAGCTGACCTATACAAAAAGTTGTCAAACAGGGCCCGCTGGTGAGCTGGCCCTATATAAAAATTATATCACAGGGCCCGCTGGTGAGCTGGCCCTATATAAAAATTATATCACAGGGTATATGGAAGAGAGTCAACCATATACCCGTTTTTTGGGTGGAAGGGGTGAATGGGAATACAGAGTATTCCCATCATTGTAAATAACATATCTAAAGTGACTTTATGTTCACCCGGGGCTTTCCTCCAGTGGAGTGGAGAAGTCAGGGGAAATCCAGGCCTTGTTCATTTTTACAAGTGTCAACCTATCAGCATTTTCGGTGGAAAGGTGGATACGCTTATCTGTTATGATGCCACCAGCAGCACTAAATACCCGCTCAGACAGAACGCTGGCGGCAGGGCAGGCCAGCACCTCCAAGGCGTAGAGTGCCAGTTCATACCACGTGTCCAGCTTGGACACCCAGTAGTTGTAAGGCACAGAGGGATCATTGAGGACGCTGACACGGTCTGCTACGTACTCCTTCACCATCTTCCAAAACTTTTCCCTCCTTGTGACACTAGGCTGCGCATCAGGGTGAGGGTGCTGGCGGGGTGTCATGAAGGTGTCCCACGCCTTGGAGAGTGTTGCCCTGCCTTTGTCGGAACTGCTGTGTGCTCCCCTTTTCTCCCCTTCTCGGTTGGCCAAGGTAGCACGTACTCTGCCGCCAGCGTTGTCAGATGGAAAATTTTATAGCAATTTTTCAACAAGAATCTTCTGGTATTGCACCATTTTGCTTGTCCTCTCCACCGGAGGAATGAGAGATGAGAAATTCTCTTTGTAGCGGGGGTCCAGAAGGGTGAACACCCAGTAATCCGTGTTGTCTAAAATGCGTATAACGCGTGGGTCACGGGAAAGGCAGCCTAACATAAAGTCAGCCATGTGTGCCAGAGTACCAACAGGCAAGATTTCGCTGTCCTCACCAGGAGGATGACTCTCAATCTCCTCATCCTCTTCCTCCTCTTCTGCCCACCCACGCTGAAGAGATGGAACTAAAGTTCCATGGCTACCCTCTGTAGCAGAGGCAACCGTGTCTTCCTCCTCCTCCTCCGCCTCCTCCAATTGTCGCTGAGAAGACGAAGTGAGGGTGCTCTGGCTATCACCTTGTGTAAGCTCTTCCTCCCGCATTTCCACCTCTTCCACATGCAAAGCGTCGGTTTTAATTGTGAGCAGCGAGCATTTCAGTAGACACAGAAGTGGGATGGTTACACTGATAATAGCGTTATCGCCGCTCACCATCTGTGTCGATTCCTCAAAATTGCGTAAAACCTCGCAGAGGTCTGACATCCATTCCCACTCCTCACTTCTGATTACAGGAAGTTGAACGGAGAGGCGACGACCGTGTAACAGCTGGTACTCCACTACTGCCCTCTGCTGCTCACAAAGCCGGGCCAACATGTGGAAGGTGGAGTTCCAGCGCGTGCTCACGTCACAACAGCCGGTGAGCTGGCAATTGTAAGCGCTGCTGCAGCTTCAACAGGCCGGCTGAAGCTGTAGATGACTTACGGAAATTTGCACACACGCGGCGCACCTTCGTCAAGAGATCATGCAAATTGGGGTAGGTTTTTAGAAATCGCTGAACCACTAAATTAAATACATGCGCTAGGCATGGTACGTGTGTGAGCTTGCCGAGCTCCAAAGCCGCCACCAAGTTACGCCCATTATCACACACAACCATGCCTGGTTGCAGGTTGAGTGGCGAGAGCCACTGCTCGGTCTGGTGACTAATCCCCTGCAACAGCTCTGAGGCCGTGTGCTGTTTGTCCCCAAGGCAGATCAGCTTCAGCACGGCCTGTTGACGCTTCCCCACTGCAGTGCTACACTGCTTCCAGCTACCGGCTGATGGGTGAGTGGCGCTGCGCGCAGAGAATTCGGAGGTGGAAACGGAGGAGGAGGAGCCAATAACGTAGGTGCTGGCGGAAACCCTGATGGAGGTAGGGCCCGCAATCCTCGGCGTGGGTAGCACCTGTGCCATCCCAGGGTCCGAGTCGCTCCCAGCCTCCACGACATTCACCCAGTGTGCCGTCAGGGAAATGTAGCGTCCCTGGCCACAAGCACTTGTCCATGTGTCAGTCGTTAAGTGGACCTTCCCAGTAACTGCGTTGGTCAGGGCACGGGTGATGTTACGGGACACATGGTGGTGTAAGGCGGGGACGGCACACCGGGAAAAGTAGTGGCGGCTGGGGACTGCGTACCGAGGGACAGCTGCTGCCATCAGGCTGCGGAAGGACTCAGTCTCCACAAGCCTAAATGGCAGCATTTCGATGGCCAGTAATTTGGAAAGGTGTGAGGTTAGTGCTATGGCCTGTGGGTGGGTGGCTGGGTATTTTCGCTTGCGCTCAAATGCCTGGGGTAACGACATTTGGACGCTGCGCTGGGACAGGGAAGTGGATGTGGTCGCTGATGGTGCTTCAGATGGTACAGGTGCAGGGCGGGAGGTATGCGGGCCTGCGCCTTCGACAGGCGATTGGCCGGCACCGAAAACAGGGAAGAGGAGGCAGTGGTGTGGCCTGCAGACACAGATTGGCGATCCGGGCGTTCCTCCCACTTATTACGGTGCTTGGATGCCATGTGTCGGATCATGCTGGTGGTGGTGAGGTTGCTAGTGTTCATGCCTCGGCTCATTCTGGTGTGGCACAGGTTGCAAACTACAATTCTTTTGTCGTCCGCACTTTCCTTAAAAAAACGCCATACCGCGGAACACCTAGCCCTTGGCAAGGGAGATTTACGCAAGGGGGTGCTCCGTGGAACATTTGCGGGCCGGTTTGGTGCGGTCCGCCTTCTTTCTTTAGCCACACCACTGCCTCTTCCAGCCTGTTGCGGTGCTGCAGATGGCTCACCCTCAGGACTGCTGTCATCGCTCGGCTCTCCACCTTCCCAGGTGGGGTCAGTGACCTCATCGTCCACCAAGTCCTCCTCCACTTCCTCACTCTGATCATCCTCCTCATTTCTTGATCCCACCACATACTCAGTCATTGACAACTGTGTATCATCCTCCTCATCAAGGTCTTGAGACAGTAATAGTGGTTGATTTGATGGCAACTGTGTCTCATCATCATCATCATCCACTTCCTTTGACCTTAAATGCCGTTCCCCTCTGTCATCTTCTTGTGATTGGGTACCCTCTAGAGGTTGTGAATCAGGGCACAAGATGTCATGTTCCTCTGCAAGCGTGCTTGGAGAGAGGTTCAAATGAAGGATTGGTGATGAGACGAGCTCCTCACTATATCCCAGTGTGGGATCACTTCTTTGGCCAGACCCTCTATGGTGGGAGGAAGGATGATCAGGGTGAGGATTATGTTGACCAGACTCTTGGCTACTGAGAGTGGACTTGGTGGAAGACAGGGTGGTGCTTAACCGACTGGAAGCAGTATCAGCTGAAATCCAACCGACCACCTGTTCGCAGTGGTCTGACCTCGAGAGTGATGTCCTGCGACGCCCTGTAAACTGAGACATGAAGCTAGGTATGGTGGATGTCTCTCTTTCTTGTGCTCTGGCACCAGGCACAGTTTCTACGCGTCATGACCCGCGCCCTGAACTATCAGGATCACGTCCACTTCCCCGTCCCTTTTTACCCGCCTTCTTCATATTACACGGAATATGTGCTGCTAATCTGCAACTTTGCACACTAAACAGAATTTGCTGCTAATCTGCAACTTTGCACACTAAACAGAATGTGCTGCTAATCTGCAACTTTGCACACTAAACAGAATGTGCTGCTAATCTGCGGCTAGGCACAGTGAACGGAATATGTGACGTTTATTTTTTACACTTTGCACACTAAACAGAATGTGCTGCTAATCTGCAACTTTGCACACTAAACAGAATGTGCTGCTAATCTGCGGCTAGGCACAGTGAACGGAATATGTGACGTTTATTTTTTACACTTTCCACACTAAACAGAATGTGCTGCTAATCTGCAACTTTGCACACTAAACAGAATGTGCTGCTAATCTGCGGCTAGGCACAGTGAACGGAATATGTGACGTTTATTTTTTACACTTTGCACACTAAACAGAATGTGCTGCTGATCTGCAACATTGCACACTAAACAGAATGTGCTGCTAATCTGCAACTTTGCACACTAAACAGAATGTGCTGCTAATCTGCGGCTAGGCACAGTGAACGGAATATGTGACGTTTATTTTTTACACTTTGCACACTAAACAGAATGTGCTGCTAATCTGCAACATTGCACACTAAACAGAATGTGCTGCTAATCTGCAACTTTGCACACTAAACAGAATGTGCTGCTAATCTGCGGCTAGGCACAGTGAACGGAATATGTGACGTTTATTTTTTACACTTTGCACACTAAACAGAATGTGCTGCTAATCTGCGGCTAGGCACAGTGAACGGAATATGTGACGTTTATTTTTTACACTTTCCACACTAAACAGAATGTGCTGCTAATCTGCAACTTTGCACACTAAACAGAATGTGCTGCTAATCTGAGGCTAGGCACAGTGAACGGAATATGTGACGTTTATTTTTTACACTTTCCACACTAAACAGAATGTGCTGCTAATCTGCAACTTTGCACACTAAACAGAATGTGCTGCTAATCTGCGGCTAGGCACAGTGAACGGAATATGTGACGTTTATTTTTTACACTTTGCACACTAAACAGAATGTGCTGCTAATCTGCGGCTAGGCACAGTGAACGGAATATGTGACGTTTATTTTTTACACTTTCCACACTAAACAGAATGTGCTGCTAATCTGCAACTTTGCACACTAAACAGAATGTGCTGCTAATCTGCGGCTAGGCACAGTGAACGGAATATGTGACGTTTATTTTTTACACTTTGCACACTAAACAGAATGTGCTGCTAATCTGCGGCTAGGCACAGTGAACGGAATATGTGACGTTTATTTTTTACACTTTGCACACTAAACAGAATGTGCTGCTAATCTGCAACTTTGCACACTAAACAGAATGTGCTGCTAATCTGCGGCTAGGCACAGTGAACGGAATATGTGACGTTTATTTTTTACACTTTGCACACTAAACAGAATGTGCTGCTAATCTGCGGCTAGGCACAGTGAACGGAATATGTGACGTTTATTTTTTACACTTTGCACAGTAAACAGAATGTGCTGCTAATCTGCAACTTTGCACACTAAACAGAATGTGCAGCTAATCTGAGGCTAGGCACAGTGAACGGAATATGTGACGTTTATTTTTTACACTTTCCACACTAAACAGAATGTGCTGCTAATCTGCAACTTTGCACACTAAACAGAATGTGCTGCTAATCTGCGGCTAGGCACAGTGAACGGAATATGTGACGTTTATTTTTTACACTTTGCACACTAAACAGAATGTGCTGCTAATTTGCGGCTAGGCACAGTGAACGGAATATGTGATGTTTATTTTTTACACTTTGCACACTAAACAGAATGTGCTGCTAATCTGCAACTTTGCACACTAAACAGAATGTGCTGCTAATCTGCGGCTAGGCACAGTGAACGGAATATGTGACGTTTATTTTTTACACTTTGCACACTAAACAGAATGTGCTGCTAATCTGCGGCTAGGCACAGTGAACGGAATATGTGACGTTTATTTTTTACACTTTGCACACTAAACAGAATGTGCTGCTAATCTGCAACTTTGCACACTAAACAGAATGTGCTGCTAATCTGCGGCTAGGCACAGTGAACGGAATATGTGACGTTTATTTTTTACACTTTGCACACTAAACAGAATGTGCTGCTAATCTGCAACTTTGCACACTAAACAGAATGTGCTGCTAATCTGCGGCTAGGCACAGTGAACGGAATATGTGACGTTTATTTTTTACACTTTGCACACTGAACAAATGTGCTGCTAATCTGCGGATAGGCACAGTGAACGGAATATGTGACGTTTATTTTTTACACTTTGCACACTAAACAGAATGTGCTGCTAATCTGCAATTTTGCACACTAAACAGAATGTGCTGCTAATCTGAGGCTAGGCACAGTGAACGGAATATGTGACGTTTATTTTTTACACTTTCCACACTAAACAGAATGTGCTGCTAATCTGCAACTTTGCACACTAAACAGAATGTGCTGCTAATCTGCAACTTTGCACACTAAACAGAATGTGCTGCTAATCTGCAACTTTGCACACTAAACAGAATGTGCTGCTAATCTGCAACTTTGCACACTAAACAGAATGTGCTGCTAATCCGTGGCTAGGCACAGTGAACGGAATATGTGACGTTTTTTTTTTTAATTTGTGCCCCCCCAAACAAAATATCACTGCTGCCCCCACACACAACAGTCCTAAAGAGGACTTTTGGGTCTTTATATGGTGTTCCAACACTTTTCTTCTCCCTACACTGACTTTCCCTTCCTATCCTCATCTCTCCCTGGCTAAGACTGAGCCGAACTCGCTGGTCAGGTGCTATACAGCACCCGATCACGGGTTCTGGCCAGCCAATCAGTGTAATGCCAGCAGCCAACATGGCTGCTGGCATTACACTGATGTCAGAGCCTCCCCGCACGTTTATTGGCTGCGCAGCAGCCGCAAAACGTGCGGGGAGGAGACCCGAACATGGCGGGCGAGCACATGCGGTACTCGTACGAGTACCGCCATGTGCCGAGCAGAGAGATGCTCGAGCCGAACCGAGCTTCGGCCGAGCATGCTCGCTCATCACTATTTAATACCAATCCATAGACATGACTACATTTCTCACCGAAATAACACTCCGAAAGAAAAAAGCCTATAAGAGGAAGTATTCCACTTTGCCTCCTATGATTGGGGAAAATGTCAGTGATTAGATTTATATTGATAAAAGAGAAAATATGAAAAAATCAGAGTTGTCTCAATATCCAGATCTTAAAGCGATAGCAATACTTGAATATGTACAAAATATGTATATTTTTTTTTACATTTCAAGTATTACTATCCCTTTAAGGACCAGTGGCAGTCCTGGCACATCATGGATTTCAGGGCTCCCCGCGAGGCTGCACGCCATCCTGGGAACCCTGAATCCACTCGCATGAAATAGAAAATGCTCTGTGATAATTACGTGCCAGCCGCAAGCATGCTCAGCTGGCCCCTAAAGGGTTAAATTATTAATTGTAAGAAAAAAACAAAACGAATGCTGTGCTCCAGATTGTGGATAAAAATTCACTATGAAAAAATTACTATAAAAGGTACAGAGAGCTCACTAGCAACAACAAAAAAATCATCAAAAAGCGCCTGACGCGTTTCGTTACTACTTCTTCTAAGGCAGAATGTAAAACATCACCACTTTACACCCAGACACAATACTCTGGAGCCATGACTTAAATGCCAGTAAATCCCCTATACCACCTGATAGCATGTCCAGAAAATGGTGTAAAGCTACCCCATTTCATCTGCACCCTGTTTAACCCTTTGAGTGCCAGAGGGATGAGCAAGGCACATTCGCCTCACTGGCATCCACAGGTTAAAAGTCCTATTTAAAGACACTATACCACCTGCTAATAAAAAACACACTTCCATTAATCCTGTGAGAACCTCTGGTACAGAAAGGGTTGATCTGACAGGGCATCCTAATGGTCACTATGGCCGGGATGCACTAGAGGTGGAAGAGGGCTGATAATGTCCGTGTCCTGTCGGATCAGTGTGGATGCACATTATTCACTAAAGTGTCCTCTACATCACATCCCCATCAGTCTGACAATAATCTACCCACATCCACTCATCACATCCCTATCAGTCTGACAATAATCTACCCACATCCACTCATCACATCCCCATCAGTCCGACAATAATCTACCCACATCGACATCTATTCATCACATCCCCATCAGTCCGACAATAATCTACCCACATCGACATCCACTCATCACATCCCCATCAGTACGACAATAATCTACCCACATCCACTCATCACATCCCCATCAGTCCGACAATAATCTACCCACATCGACATCCACTCATCACATCCCCATCAGTCCGACAATAATCTACCCACATCGACATCTATTCATCACATCCCCATCAGTCCGACAATAATCTACCCACATCGACATCCACTCATCACATCCCCATCAGTACGACAATAATCTACCCACATCCACTCATCACATCCCCATCAGTCCGACATTAATCTACCCACATCGACATCCACTCATCACATCCTCATCAGTCCGACAATAATCTACCCACATCGACATCCACTCATCACATCCCCATCAGTACGACAATAATCTACCCACATCCACTCATCACATCCCCATCAGTCCGACAATAATCTACCCACATCGACATCCACTCATCACATCCCCATCAGTACGACAATAATCTACCCACATCGACATCCACTCATCACATCTCCATCAGTACGACAATAATCTACCCACATCCACTCATCACATCCCCATCAGTCCGACAATAATCTACCCACATCGATATCTACTCATCACATCCCCATCAGTCTGACAATAATCTACCCACATCGACCTCCACTCATCACATCCCCATCAGTCCGACAATAATCTACCCACATCGACATCCACTCATCACATCCCCATCAGTCCGACAATAATCTACCCACATCGACATCCACTCATCACATCCCCATCAGTCCGACAATAATCTACCCACATCGACATCCACTCATCACATCCCCATCAGTACGACAATAATCTACCCACATCGACATCCACTCATCACATCACCATCAGTACGACAATAATCTACCCACATCGACCTCCACTCATCACATCCCCATCAGTACGACAATAATCTACCCACATCAACATCCACTCATCACATCCCCATCAGTCTCACAATAATCTACCCACCTTGACATCCACTCATCACATCCCCATCAGTCCGACAATAATCTACCCACATCGACATCCACTCATCACATCCCCATCAGTCTGACAATAATCTACCCACATCGACATCCACTCATCACATCCCCATCAGTCTGACAATAATCTACCCACATCGACATCCACTCATCACATCCCCATCAGTCTCACAATAATCTACCCACCTTGACATCCACTCATCACATCCCCATCAGTCTGACAATAATCTACCCACATCGACATCTATTCATCACATCCCCATCAGTCTGACAATAATCTACCCACATCGACATCCACTCATCACATCCCCATCAGTCTGACAATAATCTACCCACATCGACATCTATTCATCACATCCCCATCAGTCTGACAATAATCTACCCACATCGACATCCACTCATCACATCCCCATCAGTCCGACAATAATCTACCCACATCGACATCCACTCATCACATCCCCATCAGTCCGACAATAATCTACCCACATCGACATCCACTCATCACATCCCCATCAGTCTGACAATAATCTACCCACATCGACATCCACTCATCACATCCCCATCAGTCCGACAATAATCTACCCACATCGACATCCACTCATCACATCCCCATCAGTCCGACAATAATCTACCCACATCGACATCCACTCATCACATCCCCATCAGTCCACCAATAATCTACCCACATCGACATCCACTCATCACATCCCCATCAGTCCGACAATAATCTACCCACATCGACATCCATTCAACAGGCTTATGGATTTTCACTTATCACATGACGGTGGTGTATTTTCTATATGGAAATTCAGCACAATGAGTAATTTCCATATGGAAATGCAGGATATTGAGCCATTATCATATTCACTGGTGTGATTATAAGTTAATGTGGCACTTCACCACATTCACTAAACTCCGATAGCAGCCTCTACTGTTAGAGTACACAGTCTCAACTTCTCCCACCTGAGGCTGGAGATGTTGGGATCTCCCTGTACTTTCTTACACAGTAACAGCCCTCAATCAATCACAATAAGCATACCTGGGAACTTTTCATGCAGGGCTACCCGGAGGGTAACCCTGTCAGGGCCGAAAATGACGCGATTCGTGTAATAAAAGGGGCGGGGCTTAATCACGGGGGGGCGGGACAAAAAAACCCTGCAAAATGAAGGTAAGAGAGCGGGGAGTGGGAGGAACCCGGCAGGATGGAGCACAAGTGGGCAGAGTTTCTACTTAAACTCTGCCCACCCGGTAATTCACACATTGCAAAACCGGAGAGTTCCCAGGTATGACAGTAAGGGAGGGTTGCAAACTGCTGTCGACATGGAAGGGATGATCTCCCTCAGCCATCACCAGCAGTCTACAACCCTGAACCCGCTATTCTCTCTGTGTCCCCACTCAGTAGGGGAGTGAAGGGGATACTTTCAGCACCAAGAACAGCATCACTCCCTTATACCTTTGAGTGCCATAAGGATGTGCATTGTGCACCCGTGTGGCACTCAAAGGGTTACAAAGTACACCAATCAGTGCATAATCATTCCCTCAGCTCTGTATCATATTTCATCCATGTTGTGCACTCCCAAGGGAACAAGTCTGGGGGTCAGGCAGAGTCCATGGGGATTTGGGGCTACCAGCTGCCCCCCCAGTCTTGTTCTCTTGCCCACTGGTAGACACAGATCCCCATGTACGCTGTCTGTCCCCTCCCAGCCTTGTTCCCTTGTCTACTGCTAGGCACACCTCACCATGGACACTGCCTGGGCAATGGGAAGAAGGCTGAGGTGTCATTGTATGTGGGGCTAACACACAATGGTGATGTCCCCCATACTGCCCCATAATATAGAAGTCCTACATGCTGCCCCCCAAGGAAAGCTTCTCCTGCTGCCCCCCAGTAAAATCTGACATGCTGCACAACACTACATCCAAAATGTTACACCCCCCTGTAAAATTCAACCTATAGTTCCACATAATTTCAACATACGCTGCCCCCTCACAGTTAACTCTTTGAGTTCCAGAGGAGTACGCAACACATTGCTTTGCAATACATTGTGTACCTCTCTGACACTCAAAGGGTTAATATGTCAAACTGGAACTGTGGGGGGGGGGCAGCATATGTCATATACTAACTGTGGGGGGGAGCATATGTCATATACTAACTGTGGGGGGCAGACTATGTCATATACTAACTGAGGGGCAGCATATGTCATATACTAACTGTGGGGGGGAGCATATGTCATATACTAACTGTGGGGGGCAGCATTTGTCATATACTAACTGTGGGGGGCAGACTATGTCATATACTAACTGTGGGGGGCAGCATATGTCATATACTAACTGTGGGGGGGAGCATATGTCATATACTAACTGTGGGGGGGGGAGCATATGTCATATACTAACTGTGGGGGGCAGACTATGTCATATACTAACTGTGGGGGGCAGACTATGTCATATACTAACTGTGGGGGGGCAGACTATGTCATATACTAACTGAGGGGCAGCATATGTCATATACTAACTGTGGGGGGCAGACTATGTCATATACTAACTGTGGGGGGCAGACTATGTCATATACTAACTGTGGGGGGGCAGACTATGTCATATACTAACTGAGGGGCAGCATATGTCATATACTAACTGTGGGGGGCAGACTATGTCATATACTAACTGAGGGGCAGCATATGTCATATACTAACTGTGGGGGGGGAGCATATGTCATATACTAACTGTGGGGGGCAGACTATGTCATATACTAACTGTGGGGCGGCATATTGGAGATAATTATTGTGTGTTAGCCAATATACACTTACTGACACCCCACACACTCCCAGCCTTGTTCCTTTGCCTAGGTAGTGCCCATGGGATCTGTGGCTACCAGTGGGCAAGAGAACCAATCTAGTGGCCAGACAGTGTACATGGTGTTCTGTGGCTACCAGAGGGCAAGGGAACAAGACTGGGGGGGTGGCTGGTAGCCACAAATCCCCATGGACGTTGCCTGACCCCCAGCCTTGCTCCCTTAGGAGTTTACAACATGTATGAAATATGATACAGAGCAGAGCGGATGATTGTGTATTGCTTGGTGTATATTTTTTAACCATTTAAGTGCCACGGGGTGAGCAATTCACATCACTATGTAACTCAAAGGGATAAGGGAGTGATGCTGTTTGTGGTGCAGGAAATATTCTGCCCATTCCCCTAGTGACCAAGTGGGGCAGCAGAGAGAGAGAATGCTGTCAGACTTCAGGATTGTTGTATTGCTGGTGATGTGTAAGGAAGATCATCCTTTCCATACTGACAGCAGTCTGACGTCCCTGTATGCTAGTGGGGACCTTCTCCTTCCCTCCCCTTTAATCCCTAAATTTCTGATGTGTGTCTACGTCGAAAAGGCGAAGTACTTTGAACACATCAACAAAATCATATCGCCACAGCATCGCCATTTTCACTCTACTCATTGAGGCAACTGGTTTTCCTTATGATTGCTCCAATTCCGCCTTATACATGTGTACCTGTACATGACTTTGTACACGCCTGCAGTCCCCTGTTACATGAGAATAGCGTGATGCTAGCATCAGATGTACAGACTGAAATTAGGGACAGATATGGGGTAAAATTAGCAACATATATAGCATAAAATTAGCCACCAATACAGGGTGAAATTAAAGAGATATAATGTGACATTAGCAACAGATATAGGGCGAAATAAGTGACCAATTAAACGTGAAATTAGCAAAAGATGCAACATGAAATTAGTGACAAATACAGCATGAAATAAGTGACAGATTTAGTGAGACAATAGTGACAATTATATATTGAAATTAGTGACAGATATAGGGTGAAATTAGTGACAGATACAAGGTGAAATAGTGACAGATATAGGGTGACATTAGTGACAGATATAGGGTGAAATTAGTGACAAATACCGGGTGAAATTAGTGACAGATACAAGGTGAAATAGTGGCAGATATAGGGTGAAATTAGTGACAGATATAGGGTGAAATTAGTGACAGATATAGGGTGAAATTAGTGACAGATACAGGGTGAAATAGTGACAGATATCAGGTAAAATTATTGACAAATACAGGGTGAAATTAGTGATACATATATGGTGAATTAGTGACACATATAGGGTGAAATAGTGACAGATATAGGGTGAAATTAGTGACAGATACAGGGTGAAATGGCAACAGATATAGGGTGAAATTAGTGACAAATACAGGGTGAAATTAGTGACAGATACAGGGTGAAATAGTGACAGATATCAGGTAAAATTATTGACAAATACAGGGTGAAATTAGTGACAGCTACAGGGTGAAATTAGTGACAGATACAGGGTGAAATTAGTGACAGATATAGGGTGAAATTAGTGATAAAGACAGGGGGAAATTAGTGACAGATGAATGGTGAAATAGTGACAGATACAAGGTGAAATAGTGACAGATATAGGGTGAAATTAGTGACAAATACATGGTGAGATAGTGACAGATATAGGGGGAAATATTGACAGATATAGGGGGAAATATTGACATATATAGGGTGAAATTAGTGACAGATATAAGGTGAAATTAGTGACAGATACAGGGTGAAATTAGTGACAGATACAAGGTGAAATAGTTACAGATATAGGGTGAAATAGTGACAGATACAACGTGAAATAGTGACAGATATAGGGTGAAATAGTGATAGATACAAAGTGAAATTAGTGACAGATATAGGGTGAAATTAGTGACAGATACAAGGTGAAATTAGTGACAGATATAGGGTGAAATAGTGACAGATACAGGGTGAAATTAGTGACAGATACAGGGTGAAATTATTGACAGATATAGGGTGAAATAGTGACAGATACAGGGTGAAATTAGTGACAGATAAAGGGTGAAATTATTGACAGATATAGGGTGAAATAGTGACAGATACAGGGTGAAATTAGTGACAGATACAAAGTGAAATTAGTGACAGATATAGGGTGAAATTAGTGACACATACAAGGTGAAATAGTGACAGATATAGGGTGAAATTAGTGACAGATACAGGGTGAAATTATTGACAGATATAGGGTGAAATTAATGACAGATATAGGGTGAAATTATTGACAGATATAGGGTGATATTAGTGACAGATACAAGGTGAAATTAGTGAAAGATATATGGTGAAATTAGTGACAGATACAGGGTGAAATAGTGACAGATATAGGGTGAAATTAGTGACAGATACAGGGTGAAATTAGTGACAGATATAGGGTGAAATAGTGACAGATACAGGGTGAAATTAGTGACAAATACAGGGTAAAATAGTGACAGATATAGGGTGAAATTAGTGACAGATACAGGGTGAAATAGTGACAGATATAGAGTGAAATTAGTGACAGATACAGGGTGAAATTATTGACAGATATAGGGTGATATTAGTGACAGATACAAGGTGAAATTAGTGACAGATATAAGGTGAAATTAGTGACAGATACAAGGTGAAATAGTTACAGATATAGGGTGAAATAGTGACAGATACAACGTGAAATAGTGACAGATATAGGGTGAAATAGTGATAGATACAAAGTGAAATTAGTGACAGATATAGGGTGAAATTAGTGACAGATACAAGGTGAAATTAGTGACAGATATATGGTGAAATTAGTGACAGATACAGGGTGAAATTAGTGACACGTACAAGGTGAAATAGTGACAGATATAGGGTGAAATTAGTGACAGATACAGGGTGAAATTATTGACAGATATAGGGTGAAATTAGTGACAGATATAGGGTGAAATTATTGACAGATATAGGGTGATATTAGTGACAGATACAAGGTGAAATTAGTGACAGATATATGGTGAAATTAGTGACAGATACAGGGTGAAATAGTGACAGATACAGGGTGAAATTAGTGACAGATACAGGGTGAAATTTGTGACAGATATAGGGTAAAATAGTGACAGATATAGGGTGAAATTAGTGACAGATATAGGGTGATATTAGTGACAGATACAAGGTGAAATTAGTGACAGATATATGGTGAAATTAGTGACAGATACAGGGTGAAATAGTGACAGATATAGGGTGAAATTAGTGACAGATACAGGGTGAAATTTGTGACAAATACAGGGTAAAATAGTGACAGATATAGGGTGAAATTAGTGACAGATATAGGGTGAAATTAGTGACAGATACAGGGTGAAATAGTGACAGATTCAGGGTGAAATTAGTGACAGATATAGGGTGAAATTAGTGACAGATACAAGGTGAAATTATTGACAGATATAGGGTGATATTAGTGACAGATACAAGGTGAAATTAGTGACAGATACAGGGTGAAATTTGTGACAAATACAGGGTAAAATAGTGACAGATATAGGGTGAAATTAGTGACAGATATAGGGTGAAATTAGTGACAGATACAGGGTGAAATAGTGACAGATTCAGGGTGAAATTAGTGACAGATATAGGGTGAAATTAGTGACAGATACAAGGTGAAATTATTGACAGATATAGGGTGATATTAGTGACAGATACAAGGTGAAATTAGTGACAGATATATGGTGAAATTAGTGACAGATACAGGGTGAAATAGTGACAGATACAGGGTGAAATTAGTGCCAGATATAGGGTGAAATTAGTGACAGATACAGGGTGAAATTATTGACAGATATAGGGTGATATTAGTGACAGATACAAGGTGAAATTAGTGACAGATATATGGTGAAATTAGTGACAGATATAGGGTGAAATTAGTGACAGATACAGGGTGAAATTTGTGACAGATATAGGGTAAAATAGTGACAGATACAGGGTGAAATTAGTGACAAATACAGGGTAAAATAGTGACAGATATAGGGTGAAATTAGTGACAGATATAGGGTGAAATTAGTGACAGATACAGGGTGAAACAGTGACAGATATAGGGTGAAATTAGTGACAGATATAAGGTGAAATAGTGACAGATATAGGGTGAAATTAGTGACAGATACAGGGTGAAATAGTGACAGATATAGGGTGAAATTAGTGACAGATATAGGGTGAAATTAGTGACAGATTCAGGGTGAAATTAGTGACAGATATAGGGTGAAATTAGTGACAGATATAGGGTGAAATTATTGACAGATATAGGGTGAAATTAGTGACAGATACAAGGTGAAATTAGTGACAGATATATGGTGAAATTAGTGACAGATACAGGGTGAAATAGTGACAGATATAGGGTGAAATTAGTGACAGATACAGGGTGAAATTAGTGACAGATATAGGGTGAAATTAGTGACAGATACAGGGTGAAATTATTGACAGATATAGGGTGATATTAGTGACAGATACAAGGTGAAATTAGTGACAGATATATGGTGAAATTAGTGACAGATATAGGGTGAAATTAGTGACAGATACAGGGTGAAATTTGTGACAGATATAGGGTAAAATAGTGACAGATACAGGGTGAAATTAGTGACAAATACAGGGTAAAATAGTGACAGATATAGGGTGAAATTAGTGACAGATATAGGGTGAAATTAGTGACAGATACAGGGTGAAACAGTGACAGGTATAGGGTGAAATTAGTGACAGATATAAGGTGAAATAGTGACAGATATAGGGTGAAATTAGTGACAGATACAGGGTGAAATAGTGACAGATACAGGGTGAAATTAGTGACAGATATAGGGTGAAATTAGTGACAAATACAAGGTGAAATAGTGACAGATATAGGGTGAAATTAGTGACAGATACAGGGTGAAATTAGTGACAGATATATGGTGAAATTAGTGACAGATACAAGGTGAAATAGTGACAGATATAGGGTGAAATTAGTGACAGATACAGGGTGATATTAGTGACAGATATAGGGTGATATTAGTGACAGATACAGGGTGAAATTAGTGACAGATATATGGTGAAATTAGTGACAGATACAAGGTGAAATAGTGACAGATATAGGGTGAAATTAGTGACAGATATAGGGTGAAATTAGTGACAGATACAGGGTGAAACAGTGACAGATATAGGGTGAAATTAGTGACAGATACAGGGTGAAATAGTGACAGATACAGGGTGAAATTAGTGACAGATATAGGGTGAAATTAGTGACAGATACAAGGTGAAATAGTGACAGATATAGGGTGAAATTAGTGACAGATACAGGGTGATATTAGTGACAGATACAGGGTGAAATTAGTGACAGATATATGGTGAAATTAGTGACAGATACAAGGTGAAATAGTGACAGATATAGGGTGAAATTAGTGACAGATATAGGGTGATATTAGTGACAGATATAGGGTGATATTAGTGACAGATATAGGGTGATATTAGTGACAGATATAGGGTGATATTAGTGACAGATGTCCTGTGAAATATATAGTTATGGCGATATTTACACGTCTCTCCAGTGACTGACGGGTTTGTTAGTGAAGGGAGTATCACATGTCTAATAAAAGGATCAATGTGAGGACTAGTTGAGGGCATATAAAGGGCTCTCAGTGTTACTGTGCCATGCCATGCCAGGCACACAGGCAGGAGGAGAGATCACAACCCTAGACGTCCACGTGTTACAGCAGTAGGAATGCAGCTCGGCCAGATCTGGAGACACTTCTGTTTATAAGGAGACATTTTGTACTAAATCCCTTTGCCTCGGGCAATGTGTTTCTTGGTGAAGTTTATAAGGTTTATTGCCAGAGATCAGCGCACTGGCAGTCGCACCCCATGGGATGGAATTGAGGTGCAGAGCAGCAGTAATTCAGGGCAAACCAACTGCTCTGTAAGATACAAATAATTTTCACAAAATCACATAGCACAGCATCACACTGCAGGTCATTGCACCACATAGAACAGCACAGCACCACACCACACAGCACTGCACAGCATCACACCTCAGGGTATCACACCACATAGCACAGCACTGCACAGCACAGCATCACACCTCAGGGCCACTGTACGTTTGCCCACTGATAAAGAAATGATCAGTCTATAATTTTAATGGTAGGTTTATTTGAACAGTCAGAGACAGAATAACAACAAAATAATCCTGAAAAACGCATTTCAAAACAGTTATAAATTGATTTGCATTTTACTGAGTGAAATAAGTATTTGATCCCCTATCAATCAGCAAGATTTCTGCCTCCCAGGTGTCTTTTATACAGGTAACAAGCTGATATTAGGAGCAGTCTCTTAAAGGGAGTGCTTCTAATCTCAGCTTGTTACCTGTATAAAAGACAACTGTCCACAGAAGCAATCAATCAGATTCCAAACTCTCCACCATGGCCAAGACCAAAGAACTGTCCAAGGATGTCAGGGACAAGACTGTAGACCTACACAAGGCTGGAATGGGCTACAAGACCATCGCCAAGCAGGTTGGTGAGAAGGTGACAACAGTTGGTGCAATTATTTGCAGATGGAAGAAACACAAAATAACTGTCAGTCTCCCTCGGTCTGGGGCTCCATGCAAGATCTTACGTTGTGGAGTTTCAATGATCATGAGAACGGTGAGGAATCAACCAAGAACTACACCAGAGGATCTTGTCAATGATCTCAAGGCAGCTGGGACCGTAGTCACCAAGAAAACAATTGGTAACACACTACAATGTGAAGGACGAAATCCTGCAGCGCCAGCAAGGTCCCCCTGCTCAAGAAAAGATATGTACAGGCCCATCTGAAGTTTTCCAATGAACAACTGAATGATTCAGAGGAGAACTGGGTGAAAGTGTTGTGAGACCAAAATTGAGCTCTTTGGCATTAACTCAACTCGCCAGGTTTGGAGGAGGAGGAATGCTGCCTATGACCCCAAGAACACCATCCCCACCATCAAACATGGAGGTAGAAACATTATGCTTTGGGGGATGGTTTCTGCTAAGGGGACAGGACAACTTCACCGCATCTAAGGGACGATGGACGGGGCCATGTACTGTCAAATCTTGGGAGAGAACCTCCTTCTCTCAGCCAGGGCATTGAAAATAGGTCATGGATGGGTATTCCAGCGAAACAATGACCCAAAACACACAGCCAAGGCAACAAAGGAGTGGCTCAAGAAGAAGCACATTAAGGTCCTGGAGTAGTCTAGCCAGTCTACAGTCCTTAATGCCATAGAAAATCTGTGGAGGAAGCTGAAGGTTCGAGTTGCCAAACATCAGCCTCGAAATCTTAATGACTTGGAGAGGATCTGCAAAGAAGAGTGGGACAAAATCCCTCCTGAGATGTGTGCAAACCTGGTGGCCAACTACAAGAAACGTCTGACTTCTGTGATTGCCAACAAGGGTTTTGCCACCAAGTACTAAGTCATGTTTTAAAAAGGGTTCAAATACTTATTTCACTCACTAAAATCCAAATCAATTTATAACTGTTTTGAAATGTGTTTTTCAGGATTTTTTGTTGTTATTCTGTCTCTCACTGTTCAAATAAACCTACCATTATAATTATAGACTGATCATTTCTTTGTCAGTGGGAAAACGTACAAAATGAGCAGGAGATCAAATAATTTTTCCCTCACTGTAGCACAGCACTGCACCACACCACATAGCACAGCACTGCACAGCACTGCACCACACCACATAGCACAGCACAGCATCACACCTCAGGGCATTGCACCACACAGTACAGCACTGCACCACACAGCAAAGCATCAGCATTATGCCGCACAGCACAGTATCACACTGCAGGACATCGCACTACATGGCACAGCACTGGACTGCACCACACCTCACAGCACTGCACAGCATCGCACCACACAGCACAGCACTGCACAAGGCAGATTTTACGTCTAGCTGAAATACTTTAGAATTATCATAGACTGAAGGACAACATCATCTGACACTGTCCCTCCCATCTCCATACACTGCAGGACAATGGAGGGATCAGCGTTTCCTCTCATATTTCGGTTTTCTGCTCACCAGATGCGTTGTCTGACACGTGAAGTGTTGTCTTTATCAGGATTCATTACTCAGCTGCCTCTTCATATTAACCCTTCCACACAAAGTGTCCTCTACAGACAGACCTGCGGCTTCCTTCTAAAGCAGAAATGTCGTTTTATCACTAATACGTGATTTTAAAAGAATTACCAACTATATTTGCATTAGCATTTTTTATTTCACATAATAGTTTAGGAGACATATAGCTTTATATATTAGACAGTTTATTCAAATTAACTAGTATTGTCTTGCAAGGAATAGCAGTTGGGATGGGGAGCAGTGTGGAATGTTATTAAATGGCTTGGTAGAGAGTAACAGCTGGACAGGAAGCGGTGTGAAGTATTAGGATTTGACTGGCAGGAATTGGCATTTCGGAGGGGAGCAGTGTAAATGTTAGTATTTGGCTGGTAAGGAATGGCAGGTGGTATGGGGAGCAGTATGACGTGTTAGGATTTGACTGGCAGGAAGTTGCAGTTGGGATGGGGAGCACTGTAGAATATTAATATCTGGTAGCAGGTAGAAGCAGGTAGGATGTGGAATTCAAGACTGGAGTGGTCTCTCTCAGTCCCCAACGCGGTGTGCTGGTACGCATCACAGGTCACATGTACCAGAACATCAGAAAGACTAAAGTGGTCTTTAAGGGAAGGTAATGTCCCAGGACCCTGGTTGTTAAAGGGTTAATACAGTTTTGTAATCAATGTGGCATTTTCAAATTAATTAGAAGCATTAATTTAATCATTTAAAGTATGCTAATTTAAACATTACGTTTACTCAAAGAAATAAGTATTTGTGATTAAGAAAAAATATTGATTGTGTCAAATTTATACTGACAGCCTGACATCGTAATCTAAATGTAAAAGGGATTTTTTTTATATTATTTTGCAATTACCATTAATACTATACATAATTCTTTACAATATTCAATTTACAAGTGATAACAAAAATTCACGATTAGCATTATAAAATATGTTGCAATTATTTAAATTCCAAATCAGTTTTCATTACTGATCATTTTTACAATACAGACATTCTGTATAATAAAACAAGATATATTAAAACAGTGAAAAAATTTTTTATGAAACAATACGTTATAGACATTTCCACTGCTGGGAACATTTTCAAATATTAACTATCAAGTTCCTCATGTTTATAACAAAACTGCTATCCATAGCGCCAACTTCAGCCCAAAAGGCACGTTTTACTTTGCATATTTTTAGAATGCACTTTATGACAGAGATTGAGCCGTAGACTACATCTCTATATTATAGGACAGACAATGGAAGACTGAAGTTTTGTTCAAATGAATGAGTCATTTCGAGCTGTAAACTTTGGAATGAAAAATGTTCAAAATGACCTTCTTTTGAAAACCAGTAAAACAAAAAGTTTACTCTTAAATTACAATAAAATGATCCCATTTGGATGATGAAATAACGGTGATACAAGGTAAAATGACTTTCTTTCAGCCTTTGTCCTTTATTCATGTGTAGGCCACTGAATTTGGCAATACAGAGAATCGGAAGAGACAAGCGATGAAGTACACCAGTACACATGACCTGAAAATATCCCATTAAATTAACTAACATGTATCAAAACACATCAGTTCAGTGTAATGGGTCATTATCAAACGAGCAGACTAGTTTGCTTGTGAGTTCCAAGTGTCTGGACCTATAAGTAAGTTAGATTTGGGAATGAGGACATTTTTAATCAGAGTTTAGTTAATTAGCAATTCCAGTAAATTCTTGTTGATAAACATTTCTCCACTTGTTTTCCTTTTTCTCACCATTCATGGTAAAGAAACCAAAATATGGAGTTGTCCTCATATCACATGGAATATCAAGAATCAACCACAGGTATCACATAAAAATATGGGGAACATCGTAAGAAATAATGTATTTCAAAAACAAGTGGGGAGAGGGTGAAGTAAGATTATCTTTTATGATGATCATATTCCAGATCCCAGACTAGTAAGTACATAGGGAAGAGGTGGGACTGGGAAGATTTGTGCTTACATTTATTTGTACTATATCTATATGACCATATCATGATACCCTACTTTGGGTCAGCCTGTTTGGTATGCCTTCCTTAGACTCATCTTAGTCCCATATTCTCCACTTATTAAACTCGTTGTGATGTTCCAGAACATTGGGTGCACATTGATGTATATATTATCATTTCTTTTATAGTCTGTTTGGAGTGACACTCTACAGCATTACCCCTAGTGGTTTTTACTATTCTGGGTACTTTATTTCAGCTTTTTTTTATTCATTTTTATTCTCATTACCCTTCTCCATGAATGACCTGCTATACATTTGTAATCTCAGTATTGTACTAAATCTACACTTAGACGCTGGTTGTTCTGCTCTTTTTTCCACGTACTTGTGCCCGTGCTGATTCTATTATGTTTCATAATAAAAGCAGCTCTAATTAATCATCATAGTATTTGGACTTTGGAGAGTGTTATTTCAATTCTGTCAGTGTTGTAGTACAAGAGTGATTGAATGATAAAGTATCCCCCTCCCGCCCCTTTTACTGATGTAACACTGCTCAGCCAGATCAGAAGGGAGGTGCCCAGGTAGACTGCAGAGAGGGACAATCTTCAAGTAAGATAAGGGAAAAACCTGAAAAACTTGTCAAGGGGGCAGGGCTTTCATTGTTCTCATAGGAAGAAGATTGTCCCCTTCTGTTATCTGTCTGGTCTATGGACTGGATTCCACATCTGAGAAGAGATGGCTTACACTAGGTAAAAGGGACGGGAGGGGGAAACTTTGCTTGTGAATATCTCTCAAACCATAAAGGTTTGAGAGATAAGACTTATATCATTCTTCATGTTTTTTTAATGCCTACAAAATAAAATAAAGAAGTATTACTATCCCTTTAAACTTAGCAGCATGTTTTATTAAAAAATTATAGCAGTTTAAATAATCAGGAAGTGCATTTACTGTGTTTACTTCCTGATAATTCTAACTGACAGGAAGTGAATTTACTGTGTTTACTTCCTGATAGTTCTGACAGGAAGTGAATTTACTGTGTTTACTTCCTGATAGTTCTGACAGGAAGTGACAGGCAGTTTCTATCACATTCTATGGAGAACTGTTATGTCTCTGACTTTTCTGACTTTCCTCTCCATTAGAATCTAACAGGAAATCTAATTAGAATTTGACCACTAGAGGGCACTGCTAATGTACAAAAACATGGGTTTAAACTGTAATAACTCTGGAAATATAAATCTCTCAGCAGTGGGAGTACCCTTATTTTACTCAATAGGAAAATCCCTACAATATATATTTTTTCATAAAAAAAAAGTTTACTGTTCCTTTAATTTTCAGATATACTTTAGGTTTAATAAACTGTATTTGAAGGACAATACTTTACTGTGTGTTTCTGGAGGAAATTTACCCAGGAACATTCATTATTCCATAGATTCTAAGTATGTTTTTTCTTTTCTATTCATTATCGCTTCTGAGAGGTGTTTACATGTACAGAATGCACGTGAGGATCATATTATTATCAGTAACACAACTGTTTGATCTTTGAGGTTTCATGATTTAGAGATTATTCCTCTCTAGAGATCACAGCCACATCTGTGTATTAGGATTATCCTATAGTGTAGTTCCCTTCTCTACGTGTTTATAGTATACCCCACAAGGGCATCAGTAAGGAGGAGTTATTCAGATATCCGCTATATGGGTGGTCCCATAAGTACATTCATGTGGGTGTGATTTTCACAGGAGTGGCCAAGAACTGCAGGACCGTCTATACACACAAACACACAATATACCCAAACACACGCAATATATACATAACACACACACAGACACACAGCACAATACACACACAAGAAAAATAACTGGAGAGATTGTCGATCTGCTTATGCAGATCTTCGTATAGAAAAAACCTATAACTTATTAAAAATCATTATCTAACAAAATAAATAAGTGTGCACATGAGGGAGAGTCCACACAAGTTCAGAAAGTAGGGGAGCTGTATAATCTATGGGCATGGACTGAGCACTAGTGTTGAGCGAGCACCCCGATGCTCGGGTGTTCGGGTGCTCTGACCGAGCACCCCCGGAGGCTCGAGTGCTCGGCCGAGCACCCGAGCCCCATTGAATTCAATGGGAGGACTCGAGCATTACACCAGGCACCCCCTGCTCTGATGAGGGGAGGGTGCCTGGTCAATGCCCCCCTTCATCTCCACAATGCCCCTCTTCCACAATGTCCCCCTTCCACAATGTCCCCCTTCATCTCCACAATGTCCCCCTTCATCTCCACAATGCCCCCCTTCATCTCAACAATGCCCCTCTTCCACAATGTCCCCCTTCCACAATGTCCCCCTTCCACAATGTCCCCCTTCATCTCCACAATGCCCCCCTTCATCTCAACAATGCCCCCCTTCCACAATGTCCCCCTTCCACAATGTCCCCCTTCATCTCCACAATGCCCCCTTCCATCTCCACATGTCCCCTACCTCCAGTCCCTGGTGGTCCAGCGGAGCGTCTGTAAGATCTGTGCCTCCTTCGGCACAGATCCCTGCCACCCGAACATGGCGGGCGAGCACATGGCGGTACTCGTACGAGTACCGCCATGTGCCGAGCAGAGCGATGCTCGAGCCGATCCGAGCATCGGCCGAGCATGCTCGCTCAACACTACTGAGCACTGGTCTGTAAATCTTTATTGTTCCACATCTAGATGTACAGACGATGTAGATGGAAAATCAGTGTTAGCTTGGATTGCATCTCCCGTCTTCTTATGTTATAGTTGTTTTCCATACGATTGTTTTTATATTGTGTTAATTTGTGATACATATATACTTCGTTTTTTATAGGTATAAGTATTATTATTATAGGTATTCAGAGATTTTCTGTATATGTGTATGTGTGTGTGATATACATGTTTTCACCCCTTAAGGACCACTTGGTCTGGGGGTGGGGCTCTCTAGAGGACCATGGCACTTTTTTTTTCCCGCCGGCATGTTCTGTGATCACAGTGCGGAGTGTAGGTGATTCACAAACTTCTGAGACATGCCAGGATTGTCACCGGTCCTTATCATCCAGACGGTTGTGAAGGTCCTGGCATGTCACTCGTCAATAAAGGGTGAAGGTGTACATGATTATATATATATATACATTGGTTTTATCTTTATAGCTCTCTCCTATTGGTAATTTTACTATAATATACTCAGACAAACAATATACACAATACACACGATATACAGCGTAGATAGGATGTTGGTTCAGAGAACTACTGGCTGCCCATTTGCAGTCAGGAAGGAGTTTGCTACCAGCTTACGACTTAAGTGGAAATGGCTTCAGTGGGTCAACAGCGGTGATTTGGCATGGGCTGGACTTGATGGATGAACGTCTTTTTTTCAGCCTCATCAACTATGTTAGTATTTATACATTACTAGTTGAAGAGCCCGTTACACGGGCCACAGTGCCACTGCCAGCCGGTTCGCGGTGCATTCATGCCCAGTAGAAACTGCCAGCGCCGCGGCTGATACAGTGCCAGCCGGTTCGCGGTGCATTCATGCCCAGTAGAAACTGTCAGCGCCGCGGCTGATACAGTGCCAGCCGGTTCGCGGTGCATTCATGCCCAGTAGAAACTGCCTGCGCCGCAGCTGATACAGAACAAGATGCTCCTTCGGAGCGCCCCGCTCTGTATCAGCCTCGTTACAGGCAGTCTCTACTGGGCATGATTGTGGTGTTACACACATTTTAGCGAATTATTATATAGGATATTCACAGTATACAAAACACACACACACACACTACACACGTGCACTCACGCACACACAATCACAAATGAGGTCATGCGTACACACACAAACACAAGCGGTCACATATATAACTATGCATCAGTGTGTAACAGTGTTTGCAATGTGTTTCACACCCTTTGAAGATGAAAGGGAGCATTGAAAATCCAACAATCCAGTCATTAAAAACGTTGCCTCCTTTCTGTATTCACCTGGTGTCAGGGAAGTATACAGAATGACTACTCCTGTTTAGGATGTTATCTGTAGTGTCTGTCTCCATAACACACTTCTTGTATAAAACATTCTGTTTATTAGTCATACATACATGGGACTTTTAATTTTGTTTTTTAATTTGTTTAGTCAACTGCACAGGCAAAGTGGTACCAGTATTCCTAGGGCTGTATAGATTAGCACTTATGGACCTCTTACCATTTCATGTAAATGATTTACTTTAACCTTTTGAGTGGCAGAGGTGCATGCAATAAAATAACGTGCAGTGTCCATCAAGAGGCCATCTATATATCAGCTGGGATGGAGAAGACCTTCACCGACTGACTAGGAACAGCAGCGATAAACATGCCATAAGAAGGGATGGAATTACAGTGGTGGCTGCGGACTCTATACCGGAAGTGGAGGCTGAGGAGTCTGTACCGGAAGACAGTGAAATAAACGGACCAGTGAAAGTCACATTCAGGATGTTCTCAGTGGCCTCGGGGGCATAGGACTCAATCCAGTCCTTGTAGTATGTCAGGAGGGTGTAAACCCCGGGACGGTTTGGCCATGCACAGCCGTCTCCAAAACTCACCACCCCAGCCAGGTACCAGCGCCCATCCTCCGCACAAACCAAGGGTCCCCCGGAGTCACCCTGCAAGGAGGCAAATTAGTTTAATTCATAATGAGGCTGATATTCCAAGAACAAGTGGAGAAACCCAAATGCACCAGGAGAGAAATAAACATACACAAAATTATATTATTATATAGATATTTTAACTCCATGAATGCCGCAGAAGTCTCCAGTACATTGTGTTGGACACCTTATTAGTATGCAGGGGGTAATAGGCCCATTTAAATCAACAGGAATGTGTATCCCTCATGAAAGCAATGTGTTGGAAACTGCTAGCACTCCAGGCGTTAAAGGAAAATTAACACCACCTAATAATAACCCCCACTTAATCTTAGGAAATCTTAGTGGCCCCTATGAATTTTGCACTTTGTGTCTTTCTGGCAGTTTTCTCAAACCGAAGCAGCCAGAGTGCATGAGCCGACTTAGGCCGAGTGTTGTCACCCAGCCGGTAATTTACCAGCAGGACGGTAAAAAATTGTCTTCTGTCCACTGTTACGTCTATGGAGGGAAAGCCATGGCCGGTATGTTTTTGAAGAACAGGTGGCAACCCTACTTCGGCCTCAGTTCAATTGTTCACAACATAACAGCCGGTAGGGCAAAAATGGCTACAGATCGGTACACACAGTCTGTCACCGTACGTATTCACTTACCTACCAACAGAAACCACAGCAAAGAACCTGCCTTTAGGCCAAATGTTCGTCATGTGTTTTAAGATCCCTAAACCCAAGCTAAAAAGAGTGAGAAATGGGAACATCAAGAAAAACAGCTAACGCTCAGTGCCTGACACACTGACAAGCACCGAGCGTGAGCTCAACACACAGTTACCTTCCCAAACACATTTTACTATTGAAATGTCTCCCTCTATTTGGCGAGAAGTGCGAGATCATAATGTCACCTGCATCAAAAGGGAGACATTCTGATGTTACACTCTTAAAAATCACCAAATAGAGGGCAACATTTCAATACAATTCCCTGTATTTTGCAGGGTCGGCCTGCACGCCCATGTAGGCGATCTGTGAGCATATGGATCAAATCAGGAGAACTTTATTTTAAAATAAAATAAAACAATTTGCCCTATACCTGCATTAAACTTAAAGGCTTGAAGGGACAGTAATGTCCCATACAATGTTTTTAGAGATTTGTAGAGTTTAAAAAAAATAAGCTAAATGCAACAAAGCTTCGCTCTCTAACCACTTTGGTTTCAGAGATATCATCCTCTAAAGTTCCCCCCGCCCTCCTATTCTCCCAACGTCAGCTGTATGATGACAGCAAGAGTTCCTGGTCTGGGGACCGACACGAGGAGGCTCTTCAGCAAAGCCGCAATAGCGCGATTTAAAAAGAATTACTTCATTGGAACGGTCTACAAAGTATGACATTTAGCTTATTTTTTTTTTAAACTCTACAAAAATTTTATGTGACGTTACTGCCTCTTTAACAATGTTAGTAATGTTATGCATACCCTGTATCTGACGAGAAAGCGGTGCTTGAGCCACTTCTCCGTGCTGTCCCTTAAGATGACCTCTCCCTCTGACAAGCCCTGGTGACTTTTGATGAGGGCGACATTCTGATGTCGGTCTATTGATGCAGGCGACATTATGATCTCTCCGTTTTCATGGTCGCCAAATACAGGGCAACATTTCAATAGGATACCCCCCAAACACTAACCCTATACTACCCCTAACAGGGAAGTGCAACAATACTACCCCTAACACTATCCTAACACCCAGATCTGTGTAACACTTACCTGTCATCCACTGTCCATCCAATACTACCCCTAACACTATCCTAACACCCAGATCGGTGTAACACTTACCTGTCATCCACTGTCCATCAAATACTACCCCTAACACTATCCTAACACCCAGATCTGTGTAAAACTTACCTGTCATCCACTGTCCAACTAATACTACTCCTAACGCTATCCTATCACCCAGATCTGTGTAACACTTACCTGTCATCCACTGTCCATCCAACACTACCCCTAACACTATCCTAACACCCAGATCTGTGTTACACTTACCTGTCATCCACTGTCCATCCGATACTACCCCTAACACTATCCTAACACCCAGATATGTGTTACACTTACCTGTCATCCACTGTCCATCCAATACTACCCCTAACACTATCCTAACACCCAGATCTGTGTTACACTTACCTGTCATCCACTGTCCATCCAATACTACCCCTAACACTATCCTAACACCCACATCTATGTAACACTTACCTGTCATCCACTGTCCATCCAATACTACCCCTAACACTATCCTAACACCCAGATCTGTGTTACACTTACCTGTCATCCACTGTCCATCTAATACTACCCCTAACACTATACTAACACCCAGATCTGTGTTACACTTACCTGTAATCCACTGTCCATCCAATACTACCCCTAACACTATCCTAACATCCAGATCTGTGTAACACTTACCTGTCATTCACTGTCCATCCAATACTACCCCTAACACTATACTAACACCCAGATCTGTGTTACACTTACCTGTAATCCACTGTCCATCCGATACTACCCCTAACACTACCCCTAACACCCAGATCTGTGTAAAACTTACCTGTCATCCACTGTCCAACTAATACTACTCCTAACGCTATCCTAACACCCAGATCTGTGTAACACTTACCTGTCATCCACTGTCCATCCAACACTACCCCTAACACTATCCTAACACCCAGATCTATGTAACACTTACCTGTCATCCACTGTCCATCCAATACTACCCCTAACACTATCCTAACACCCAGATCTGTGTTACACTTACCTGTCATCCACTGTCCATCTAATACTACCCCTAACACTATACTAACACCCAGATCTGTGTTACACTTACCTGTAATCCACTGTCCATCCAATACTACCCCTAACACTATCCTAACATCCAGATCTGTGTAACACTTACCTGTCATTCACTGTCCATCCAATACTACCCCTAACACTATCCTAACACCCTGATCTGTGTTACACTTACCTGTAATCCACTGTCCATCCAATACTACCCCTAACACTATCCTAACACCCAGATCTGTGTAACACTTACCTGTCATCCACTGTCCATCCAATACTACAGCTAACACTAGCCTAACACCCAGATCTGTGTAACACTTACCTGTCATCCACTGTCCATCCAGCACTACCCCTAACACTATCCTAACACCCAGATCTGTGTAACACTTACCTGTCATCCACTGTCCATCCAATACTACAGCTAACACTATCCTAACACCCAGATCTGTGTAACACTTACCTGTCATCCACTGTCCATCCAGCACTACCCCTAACACTATCCTAACACCCAGATCTGTGTTACACTTACCTGTCATCCACTGTCCATCTAATACTATCCCTAACACTATCCTAACACCCAGATCTGTGTTACACTTACCTGTCATCCACTGTCCATCCAATACTACCCCTAACACTATCCTAACACCCAGATCAGTGTAACACTTACCTGTCATCCGCTGTCCATCCAATACTACCCCTAACACTATTCTAACACCCAGATCTGTGTAACACTTACCTGTCATCCACTGTCCATCCGATACTACCCCTAACACTATCCTAACACCCAGATCTGTGTTACACTTACCTGTCATCCACTGTCCATCCAACACTACCCCTAACACTATCCTAACACCCAGATCTGTGTAACACTTACCTGTCATCCACTGTCCATCCAATACTACCCCTAACACTGTCCTAACACCCAGATCTGTATAACACTTACCTGTCATTCACTGTCCATCCAATACTACCCCTAACACTATCCTAACACCCAGATCTGTGTAACACTTACCTGTCATCTACTGTCCATCCAACACTACCCCTAACACTATCCTAACACCCAGATCTGTGTTACACTTACCTGTCATCCACTGTCCATCCAACACTACCCCTAACACTATCCTAACACCCAGATCTGTGTTACACTTACCTGTCATCCACTGTCCATCCAATACTACTCCTAACACTATCCTAACATCCAGATCTGTGTAACACTTACCTGTCATCCACTGTCCATCCAATACTACCCCTAATACTATCCTAACACCCAGATCTGTGTTACACTTACCTGTCATCCACTGTCCAACCAATACTACCCCTAACACTGTCCTAACACCCAGATCTGTGTTACACTTACCTGTCATCCACTGTCCATCCGATACTACCCCTAACACTATCCTAACACCCAGATCTGTGTTACACTTACCTGTCATCCACTGTCCATCCAACACTACCCCTAACACTATCCTAACACCCAGATCTGTGTAACACTTACCTGTCATCCACTGTCCATCCAATACTACCCCTAACACTGTCCTAACACCCAGATCTGTATAACACTTACCTGTCATCCACTGTCCATCCAATACTACCCCTAACACTATCCTAACACCCAGATCTGTGTAACACTTACCTGTCATCTACTGTCCATCCAACACTACCCCTAACACTATCCTAACACCCAGATCTGTGTTACACTTACCTGTCATCCACTGTCCATCCAACACTACCCCTAACACTATCCTAACACCCAGATCTGTGTTACACTTACCTGTCATCCACTGTCCATCCAATACTACTCCTAACACTATCCTAACATCCAGATCTGTGTAACACTTACCTGTCATCCACTGTCCATCCAATACTACCCCTAATACTATCCTAACACCCAGATCTGTGTTACACTTACCTGTCATCCACTGTCCAACCAATACTACCCCTAACACTGTCCTAACACCCAGATCTGTGTTACACTTACCTGTCATCCACTGTCCATCCGATACTACCCCTAACGCTGTCCTAACACCCAGATCTGTGTTACACTTACCTGTCATCAACTGTCCATCTAATACTACCCCTAACACTATCCTAACACCCAGATCTGTGTTACACTTACCTGTCATCCACTGTCCATCCAATACTACCCCTAACACTATCCTAACACCCCGATCTGTGTTACACTTACCTGTCATCCACTGTCCATCCAATACTACCCCTAACACTATCCTAACACCCAGATCTGTGTAACAGTTACCTGTCATCCATTGTCCATCCAATACTACCCCTAACACTATCCTAACACCCAGACCTGCTTTACAGTTACCTTTTAGCAACTGTCCATCTTCTTCAGTCTTCTTTTCTTTTTATTTGTCCAAAGATGTCTCTGAAAAG
Source organism: Rhinophrynus dorsalis (assembly GCA_037306005.1). Lineage (NCBI taxonomy): Eukaryota > Metazoa > Chordata > Amphibia > Anura > Rhinophrynidae > Rhinophrynus > Rhinophrynus dorsalis. The sequence continues at coordinate 9,045,507 of CM074725.1, forward strand.
AAGAAGAAGAAGTCAAAATATAATATGCTCCTAAAAAATATAAATAAAAGATATGCTGGTCTAAACCCTTTGAGTGCCGGAGGGGTATGCAATGTATTGCGTACAGGCAAAAAAAAAAAAAAATTATCCCTTTGAGTGCCAGAGAGTAATCCATTGTGTATCGTCTGACATTCAAAGGGTTTAGCCCAGCATTTCTTTTATTCATACATTTTGAGAGGATATTATATATTGAGTTATTTTTACTCTTTGCAGAAACATCTTTGAGACACAATAGATGATAAGAAGTAGGAAGATGACAGAAGAAGATGGACAGTACCTGACCACAGTCCTAACACTATGCAGTGTGTGCGCTGGTATGTACTATAGAGATGACACAGTCCTAAAACTATGCAGTGTGTGCGCTGGTATGTACTATAGAGACCACACAGTCCTAACACTACGCAGTGTGTGCGCTGGTACGTACTATAGAGATCGTACTCTAGTGCACCGTCCTAACACTGCGCAGTGTGTGCGCTGGTACGTACTCTAGTGTACAGTCCTAACACTATGCAGTGTGTGCGCTGGTACGTACTCTAGTGTACAGTCCTAACACTATGCAGTGCGTGCGCTGGTACGTAGTATAGAGATCGTACTGTACACTAGAGTACCATCTCTATAGTATGTACCAGCACACACGCTGCATAGTGTTAGGACTGTACACTATGCAGACTGTACACTATGCAGTGTGTGCGCTGGTATGTACTATAGAGATCGTACTCTAGTGCACCGTCCTAACACTGTGCAATGTGTGCGCTGGTACATACTATAGAGATCGTACTCTAGTGCACCGTCCTAACACAACACAGAGTGTGCGCTGGTACGTACTATAGAGATTGTACTCTTGTGCAGAGCCCTAACACTGCACAGTGTGTGCGTTGGTACGTACTATAGAGATCGTACTCTTGTGCAATGTCCTAACACTGCACAGTGTGTGCGTTGGTATGTACTATAGAGGTCACACAGTCCTAACACTGCACAGTGTGTTAGCTGGTACGTATTATAGAGATTGTACTCTTGTGCAGTGTCCTAACACTGCACAGTGTGTGCGTTGGTACATACTATAGAGGTCACACAGTCCTAACACTGCACAGTGTGTGCGTTGGTACATACTATAGAGGTCACACAGTCCTAACACTGCACAGTGTGTGCGTTGGTACATACTATAGAGGTCACACAGTCCGAACACTGCACAGTGTGTGCGTTGGTACATACTACAGAGGTCACACAGTCCTAACACTGCACAGTGTGTGTGTTGGTATGCACTATAGAGATCACACAGTCCTAACACTACACAGTGTGTGCGCTGGTTCATACTATAGAGATCACACAGTCCTAACACTGTGCAGTGTGTGCGTTGCTACGTACTATAGAGATCGTACTCTAGTGTACAGTCCTAACACTGCGCAGTGTGTGCACTGGTACGTACTATAGAGATTGTACTCTTGTGCAGAGTCCTAACACTGCACAGTGTGTGCGTTGGTACATACTATAGAGGTCACACAGTCCTAACACTGCAGTTTGTGTGTTGGTACGTACTATAGAGGTCACACAGTCCTAACACTATGCAGTGTGTACACTGGTACGTACTATAGAGATCGTACTCTGGTGTACAGTCATAACACTATGCAGTGTGTGCACTGGTATGTACTATAGAGATCGCACTCTAGTGCACCATCCTAACACTGCGCAGTGTGTGCGCTAGTACGTACTATAGAGATCGCACTCTAGTGCACCGTCCTAACACTGCGCAGTGTGTGTGCTGGTACGCACTATAGAGATCGTACTCTAGTGCACCGTCCTACACTGCGCAGTGTGTGCACTGGTACGTACTATAGAGATCGTACTCTAGTGCACCTTCCTAACACTGCGCAGTGTGTGCTGGTACATACTATAGAGATCACACAGTCCTCACACTGCGCAGTGTGTGCACTGGTACGTACTATAGAGATCACACAGTCCTAACACTGCTCAGTGTGTGCTGGTACGCACTATAGAGATTGTACTCTAGTGCACCGTCCTAACACTGTGCAGTGTGTGCTGGTACGCACTATAGAGATTGTACTCTATTGCACCGTCCTAACACTGCGCAGTGTGTACGCTGGTACGTACTACAGAGATCGTACTCTAGTGCACTCTCCTAACACTGCGCAGTGTGTGCGCTGGTACGTACTATAGAGGTCACAGAGTCCTAACACTGCGCAGTGTGTGCGCTGGTACGTACTATAGAGATCACACAGTCCTAACACTATGCAGTGTGTGCGCTGGTACATACTATAGAGATCGTACTCTAGTGCACCGTCCTAACACTGCGCAGTGTGTGCGCTGGTACGTACTATAGAGATCGTACTCTAGTGCACCGTCCTAACACGGCGCAGTGTGTGCGCTGGTACGTACTATAGAGATCACACAGTCCTAACACTGTGCAGTGTGTGCACTGGTACGTACTATAGAGATCATACTCTAGTGCACCGTCCTAACACTTTGCAGTGTGTGCGCTGGTACGTACTATAGAGATCATACTCTAGTGCACCGTCCTAACACTGCGCAGTGTGTGCTGGTACGTACTATAGAGATCACATAGTCCTAACACTGTGCAGTGTGTGCACTGGTACGTACTATAGAGATCATACTCTAGTGCACAGTCCTAACACTGCGCAGTGTGTGTGCTGTGTGCTCTGGTACATACTATAGAGATTGTACTCTAGTGTACACTGCATAGTGTTAGGACTGTACACTATGTAGACTGTACACTATGCAGTGTGTGCGTTGGTATGTACTATAGAGATCGTACTCTAGTGCATTGTCCTAACACTGCGCAGTGTGTGCGCTGGTACGCACTATAGAGATTGTACTCTAGTGCACAGTCCTAACACTGCGCAGTGTGTGCACTGGTACGCACTATAGAGATCATACTCTAGTGCACAGTCCTAACACTACGCAGAGTGTGCTCTGTGTGCGCTGATACGTACTATAGACATCATACTCTAGTGCACCGTCCTAACACTGCGCAGTGTGTGCGCTGTGTGCGCTGGTACATACTATAGAGATCGTACTGTTCACTAGAGTACGATCTCTGTAGTGTGTACCAGCGCACACACTGCATAGTGTTAGGACTGTACACTATGCAGACTGTACACTATGCAGTGTGTGCGCTGGTATGTACTATAGAGATCGTACTCTAGTGCACCGTCCTAACACTGCACAGTGTGTGCTGGAACGTACTATAGAGATCGTACTCTAGTGCACAGTCCTAACACTGCGCAGTGTGTGCGCTGGTACGCACTATAGAGATCGTACTCTAGTGCATTGTCCTAACACTGCGCAGTGTGTGCGCTGGTACGCACTATAGAGATCGTACTCTAGTGCACAGTCCTAACACTACGCAGAGTGTGCTCTGTATGTGCTGGTACGTACTATAGAGATTGTACTGTTCTGCAGAGTCCTAACACTACACAGTGTGTGCGTTGGTACGTACTATAGAGGTCACACAGCCCTAACACTGCGCAGTGTGTGAGCTGGTACGTACTATAGAGATTGTACTCTTGTGCAGTGTCCTAACACTGTGCAGTGCCCTAACACTGCACAGTGTGTGCGTTGGTACATACTATAGAGGTCACACAGTCCTAACACTGCACAGTGTGTGCGTTGGTACATACTATAGAGGTCACACAGTCCTAACACTGCACAGTGTGTGTGTTGGTATGCACTATAGAGATCACACAGTCCTAACACTACACAGTGTGTGCGCTGGTTCATACTATAGAGATCCCACAGTCCTAACACTGCGCAGTGTGTGAGCTGGTACGTACTATAGAGATTGTACTCTTTTGAAGACTCCTAACACTGCACAGTGTGTGCGTTGGTACATACTATAGAGGTCACACAGCCCTAACACTGCACAGTGTGTGCGTTGGTACGTACTATAGAGGTCACACAGTCCTAACACTACACAGTGTGTGCGCTGGTTCATACTATAGAGATTGTACTCTAGTGTACAGTCCTAGCACTGCGCAGTGTGTGCGCTGGTACGTACTATAAAGATTGTAGGTCCTGGAGTGGCCTAGCCAGTCTCCAGACCTTAATGCCATAGAAAATCTGTGGAGGGAGCTGAATGTTCGAGTTGCCAAATGTCAGCCTCAAAACCTTAATGACTTGGAGAGGATCTGCAAAGAGGAGTGGGACAAAATCCCTCCTGAGATGTGTGCAAACCTGGTGGCCAACTACAAGAAATGTCTGACCTCTGTGATTGCCAACAAGGGTTTTGACACCAAGTACTAAGTCATGTTTTACAAAGGGGTCAAATACTTATTTCACTCAGTAAAATGCAAATCAATTTATAACTGTTTTGAAATGCATTTTTCTGGATTTTTTTGTTGTTATTCTGTCTCACTGTTCAAATAAACCTACCATTAAAATTATAGACTGATCATTTCTTTGTCAGTGGGAAAACGTACTAAATCAGTAGGGGAACAAATAATTTTTTCCGTCACTGTGTGTCTGTGTGTGTGTTGTGTGTGTGTGTGTGTGTGTGAGAGACAGGTGTCAGCGACACAGGTGTGTACCACACTATGCCACCCTGTAAGTGAATGTTTGGTACGGCCAACGCCCTATCCAATAATACCACTTTACTTAACTGAATACAAGGATAAAAAACAAACAGATGGGTAACACCGTCCCACACTGCATACGGCCTTTTCCATATATTTTTTTGATAACCTTGCTGGATTTCCAGTTGACAGCAGAAGCAGTTATGAAAGATATGAGAGCGGGCAGGGACATTACCCCCAACATATGGTATGTATCCTACTTAAGAACCTAGTGCTAGTCTCATCATTTTCCTCATCGCTATTGAAAGCCAAATCACCCACCTGGCAGGAATCTTTTCCACCATCGATGTACCCAGCGCAGATCATGTCATCCATAATATGTAAATTACTGTTGCCGTTAACAGAAGGCAAGCGGTAGAGTCCATCGCAGGTCTTCCAGTCAATCAGAGGCACGAACACTTCTTGAAGAGTCTTGGGACTTTGAAGGGGGCCTGTGAAGTGGAATGGGAAGTCAAAAGGAGGTCTTCAGAGAGGGGTTACAAAATAATAAAATCAAATCTGAAATGCCAGCACCTAGAATGTGATTTAGTTATGTTTTCATCCAAATGCCATTAAAGAAACATGAACATAGTCTAGGGGGAGATGCACAGAGATGAGAAGCTCTCCAATGTGATAAATGTTCCAGGTCCCAGGTTATTTATGGAGAATGTGCACTAGGCTTTCTCCAATGAGATAAACGCTCCAGGTCCCATCTTATTTATGGAGAATGCGCACTAGGCTTTCTCCAATGAGATAAACGTTCCAGATCCCATGTTATATATGGAGAATGCGCACTAGGCTTTCCCCAATGAGATAAACGTTCCAGGTCCCATGTTATTTATGGAGAATGCGCACTAGGCTTTTCCCAATGAGATAAACGTTCCAGGTCCCATGTTATTTATGGAGAATGCGCACTAGGCTTTCCCCAATGAGATAAACGCTCCAGGTCCCATGTTATTTATGGAGAATGCGCACTAGGCTTTCTCCAATGAGATAAACGTTCCAGGTTCCATGTTATTTATGGAGAATGCGCACTAGGCTTTCCCCAATGAGATAAACGTTCCAGGCCCCATGTTATTTATGGAGAATGCGCACTAGGCTTTCTCCAATGAGATAAACGCTCCAGGTCCAATGTTATTTATGGAGAATGCGCACTAGGCTTTCTCCAATGAGATAAACGCTCCAGGTCCCATGTTATTTATGGAGAATGCGCACTAGGCTTTCCCCAATGAGATAAACGCTCCAGGTCCCATGTTATATATGGAGAATGTGCACTAGGCTTTCTCCAATGAGATAAACGCTCCAGGTCCAAGGTTATTTATGGAGAATGAGCACTAGGCTTTCTCCAATGAGATAAACGCTCCAGGTCCCAGGTTATTTATGGAGAATACGCACTAGGCTTTCCCCAATGAGATAAACGCTCCAGGTCCCATGTTATTTATGGAGAATGCGCACTAGGCTTTCCTCAATGAGATAAACGCTCCAGGTCCCATGTTATTTATGGAGAATGCGCACTAGGCTTTCCCCAATGAGATAAACGCTCCAGGTCCCATGTTATTTATGGAGAATGCGCACTAGGCTTTCTCCAATGAGATTAACATTTCAGGTCCCACGTTATTTATGGAGAATGTGCACTAGGCTTTCCCCAATGAGATAAACGTTCCAGGTCCCATGTTATTTATGGAGAATGTGCACTAGGCTTTCCCCAATGAGATAAACGTTCCAGGTCCCAGGTTATTTATGGAGAATGTGCACTAGACTTTCTCCAATTAGATAAACGTTCCAGGTCCCATGTTATTTATGGAGAATGTGCACTAGGCTTTATCCAATGAGATAAACGCTCTAGGTCCCATGTTATTTCTGGAGAATGCGCACTAGGCTTTCTCCAATGAGATAAACGCTCCAGGTCCCATGTTATTTATGGAGAATGTGCACTAGGCTTTCTCCAATGAGATAAACGCTCCAGGTCCCATGTTATTTATGGAGAATGCGCACTACGCTTTCCCCAATGAGATAAACGTTCCAGGTCCCATGTTCTTTATGGAGAATGTGCGATAAACGCTCCAGGTCCCATGTTATATATGGAGAATGCGCACTAGGATTTCTCCAATGAGATAAACGCTCCACGTCCCATGTTTTTTATTGAGAATCTGCACTAGGCTTTCTCCAATGAGATAAACGTTCCAGGTCCCATGTTATTTATGGAGAATGTGCACTAGGCTTTCTCCAATGAGATAAACGCTCCAGGTCCCATGTTATTTATGGAGAATGCGCACTAGGTTTTCTCCAATGAGATAAACGTTCCAGGTCCCATGTTATTTATGGGGAATGCGCACTAGGCTTTCTCCAATGAGATAAACGCTCCAGGTCCCATGTTATTTATGGAGAATGCGCACTAGGCTTTCCCCAATGAGATAAACGCTCCAGGAACCATGTTATTTATGGAGAATGCGCACTAGGCTTTCTCCAATGAGATAAACGTTCCAGGTCCCATGTTATTTATGGAGAATGTGCACTAGGCTTTCCCCAATGAGATAAACGTTCCTGGTCCCATGTTATTTATGGAGAATGCGCACTAGGCTTTCTTCAATGAGATAAACGTTCCAGGTCCATTGTTATTTATGGAGAATGCTCACTAGGCCTTCCCCAATTAGATAAACGCTCCAGGTCCCATGTTATTTATGGAGAATGTGCACTAGGCTTTCCCCAATGAGATAAACGTTCCAGGTCCCATGTTATTTATGGAGAATGCGCACTAGGCTTTCCCCAATGAGATAAACGTTCCAGGTCCCATGTTATTTATGGAGAATGTGCACTAGGCTTTCACCAATGAAATAAATGCTCCAGGTCCCAGGTTATATATGGAGAATGCGCACTAGGCTTTCTCCAATGAGATAAACGTTCCAGGTCCCATGTTATTTATGGAGAATGCCCACTAGGCTTTCCCCAATGAGATAAACGTTCCAGGTCCCATGTTATTTATGGAGAATGTGCACTAGGCTTTTCCCAGTGAGAAAAATGCTCCAGGTCCCAGGTTATATATAGAGAATGTGCACTAGGCTTTCTCCAATGAGATAAACGCTCCAGGTCCCATGTTATTTATGGAGAATGTGCACTAGGCTTTCCCCAATGAGATAAACGCTCCAGGTCCCACGTTATTTATGGAGAATGCGCACTAGGCTTTCTCCAATGAGATAAACGCTCCAGGTCCCATGTTATTTCTGGAGAATGCGCACTAGGCTTTCCCCAATGAGATAAACGCTCCAGGTCCCATGTTATATATGTAGAATGCGCACTAGGCTTTCCCCAATGAGATAAACGCTCCAGGTCCCATGTTATTTATGGAGAATGCGCACTAGGCTTTCCCCAATGAGATAAACGCTGCAGGTCCCATGTTATTTATGGAGAATGCGCACTAGGCTTTCCCCAATGAGATAAACGTTCCAGGTCCCATGTTTTTTATGGAGAATGCGCACTAGGCTTTTTCCAATGAGATAAACGTTCCAGGTCCCATGTTTTTTATGGAGAATGTGCACTAGGCTTTCCCCAATGAGATAAACGCTCCAGGTCCATTGTTATTTATGGAGAATGCTCACTAGGCTTTCCCCAATGAGATAAACGCTCTAGGTCCATTGTTATTTATGGAGAATGCGCACTAGGCTTTCCCCAGTGAGATAAACGTTCCAGGTCCCATGTTATTTATGGAGAATGCGCACTAGGCTTTCCCCAATGAGATAAACGCTCCAGGTCCCATGTTATTTATGGAGAATGCGCACTAGGCTTTCTCCAATGAGATAAACGTTCCAGGTCCCATGTTATTTATGGAGAATGTGCACTAGGCTTTCCCCAATGAGATAAACGTTCCTGGTCCCATGTTATTTATGGAGAATGCGCACTAGGCTTTCCCCAATGAGATAAACGTTCAAGGGCCCATGTTATTTATGGAGAATGCGCACTAGGCTTTCCCCAATGAGATAAACGTTCCAGGTCCCATGTTATTTATGGAGAAGGTGCACTAGGCTTTCCCCAATGAAATAAACGCTCCAGTTCCCAGGTTATATATGGAGAATGCGCACTAGGCTTTCTCCAATGAGATAAACGTTCCAGGTCCAATGTTATTTATGGAGAATGTGCACTAGGCTTTCCCCAATGAGATAAACGTTCCAGGTCCCATGTTATTTATGGAGAATGTGCACTAGGCTTTTCCCAATGAGATAAATGCTCCAGGTCCCAGGTTATATATGGAGAATGTGCACTAGGCTTTCTCCAATGAGATAAACGCTCCAGGTCCCATGTTATTTTTGGAGAATGCGCACTAGGCTTTCCCCAATGAGATAAACGCTCCAGGTCCCATGTTATATATGTAGAATGCGCACTAGGCTTTCCCCAATGAGATAAACGCTCCAGGTCCCATGTTATTTATGGAGAATGTGCACTAGGCTTTCCCCAATGAGATAAACGTTCCAGGTCCCATGTTTTTTATGGAGAATGCGCACTAGGCTTTCTCCAATGAGATAAACGTTCCAGGTCCCATGTTTCTTATGGAGAATGTGCACTAGGCTTTTCCCAATGAGATAAACGCTCCAGGTCCATTGTTATTTATGGAGAATGCTCACTAGGCTTTCCCCAATGAGATAAACGCTCCAGGTCCCATGTTATTTTTGGACAATGCGCACTAGGCTTTCCCCAATGAGATAAACGTTCCAGGTCCCTTGTTATTTATGGAGAATGCGCACTAGGCTTTCTCCAATGAGATAAACGTTCCAGGTCCATTGTTATTTATGGAGAATGCTCACTACGCTTTCCCCAATTAGATAAACGCTCCAGGTCCCAGGTTATATATGGAGAATGCGCACTAGGCTTTCTCCAATGAGATAAACGCTCCAGGTCCCAGGTTATTTATGGAGAATGCGCACTAGGCTTTCTCCAATGATATAAACGCTCCAGGTCCCATGTTATTTATGGAGAATGCGCATTAGGCTTTCCCCAATGAGATAAATGTTCCAGGTCCCATGTTATTTAAGGAGAATGCGCACTATGCTTTCCCCAATGAGACAAACATTCCAGGTCCCATGTTATTTATGGAGAATGCGCACTAGGCTTTCTCCAATGATATAAACGCTCCAGGTCCCATGTTATTTATGGAGAATGCGCACTAGGCTTTCTCCAATGAGATAAACGTTCCAGGTCCCATGTTTTTTATGGAGAATGCGCACTAGGCTTTCTCCAATGAGATAAACGTTCCAGGTCCCATGTTATTTATGGAGAATGCGCACTAGGCTTTCTCCAATGAGATAAACACTCCAGGTCCCATGTTATTTATGGAGAATGCGCACTAGGCTTTCCCCAATGAGATAAACGTTCCAGGTCCCATGTTATTTATGGAGAATGCGCACTAGGCTTTCTCCAATGAGATAAACGCTCCAGGTCCCATGTTATTTATGGAGAATGCGCACTAGGCTTTCCCCAATGAGATAAACGCTCCAGGTCTCATGTTATTTATGGAGAATGCGCACTAGGCTTTCCCGAATGAGATAAACGCTCCAGGTCCCATGTTATTTATGGAGAATGCGCACTAGGCTTTCCCCAATGAGATAAACGCTCCAGGTCCCATGTTATTTATGGAGAATGCGCACGAGGTTTTCCCCAATGAGATAAACGCTCCAGGTCCCATGTTATTTATGGGGAATGCGCACTAGGCTTTCCCCAATGAGATAAACGTTCCAGGTCCCATGTTATTTATGGAGAATGCGCACTAGGCTTTCTCCAATGAGATAAACATTCCAGGTCCCATGTTATATATGGAGAATGCGCACTAGCCTTTCTCCAATGAGATAAACATTCCAGGTCCCATGTTATTTATGGAGAATGTGCACTAGGCTTTCCCCAATGAGATAAACGTTCCAGGTCCCATGTTATTTATGGAGAATGCGCACTAGGCTTTCCCCAATGAGATAAACGCTCCAGGTCCCATGTTATATATGGAGAATGCGCACTAGACTTTCTCCAATGAGATAAACGTTCCAGGTCCCATGTTATTTATGGAGAATGTGCACTAGGCTTTCCCCAATGAGATAAACGCTCCAGGTCCCATGTTATTTATGGAGAATGTGCACTAGGCTTTCCCCAATGAGATAAACGTTCCAGGTCCCATGTTATTTATGGAGAATGCGCACTAGGCTTTCTCCAATGAGATAAATGCTCCAGGTCCCATGTTATATATGGAGAATGCGCACTAGGCTTTCTCCAATGAGATAAACGTTCCAGGTCCCATGTTATTTATGGAGAATGTGCACTAGGCTTTCCCCAATGAGATAAACGTTCCAGGTCCCATGTTATTTATGGAGAATGCGCACTAGGCTTTCTCCAATGAGATAAACGCTCCAGGTCCCATGTTATTTATGGAGAATGTGCACTAGGCTTTCCCCAATGAGATAAACGCTCCAGGTCCCACGTTATTTATGGAGAATGCGCACTAGGCTTTCTCCAATGAGATAAACGCTCCAGGTCCCATGTTATTTCTGGAGAATGCGCACTAGGCTTTCCCCAATGAGATAAACGCTCCAGGTCCCATGTTATATATGTAGAATGCGCAGTAGGCTTTCCCCAATGAGATAAACGCTCCAGGTCCCATGTTATTTATGGAGAATGCGCACTAGGCTTTCCCCAATGAGATAAACGCTGCAGGTCCCATGTTATTTATGGAGAATGCGCACTAGGCTTTCCCCAATGAGATAAACGTTCCAGGTCCCATGTTTTTTATGGAGAATGCGCACTAGGCTTTTTCCAATGAGATAAACGTTCCAGGTCCCATGTTTTTTATGGAGAATGTGCACTAGGCTTTCCCCAATGAGATAAACGCTCCAGGTCCATTGTTATTTATGGAGAATGCTCACTAGGCTTTCCCCAATGAGATAAACGCTCTAGGTCCATTGTTATTTATGGAGAATGCGCACTAGGCTTTCCCCAGTGAGATAAACGTTCCAGGTCCCATGTTATTTATGGAGAATGCGCACTAGGCTTTCCCCAATGAGATAAACGCTCCAGGTCCCATGTTATTTATGGAGAATGCGCACTAGGCTTTCTCCAATGAGATAAACGTTCCAGGTCCCATGTTATTTATGGAGAATGTGCACTAGGCTTTCCCCAATGAGATAAACGTTCCTGGTCCCATGTTATTTATGGAGAATGCGCACTAGGCTTTCCCCAATGAGATAAACGTTCAAGGGCCCATGTTATTTATGGAGAATGCGCACTAGGCTTTCTCCAATGAGATAAACGTTCCAGGTCCCATGTTATTTATGGAGAATGTGCACTAGGCTTTCCCCAATGAAATAAACGCTCCAGTTCCCAGGTTATATATGGAGAATGCGCACTAGGCTTTCTCCAATGAGATAAACGTTCCAGGTCCCATGTTATTTATGGAGAATGTGCACTAGGCTTTCCCCAATGAGATAAACGTTCCAGGTCCCATGTTATTTATGGAGAATGTGCACTAGGCTTTTCCCAATGAGATAAATGCTCCAGGTCCCAGGTTATATATGGAGAATGTGCACTAGGCTTTCTCCAATGAGATAAACGCTCCAGGTCCCATGTTATTTTTGGAGAATGCGCACTAGGCTTTCCCCAATGAGATAAACGCTCCAGGTCCCATGTTATATATGTAGAATGCGCACTAGGCTTTCCCCAATGAGATAAACGCTCCAGGTCCCGTGTTATTTATGGAGAATGTGCACTAGGCTTTCCCCAATGAGATAAACGTTCCAGGTCCCATGTTTTTTATGGAGAATGCGCACTAGGCTTTCTCCAATGAGATAAACGTTCCAGGTCCCATGTTTCTTATGGAGAATGTGCACTAGGCTTTTCCCAATGAGATAAACGCTCCAGGTCCATTGTTATTTATGGAGAATGCTCACTAGGCTTTCCCCAATGAGATAAACGCTCCAGGTCCCATGTTATTTTTGGACAATGCGCACTAGGCTTTCCCCAATGAGATAAACGTTCCAGGTCCCTTGTTATTTATGGAGAATGCGCACTAGGCTTTCTCCAATGAGATAAACGTTCCAGGTCCATTGTTATTTATGGAGAATGCTCACTACGCTTTCCCCAATTAGATAAACGCTCCAGGTCCCATGTTATTTATGGAGAATGTGCACTAGGCTTTCCCCAATGTGATAAACGCTCCAGGTCCCATGTTATTTATGTAGAATGTGCACTAGGCTTTCTCCAATGAGATAAACGCTCCAGGTCCCAGGTTATATATGGAGAATGCGCACTAGGCTTTCCCCAATGAGATAAACGCTCCAGGTCCCATGTTATTTATGGAGAATGTGCACTAGGCTTTCCCCAATGAGATAAACGCTCCAGGTCCATGTTATTTATGGAGAATGTGCACTAGGCTTTCTCCAATGTGATAAACGCTCCAGGTCCCATGTTATTTATGGAGAATGCGCACTAGGCTTTCCCCAATGTTATAAACGCTCCAGGTCCCGTGTTATTTATGGAGAATGCGCACTAGGCTTTCTCCAATGAGATAAACGCTCCAGGTCCCAGGTTATTTATGGAGAATGCGCACTAGGCTTTCTCCAATGATATAAACGCTCCAGGTCCCATGTTATTTATGGAGAATGCGCATTAGGCTTTCCCCAATGAGATAAATGTTCCAGGTCCCATGTTATTTAAGGAGAATGCGCACTATGCTTTCCCCAATGAGACAAACGTTCCAGGTCCCATGTTATTTATGGAGAATGCGCACTAGGCTTTCTCCAATGAGATAAACGCTCCAGGTCCCATGTTATTTATGGAGAATGCGCACTAGGCTTTCTCCAATGAGATAAACATTCCAGGTCCCATGTTTTTTATGGAGAATGCGCACTAGGCTTTCTCCAATGAGATAAACGTTCCAGGTCCCATGTTATTTATGGAGAATGCGCACTAGGCTTTCTCCAATGAGATAAACGCTCCAGGTCCCATGTTATTTATGGAGAATGCGCACTAGGTTTTCCCCAATGAGATAAACGTTCCAGGTCCCATGTTATTTATGGAGAATGCGCACTAGGCTTTCTCCAATGAGATAAACGCTCCAGGTCCCATGTTATTTATGGAGAATGCGCACTAGGCTTTCCCCAATGAGATAAACGCTCCAGGTCTCATGTTATTTATGGAGAATGCGCACTAGGCTTTCCCGAATGAGATAAACGCTCCAGGTCCCATGTTATTTATGGAGAATGCGCACTAGGCTTTCCCCAATGAGATAAACGCTCCAGGTCCCATGTTATTTATGGAGAATGCGCACGAGGTTTTCCCCAATGAGATAAACGCTCCAGGTCCCATGTTATTTATGGGGAATGCGCACTAGGCTTTCCCCAATGAGATAAACGTTCCAGGTCCCATGTTATTTATGGAGAATGCGCACTAGGCTTTCTCCAATGAGATAAACATTCCAGGTCCCATGTTATATATGGAGAATGCGCACTAGGCTTTCTCCAATGAGATAAACATTCCAGGTCCCATGTTATTTATGGAGAATGTGCACTAGGCTTTCCCCAATGAGATAAACGTTCCAGGTCCCATGTTATTTATGGAGAATGCGCACTAGGCTTTCCCCAATGAGATAAACGCTCCAGGTCCCATGTTATTTATGGAGAATGCGCACGAGGTTTTCCCCAATGAGATAAACGCTCCAGGTCCCATGTTATTTATGGGGAATGCGCACTAGGCTTTCCCCAATGAGATAAACGTTCCAGGTCCCATGTTATTTATGGAGAATGCGCACTAGGCTTTCTCCAATGAGATAAACATTCCAGGTCCCATGTTATATATGGAGAATGCGCACTAGGCTTTCTCCAATGAGATAAACATTCCAGGTCCCATGTTATTTATGGAGAATGTGCACTAGGCTTTCCCCAATGAGATAAACGTTCCAGGTCCCATGTTATTTATGGAGAATGCGCACTAGGCTTTCCCCAATGAGATAAACGCTCCAGGTCCCATGTTATATATGGAGAATGCGCACTAGACTTTCTCCAATGAGATAAACGTTCCAGGTCCCATGTTATATATGGAGAATGCGCACTAGGCTTTCTCCAATGAGATAAACGTTCCAGGTCCCATGTTATTTATGGAGAATGTGCACTAGGCTTTCCCCAATGAGATAAACGTTCCAGGTCCCATGTTATTTATGGAGAATGCGCACTAGGCTTTCTCCAATGAGATAAACGTTCCAGGTCCCATGTTATTTATGGAGAATGTGCACTAGGCTTTCCCCAATGAGATAAACGTTCCAGGTCCCAGGTTATATATGGAGAATGTGCACTAGGCTTTCTCCAAACTGAGGAAGAGGTTCCTTAGGACTAGAGAGGTTATCACACTGGTGGTTCTACCTCACCTTCATCTCATCTATATATATAAAAGAAGACTTTGTGCCTGCCAAAACACACCCAGGGGAGGCATAAAGCAGGAGTTACTACTCCTATTGGGTGATTCAGTCATGCAGGGAGTTGGCCCGCCCCCACTATGCAGCCCGCCCACCACTATCAAAGTCAGAAAAAAACAATATGGCCGCCACTTGCTCCTACACCACAGACAAACACACATGCCCCACTCACACACACAGACCACCACACACACATGCCCCACTCACACAGCACCACACAAACATGCCCCACTTACACAGCACCAAACAGACATGCCCCCACTCACACACATAGCACCACATACACACACAAAGCCAGAAATACATATGGCTGACACACACACACAGTCACTCACCCTGACTCCCGGAGGCCTCAGCAGGACCTGTACTGCAGCACCAGAGGAACAAAATTGCACTCAAAGGGTTAAGGTAGGTCCTCATTGCTCAATTATTTCTTCACTGTCATCATTTGCCATGCAAGACACAGGACAGACAGCCATCAGATTCACACTTAACCCACTGACTGCCATAGGGTTGTGTATCAAGTTTTACCCCTCAGGGAGTGTGTTCAAACCCCTCACACTGTAAACTTGCATTTCTCTCCCACTTCTCCTCCTTCCCCAGCCTATTACTAACACTTTTCCACATTTATGTTAAGCCCCGCCCCCTACTCGCGATTAAGCCCCGCCCCCTTTTAACCCAGATTGCCCCATTGCTCTCTCCACATCAGCACCACATGAGGGACTCCACAAGTAAAAGTTCACAGGTATTACACACTCATGCCCCTCTCACACAGCACCAAACACCCATACACACACACACAAAGCCAGAAAGAAAGATGGCTGACACACAGACACTCACCTTGACTCCCAGTGGCCTCAGCAGGACCTGTAGTAAAGCCACTGAATGGTGCTGCATCACCAGGGGAACAAAATGGCACTCAAAGGGTTAAGGTAGGCCTTCATTGCTGAATTACTTCTTCACTGTCATCATTTGCCATGCAAGACACAGGACAGACAGCCATCAGATTCACACTTAACCCACTGACTGCCACAGGGTTCTGTATCAAGTTTTACCCCTCATGGAGTGTGTTAAAACTCCTCACACTGTAAACTTGCATTTCCCTCCCACTTCTCCTCCTTCCCCAGCCTATTACTAACACTTTTTCACATTTATGTTAAGCCCCGCCCCCTACTCGCGATTAAGCCCCACCCACTTTTAACCCAGATTGCCCCATTTGTCTCTCCACATCAGCACCACATCAGTCCCCTCTAGGGACTTCACAAGTCAGTGTTCCCAGGTATGAATACACTTCCCACTGCTATTTAACTCTGACATGCCTCTCTATACCTTAACCCTTTGAGTGCCAGAGGGGTACATAACTCATGAGCACATGTGTTTCTGCTCATATATGTTGCGTGTCTGTGTGTGTACATCTCTGTTACATATGTGTGTCCATGTGTGCATCTCCGGTGTGTCTGTGTGTGTGTATGTGTTTTGCATGTCTCTGCCGCTCACTGTGTGTATGTGCATACCTCCCAACATTTCACAGGGCCAAAGAGGGACACGTTAGTTTTAGGTGATATTATTGGGGGTGTGGCTGGTGGGCGGGGCATTAGTAAGAATTTTTAGGTTATTTCATGACCTATTACTGGCTATTTATGTAACTGAATAAATGATTTAGTTCAAGACCAAAGTATTTAATTTGCACAGACTAATGTATAAACACATATACTGAAGTTTATTGCTTTATTGCTGTAGAGCAAAGTAATACACACCACACAGTCAGGGCTGGTGCAAGGATTTTTGCCACCCTAGGCAAAACCTAATTTTGCCGCCCATTTCGCTCCGCCCCTTGTGTCCCACCCCTTTATACCCTGCCTACTTATACCCAACCTCTTTTCATGATTGTCCTCTCTCTGCCCCCTGAGCCACTCTGCCCCTGTTCTGGAGATGCCTGTAAGAGATGCCCCCCACCAGCTCCAACTTGCCCCTTATCAGCTTCACTTTGGCCCACCAGTTCCACTTTGCCCCTATCAACTCCAACTTGCCCCCATCAGCTCCAACGTGCCCCCACCAGCTCCATTTTGCCCCCTCAGCTCCACTTTGCCCCCTCAGCTCCAACTTACCCCCATCAGCTCCACTTTGCCCCCCATCCTCTCCAACTTACCCCCATCAGCTCCACTTTGCCCCCCATCCGCTCCAACTTGCCCCCACCAGCTCCACTATGCCCTCTCAGCTCCAACTTTCCACTATCAGCTCCACTATGCCCCCATCCGCTCCAACTTGCCCCACCAGCTCCACTTTGCCCCCCCTCAGCTCCACTTGCCCCCCCTCAGCTCCAACTTGCCCCCCCTCAGCTCCACTTTGACCCTCATCAGCTCCACTTTGACCCTCATCAGCTCCAACTTGCCCCCACCAGCTCCTCTATGCCCCCTCAGCTCCAGCTTTCCCCTAACAGCTCCAACTTGCCCCCATCGTCTCCACTTTGCCCCACATCTGCTCCAACTTGCCCCCTCAGCTCCACTATGCCCCCTCAGCTCCAACTTGCCCCCATCACATACCTGTATCTCCCGCGCAGTCTTCTCTTCAGTAATGCAGAGCGAGGCAGGAGATCATGACACCCAGCACGCTCTGCATTACTAAAGATCCGACCAGATGAGGGAGCGCTGTAGCAACATAGACCTGACTGTGTTGTGGTTCCCGGCGTGGTGTGTGTGGGCGCAGCTCTTCTCCGCTGCATGCCCCCGCCCCCAGTACGTGTGCGCCCTAGGCCGGCGCCTACCTCGCCTATAGGTGGAGCCGGCTCTGCACACAGTCTGACCTCCTAAAAAGAGTGACAACAGGGTGGGAAAGAGGGACAGAGGGATTTGGCCCTCAAAGAGGGACTGTCCCTCCTAAAGAGGGACACTTGGGATGTATGGTATGTGTCTGCCTGTATGCTGCATATGTCTGTGTTTATCAGTGTGTCTGCATTTCACACACATGCGCCCAATGGTCATAACATGACGGGCAACGCCGTCCCATGTTGCTAGTTTCATATATAAGCACCAAGGAGGGGACGGCATAAGGCTGTTGATGGGCTCCACTTCCCATCATCCTCAGCTGGTTTCTAGCTGAGGACAAGGAGACCTGTAGTCAACAACATCAGGAGGAAGGTCATAGGTTGCCAATTCCATTCATTCACCTCAGTAGTAAGGATTTATCATTCCTGAGGTGCTAAATCTTTTTCACTCTCTGTTGGGTGCAAAAGAGTATAAGGGAGGTTCTGGGCAACTAGAAACCCTTTCTCCTTTTGCCCTTGCAGAAATGACCTCGAAGGAGGAATTTGCACCCTTATAGAAGTCACAGACCTGTACTATAGAGAACACATATTATAAGGCTTTTCCTGCTGTGTATAGCAATGGTACACCAACAGTTGGGAGATGCTCATCTCCAAAGTTATCACAGTTAGTAGTGTTTTTGTTATATTAACAGTGCCACTTGCTGCCCAATCAATTAATCTACAATTAACCTACAGTCCAGACAGTTTCACTATCACACTCTATTGGAGCAAGGAGATGCTGGCTACAGCTCTATAGTTTAAACTGTAATATCATTTGTTTTACTGAGCAGGAAAATCCCTAAATAGGTACTTTAAAATAATCAGTATTCACTCCACTGTTAAACTACATCTCCCATTGCCCTAAACTGGCCATTGTATAGTGGAGGATGATGGGAATTATAGTCTAACAACAGAAGGAGGCACAAATTATCATCCCTTTTATAAACTGTATGTTTCCTGATGCGCATTGTATGTACCACAGTGGAAACAAAGAGACAAACAGCAAATATGCTGGCACTGTAACATGTATGAGAATATTGTAAAATAAATGATCAGATAAGTTTTATTAAAGGAGCAGTAAACTTTTTTTATGAAAAATTATATATTGTAGTGATTTTCTTTCTGAGTAAAATAAGGGTACTCCCACTGCCGAGAGATTTATATTTCCAGAGTTATTACAGTTTAAACCCATGTTTTTTTTACATTAGCAGTGCCCTCTAGTGGTCAAATTCTAATTAGATTTCCTGTTAGATTCTAATGGAGAGGAAAGTCAGAGACAAACAGTTCTCCACAGAATGTGATAGAAACTGCTGCGTCACTTCCTGTCAGTTAGAACTATCAGGAAGTAAACACAATAAATTCACTTCCTGTCATTTAGAACTATCAGGAAGTAAACATAGTAAATTCACTTCCTGTCAGTTAGAACTATCAGGAAGTAAACACAGTAAATTAATTTCCTGTCAGAACTATCAGGAAGTAAACACACAGTAAATTCACTTCCTGTCAGTTAGAACTATCAGGAAGTAAACACAGTAAAGTCACTTCTGTCAGTTAGAACTATCAGGAAGTAAACACAGTAAATTAATTTCCTGATTATTTGAACTGCTATAAATTTTGAATAAAACGTCTGACAGTACTGGGAGTGACATTGTTTTATTCAGTAGGAAAAGCTCTATAAAATATTTGTTTTCATAAAAAAATGTACTGCTCCTTTAATTACTAGTGTAAAAGCCCATGTACACAGGCCAAGGTCCGGGTGATGTTAAGAGGCCACTACCTCACTGCTCCACACGATGCAGTCTTGCGGTGCCTCACTCAAGCGATGCAATCATGTGCAGTAGAGACTGCCCGAACGCTCGCAGTCTCTACTGCCCATGACGGCTTCTGACATCCTAGCGAATTATTATATAGGATTATATTTGTATATAAATCACTTGCAGCCGTTTTATTCACAAAGTTATTACCAATGTAACATGTAAGTGTTGGGGCCGATACAATCCCACTTCATGGACAACTGTAGCCTCTCCCATAAAATACAAAAGCATAACTATCCGGATACCAGGTGGTACCATTAATATTAAACCAATAGTTTGAGCTGTAATAATGTTTGAATAATAACGTTTCCCAGCAATGTAAGTGGGAAAAGTTGAACAACTTTCTACCCCCATAACAAGTGGATTAGTTCTCATGTCACCATTATACTGATCCTACGGAGAGGTGTATATATCATAGTATGAGCTAGATATTAAATATTATTAATCTTTATTTATATAGCGCCAACTAATTCCGCAGTTCACTGATTCCTATCGATTCACATGGCAAGATTTGTAGATAAAACCAGTAACACAGTTAAGATCAGCTGCAATAATCCAAAAAGAAAACACAAAAGGAGAACGCCCATTAGTGTAGTATGACCACAGAATAGGTCTTCCAAATTAAGAAAGATCCAAATACATTTACTTATGGTCAGCAGAGGGGATAACCTGAGCTGACATATAATCAAGTGGGGAAATCTCACCGTTCCCACTCGGTGTAAAACCACCCGCTGCTCCACTCACTGCACCCACCAAAAGGACGTCCACACCGTCTGGACTCCAAAGGTTTATTGTGAATTCAGTAAAATCACCAACATCGATGTTGTATAAAAACAATAAAGGGCAAGGCTACGCGTTTCGCGGCACACAACCGCTTCCTCAAGCCACAATTAACAAATATGTATAACATGCTGACCATAAGTAAATGTGAGTATTTTGATTTTCCTTCATCTGGAAGAACTATTCTGTGGTCATACAAAAAAACGACAGCTTACAGCGCTGTACCCACCTTGGTGTTTCACAATATATGTGTATATTACATTATTTATTATAATTTTTGTTTTTTATATAAAGGGTTCATTGAAAGAATAAGTGTGTAACTGACGTATGCAGCAAGGAATAAAAGGGTTCTCCAGTCCCCCAAGAAGATACAAACACAAAACAGACCATAAACCTGCACCCCTCCAGCCTAGTGAAAAATAGTGTGCCCTGTATTGGGCATATATAATAATACTACTAATAAATATGAGGCTCTAGTGCCCACATTTTTGGCCAAAAAGGGGGGTAAGCTTGCCAACCGAGCTAAGGTACCTCAAATGTGGAAAGTATCTACTCTAGACACTTAAAGGGATAGTAATGCTTCATAATAAAAGCAGCTCTAATTAATCATCATAGTATTTGGACTTTGGAGAGTATTATTTCAATTCTGTCAGACTTGTAGTTCAAGAGTAATTCAATGACAAAGTGTCCCCCTCCCGCCCCTTTTACTGATGTAACACTGCTCAGCCAGATCAGAAGGGAGGTGCCCAGGTAGATTGCAGAGAGGGACAATCTTCAATTAAGATAAGGAAAAACCTGAAAAACTTGTCAAGGGGGCAGGGCCTTCATTGTTCTCATAGGAAGAAGATTGTCCCCTGCTGTTATCTGTCTGGTCTATGGACTGGATTCCACATCTGAGAAGAGATGGCTTACACTAGGTAAAAGGGGGGCAGGGATTTCATTGTTCTCATAGGAAGAAGATTGTCCCCTTCTGTTATCTGTCTGGTCTATAGACTGCATTCCACATCTGAGAAGAGATGGCTTACACTAGGTAAAAGGGGGGCAGGGCTTTCATTGTTCTCATAGGAAGAAGATTGTCCCCTGCTGTTATCTGTCTGGTCTATGGACTGGATTCCACATCTGAGAAGAGATGGCTTACACTAGGTAAAAGGGGCGGGAGGGGAAACTTTGCTTGTGAATATCTCTCAAACCATAAAGGTTTGAGAGATAAGACTTATATCGTTCTTCATGTTTTTTTTTTTTAATGCCTACAAAATAAACTAAAGATAAAATGAAGTATTACTATCCCTTTAAAGTCCCTATCTAACAAATCAATAAAATAAAAGAAATAAAATAAAAAATGGTTCCTGAAGAGATGTTATAATGACGCGTTGAACAGAATAGGGGACCCTTGACTATATTGCACTCTGTAGTGTATGAGAGTCCCCATGTATGCAGTTAAAAACATTTAACACTCCATGTTTAAAAAAGAGTTCAAAGAGGTACTTGTCCTGTGTGTCTGTAAGGAGCGAATGCCTTTACAAAGAGCTGGATCTCCCTCACCTTATAGGAAGCATATTACCACCCCCGCAGGCCACATGAGGAATAACCAGTTGGAAAAGGCAAAGTATATGCAAGCCCAAATTAACTGCCAATTGGCCCTAAGCAAAAAGAGGTATGTGAAAACAGACAGAAACACTACAGCTTACAGCGCTGTACCCACTTTTAGCCAAAAATGTGGGCACTAGAGCCTCATATTTATTAGTAGTATTATTATATATGCCCAATACAGGGCACACTATTTTTCACTAGGCTGGAGGAGCGCAGGTTTATGGTCTGTTTTGTGGTCATACTACACTACTGGGCGCTCACCTTTTGGGGTTTCCTAGTACCACTTAGAGAGAGAGTGAGGAGAGTAGCTGCCCCAGGTTGTGAACGTCCGTCTGTGTCTGGGGCAGAACATAAACCCAGTCTGACTGATTTGCTGTTCATCCATTTTGTTTGTGAGTACGCATGTGTGGGGTGATCCTGGTGGTGGAACGTGATCTAGTCTTTATTGAACCAGGTCGCACCCTATTGCTCTCCCCTTATGTTTCTTCTGCAACGTAATCCAGTCCTTTAGCCCCACTGTGAAATGTAGGACTATAGAAATCCCATTCCTTTACCACTATTCCACAATCTTCATAACTCCATTCGGGGAGATTTGAGGCTGGTTTGTGTGAGTGACCCAGTCATTATTCTTTCTCTTTTTGCATTGGAAAAAGTCCAGTCTTCTTTATAATATAAGGAACACATTGCGCTATTTCAAACCACTGACATTTTTGTAGTTCATAACATATTAACTATAGAAGGATCCCCTTCCGCCCCTTCTGACCATGTCACTGCTGCAGCTCATGTAGGTCTGGATGGATGTGCGAGGGACAAACTTCAGTAAGCAAAGGAAAATCCTGCCCTTCATCAAGAGGGGGCAGTGTTTTCCTTATACTTAAAGGAGCAGTAAACTTGTTTTTATGAAAACACATATTTTACAGAGCTTTTCCTGCTGAATAAAACAAGGTCACTCCCACTGCTGTCAGATGTTTTATTAAAAGTTTATAGCAGTTTAAATAATCAGGAAGTGAATTTACTGTGTTTACTTCCTGATAGTTCTAACTGACAGGAAGTGAATTTACTGTGTTTACTTCCTGATAGTTCTAACTGACAGGAAGTGAATTTACTGTGTTTACTTCCTGATAGTTCTAACTGACAGGAATTAACAGGCAGCTTTTATCACATTCTATGGAGAACTGTAAGTCACTGACTTTCTTGACTTTCCCCTCCAATAGAATGTAACAGGAAAAACTAATTAGAATTTGACCACTAGAGGGCACTGCTAAGGTAAAAAAGCATGGGTTTAAACTGTAATAACTCTGGAAATATAAATCTCTCGGCAGTGGGAGTACCCTTATTTTACTCAGTAGGAAAATCCCTACAATATATATTTTTTCATAAAAAAAGTTTACTGCTCCTTTAATTACTGAAGTTTGTCCCTTGCTGCATCCGCCGAGTCGCGGGGACATGATTAGAGATTCAGTGGGAGGTGGCCAGAAGGGGCGTGCAGGGGATCCTACCAGCAGAACTGGTAGAAGTTAATACAGTGACAGAATTTAACCCCTTATTGGCCCTTGACGGTCATAGTATGTCATGGGTAGACCTGAGTTAACGACCATGACGTACTATGACCGTCATGGAATTCTGGGCTCCCCCACGGCTGCAGGCCATTCGGGGAGTCCAGAACTGGAAACATCAAAAAAAAATGTTCCGTGTTCCTTAAGTGACCGCAATTCGCCGCGCAGCCGGTCGTTAAGGGGTTAAGCATGCATGGGATAGGCATAAGGCTGTCCTTAAAGGGATAGTAATACTTAAAATGTAAAAAAAAATTTGTTGTAGGGTTTATCCCCCTGAGTAAAACAAGAGTACTCCCACTGCTGAGAGGTGTTTCATTCAAAAGTTATTAATTTTCAAAGTTGAATTTTTTAGGTGCAATATCACAGTGGCCTGAAATTGTACAGTGGCGCTGTTGCTACACCATCCTATGGAGATTTATGGTCAACTGACCAGAGCTGTCCATAGGATGGTGTAGCAACAGCGCCACTGTACAATTTCAGGCCACTGTGATATTGCACCTAAAAAATTCAACTTTGAAAATTAATAACTTTTGAATGAAACACCTTTCAGCAGTGGGAGTACTCTTGTTTTACTCAGGGGGATAAACCCTACAACATACTTTTTTTTTTACATTTTAAGTAT
The DNA here is from genome assembly GCA_037306005.1 of Rhinophrynus dorsalis. Classification (NCBI taxonomy): domain Eukaryota; kingdom Metazoa; phylum Chordata; class Amphibia; order Anura; family Rhinophrynidae; genus Rhinophrynus; species Rhinophrynus dorsalis. The sequence continues at coordinate 9,069,732 of CM074725.1, forward strand.
TACTATCCCTTTAACTTAAGAAAAGATCAAGGACCAAAAAAGGTTTGAGGTTTTTACTGTAGGAAAATGGGCGACTAGATGGGCTGAATGGTTCTTATCTGCCGTCACATTCTATGTTTCTATGTTAATGTTTCTATCCTTCTTCAGTTAAAATGTTATGAACTATAAAAATGTCAGTGGTGTGAAATAGCACAACGTGTATTTTATTATATTATAAAGAAGACTCGGCGATCTAGATTTTTTACAACATTACAATCCCTTTAAGAAAAACGTGTTAATCGAGTTCCACAGAGATGTAAAAAGAGAGGACTCGTTAGGGGTGACGTGTGTTCTCTGCAGTTGTGCAATATTCACATAGCATGTATCAAAATGAGCACGGAAACCGCTCCTTATTTCCTACTGCTGGAGGAATAAGGTTTCTATGGTACATAACCCGTTCCCTGTCACACGGATGACACACGGCATTGGTGAGGTCACCGTTATGTGGACGGCATTATGCGGAGATCTGGGGAGGAAACCAAGAAGTGTGCACAATCACTATTTATAGTGTACTTTTTTATGGCAAAATGATTAAAAACAAAAATGTTACTGAACTGCATTTTGTTTTTCAGAATTAACGAATGTTTGAGGTTTTTTTGTGAATGCATTTCAAAATGTGGGCGTGGTTAAACTGTCTGCCGTTTTGTGAGAGGATTAGAAATTGCTCCAAACTCAGCAAAACAATTAGCGCACATTTTCCTACGTCTGTCTAACGTTGCCGTTCCTTAACCCCTTAAGGACCACTGATGTGGCAGGATGGTCACGCTGGTCCGACACTTAAGGACCAGTGACGGTCCTGGTACGTCACGTACTTTTACAGGAGCGCGGTGAGTAATACCGGGGACTGAAGCTGATCTCTCCAAGACCGGAGCGATCTCTTTCAGTCCCCCATTCGGCATGCCAGCCCATGTGATCAGTCACGTGGGACATCACGTCAAAGTTTCCTATGTGGTCCTTAAAGGACCGCACACCCCGGGACCACTGGTCCTTAAGAGGTTAATGAGCATGTGTGATTCAGCATCACTGTGTTAAATGTGAGCAATAATAAATAGCACATACATTTATCGCGTTAAAGAATTACCAATTGCTCCACTTTCTTGCATTCTATCTTTTACATCGGATTTGATGGCCTCGACTTAACTCTTTGAGTGCCAGAGGTGTAAACAATGCATTGCCAAGCCTAGCATTGAGCACCCCTACTGTATTCGCACAAGAGAATGACAAAGGATGAGGTAAGGGACGTCTGTATGGGGCAGATCTTTCACATGACCGATGCTGATTGTAACCTCCAATGAACAGCTGAAACACATGAGCGTCAGCTGTCACAAGGGTGATAAGGTTCAAGTGGGGCAACTTTCCAAATCATTTTCAGCCTCAGCTGGGTTTCAGATATTGTTAGACAGCGGTTCCCTTTGTTTAACAGAGGATGATGGGAGTTGTAGTCCAATGGCTGAAAAACCAAACATTCCTCAGTGGAGCTCTGAGTAGCCCTGTAATATGCACCTTTCATAAAAAGCCACCATTAAAGAGACAAGGCTACAATACCAGTTATCTAGTCTTACTCTGCTTATGTACTTAGAAATATCCAGTGAAATAGCCAGATACTGAAGGAGACCAGGTGAGTATTAAAGTGATAGTAATACTTTGTTTTATCTTTATTTTATTTTGTAGGCATTAAAAAAACATGAAAAAGTCTTATCTCTTAAACGTTTATGGTTTGAGAGATATTCACAAGCAAAGTTTCCCCTCCCGCCCCTTTTGCCTAGTGTAAGCCATCTCTTCTCAGATGTGGAATCCAGTCCATAGACCAGACAGATAACAGAAGGGGACAATCTTCTTCCTATGAGAACAATGACAGCCCTGCACCCCTTGACAAGTTTTTCAGGTTTTTCCCTTATCTTAATTGAAGATTGTCCCTCTCTGCAGTCTACCTGGGCACCTCCCTTCTGATCTGGCTGAGCAGTGCTACATCAGTAAAAGGGGCGGGAGTTGGATACTTTGTCATTGAATTACTCTTGTACTACAACTCTGACAGTATTGAAATAACACTCTCCAAAGTCCAAATACTATGATGATTAATTAGAGCTGCTTTTATTATGAAACATTACTATCCCTTGAAAACATGCTGCTGTGTACACTGAAGTCTAAGAATACTCACTGCCAGACCTGATGGCTCCCCAGCCAGTTACCCAGCACTTCAGTTTGTTTGGGAACGTCACTCCGACTGCAGGAAGACAAACCGGGATGATGTATTTTGTGTAGTTCACCTCTCGGTCAAGTTCCAGGAGACTGATGTCACCACTACTGGACCCCACGGAGATGTAACTGGGATGATTGATGATTCGTTTCACTCCATAAGAAACCTCGTGAGAATTTGGAAAGCTTAGCTGGTAGGATCCAAGGTAAACCCATATTGATGATGGAGAGGTATCCCGTCTAGAGTAGAAAGAACAAAATTCAATCAGGAAGCGAGACCAGCGACATAATGATGTACCTTGTATTGAATTAACTGGTCATATCCAACATTTATCAATATCGCCTAAAGACTGAGCAAGAAATCGCCACACTCCTGCTTATCATGACCGGTATTACAGCACGCACAAATCATCACTGGTCACCAAAATGAATTTTAACCCTTTGAGTGCCAGTGTGGTACGCAACACATTGCAGATCAATACGTTATATAGCCCTCTGGCGCCCCTCTTGCATCATTTTTGCAAGTATTTGTTTCAACTCTTCAATAGTCAAACATTGTGCCAGTTATAACGTTATATGTACATTCCCATATTCCACTAATATTAGCAAACATCTTTACATGTGTATGTCACAGAGTGACTGAGACCGGAAACACGCTAACGTCAGGCTAATACAGGGAGTTCCTGCATGTCAATCATTAATTAGCAGAATCTATCATTTATATTATATGTGTGTGTGTGTGTGTGTGTGTGTGTGTGTGTGTGTGTGTGTGTGTGTGTGTGTGTGTGTGTGTGTGTGTGTGTGAATGCAAAAACTGGTTTTCTAAACTGAAAATATCTAATACAACATATAATCTAATTTCAAGTGGTTTTAGGTGATTGTGTCCCTTTCACTACTTTCTGAGAAGGGAAGATCCATCCTGTATTCCCTCCTATTACTATACCCCACTTACTTAGTATAGGCCTGAAAATCCTAATGACCTCTTGGAATTTTGCCCTTGTCCCATGGGGGCGGACATGACACTTGTAGCAGGACCACAGGACACAAACTCCCCCCCACTGCACATGGCAATCTGAGCACTTTAGTGACAGATGTTTGTGTGACACAGTGCTTCACAATTAATTGCGTCCCCCTCTGGTCTTTAAAGGGTTAAGTAAAATGAACTCTGCCAGCTTCAGTCTGAAGGAATTTCCAGCATGGACCTGACATCTGGGATGAAGTGTTATCACTTCTATAAGGGCACACTGGCAAAATCTAGGCTGGCCATATATACTGTTTTAAAAGGGACAGTACCGTTTTTTTCATATTTCCAGGCTGTCCTTTTTAATACAAATGTCAATTTTGTCCCGTTTTTAATATAACTTATATATAGTTTTTAGTTTTTTGTTAAAAAACTGAATCCGGCTTGTTTATTTCTCATAAGATAAAATAAAACTGGAACTTCCTTTCATCACACTAGTGGTTTTACTGTGGATTTACTATACACACTGATTACCATAGAGTCTTATGACTCAAGTGACTCATAACTGTCTAAGACTCTCGCGTCTATGGTAAATTACCATAGAGTCTCTTAGACAGTGATATGAAGAGTCATAAGTCTCTATGGTAATCAATGCATACAGTAAACACAGTAAAACCACTAATGAGAGTGACAAAGAGAGGAATTTCTGATTTACTTCAGTGGCAGGATATTTGGCCAGAGACCGAGAGAGAACACCTGTAGTAAAAGATGGAGCAAACACGTTCTCACTGCTTGCAGCTTACTGCTCCCATTGGGTGATTCAATGAGGGCATGATTTTCATAGGAGTTGCAGGGGCTGAAGTTTCCTGCTACTCCTGTGAAAATCATGCAGGGAGTTGGCCCGCCCACCACTATACAACTGAGGAAAAAAACAAAATGGCTGCCACTTGCTCCTACACCACCTTAATACACACATGCTCCACACACACACAGAGCACCAAACACACACAGAGCACCAAACATAACCCAAACACACACAGCACCAAACACACACTCACACACACACACATACACAGCACCAAACACACACACACACACATACACACACACACACCCAGGGGTAGCAGTGAGGAGGGAATATAGAAATCTCCTCCCTACTTGCAATGCTGGAGATACAGGGCTGTGTGATTTGGACAGGAGTGGGCAGGGTTTGCCCTCGCTCAACTTCCTGCTCAACCAGAAAGAAATATGGCTGACACACACACCCACAAACCCACACACAATTCACACAAACATATATACTGTGACACACATATACACTGTCACTCATTCAGACTCCCAGTGGCCTCAGCAGGACCTGTAATACAGCCACTGAAGGGAAGCTGCAGTACCAGGGGAACGTAATGGCACTCAAACAGTTAAGGTAGTTCCTCATTGCTCAATTATTTCTTGACTGTCATCATTTGCCATGCAAGACACAGGACAGGCAGCCATCAGGTACAGACTTAACCCCTCACTTCCACAGGGTTGTGTCTCAACCTCAAACCGCTCACACAGTAAACCTCCATTTCCCTCCCACTTTTCCTCCTTCCCCAGCCTATTCCTAGCACTTTTTTACATTTATGTTAAGCCCCGCCCCTACTAATGATTAAGCCTCACCCACTTTTAACCCAGATTGCCTCATTGGTCTCTCCACATCAGCAACACATGAGTCCCTTCCAGGGGCTCCACTAGACAAAGTTCCCAGGTATGAATACACTTCCCACATGCCTCTCTATACCTTTACCCTTTGAGTTCCAGAGGGGTGCACAATGCATTGCAACACCCTCTGGCATTCAAAGGGTTAACATGCTGGTATAATGCTCCTTTTATTTTCTGCTTTCCATTTGCACAACCCAAACACACACAGGCATAATACTACTATTCTGCCCCAAAGTAAAAGAGAAATAAAAAAATAACATTGCATACCTCCCAAGTGTCCCTCTTTACAATATATTAGTGCTTCATACCTCCCAAGTGTCTCTCTTTAGGAGATATTAGGGGTTCATACCTCCCAAGTGTCCCTCTTTAGGAGATATTAGGGGTCTGTACCTCCCAAGTGTCCCTCTTTAGGAGATATTAGGGGTTCATACCTCCCAAGTGTCCCTCTTTAGGAGATATTAGGGGTCTGTACCCCCAAGTGTCCTTCTTTAGGAGATATTAGGGGTCCATACCTCCCAAGTGTCCCTCTTTAGGAGATATTAGGGGTTTGTACCTCCCAAGTGTCCCTCTTTAGGAGATATTAGGGGTCCGTACCTCCCAAGTGTCCCTTTTTACGATATAGTAGTGCTTCATACCTCCCAATGTCCCTATAACTATATCTATATATCTATATCTATCTATCTATCTATCTATCTATCTATCTATCTATCTATATATACACACACACACACACACACATACATATATATACACACACAAGCACATACTTACGGGAAGCAGTGTGCAGCTGAGATCACCCAGTTCTTACTGATGAGGGATCCACCACAGAAGTGTCCATCACTATCCCTCACACTCACTTGCCAGGGCCACATCCCATCAGAGGCATCCTGCCCGCCCACAATGCGACTGGACACCTGGGGTATCCCACACTGTCCTGGGAAAATAGGAGACATCAGCAGTTGTTATTAGGGTTTATTCACAGGGTCACAATGATATAGATAAGAGGTGCGAGACTCAGGAGGAAACATCACTATGGGTGAGATGTTCAAAAATGGTGGTAACTGAAACTGTCTGTAACCAGAATAGAAAAGTTCTTACACTGTGGTCAATTCTAGACATCCAATGCCGTCATCTCCATCAAAGGGAAAAAGCCACCTCAAAAATGGGCGTGGTTTAATCTACCGCCATATTGTATGGTATTTTCCAGAAAAAAAAAAAAAATTCTGACAAAATAAAAATAGTCTAAACTTGCAGAAGACAAATTAAAGTCCTGTTAGGAGGAGTGAGAAGCAGCACTATAGAGTTACCTGCTAAAATAAAGTCTTTGTTTGAAAAGTAATCATTTTAACCATTTACTTTATTATTACTATTCCATATATTGTAGATATTTGCAAAATAATTTAGTTACCTTGAGGTTCATCTCTCACACCTTTATGGTTTGAGAGATAACCGAAAGCAAAGTTCCACCTCCCTCCCCCTTCCCTGACGTTAGCGTTCTACTGACTGTAGGGGAAGTCTGTCGAAAGTGCACAGAGAGGAATACAGTTTAAATTTGGAGTGCCCCACTCCGTATCAGCCGCTGCGCGGGCAGTCCCTACTGTGCATGATGGCACCATGGCCGTTGATGGGCGGCCATTGCAGCCTGGCACTGTGGCCCATGTACACAGGCTGTTCAACTAGTATTAAAATAAAGCATTGCATGATACTCTTTATAGGAGGATCAATTGGAGTTATGATGGTATCAAGGTAATACTATCCCTTTAACTTCTCTGTGACACCTTTTCAAATGTAACAGAATTACTCCAGAATATCCTTCATTAACCATCAACTCATGAGCCAACAATTTTTTCATTAGGACGACTTTTTGAACCTCTCGTCCTTTTAGTTACAAACTAAAAACAAGCCAAAAATGATGTGAGAGACTGTGAGCACAAACAAAAGCACAATGGCCTGTTCTCCGGATAGCCACCGCTCAAGAGCATCACATTTTAGCTCTCTAGTGCCATTACAAAGAAGAAATTTCCACATACATATTAAACTAACTCCGCCCATAAGGGCGGTCCAGTACCAAATGGTGGGCAACTCCCCTCTGCACAGAAAAAACAGCTAACCCCAGACGTATGTTTCGGCCTTATTTTGGCCTCGTCAGTGAGGTGCAGCTGGCTTCCCTAGGCACTGAGAGCAAGGGGTCCACGTCTGGATTTTTGGCAAAATAATTAGGGTTTCTCCCTAAGTGTAAAGGGCTCAAATAAGGCTGAAGTGTATGGCTGGGGTTGGTTGGATTTTATGTTCAGATAGGATTTGACCATCATTTTGGAACTGGACTGCCCTTATGGGTGGGATTAGCCTAATATGTATGTGGAAATTTCTCCTCTGTAATGGCACTAGAGAGCTAAAATATGATGCTCTTGAGCAGCGACTAACCGGAGAACAGGCCATTGTGCTTTTGTTTGTGTTCAGAGCCTCTCACATCATTTTTGGCTTCTTTCCACAAAACACTTAGGGACTCTCCCTAAGTGTAAAGGGTAATCCAGATGTGGACCCCTTGCTCTCAGCGCCTAGGGAAGCCAGATGCACCTCACTGATGAGGCTCAAACAAGGATGAAATGTATGACTGGGGATAGCTGGATTTTCCATGCAGAGGGGACTTGCCCATCATTTTGTTACTGGACTGCCCTTATGGGCGGGATTAGTATAATATGTATGTGGAAATTTTTCCTCTGTAATGGCACTAGAAAGCTAAAATGTGATGCTCTTGAGCTGTGACTAGCCGGAGAACAGGCCATTGTGCTTTTGTTCGTGCTCAGAGCCTCTCACATCATTTTTTGCTTGTTTTTGTGAAACACTTGGGGTCTCTCCCTAAGTGTAAAGGATAATCCAGACGTGGACCCCTTGCTCTCAGTGCCTAGGGAAGCCAGATGCACCTCAAACAAGACTGAAACATACTTCGGGGGTTAGCTGGATTTTCCATGCAGAGAGGACTTGCCCATCATTTTGGTACTGGACTGCCCTTATGGGTGCAATTAGTCTAATATGTATGTGGAAATTTCTCCTCTGTAATGGCACTAGAGAGCTAAAGTGTGATGCTCTTGAGCGGTGACTAGCTGGAGAACAGGCCATTGTGCTTTTGTTTGTGCTCAGAGCCTCTCACATCATTTTTGGCTTGTTTTTGCGAAACATTAGTGTCTCTCACCAAGTGTAAAGGGTAATCCAGAAGTGGACCCCATGCTCTCAGTGGCTAGGGAAGCCAGTTGCACCTCACTGACGAGACTCAAATAAGGCCGAAAAGTATGTCTGGGGTTAGTTGGATTTTCCGCACAGAGGGGACTTGCCCATCATTTTTGGTACTGGACCTCCCTTATGGGTGGGATTAGTCTAAAACATATGTGGAAATTTCTCCTCTGTAATGGCACTAGAGAGCTAAAATGTGATGCTCTTGAGCGGTGACTAGCCGGAGAACAGGACATTGTGCTTTTGTTCGTGCTCAGAGCCTCTCACATCATTTTTGGCTTGTTTTTGTGAAACACTTAGGGTCTCTCCCTAAGTGTAAAGGGTAATCCAGAAGTGGACCCCTTGCTCTCAGTGGCTATGGGACGTCAGCTGCACTTTCCTGACGAGGCGCAAATAAGGCCGAAACGTATGTCTGGCGTTAGCTGCGTTTTCTGCGTAGAGGGGGCTTGCCCATCATTTTTTTACTGGACTGCCCTTATGGGTGCAATTAGTCTAATATGTATGTGGAAATTTCTCCTCTGTAATGGCACTAAAGAACTAAAATGTGATGCACTTGAGCGGTGACTAGCCGGAGAACAGGCCATTGTGCTTCTGTTCGTGCTCAGAGCCTCTCACGTCATTTTTGGCTTGTTTTTGCGAAAACACTTAGGGTATCTCCCTAAGTGTAAAGGATAATCCAGACGTGGACCCCTTGCTCTCAGTGCCTAGGGAAGCCAGCTGCACCTCACTGACGAGGCTCAAATAAAGCCGAAACGTATGTCTGGGGTTACCAGGATTGCAGTATATGGCCCAAGCTTGGCCACCCTTGGCAACAATTTGCAGAGCCATCACAAGGCCAGTGTTTCACTTCATCTGGGGCTCCAAAATGGACAGAGTGAAGTGGTCAGTTATGTACAAGGAGCCCCACAAAGGAGGAAAGGGGGTGCCAGACATCCCCACCATGTTGTGGGCCTTCTTTGAGTGCAACTGTGTGCGGAGGACTTTAAGAGAGAGCGACCAGGGATCTGCCGGTAATGCCATGTCCCTTTTCTTCATGCTTCTTCTTTGGAGGGGACTTGGTTGGGAGACGTTGGATAGCTCCATCCCTTACAACTGGACTACCCCCTGGTTCTACCAGGATGTTGGTAGATTTGTGAGGGAGAACCAACTGGAGGATGTTAAACCAGAACTGTGGACCCCAAAGGTCATATATAAGCTCATCAGAGCAAAATACATTATAGAGACAATTTCAGGACTCCCAGCTGCCACTTCCAAGATGGTATGGCAGAACGTGTCATCAGGGAGACTCACCAACAGACACAAGGACACTGCATGGATGGCCATTCAGGGGGGGTCTGTCTCTCAGGTCATTCATGCATGCAAGGAACCTATTCAGGTATAGACACTGCCCTAGAGGATGCCCGGCAGAAGAAACTGCCCTGCATTTTTATTTGGCAGTGCCCCTTTGCCCAAGCTCTGTTGGATGACCTGGAAAATGAACTCAAAGACTCTGTTCCAAAGAGACACTTGTCGTACCACTCGGTACTGTATGGACTATTTCCAGGGACACACTCGTATGGTGCTATGCAGGAAGCCTGGCGCATCATGTGCTGTGTCAAACACGCTCTGTGGTTTGCAAGGAATCGTCTGGTGCTGAGGAGAGAACAGGTGACAACACAGGACTGCCGTAGACTGATCCACAGTCTGCTAAGAGACTATAACATCTTGGACAGCCCTGAAGAGGAGGACTAGCATCCCCTCCAATGGCCCAATATCACTGTCACCTCCCCTTGGCCCCCTGACCTACCCTAACCCATGCCCCATATCCCATCCCCCACACACACACACACCCAATCCCCCAGGCGAATGCCCAGAGACTTTAATACAGTGAAATAAAGTACAAGTGTTGAATTCAATGAAGTGATGATACAATAAAGTTCAAATGTACCTGTGTGCTGCCAAAGTGTACTGCAGAATGTTATTGTATTAAATGTATGAATGCACTCTGTATTGGAAAGCATTACTGTACAAAGAAATGTTGTATTGTATTTTCCATGTCACAATAAAGATTATTTTAACTAACTATTTAATTGCCAGAGAGCGATACAAAGGTGTTGGAACGCAAAGGTTTAAAGAACACAAACACCAAACATTACAATTGCAGGATTTATTGTACTTAGAGCTGGAAAAGGCAGGAATGTCTGCTCCCTGAGAGCATATATAAGACTGGATTTTAGGCCTCAGAAAACAGAGAATCTTGACAGATGCTGAATGGGGGATGGGGATGTAAGTGTATTTAAACCCAGTTCATTTTAGGTGTTAGTGTGCTATACTATCCTGGTACCACTTTGTATACATTTCGGCCACATTTACTGAGTAAACAGACAAAACTAAGCAAGCGAGCACCGTTAAATGTTAAAAAAAAAAATTCTTAATTTACATCTAATTTTGTTGAGATTTTACCATTACATGAAGTAAATGGCACAAAGTAGCAAATTTAGTATATTATTAGCTTTTATATCAAAATATGGCCAATCCACAAATGATAATGTAATTTGCCACCATGAATAAAAATCTAATAGTGTTTATTTGTCATTAAAAAACACAATACACTGAGATCACTTTACTATTCAAGGAGTTAACCGGTCCATATAAAATAAGGGGGATTTGGGGAATCCTGTATTTGTCCATGTGGTTCAGTTGGCTTCTCCCGGAATCCATCCACTTATTCAATACGGACCATTGTTCTCTCCCACAGACAGATTTCACAAGACATCGATCAGTTCCAGATTACGGTTTAATTACCGTGACCTTTAAATATTCATTGAATTATAATCCAAAACCAACTCAGACCTGGCAGTTCCAGTAGTCGCGTTCTGCAGGAACTGGTGAGAGATTTCACTCCAAATAATTTGTTTTTGTTTAAAAAAATATGATTAGCCAAAACATGAACTAAAACACAGCCTAGAACTGCACATTTCTTGTGAAATACATTAGTGATGATCATTATAAAGATCATATGGGCTGCCCACAAAGACAAGGTTAAAAAATTGGCCATGTTGAACGTTATCTAGGAAATGGAAACTTTAATTATGAATAGAAAGACCTCAATCAGGTGTCCAGACAGCTAGTCTGTTACAATCTTTGGTAGAGTGAAGACACTGGTTACAGTTCTCCATAGAATGAGATAGGAACAAATCTATGACATAGATGTCCGTAGGATGGAAGGTGAATATCTTCACATCATACGACTCTGAGTGTTTGGCATAACTGGTCATATGGAAGGTATATTGTCTACAAAAATCCTGGTGTAATTAGAGTACAGTGTGTGCTTTAAAGTTGCTTAGTTTGGAGAACAAATAGTCCCTTTTTACAGAGTTTATACCAGAGTAATAGACAGATCATAATTAAGAACAACAAGCCCTTTTATTATTACTGGGAAATAACTGTGCAGAGGGTTGTAGTTGGGGACATCTGTGCCAGGGAGGAACAAATCAGAATCAGACTAAAACAAGTCACTAGCCAAAGATTAGATTTACAGAGCAACGTTAAGAGAGACACCCCAGTCTCCTGCACGTTATGAGCACGAGACACAAAGTTACCCAAAAGTTCTCATTCATTGGAGCAAAGACAAAGTACACAAACAAGTGTAGAGGGATTAGGAGGAGATTTCCTTTTGCTCAGGAAAGTCCCCACACAGACATTCACCTTATATAACAGAGAGAAGACAGGAGGGGAGATCTTATAGGTACCGTTTCAGGGGGTAAAGCCCCAGGTCTTATGCTTAAAGCAGAACTGTGATTTTGTAACAAACAGATGATTCTGAAAGAAAACGACCTGCCCTGATATTATCCTTTTGTTATTTCAGGCAATAGTGTGAGATATTTAGCTTTGTCGCTGTGTTCAAATGAGCTTGTATGGGCAAACAGGAAGTGGCAGTTGGGGCAGTGTGGAAGGTTCCTATCTAGCTGCCATACCAGGCAGTTCTAGCCAGTTTGCATAAATGTAAATTTATAAAGCTAAATATCTGAGACTTGAAATAATAAAAAAAGGTTAACAAGCCTTGGTGTTTTTGAATTCCCCTTTCCATCCTTGAGTCTTGTTGTCTACAATTGTATCAAATCTTCCCTGCAGTAAAAGTAAATCCTGCCAATACCCCACACCCTTACCTTACTGTGGCCAGAAAATCCTAAATGCTCAGATTAATTTTTTGTTCAAGAAATGACATCCAGGAGGGACTGACGATGTTCTGTACATGGAGGTGGAAATGACAGGACCTCAAACTCCACCTACTACACTTGGAAGTCTTAACCCTTTGAGTGCCAGAGAGATATCTAATGCATTGCTGTGCAATGCATTGGATATCTTTATGGCACTTACAGTGTTAACTCATTAAAAATATCCATTACCTTACCCACATGCATCACTGGTCCCTTGCTCACACACCCTAACCTGATCTGTCGCCTTACCAGAAAGCGTCAGCAGTCCCTCACCATCACATCTTAACATGATCTCCTGTCATTCCAGCAGATGTCAGTGGTCCTCACCATCACATCCTAACATGATCTCCTGTCGTTCCATCAGATGTAAGTGGTCCTCACCATCACATCCTAACATGATCTCCTGTCGTTCCATCAGATGTAAGTGGTCCTCACCATCACATCTTAACATGATCTCCTGTCATAGTTACATAGTTACATAGTAATTTAGGTTGAAAAAAGACTTGCGTCCATCCAGTTCAACCCTTTTCCTATTCCTGTTTACCATCGCTGACCCAAAAGAAGGCATCTGACTCCAAATGGCAATCAGATTTCTCCCTGGATCAACAAGCCCTAACTAAATATTAATCCCAATACTAACGTGCATAGCCCTCTATATTATGCTCTTTTAAATAAGTATCCAGGCCCCTTTTAAAGGCATCTAATGTCATTCCAGCAGATGTCAGTGGTCCTCACCATCACATCCTAACATGATCTCCTGTCATTCCATCAGATGTCAGTGGTCCTCACCATCACATCCTAACATGATCTCCTGTCATTCCATCAGATGTCAGTGGTCCTCACCATCACATCCTAACATGATCTCCTGTCATTCCATCAGATGTCAGTGGTCCTCACCATCACATCCTAACATGATCTCCTGTCATTCCATCAGATTTCAGTGGTCCTCACCATCACATCCTAACATGATCTCCTGTCATTCCATCAGATGTCAGTGGTCCTCACCATCACATCCTAACATGATCTCCTGTCGTTCCATCAGATGTCAGTGGTCCTCACCATCACATCCTAACATGATCTCCTGTCGTTCCATCAGATGTCAGTGGTCCTCACCATCACATCCTAACATGATCTCCTGTCATTCCATCAGATGTAAGTGGTCCTCACCATCACATCCTAACATGATCTCCTGTCATTCCATCAGATGTCAGTGGTCCTCACCATCACATCCTAACATGATCTCCTGTCATTCCATCAGATGTCAGTGGTCCTCACCATCACATCCTAACATGATCTCCTGTCATTCCATCAGATTTCAGTGGTCCTCACCATCACATCCTAACATGATCTCCTGTCATTCCAGCAGATGTCAGTGGTCCTCACCATCACATCCTAACATGATCTCCTGTCATTCCATCAGATGTCAGTGGTCCTCACCATCACATCCTAACATGATCTCCTGTCACTCCATCAGATGTCAGTGGTCCTCACCATCACATCCTAACATGATCTCCTGTCATTCCATCAGATGTCAGTGGTCCTCACCATCACATCCTAACATGATCTCCTGTCATTCCAGCAGATGTCAGTGGTCCTCACCATCACATCCTAACATGATCTCCTGTCATTCCATCAGATGTAAGTGGTCCTCACCATCACATCCTAACATGATCTCCTGTCATTCCATCAGATGTCAGTGGTCCTCACCATCACATCCTAACATGATCTCCTGTCATTCCATCAGATGTCAGTGGTCCTCACCATCACATCCTAACATGATCTCCTGTCATTCCATCAGATGTCAGTGGTCCTCACCATCACATCCTAACATGATCTCCTGTCATTCCATCAGATGTCAGTGGTCCTCACCATCACATCCTAACATGATCTCCTGTCATTCCATCAGATGTCAGTGGTCCTCACCATCACATCCTAACATGATCTCCTGTCATTCCATCAGATTTCAGTGGTCCTCACCATCACATCCTAACATGATCTCCTGTCATTCCATCAGATGTCAGTGGTCCTCACCATCACATCCTAACATGATCTCCTGTCACTCCATCAGATGTAAGTGGTCCTCACCATCACATCCTAACATGATCTCCTGTCATTCCATCAGATGTCAGTGGTCCTCACCATCACATCCTAACATGATCTCCTGTCATTCCATCAGATTTCAGTGGTCCTCACCATCACATCTTAACATGATCTCCTGTCATTCCAGCAGATGTCAGTGGTCCTCACCATCACATCCTAACATGATCTCCTGTCATTCCAGCAGATGTCAGTGGTCCTCACCATCACATCGTAACATGATCTCCTGTCATTCCATCAGATTTCAGTGGTCCTCACCATCACATCCTAACATGATCTCCTGTCATTCCAGCAGATGTCAGTGGTCCTCACCCGATCTTCTGTCTTACCAGCAGACATCAGTAGTCTCTCACTATCACATATTAAAGGGATAGTAATACTTAAAATGCAAAAAAAAAAAAATATGTTGTAGGGTTTATCCCCCTGAGTAAAACCAGGGCTGGATTTACATCTCAGGAGCCTGTAGCCACAGAAATCTGAAGCACCCCCCCCATAGGCCATTTCCACAATGCTTCAAATCTCCACATTACCCTCCATCCCCATATTGCCCTCAAATTGCCCCCATCATCTCCACATTACCCCCCCATCATCCCCATATTGCCCTCACATTGCCCCCATCATTTCCACATTAAGCCTCACATTCCCCCCCCATCCATTACCTACCTCCTTGGTGGTCCAGTGGCAGGAGAGATCTGTCCTTCTGCACAGACCTGTAGCTTTTGGAGGTCCTGCACGGTCTTCTCTTTAGTAAAGCAGAGTGCTGGGAGATGATGTCATCTCCCAGAGCTCTGCATTACTAAAGAGCCGGGGTAGCTCAGCAGCTACGGGTCTGTGCCAAAGAAGGCACAGACCTTACCATGCAGCGGGAGGCGCAGAGCAGCATGGCACTCCACTTTAAAAACAAACCAAAAAATATTGATTCAAATGGCAGGCGCCCCTCTGTAGGGTGTGCCTGTAGGCAGATGCCTACTCTGCCTTATGGAAAATCCGGCCCTGAGTAAAACAAGAGTACTCTCACTGCTGAAAGGTGTTTTATTCAAAAGTTATTACAGCTCAAAGTTTAATTTTTTAGGTGCAATATCACAGTAGCCTGAAATTGTATAGTGGCGCTGTTGCTACACCATCCTATGGAGATTTATGATCTACGGACCAGATCTGTCCATAGGATGGCATAGCAACAGCGCCACTGTACAATTTCAGGCCACTGTGATATTGCACCTAAAAAAATTCAACTTTGAGCTGCAATAACTTTTGAATAAAACACTCTTCAGCAGTGAGAGTACCCTTTTTTTACTCAGGGGGATAAACACTACAATATATATTTTTTACATATTAAGTATTACTGTCCCTTTAACATGAACTGTTATCTTTCTGGAAAGCATCAGCAGTCCCTCACCATCACATCCTAACATTATCTCCATTGTACCAGCAGATGTCAGATGTCCTTTACCATCACACCCTAATATGATCTGTTCCCTTACCAGAAGACATTATACGTCCTTTACCGTCACACCCTAGTATGATCTGTTCCCTTACCAGAATACATTATACGTCCTTTACCGTAACACCCTAGTATGATCTGTTCCCTTACCAGAAGACATTATACGTCCTTTACCGTCACACTCTAATATGATCTGTTCCCTTACCAGAAGACATTATACGTCCTTTACCGTCACACCCTAATATGATTCCCTTACCAGAAGACATTATACGTCCTTTACAGTCACACCCTAGTATGATCTGTTCCCTTACCAGAAGACATTATACGTCCTTTACCGTCACACCCTAGTATGATCTGTTCCCTTACCAGAAGACATTATACGTCCTTTACCGTCACACCCTAGTATGATCTGTTCCCTTACCAGAAGACATTATACGTCCTTTACCGTCACACCCTAATAGATGGTGGGTATTTATGATTCAAGAATAGATGGAGGTTATCTTGTTGAAGGAATAGGATTAGAATAGATGGTGGGTATCTTGTTGATGGAACAGGTTTAGAATAGATCGCAGGTATCTTGTTGATAGAACAGGATTAGAATAGATGGCGGGTATCTTGGTGCTGGAACAGGATTAGAATAGATGGCAGGTATCTTGTTGATGGAACAGCATTAGAATAGATGGCGGGTATCTTGTTGATGGAACAGGATTAGAATAGATGGTGGGCATCTTGTTGATGGAATAGGATTAGAATGGATGGTGGGTATCTTGTTGATGGAATAGGATTAGAATGGATGGCAGTTGTCTTGTTGATGGAATTGGATTAGAATAGATGGCAGGTATCTTGTTGATGGAACAGGATTAGAATAGATGGCGGGTATCTTGTTGATGGAATAGGTTTAGAATAGATGGTGGGCATCTTGTTGATGGAACAGGATTAGAATAGATGGTGGGTATCTTGTTGATGGAATAGGATTAGAATGGATGGCAGTTGTCTTGTTGATGGAATAGGATTAGAATAGATGGCAGGTATCTTGTTGATGGAACAGGATTAGAATAGATGGCGGGTATCTTGTTGATGGAATAGGTTTAGAATAGATGGTGGGCATCTTGTTGATGGAACAGGATTAGAATAGATGGTGGGTATCTTGTTGATGGAATAGGAATAGAATGGATGGCGGGTATCTTGTTGATGGAATAGGATTAGAATAGATGTCGGGCATCTTGGTGATTGAATAGGATTAGAATGGATGATGGGTATCTTGGTACTGGAAAAAATATAAAAAAAACAGAAGTAATTCTGGGGAAACCCAAATTGTATCATAGGAGAAAATACATTTTCCAAATCGGATATTGATTAAAATGTGTCTGTTAACCCACTGAGTATTAGAGGAGGTATCCATGAAACAATATTTTGCACGAGTCTTCTAGTAGTCTACCTGTGTCCACTTGGTGAACTAATGTTAGAGCATAATGTGTGCGTCACGCTCCCTCAGGCAACTCCTTCTTCCCCCATCTCGATTGGCTGCTTGACCTTTATCTACCTGGGCCAGCCTCCTAGTCTTGCTCAATTTTCGCGCCAAGATCCTGAGAGATTGTTGTCAGAGATCCTGAGTTTGTTATTCCTGTGTTCCGACTTTTGTCTTGTTACCCGACTATGTTTCCAGTCTTCAGATTTGGCCTTCGACTCCTTGAATCTTGACCCGGCTTCCTCTTGACTACAACTCTGATTGTTCCCCTGGTGCCTCGCTTCTGGTTCGGCTTTGACTCCGGCATTCCTGACCACGCTACATTCCGCGCAACGAGTATCCCTGCAGCTGCTACTCGACTAGGCTTCTGCTGCCTCTGAGATCTTGGCCTGGACTCTTCCTTCTTGTAAGTCCTGTTTCCTCTCAACTATCCGACCTCTCGTTTGTCTCAACTCCACACCTCAGGCTCTCCGATTAAGTCAGGTGCCATTACCGGTTCCTCCGGTGACTGCCCCGGCCAGTCAAGGGTGTGGATGGTCGACTTCTCCCTACCTCTTGCCTGTCCAACCAGTCGAGGGTGTCGTGCTTGGCATTCTGTCGACACCTCCAAACGTCCAACTGGTTGAGAGTAGTGGAGTCGACAGCCTCCTGTGTCTCCGACTACCAGCCTGCTTGAAAACTCATCCAGAGACGACAGCCTCCTATGTCTCCGACTACCAGCCTGCACGACAACGCTTCCTGAGTCGACAACCACTTGGGTCTCCATCTAACCAGACTATTCGACTACCCTCCTGGAGTCGTAAGTCCCTGGTGTCACAGACCAACCTGTCGGGTCTCCGGCTCTCCATAGGACTTCTCCTGAGTCTGTGACTCTCCCATTGGCTTCCTCTCTCAGACACTGACAGTGTGTGTGGTGGGCATTCTGGTGCTAGAATAGGCTTAGAATAGATGGTGGGTATTTATGATTCTAGAATAGATGGAGGGTATCTGTCTGCTGGAAAAGGTTTAGAACAGACCGTCAAGTATCTTGGTACTGGAATAGGTTTAGAATAGATGGCAGGTATCTTGTTGATGAAATAGGATTAGAATAGACGGCGGGTATCTTGTTGATGGAATAGGATTAGAATAGATAGCGGTATCTTGTTGATGGAATAGGATTAGAATAGATAGCGGTATCTTGTTTGTGGGATAGGATTAGAATAGATAGTGGTATCTTATTGATGGCACAGGATTAGAATAGATGGCGGGTATCTTGTTGATGGAATAGGATTAGAATAGATGGCGAGTTGTTCTTGGAACAGGATTAGAATAGATGGTGGGTATCTTGTTGATGGAATAGGATAAGAATAGATGGCGGGTATCCTGTTGATGGAACAGGATTAGAATGGATGGCGGGTATCTTATTGATGGAATAGGATTAGAATAGATGGAAGGTATCTTGTTGATGGAACAGGATTAGAATGGATGGCGGGTATCTTGTTGATGGAATAGGATTAGAATGGATGGTGGTTAGCTTGTTGATGGAATAGGTTTAGAATAGATGGTGGGTATCTTGTTGATGGAATACGATTAGAATAGATGACGGGTATCTTGTTGATGGAATAGGATTAGAATAGATGGAGGGTATCTTGTTGATGGAATAGGATTAGAATATATGGATGGTATCTTGTTGATGGAATAGGATTAGAATGGATGGTGGGTATCTTGTTGATGGAATAGGATTAGAATAGATGGAGGGTATCTTGTTGATGGAATAGGATTAGAATAGATGGCAGGTATCTTGTTGATGGAATAGGATTAGAATGGATGGCGGGTATCTTGTTGATGGAATAGGATTAGAATGGATGGTGGTTAGCTTGTTGATGGAATAGGTTTAGAATAGATGGCGGGTATCTTGTTGATGAAATAGGTTTAGAATAGATGGCGGGTATCTTGTTGATGGAACAGGATTAGAATAGATGGCGGTTATCTTGTTGATGGAATAGGATTAGAATAGATGGAGGGTATCTTGTTGATGGAACAGGATTAGAATGGATGGCGGGTATCTTGTTGATGGAACAGGATTAGAATAGATGGCAGGTATCTTGTTGATGGAATAGGATTACAATGGATGGCGGGTATCTTGTTGATGGAATAGGATTAGAATGGATGGTGGTTAGCTTGTTGATGGAATAGGATTAGAATAGATGGCGGGTATCTTGTTGATGGAATAGGATTAGAATGGATGGTGGTTAGCTTGTTGATGGAATAGGATTAGAATAGATGGCGGGTATCTTGTTGATGGAACAGGATTAGAATAGATGGCGAGTTGTTGATGGAACAGGATTAGAATAGATGGCGGGTATCTTGTTGATGGAACAGGATTAGAATGGATGACGGGTATCTTGTTGATGGAATAGGATTAGAATAGATGGCGGGTATCTTGTTGATGGAATAGGATTAGAATAGATGGCGGTTAGCTTGTTGATGGGATAGGATTAGAATGGATGGAGGGTATCTTGTTGATGGGATAGGATTAGAATAGATGGCGGGTATCTTGTTGATGGAATAGGATTAGAATAGATGGCGGTTAGCTTGTTGATGGGATAGGATTAGAATAGATGGTGGGTATCTTGTTGATGGAACAGGATTAGAATAGATGGCGGGTATCTTGTTGATGGAATAGGATTAGAATAGATGGCGGGTATCTTGTTGATGGAACAGGATTAGAATAGATGGCAGGTATCTTGTTGATGGAACAGGATTAGAATAGATGGCGGTTATCTTGTTGATGGAATAGGATTAGAATAGATGGAGGGTATCTTGTTGATGGAACAGGATTAGAATGGATGGCGGGTATCTTGTTGATGGAACAGGATTAGAATAGATGGCAGGTATCTTGTTGATGGAATAGGATTAGAATGGATGGCGGGTATCTTGTTGATGGAATAGGATTAGAATGGATGGTGGTTAGCTTGTTGATGGAATAGGATTAGAATAGATGGCGGGTATCTTGTTGATGGAACAGGATTAGAATAGATGGCGAGTTGTTGATGGAACAGGATTAGAATAGATGGCGGGTATCTTGTTGATGGAACAGGATTAGAATGGATGGAGGGCATCTTGGTGCTGGAATAGGATTAGAATGGATGGTGGGTATCTTGTTGATGGAATAGGATTAGAATGGATGGCGGGTATCTTGTTGATGGAATAGGATTAGAATGGATGGCGGGTATCTTGTTGATGGAATAGGATTAGAATGGATGGTGGTTAGCTTGTTGATGGAATAGGTTTAGAATAGATGGCGGGTATCTTGTTGATGGAACAGGATTAGAATAGATGGCAGGCATCTTGTTGATGGAATAGGATTAGAATAGATGGCGGGTATCTTGTTGATGGAATAGGATTAGAATGGATGGTGGTTAGCTTGTTGATGGAATAGGATTAGAATAGATGGCGGGTATCTTGTTGATGGAACAGGATTAGAATAGATGGCAGGTATCTTGTTGATGGAATAGGATTAGAATGGATGGCGGGTATCCTGTTGATGGAACAGAATAAGAATAGATGGCGAGTTGTTGATGGAACAGGATTAGAATAGATGGCGGGTATCTTGTTGATGGAACAGGATTAGAATAGATGGCGGGTATCCTGTTGATGGAACAGGATAAGAATAGATGGCGAGTTGTTGATGGAATAGGATTAGAATAGATGGCGGGTATCTTGTTGATGGAACAGGATTAGAATAGATGGTGGGTATCTTGTTGATCGAATAGGATTAGAATGGATGGGCGTGTATCTTGTTGATGGAACAGGATTAGAATAGATGGCGGGTATCTTGTTGATCGAATAGGATTAGAATGGATGGGCGGGTATCTTGTTGATGGAACAGGATTAGAATGGATGGCGGGTATCTTGTTGATAGAATAGGATTAGAATGGATGGGCGGGTATCTTGTTGATGGAACAGGATTAGAATGGATGGCGGGTATCTTGTTGATAGAATAGGATTAGAATAGATGGCGGGTATCTTGTTGATGGAATAGGATTAGAATAGATGGCGGTTAGCTTGTTGATAGGATAGGATTAGAATGGATGGAGGGTATCTTGTTGATGGGATAGGATTAGAATGGATGGCGGGCATCTTGGTGCTGGAATAGGAGTAGAATGTATTATAGTGCTGGTTAAGGTTGGTACCTGAGTACTCTAAGGGTTTTTACCCAGATCTCAGAGTGAAGGGCCAAATTCTCAGGGTGAGAGAGCCCAGTGTTACCCACTGTGTGATTTGCCCCAATTAAATGTTTCTTTAGTCTCTAAATTGGTGCATCTTGTTCCAGAAAGATGGAGAGATGTCTTTCTTGTCTTTTTTGTGTTTAGGCAGTGAGATCTCTAAATTGTAAGATTTAAAGGTTCTTGTGGACAGCTGGATCGCCTCTGGGTTAGACCAAGCAGGTACATATCACATAAAATCTATACCATTGAAAGCTTTAGGAATTAAGATTTCAAAGATCTCAGGGTCAGCTCACAGTGAAAGTTACCAGGTATGAATAGTTTTGATGGTGGGCATTTACACGGCTGGAATGTGTCAATAAATGCTAATAAAACAAAAACTTTACATTTAAGGTATTAGAAGGACAAAAAATACAAAAAGAAAAGAAAAAAAAATCTGGTAGATTGAGTTGAGCAACATTCCTCTTTTGTGACACAGAATACAATGAATGACGTGCGACTTCTATTTGTATAAGATCACGTATACAGAACAATTGAGGAGAATGATAACTATTGCTTTCAGTGAATTTGGTGAAGGTGAGAGGAACCATCATGTTTATATCAGTACAAGTTCACATAATGCACAGATCTGTAAATAAAGGTTCCAGACTGACTTATCTTACACTAATCTGTTCTCGCTGTTTTTGCAATCCATTGCGTACCCCGCTGGCACACAAAGGGTTAAATCAAGAGAGGACATCTTCAGTCAGTCCTGGAGATCATGTTCAAGGCAGACATGACAGTAGGACTCCTGAACCTCAAACTCCACCCAATGGCATCACACACACACCCAAGCTGGAGGGCAGAGTGCATGAACCACAGGCGGTGTTAACGCTGCAGTAGGAGGAGCTCAGCTCTCATGAGTCCTGCCAGCGTCATGCCCTCCTCTATGGCCCGGACACCCATGACTTACTGAAGATTTTATCTCTAAAACCAAGGGCAAGGGTAAAATCCCTGGCATTTACTGGCCATAGTAAGTTAAGTGATGAATTAGTATTAGGAGTCATTAGTGTTCCTGTGTCCCACTGTGGTTGGTTATGGTGCAGTCTTAAATATGTTGTATGGTCTGGCGCATAAATGGTAAATGAAATAGTAACTCTTTCAATAAGGGTACCAGAAAAAAAAAATCACAAAACAATCGTGTATAAAAACGTGATGCTTTAATAAGCCTAGAATAATAATCGACCATAAGTCTTCACACAATTATATATTTTGTATAGATATCTTCACCTCAATTCTCTGGTAAACCACCCCACAAAAAACTCAACTAATCTTGTAATTGGGTTATACTTTATTGATCGCTTATCTGAAGTTCCCAAAACTACCGAACAGATCAGGGTACTCCAGATAACTTCCCAAAATTTAGTCTGTTTGTCCTGTTCAATGCATGAGACCCACTTAATGCACGTTACAGGCATAAAATACTCAAGATACAAATATCAAATGTGTATATGGAACCCCAACAAGAGGGACCCACACACACACAAATATTAAATGTGTATATAGAACCCCAACAAGAGGGACCCCCCCACACACACACACACACACACATTCAAATATTAAATGTGTATATGGAACCTCAACAAGAGGGACACACACACACACACACAAATATTAAATGTGTATATGGAACCCCAACAAGAAGCACACACATACAAATATTAAATGTGTATATGGAACCTCAACAAGAGGGACACACACACACATACAAATATTAAATGTGTATATGGAACCTCAACAAGAGGGACACACACACACATACAAATATTAAATGTGTATATGGAACCTCAACAAGAGGGACACACACACACATACAAATATTAAATGTGTATATGGAACCCCAACAAGAGGGACACACACACACACATACAAATATAAAATGTGTATATGGAACCCCAACAAGAGGCACACACACACACACACACACACACATACAAATATTAAATGTGTATATGGAACCCCAAACAAGAGGGACCCACACACACACACACACATACAAATATAAAATGTGTATATGGAACCCCAACAAGAAGCACACACACACACACACAAATATTAAATGTGTATATGGAAGCCCAACAAGAGGGACCCACACACACATACAAATATTAAATGTACAAAACAAGAAAAGAAGAGAAGGGCGCTTCCTAGTGCAATAAATCTTGCTAATAAAGGACCACCACCAATATACACCGTACTCACAATGTATAAAATCACTAGTAGTGATCAGCATTCGTATATGGAGGAATCAAACTGCCCCCACTCAGTCAACTGGCAGTAGTAGATGCTGCATCTTCAAAAAGCACTCCTCTATTGGATGGGAAGCCTTAAATACAGAAACATGCGAAGAAGGAAGAGCGCAAACCACCAAGCCAATATTCAATATTGATATAAATATGGACTCAATATTGTACTCACAATTTGAAGTTCAAATAGCTGGTACTCCAAAACCAGCTATAGCAAACGGGGAATATAGACTGCCCCGTTCCAGTCAAACAATCTCAGCAAAAAAACTCAGGATCCTCCAAAATATTGCATATAGTTTATTTAAAATCTATCAATAATATGCCATATTCTAAACATTTTTAAATCAGGCAAAAAAAAAAATTTGACATTTATGTTGTAACGCGTTTCGGGGACTAGCCCCTTTATCAAACAATAATGGCAAAGATATAATATAAAATAGTAAACGGTCAATCCGGGACACACACACACATACAAATATAAAATGTGTATATGGAACCCCAACAAGAAGCACACACACACACAAATATTAAATGTGTATATAGAAGCCCAACAAGAGGGACCCACACACACACACACACACACATACAAATATTAAATGTGTATATGAAACCCCAACAAGAAGCACACACACACACAAATATTAAATGTGTATATGGAACCCCAACAAGAAGCACACACACACACATACAAATATTAAATGTGTATATGGAACCCCAACAAGAGGGACCCACACACACACACATACAAATATTAAATGTGTATATGGAACCCCAACAAGAGGCACACACACACACAAATATTAAATGTGTATATGGAACCCCAACAAGAAGCACACACACACATACAAATATTAAATGTGTATATGGACCCCCAAACAAGAGGGACCCACACACACATACAAATATAAAATGTGTATATGGAGCCCCAACAAGAGGGACCCACACACACACACAAATATTAAATGTGTATATGGAACCCCAACAAGAGGTACCCCCCCACACACACACACATACATACAAATACTAAATGTGTATGTGAAACCACACACACACGCACTACAATACAATGTGGGATGACCTACTCTCTGTCTAAAACCCCTTAACCCTCAGACTACCTAAAAGATCTCTTAATTAAAAAATAAGATAAAAAATGTCTCCACGCACAAAAAATCCCAGTTCTATATGATAAACATCCAAATCTTCGTGATCTTATTACTCAGACATTCACAAATACCCAATAATGTGTTCCTTAATATATATTCACATTTTTTGGTATTCTCCCCTATACACTGGTGCTATCGGAGATCTTTATACCACAGAATACTTTAGCACCACTGTTCGTTAAAAAAGATACTGTCTGTCTCACACAATGTTTATTTCTTCACAAGCACTTTTCTGATGTTATTATATGGATAATACGTGACAGTCTGATAAATCTTCAATGTTGCAACATGTTGAACGGTTCTTATTCCTCAATCCATGTGACAATAGTGTACTTAGATCTATTGTTGTGTCCACCATTACAATGTATACTACAGATTGGATATGCAGTCACTTCTAAGAACACATCTGTTGACCAGTGTCTTATACATTCATATAAACCAGCACTCCGCAGGTGTCCTGCACTATTATTGCAGCCGAAAATCACCCTTAATTCGCTTGTTCATGGAACGTGTTGCCAGCTTAGTGAATCAGATTCCACTTATAACATACAACATAGACTCACGGTTTACAACGACCGGTTCCCCAGCTCTTTCTTTGTTGGTACAGAGTTTCTGGTCTCCTTTTCCTGCTGACCTCATATGTCTCAGCTTTTGGTGGTGCTCTCACAGTTATACGCTCTGTGTCATCATGGAATAAATACTGTTTGTCATAAGAAACATATCCCTCCAACGTATGTTGGACAATTTTTTGGATCTAGGTCAGGTGGCAGAGTGGTACATTTTTCACAAACTCTCCGTTGTTGCGCCACTACACGTACAATTATGGTGCAGTCTTACTGACCTTCATTGTCCTGCGTTCCCTCAGAGAACTCATCATAGGTGGATGGATGTGACTATAGGCCGGCCCACGTGGGCATTGGCCATATATCACTGACTGACACCCAAGAGTCTGCCAGCCAATGGAGCTTGTGAAGAGAATCACAACCTTCCAGTGTAGCGCCACTGCACCCACAGGCCCCAGTGCAGATCAGGAAGGTTGCAGCTAGAATGTACCCACTGCAGAATGTGGTCATGTTATGAGAGGAGGAGGTCACCATGTGAGGAGCATCATTTGGGCCAGCAGGTTCCTAGGGTGATAGGCACAGAATTCACAACCTGTGGTTATCAGTCTTTTTTTTTTTCTCAGGGCATGCTGAACTCATGGCCTGAAATTTCCAGGGTGCACAAACAAATTTCTTTAAAGGGATAGTAATACTTCGTTTTAACTTTATTTTATTTTGTAGGCATTAAAAAAACATGAAGAACGATATAAGTCTTAACTCTCAAACCTTTATGGTTTAAGAGATATTCACAAGCAAAGTTTCCCCCTCCCGCCCCTTTTACTGATGTAACACTGCTCAGCCAGATCAGAAGGGAGGTGCCCAGGTAGACTGCAGAGAGGGACAATCTTCAATTAAGATAAGGGAAAAACCTGAAAAACTTGTCAAGGGGGGCAGGGATTTCATTGTTCTCATAGGAAGAAGATTGTCCCCTTCTGTTATCTGTCTGGTCTATGGACTGCATTCCACATCTGAGAAGAGATGGCTTACACTAGGTAAAAGGGGGGCAGGGCTTTCATTGTTCTCATAGGAAGAAGATTGTCCCCTTCTGTTATCTGTCTGGTCTATGGACTGCATTCCACATCTGAGAAGAGATGGCTTACACTAGGTAAAAGGGGGGCAGGGCTTTCATTGTTCTCATAGGAAGAAGATTGTCCCCTTCTGTTATCTGTCTGGTCTATGGACTGCATTCCACATCTGAGAAGAGATGTCTTACACTAGGTAAAAGGGGCAGGGCTTTCATTGTTCTCATAGGAAGAAGATTGTCCCCTTCTGTTATCTGTCTGGTCTATGGACTGGATTCCACATCTGAGAAGAGATGGCTTACACTAGGTAAAAGGGGCGGGAGGGGAAACTTTACTTGTGAATATCTCTCAAACCATAAAGGTCTGAGAGATAAGACTTATATTGTTCTTCATGTTTTTAATGCCTACAAAATAAAATAAAGTTAAAATGAAGTATTACTATCCCTTTAATAGTGGGTGCAATGAATGGGATAAGATAGATAGATAGACAGACAGACAGACAGATAGATAGTGATGCTTTGCTACTGTATTTTCTGTACTAGGGAAGTTAAAAGTTCCAGGGAGAACTAATTGCTGTGCAAGTATAAATAGGTTTGTAGGGAATTGCACACTGTGTTCAGGGTCCCAGGGAAGGAGTACACAGAGAGTAAGGTGGACCTGGACTCCAAAATCCTTAGCAGGTGCTTATCAGTGTTCAGGCCGGGATCTGTACCAGGCTGAAGAAGCTCCACAGGTAAAGCCAGTTTCAGCTCCACTGACTTTAACAGAGAAGAAGTGATAACAGGCCCAAGCTGACTTAGTTTACTCTCTCTACCACCCCGACTAGGAGACCTGGGCTGCAGCAAAACAGGATTTTCCCATGTCAGGTAATGTGCTGTATGACATTTGTTTTGTTTAGTTAATAAAGGGGAAATCACCTGCTGTAGGCATATATTTCTGTGTTTTGTTAGTGCTAAGTAGCACAAAGCTCGTGTTCAGTTTATGTTGTTTTACCTGCTGCTGTTTTACAAGAATAAAATCTCTTGAATCTGACACGGAAGTTCTCCTGTCCTTGAACTCTCCTAGAAGACCGTGTTACTGGCGAGAACTGACAAACACCCGTATACCTTAGAGGGCAGGTTTGTCACAATAGAGAGACACATATCCTTAGGTCTTACAATAAGATTACAAAATCATATCATATAATATCCATAAATATTCATCTAAAACTCCTTTTTCATATTTTCAAAGAATTTGTAGCAAAAAAAGAGGGAAAACTTAATCTGTTGCCCACAGCACCCTGATTGAGAATCAGTGTTCTACTTCAGCGCCTGTGAGAAGGGTCCCATACAAGTGTCCATCTATAGGAGATATTATGGGTACATATTCCACAAGTGTCCTTCCTTAGGAGATACTAGGGATCTGTTCCCCCCAAGTATCCCTCTTCAGGAGATATTAGGGGTCCATGCCTCCCAAGTGTCCCTCTTTAGGAGATATTAGGGGTTCATACCTCCCAAGTGTCCCTCTTTAGGAGATATTAGGGGTTTGTACATCCTGAGTGTTCCTCTTTATAAGATATTAGGGGTCTGTACCTCCCAAGACTACTTCTTTAGGAGATATTAGGGGTCCATACCTCTTGAGTGTCCCTCTTTTGGAGATATTAGGGGTCCATACCTCCCATGTGCCCCTCTTAGTCAGGACAGTCCCTCTTTGAGACCCAAATCCATTTGTCCCTCTTTCCCACCCTGATGTCCCTGTGTTTAGGAGATCAAACGATGTGGTGTGTGTATCAAATTGCCATAAAACAGTGTATATGTTTATACATTAGTGTGAAAATAAAATACTCTGGTCTTGTTCGAAATCAGTTTCACAAAGAGATGTCAAAAGGTCATGAAATAACCTAAAAATTATTGGTAATGCCCCGCCCACCAGTCACGCCCATCACCAACACCACCTAAAACAAAAAAGTGTCCCACTCGGGCATATGAAATGTTAGGAGGAATGTAAAACGTATCCCAGTACTTTCTTTATACATTTACAGTTAAAAAACAATAAATCTTGTCTGTTAAAATTATTTTAAAATCACGTACTAAGTAACTTTGATCTCACACTCACCTGACACGGCCCAGTTGATTCCATGGATCCCTAAAATGAATGAAAAGAAAAATGAATGTAATAAACTATTATTACATTTTAATTCAATGAAAAAAAAGAATAATAAAGATATTCATGTAAGGAACCAAGGCAAATCTCCATCTAATGCACATTCCCCAATTGGCTTTATGTTCTATATTAGAGGCAAATATAGTTTTTGATACCTTTTATTGGCTAACTAAGCAGATTTAAATGCAAGCTTTCAAGACCTTAGGTCTCTTCCTCAGGCATGTTACCATGTTATCTCATGTCTGAGGAAGAGACCTAAGGTTTTGAAAGCTTGCATTTAAATCTGCTTAGTTAGCCAATAAAAGGTATCAAAACTATATTTGCCTCCTGTATTTCTACGGCTAACACGGTACCAACTCTCATATGTTCTATATTACACGTACAGATGATGTGATTAGTCTCCCCTTTAACACAGATAATAATCCCTCACTGCAGGGTTGTACTGAACTCTTTGTACCCCTGCAGGATGGCTTTTCCAAAGGAATCCAATATTAAAGGAGCAGTAAACTATTTTTCCTTTATGAAAACCTACATGTTCTAGAGCTTTTTCTGTGCAGTAAAATAAGTGAACTTCCATCGCTAATATTCATTTTATTCAAATGTTCCTACACTTCAAACTGTCACTGTGATAAAGTTGTTCCTATCACATTCATTGGAGAACTGCAGTGGCTCACCTCTCCCATAGAATGTGACAGAATGACTGAACAGTAGAGGAACTGAATGGTGGACACTATTAAATAAAAAAATAGACCTTTTGAGCGCCTGAGAGGTATCATGTTAGATACCGCTATGGCACCCAAAGGGTTAAACTGAAATAACTTTTGGAATAGCTTTGTGTTAGTTGGCAGTAGAACCCCTGTTATTTTCTCATGTTTACTCATCTCTTCCGTCATGCATTGTATTCAGCCCTCATTCCAAGTACGCCTGAAGAAGAGACACAAGTTGTCTGGAAAGCTTGCACTCTAAATCTGCTCAACCAATAACGGTATCAGTTTTACTCTACCCGTCTCCAGCTTTGTCATATATGGGGTGATCTGCTCAGGTTGCACATCTAGGTGAATTTTCATTATATAATTGCATTTCTGCCTGTGTTTCTTTATTTTAAACTAGTGTAAAAGCCCGTGTACACGGGCCAAGGTCTGGGTGATGTTAACCCTTTGAGTGCCAGAGGGGTACGCAACGCATTGCTTTGCAATGCGTTGCGTACCCCTCTGGCGCTCAAAGGTTTAAGAGGCCAGTCCTGCTCTGTTGCTGACGCAGTCATGCACTGTAGAGACTGCCTGAAAGCACAGAACTCCCAGACTGAGAGTGTGTGAGACTGCGAGTGTGTGAGACTGCGAGAGAGACTGTGCGAGACTGCGAGAGTGTGAGACTGAGAGTGTGAGACTGTGTGAAAGTGTGAGACTGTGTGAAAGTGTGAGAGACTGTGTGAGACTGTGAGAGTGTAAGAGACTGTGAGAGTGTGAGAGACTGTGAGAGAGACTGTGTGAGACTGCGAGAGAGACTGTGTGAGACTGCGAGAGTGTGAGACTGCGAGAGTGTGAGACTGAGAGTGTGAGACTGTGTGAAAGTGTGAGACTGTGTGAAAGTGTGAGAGACTGTGTGAGACTGTGAGAGTGTAAGAGACTGTGAGAGTGTGAGAGACTGTGAGAGAGACTGTGTGAGACTGCGAGAGAGACTGTGTGAGACTGCGAGAGTGTGAGACTGCGAGAGTGTGAGACTGAGAGTGTGAGACTGTGTGAAAGTGTGAGACTGTGTGAAAGTGTGAGAGACTGTGTGAGACTGTGAGAGTGTAAGAGACTGTGAGAGTGTGAGAGACTGTGAGAGAGACTGTGTGAGACTGCGAGAGAGACTCTGAGAGACTGTGAGAGTGTGAGACTGAGAGTGTGAGGCTGAGAGTGTGTGGGACTGAGTGTGAGGGACTGTGTGAGACTGCGAGAGAGACTGTGAGAGACTGTGAGAGTGTGAGACTGAGAGTGTGAGACTGTATGAAAGTGTGAGAGTGTGAGAGTGTGAGACTGTGAGACTGAGAGTGTAAGAGACTGTGAGAGTGTGAGGGACTGTGTGAGACTGCAAGAGAGACTGTGTGAGACTGCGAGAGAGACTGTGAGAGACTGCGAGAGAGACTGTGAGATACTGTGAGAGTGTGAGAGACTGTGAGACTGAGAGTGTAAGAGACTGTGAGAGTGTAAGAGACTGTGAGACTGTGAGAGTGTGAGGGACTGTGTGAGACAGCGAGAGAGACTGTGTGAGACTGCGAGAGAGACTGTGTGAGACTGCGAGAGAGACTGTGAGAGACTGTGAGAGTGTGAGACTGAGAGTGTGAGACTGTGTGAAAGTGTGAGAGACTGTGAGACTGCGAGAGAGACTGTGTGAGACTGCGAGAGAGACTGTGTGAGACTGTGAGAGAGACTGCGAGACAGACTGTGAGAGTGTGAGACTGCGAGAGTGTGAGACTGAGAGTGTGAGACTGTGACTGTGTGAGAGACTGTGTGAGACTGTGAGACGGTGTGTGAGAGACTGTGAGAGTGTGAGAGACTGTGAGAGAGTGAAGGACTGTGAGAGTGTGAGGGACTGTGTGAGACTGCGAGAGAGACTGTGTGAGACTGCGAGAGAGACTGTGTGAGACTTTGAGAGTGTGAGACTGAGAGTGTGAGACTGTGTGAAAGTGTGAGACTGTGTGAGACTGTGAGAGTGTGAGGGACTGTGTGACTGCGAGAGAGACTGTGTGAGACTGCGAGAGAGACTGTGTGAGACTGTGAGAGTGTGAGGGACTGTGTGACTGCGAGAGAGACTGTGAGAGACTGTGAGACTGAGAGTGTGTGAGACTGAGAGTGTGTGAGACTGCGAGAGAGACTGTGAGAGTGTGAGACTGAGAGTGTAAGACTGTGTGAAAGTGTGAGACTGTGTGAAAGTGTGAGAGACTGTGTGAGACTGTGAGACTGTGAGAGTGTAAGAGACTGAGAGTGTGATAGACTGCGAGAGAGACTGTGTGAGACTGCGAGAGAGACTGTGAGAGTGTGAGACTGAGAGTGTGAGATTGAGAGTGTGTGGGACTGAGAGTGTGAGGGACTGTGAGAGTGTGAAGGATTGTGTGAGACTGCGAGAGAGACTGTGAGAGTGTGAGACTGAGAGTGTGAGACTGTATGAAAGTGTGAGACTGTGAGAGTGTGAGGGACTGTGAGAGAGTGAGGGACTATGCGAGACTGCGAGAGAGACTGTGTGAGACTGCGAGAGAGACTGTGAGAGACTGTGAGAGTGTGAGACTGAGAGTGTGAGACTGTGTGAAAGTGTGAGAGACTGTGAGACTGCGAGAGAGACTGTGTGAGACTGCGAGAGAGACTGTGAGAGACTGTGAGAGTGTGAGACTGTGTGAAAGTGTGAGAGACTGTGAGACTGCGAGAGAGACTGTGTGAGACTGCGAGAGAGACTGTGTGAGACTGCGAGAGAGACTGCGAGAGTGTGAGACTGAGAGAGTGTCAGTCTGAGAGTGTGAGACTGTGTGAGACTGTGACTGTGTGAGAGACTGTGTGAGACTGTGAGATGGTGTGTGAGAGACTGTGAGAGTGTGTGAGACTGTGAGAGTGTGAGGGACTGTGAGAGTGTGAGAGAGACTGTGTGAGAGACTGTGTGAGACTGTATGGGACTGTGAGAGAGACCGTGAGAGTGTGAGACTGAGAGTGTGTGAGGGACTGTGTGAGACTGCGAGAGAGACTGTGTGAGACTGAGAGAGAGACTGTGAGAGACTGTGAGAGTGTGAGAGTGAGAGTGTGTGAGACTGCGAGTGTGTGAGACTGCGAGAGAGACTGTGCGAGACTGCGAGAGAGACTGTGAGAGACTGTGAGAGTGCGAGACTGAGAGTGTGAGACTGTGTGAAAGTGTGAGACTGTGTGAAAGTGTGAGAGACTGTGTGAGACTGTGAGACTGAGAGTGTAAGAGACTGTGAGAGTGTAAGAGACTGTGAGAGTGTGAGAGACTGCGAGAGAGACTGTGTGAGACTGCGAGAGAGACTGTGTGAGACTGAGAGAGAGACTTGAGAGACTGTGAGAGTGTGAGACTGAGAGTGTGAGATTGAGAGTGTGTGGGACTGAGAGTGTGAGGGACTGTGAGAGTGTGAGGGACTGTGTGAGACTGCGAGAGAGACTGTGAGAGACTGTGAGAGTGTGAGACTGAGAGTGTGAGACTGTATGAAAGTGTGAGACTGTGAGAGTGTGAGAGACTGTGTGAGACTGAAAGTGTAAGAGACTGTGAGAGTGTGAGGGACTGTGAGAGTGTGAGGGACTGTGTGGGACTGCGAGAGAGACTGTGTGAGACTGCGAGAGAGACTGTGTGAGACTGCGAGAGAGACTGTGAGATACTGTGAGACTGTGAGAGACTGTGAGACTGTGAGATACTGTGAGACTGTGAGAGTGTGAGACTGTGAGAGACTGTGAGACTGTGAGATACTGTGAGACTGTGAGAGTGTGAGGGACTGTGTGAGACTGTGAGAGAGACTGTGAGAGACTGTGAGAGTGTGAGGGACTGTGTGAGACTGCGAGAGAGACTGTGAGACTGAGAGTGTGAGACTGTGAGAGAGACTGTGTGGGATTGCGAGAGAGACCGTGAGAGACTGTGAGAGTGTGTGAGACTGAGAGTGCGTGAGGGACTGTGTGAGTCTGCGAGAGAGACTGTGTGAGACTGCGAGAGAGACCGTGAGAGACTGTGAGAGTGTGAGACTGAGAGTGTGTGAGACTGAGAGTGTGAGAGACTGTGTGAGACTGAGAGTGTAAGAGACTGTGAGTGTGTGAGGGACTGTGTGAGACTGCGAGAGAGACTGTGAGAGACTGCGAGAGAGACTGTGAGACTGTGAGAGTGTGAGGGACTGTGTGAGACTGCGAGAGAGACTGTGAGAGACTGTGAGAGTGTGAGGGACTGTGTGAGACTGCGAGAGAGACTGTGAGACTGAGAGTGTGAGACTGAGAGTGTGAGACTGAGAGTGTGAGACTGTGAGAGAGACTGTGAGAGAGACTGTGTGAGACTGCGAGAGAGACTGTGTGAGTCTGTGAGAGTGTGAGACTGTGTGAGACTGAGAGTGTGAGACTGCGAGAGTGTGAGACTGAGAGTGTGAGACTGTGACTGTGTGAGACGGTGTGTGAGAGAGTGTGAGAGACTGTGAGAGTGTGAGGGACTGTGAGAGTGTGAGAGACTGTGTGAGACTGCAAGAGAGACTGTGT
This sequence comes from Rhinophrynus dorsalis, assembly GCA_037306005.1. Taxonomy (NCBI): domain Eukaryota; kingdom Metazoa; phylum Chordata; class Amphibia; order Anura; family Rhinophrynidae; genus Rhinophrynus; species Rhinophrynus dorsalis. The sequence goes on from CM074725.1 coordinate 9,103,700, forward strand.
GAGACTGTAGAGAGACTGTGTGAGACTGAGAGTGTGAGACGGTGTGAAAGTGTGAGACTGTGTGAGACTGTGAGACTGTGTGAGACTGTGAGACTGTGTGAGACTGTGAGAGTGTGAGGGACAGTGTGAGACTGCGAGAGAGACTGTGTGGGACTGCGAGAGAGACTCTGAGAGTGTGAGACTGAGAGTGTGTGAGGGACTGTGTGAGACTGCGAGAGAGACTGTGTGAGACTGCAAGAGAGACTGTGAGAGTGTGAGACTGAGAGTGTGAGACTGAGAGTGTGTGAGACTTCGAGTGTGTGAGACTGCGAGAGAGACTGTGCAAGACTGTGAGAGAGACTGTGAGAGACTGTGAGAGTGTGAGACTGAGAGTGTGAGACTGTGTGAAAGTGTGAGACTGTGTGAAAGTGTGAGACTGAGAGTGTAAGAGACTGCGAGAGAGACTGTGTGAGACTGCGAGAGAGACTGTGAGAGACTGTGAGAGTGTGAGACTGAGAGTGTGAGACTGAGAGTGTGTGGGACTGAGAGTGTGAGGGACTGTGAGAGTGTGAGGGACTGTGTGAGACTGCGAGAGAGACTGTGTGAGACTGCGAGAGAGACTGTGAGAGACTGCGAGAGAGACTGTGAGATACTGTGAGAGTGTGAGACTGTGAGAGTGTGAGACTGTGAGAGTGTGAGAGACTGTGAGACTGAGAGTGTGAGGGACTGTGTGAGACTGCGAGAGAGACTGTGAGAGACTGTGAGAGTGTGAGGGACTGTGTGAGACTGCGAGAGAGACTGTGAGACTGAGAGTGTGAGACTGAGAGTGTGAGACTGAGAGTGTGAGACTGTGAGAGAGACTGTGTGAGACTGTGAGAGAGACTGTGTGAGACTGTGAGAGAGACTGTGAGACTGAGAGTGTGAGACTGAGAGTGTGAGACTGTGAGAGAGACTGTGTGAGACTGCGAGAGAGACTGTGAGACTGAGAGTGTGAGACTGAGAGTGTGAGACTGTGAGAGAGACTGTGTGAGACTGCGAGAGAGACTGTGTGAGACGGTGAGAGTGTGAGACTGTGAGAGTGTGAGACTGTGTGAAAGTGTGAGACTGTGTGAAAATGTGAGACTGTGAGAGTGTGAGAGACTGTGTGAGACTGTGAGACTAAGAGTGTAAGAGACTGTGAGAGTGTAAGAGACTGTGTGAGACTGCGAGAGAGACTGTGTGAGACTGCGAGAGAGACTGTGTGAGACTGCGAGAGTGTGAGACTGTGTGAGAGTGTGAGAGAGACTGTGTGAGACTGCGAGAGTGTGAGACTGTGTGAGACTGCGAGAGTGTGAGACTGTGTGAGACTGCGAGAGTGTGAGACTGTGAGTGTGAGAGACTGTGTGAGACTGTGAAACTGAAAGTGTAAGAGACTGTGACAGTGTGAGACTGTGTGAAAGTGTGAGACTGTGTGAAAATGTGAGACTGTGAGAGTGTGAGAGGCTGTGTGAGACTGTGAGAGTGTGAGAGGCTGTGTGAGACTGTGAGAATGTGAGAGACTGTGTGAGACTGTGAGACTAAGAGTGTAAGAGACTGTGAGAGTGTAAGAGACTGTGTGAGACTGCGAGAGGGACTGTGTGAGACTGCGAGAGAGACTGTGTAAGACTGCGAGAGAGACTGTGTAAGACTGTGAGAGTGTGAGACTGAGAGTGAGAGACTGAGAGTGTGAGACTGTGTGAGAATGTGAGAGACTGTGTGAGAGTGTGAGACTGAGAGTGTGTGCTACTGTGAGATTGTGAGACTGCGACTGTGAGACTGCGACTGTGAGACTGAGACTGTGAGACTGAGACTGTGAGACTGAGACTGTGTGAGACAGTGTGTGAGAGACTGTGTGAGAGACTGTGATAATGTGAGACAGAATGTGTGCTTTGCAATGCGTTGCTTACCCCTCTGGCACTCAAAGGGTTAAGTTGAGGTAACATAGCAATATAACACACGGTGGCTCTTCAGTTGAGGCAATGTAGCAATATGCTGAGGGATCAAATAGAAAGTGGTGTTTGAGGCTTGCCCTCTGTAAAATACAGCAAAGCATCTCTCTCCCTTTAAGGAGAAAGGATGGGAATCAGGAAGCAGGAAGTGGAGGAGTGACAGTTGAGACAGTGAGGTGACTGAAGAGATGAAAAGAGTTAAATAAGAGTTGCTATTAAGTTTGTATTTTATGGGAACATTACACCCTCATACTGAAACAGAGTGCATGGAGTTTTACAGTTATCTGTGGGAGGTGACACAGAGTGTATGGAGGGTTACAGTTATCTGTGGGAGGTGACAGTGTGTATGGAGGGTTACAGTTATCTGTGGGAGGTGACACAGTGTGTATGGAGGGTTACAGTTATCTGTGGGAGGTGACACAGTGTATGGAGGGTTACAGTCATCTGTGGGAGGTGACACAGTGTATGGAGGGTTACAGTTATCTGTGGGAGGTGACACAGTGTGTATGGAGGGTTACAGTTATCTGTGGGAGGTGACACAGAGTGTATGGAGGGTTACAGTTATCTGTGGGAGGTGACAGTGTGTATGGAGGGTTACAGTTATCTGTGGGAGGTGACACAGTGTATGGAGGGTTACAGTTATCTGTGGGAGGTGACACAGTGTATGGAGGGTTACAGTTATCTGTGGGAGGTGACACAGTGTGTATGGAGGGTTACAGTTATCTCTGGGAGGTGACAGTGTGTATGGAGGGTTACAGTTATCTGTGGGAGGTGACACAGACTGTATGGAGGGTTACAGTTATCTGTGGGAGGTGACACACAGTGCATGGAGGGTTACAGTTATCTGTGGGAGGTAACACAGTGTGTATGGAGGGTTACAGTTATCTGTGGGAGGTAACACAGTGTGTATGGAGGGTTACAGTTATCTGTGGGAGGTGACACAGTGTATGGAGGGTTACAGTTATCTGTGGGAGGTGACACAGTGTATGGAGGGTTACAGTTATCTGTGGAAGGTGACACAGTGTATGGAGGGTTACAGTTATCTATGGGAGGTGACACACAGTGTGTATGGAGGGTTACAGTTATCTGTGTGAGGTGACACAGTGTATGGAGGGTTACAGTCATCTGTGGGAGGTGACACAGTGCGTGTATGGAGGGTTACAGTTATCTGTGGGAGGTGACACAGTGTGTATGGAGGGTTACAGTTATCTGTGGGAGGTGACACACAGTGTATGGAGGGTTACAGTTATCTGTGAGAGGTGACGCAGTGTGTATGGAGGGTTACAGTTATCTGTGGGAGGTGACACAGTGTGTATGGAGGGTTACAGTTATCTGTGAGAGGTGACACAGTGTGTATGGAGGATTACAGTTATCTGTGAGAGGTGACAGTGTATGGAGGGTTACAGTTATCTGTGGGAGGTGACACACAGGGTGTATGGAGGGTTACAGTTATCTGTGGGAGGTGACACAGTGTATGGAGGGTTACAGTTATCTGTGGGAGGTGACACAGTGTGTATGGAGGGTTACAGTTATCTGTGGGAGGTGACACAGTGTATGGAGGGTTACAGTTATCTGTGGGAGGTGACACAGTGTGTATGGAGGGTTACAGTTATCTGTGGGAGGTGACACAGTGTGTATGGAGGGTTACAGTTATCTGTGGGAGGTGACACAGTGTATGGAGGGTTACAGTTATCTATGGGAGGTGACACACAGTGTGTATGGAGGGTTACAGTTATCTGTGGGAGGTGACACACAGTGTATGGAGGGTTACAGTTATCTGTGTGAGGTGACACAGTGTGTATGGAGGGTTACAGTTATCTGTGGGAGGTGACACAGTGTGTATGGAGGGTTACAGTTATCTGTGGGAGGTGACACAGTGTATGGAGGGTTACAGTTATCTGTGGGAGGTGACAGTGTGTATGGAGGGTTACAGTTATCTGTGGGAGGTGACACAGTGTGTATGGAGGGTTACAGTTATCTGTGGGAGGTGACACAGTGTATGGAGGGTTACAGTTATCTGTGGGAGGTGACACAGTGTATGGAGGGTTACAGTTATCTGTGGGAGGTGACACACAGTGTATGGAGGGTTACAGTTATCTGTGGGAGGTGACACAGTGTGTATGGAGGGTTACAGTAATCTGTGGGAGGTGACACAGTGTGTATGGAGGGTTACAGTAATCTGTGGGAGGTGACACACAGTGTGTATGGAGGGTTACAGTTATCTGTGGGAGGTGACACAGTGTATGGAGGGTTACAGTTATCTGTGGGAGGTGATACACAGTGTGTATGGAGGGTTACAGTTATCTGTGGGAGGTGACACAGTGTGTATGGAGGGTTACAGTTATCTGTGGGAGGTGACACAGTGTATGGAGGTTACAGTTATCTGTGGGAGGTGACACAGTGTATGGAGGGTTACAGTTATCTGTGGGAGGTGACACACAGTGTGTATGGAGGGTTACAGTTATCTGTGGGAGGTGACACAGAGTGTATGGAGGGTTACAGTTATCTGTGGGAGGTGACGCAGTGTGTATGGAGGGTTACAGTTATCTGTGGGAGGTGACACATAGTGTATGGAGGTTACAGTTATCTGTGGGAGGTGACACAGTGTATGGAGGGTTACAGTTATCTGTGGGAGGTGACACAGTGTGTATGGAGGGTTACAGTTATCTGTGGGAGGTGACACAGTGTATGGAGGGTTACAGTTATCTGTGGGAGGTGACAGTGTATGGAGGGTTACAGTTATCTGTGGGAGGTGACACACAGTGTGTATGGAGGGTTACAGTTATCTGTGGGAGGTGACACAGAGTGTATGGAGGGTTACAGTTACCTGTGGGAGGTGACGCAGTGTGTATGGAGGGTTACAGTTATCTGTGGGAGGTGACACATAGTGTATGGAGGGTTACAGTTATCTGTGGGAGGTGACACAGTGTGTATGGAGGGTTACAGTTATCTGTGGGAGGTGACACAGAGTGTATGGAGGGTTACAGTTATCTGTGGGAGGTGACACACAGTGTATGGAGGGTTACAGTTATCTGTGGGAGGTGACGCAGTGTGTATGGAGGGTTACAGTTATCTGTGGGAGGTGACACACAGTGTATGGAGGGTTATAGTTTTCTGTGGGAGGTGACACACAGTGTATGGAGGGTTACAGTTATCTGTGGGAGGTGACACACAGTGTATGGAGGATTACAGTTATCTGTGGGAGGTGACACAGTGTATGGAGGGTTACAGTTATCTGTGGGAGGTGACACAGTGTATGGAGGGTTACAGTTATCTGTGGGAAGTGACACAGTGTATGGAGGGTTACAGTTATCTGTGGGAGGTGACACAATGTGTATGGAGGGTTACAGTTATCTGCGAGAGGTGACGCAGTGTGTATGGAGGGTTACAGTTATCTGTGGGAGGTGACACACAGTGTATGGAGGGTTACAGTTATCTGTGGGGGGTGACACAGTGTGTATGGAGGGTTACAGTTATCTGTGGGAGGTGACACACAGTGTGTATGGAGGGTTACAGTTATCTGTGGGAGGTGACACAGAGTGTATGGAGGGTTACAGTTATCTGTGGGAGGTGACGCAGTGTGTATGGAGGGTTACAGTTATCTGTGGGAGGTGACACATAGTGTATGGAGGGTTACAGTTATCTGTGGGAGGTGACCCAGTGTGTATGGAGGGTTACAGTTATCTGTGGGAGGTGACACAGAGTGTATGGAGGGTTACAGTTATCTGTGGGAGGTGACACACAGTGTATGGAGGGTTACAGTTATCTGTGGGAGGTGACGCAGTGTGTATGGAGGGTTACAGTTATCTGTGGGAGGTGACACACAGTGTATGGAGGGTTACAGTTATCTGTGGGAGGTGACACACAGTGTATGGAGGGTTACAGTTATCTGTGGGAGGTGACACACAGTGTATGGAGGATTACAGTTATCTGTGGGAGGTGACACAGTGTATGGAGGGTTACAGTTATCTGTGGGAAGTGACACAGTGTATGGAGGGTTACAGTTATCTGTGGGAAGTGACACAGTGTATGGAGGGTTACAGTTATCTGTGGGAGGTGACACAATGTGTATGGAGGGTTACAGTTATCTGTGAGAGGTGACGCAGTGTGTATGGAGGGTTACAGTTATCTGTGGGAGGTGACACACAGTGTATGGAGGGTTACAGTTATCTGTGGGAGGTGACACAGTGTGTATGGAGGGTTACAGTTATCTGTGGGAGGTGACACACAGTGTATGGAGGATTACAGTTATCTGTGGGAAGTGACACAGTGTATGGAGGGTTACAGTTATCTGTGGGAGGTGACACAGAGTGTATGGAGGGTTACAGTTATCTGTGGGAGGTGACACACAGTGTATGGAGGGTTACAGTTATCTGTGGGAGGTGACACAGTGTGTATGGAGGGTTACAGTTATCTGTGGGAGGTGATACACAGTGTGTATGGAGGGTTACAGTTATCTGTGGGAGGTGACACAGTGTGTATGGAGGGTTACAGTTATCTGTGGGAGGTGACACACAGTGTATGGAGGGTTACAGTTATCTGTGGGAGGTGACACAGTGTGTATGGAGGGTTACAGTTATCTGTGAGAGGTGACACAGTGTGTATGGAGGGTTACAGTTATCTGTGGGAGGTGACACACAGTGTATGGAGGGTTACAGTTATCTGTGGGAGGTGACACAGTGTGTATGGAGGGTTACAGTTATCTGTGAGAGGTGACACAGTGTGTATGGAGGGTTACAGTTATCTGTGAGAGGTGACACACAGTGTATGGAGGGTTACAGTTATCTGTGGGAGGTGACACAGTGTGTATGGAGGGTTACAGTTATCTGTGGGAGGTGACACACAGTGTATGGAGGGTTACAGTTATCTGTGGGAGGTGACACAGAGTGTATGGAGGGTTACAGTTATCTGTGGGAGGTGACATTATAACATAGAGGCAGCCTCTACTATACCCACACATAGACTTACATTATAACATAGAGGCAGCCTCTACTATACCCACACATAGACTTACATTATAACAAGTGACCAGATTCCACATCTGAGGTGAGCAGTGTTACATCAGTAAAAGGGACGAGAGGGGGATACTTGATCATTCAATTACTCTTGAACTACAACTCTGACAGTATTGAAATAACACTCTCCATGGACCAAATACTGTGAAGATTAATTGCAGCTGCTGTTATTTGTGAAACATTGCTATCCCTTTAATGGTTTATGTGTGGAAATTGTTTGGCACAAAATGTTTATTGTTGTTAACATGATTGTGAGACCTAATAATAACTGTATATTTATGTATCGTACCCTTCGTTCTGCCCTTGATAAATTACATTACACGTGCTGGGGGTGTCCCTAAAGTTCCAGACTCCATGTTAGGGGTTCCTTAAGCAAAAAAGATTGAGAACCACTGTCTTAGATATCCCTTTAATTGCAGAATTCTTAAGAAAATGTCATTCTACAGGACTGCTCATGTGTATTTTTAAAAATCATCTTGTAATTAAAGGGATATGTGGTCACTTTATACTGTACAGTTCACCTAATATAAGATGACCACATCGCTCTAAATCAGGGACATGAGCATTTCATTCTGCAGGACTGTTAATCGGTCAGTAAAACCCTGCACTCTGTGTTTGTTATACGTCTCCCCGATATAAAGGGATATTTGCCACCGTAGGTGAATGCTTAAGAAATCCTTTTACAAACTGCTGGTGACCTCACTTGCATGCAAATGGTTAAAAACGCTCTTTAAATTAAATGTTTTGGTAATATCTGGGAACTAAATTCCAAAATACAAATGGAGAAATTCTGGGACAAACCAAGTACACTGTAGGGGAGTATTAAGTTATCATCGATTGAAATGCTTTTGCAGTTTATTAGAGAACTCTTTAGCATTCCAGGGGTTAAAATCTACAATTAAATCAGTGGGGATTTGGGGAATTTTAACATGTCCCCCTTGGCCTCCTCCAGAATTGCTCCTGTCTCCTATAGACAATACAACTTGTACCCCGTGTGCAGTTCATAATATATATGATATGATATAGTAGAGGCTGCCTCTATGTTATAATTTAAGTCTATGTGTGGGTATAGTAGAGGCTGCCTCTATGTTATAATGTAAGTTTATGTGTGGGTATAGTAGAGGCTGCCTCTATGTTATAATGTAAGTCTATGTGTGGGTATAGTAGAGGCTGCCTCTATGTTATAATGTATGTCTATGTGTGGAGTAGTAGAAACTGCCTCTATGTTATAATATAAGTCTATGTGTGGGTATAGTAGAGGCTGCCTCTATGTTATTATGTAAGTCTATGTGTGGGTATAGTAGAGGCTGCCTCTACATTATAATGTAAGTCTATGTGTGGGTATAGTAGAGGCTGCCTCTATGTTATAATGTAAGTCTATGTGTGAGTATAGTAGAGGCTGTCTCTATGTTATAATGTATGTCTATGTGTGGGAGTAGTAGAGGCTGCCTCTATGTTATAATGTATATCTATGTGTGGAGTAGTAGAGACTGCCTCTATGTTATAATGTATATCTATGTGTGGGTGTAGTAGAAACTGCCTCTATGTTATAATGTATATCTATGTGTGGGTGTAGTAGAAACTGCCTCTATGTTATAATGTAAGTCTATGTGTGGGTATAGTAGAGGCTGCCTCTATGTTATAATGTAAGTCTATGTGTGGGTATAGTAGAGGCTGCCTCTATGTTATAATGTAAGTCTATGTGTGGGTATAGTAGAGGCTGCCTCTATGTTATAATGTAAGTCTATGTGTGGGTATAGTAGAGGCTGCCTCTATGTTATAATGTAAGTCTATGTGTGGGTATAGTAGAGGCTGCCTCTATGTTATAATGTAAGTCTATGTGTGGGAGTAGTAGAGGCTGCCTCTATGTTATAATGTACGTCTATGTGTGGGTATAGTAGAGGCTGCCTCTATGTTATAATGTACGTCTATGTGTGGGAGTACTAGAGGCTGCCTCTATGTTATAATGTACGTCTATGTGTGGGAGTACTAGAGGCTGCCTCTATGTTATAATGTAAGTCTATGTGTGGGTATAGTAGAGGCTGCCTCTATGTTATAATGTAACTCTACATAGGGTATAGTTGAGGCTGTGCCTCTGTGTTAGAATGTAACATTATAGAGTCTGTGTATGTATATAGTACCCGCTGGCCTCTCGCCCCTACATTATAGAGCAGTCTGTGTATGTATATAGTACCCGCTGGCCTGTCCCCTACATAATAAAGAAGTTAGTGTATGTATATAGTACCCGCTGGCCTCTCGCCCCTACATTATAGAGCAGTCTGTGTATGTATATAGTACCCGCTGGCCTCTCGCCCCTACATTATAGAGCAGTCTGTGTATGTATATAGTACCCGCTGGCCTCTCCCCTACATAATAAAGAAGTTAGTGTATGTATATAGTACCCGCTGGCCCCTCTCCCCACACTCACCCAGACTCCACAGGATGACAGTCCTAATCACATTGAACTTGTCCATCTTTGTCCTTCACTCTCAGCGCAGACTGTCTCACTAACAGACCTTGTACAGTAACTGTTTGGGGAATGTTGGCCCACAAGTTCCTTAGGTACCTTTCCTTTATAATAGACGTGATACACACCCTGACCCTCCAGCCGTCCTGCGCTCTGATTGGCGTATTTCTCATTCTAACCTATTTTTCTAGTTTTTCACTTTTTTTGTTGTGTGAACTCACCCCTCCCCTTTCCTTATTCACAGGAATAACACATATCATATCATATATCATCCTATATAATAATTCACTAGAAGCATTTGTAACTACGCAGTCATACGCAGTAGAGACTGCCCGTGACCGTCCTGCTCTGTATCAGCCGCGGCGCAGGCAGTCTCTACTGGGCATGACTGCACCGCGAACGGCTGCCACTGTATTAGCCTTGGTGCAGGCAGTCTCTACTGCGCATGTCTGCCCCGCGAGCGGCTGGCAGTGGCACTGTGGCCCGTGTAACGGAGTCTTCAACTAGTATATATATATTATACATCATATCATATATATTATGAACTGCACACAGGGTACAAGTCGTATTGTCTAAAGGAGACAGGAGCAATTCTGGAGGAGGCCAAGGGGGACATGTTAAAATTCCCCAAATCCCCACTGATTTAATTGTAGATTTTAACCCCTGGAATGCTAAAGAGTTCTCTAATAAACTGCAAAAGCATTTCAATCAATGATAACTTAATACTCCCCTACAGCGTACTTGGTTTGTCCCAGAATTTCTCCATTTGTATTTTGGAATTTAGTTCCCAGATATTACCAAAACATTTAATTTAAAGAGCGTTTTTAACCATTTGCATGCAAGTGAGGTCACCAGCAGTTTGTAAAAGGATTTCTTAAGCATTCACCTACGGTGGCAAATATCCCTTTATATCGGGGAGACGTATAACAAACACAGAGTGCAGGGTTTTACTGACCGATTAACAGTCCTGCAGAATGAAATGCTCATGTCCCTGATTTAGAGCGATGTGGTCATCTTTAGTGTTGAGCGAGCATGCTCGGCCGATGCTCGGATCGGCTCGAGCATCGCTCTGCTCGGCACATGGCGGTACTCGTACGAGTACCGCATGTGCTCGCCCGCCATGTTCGGGTCTCCTCCCCGCACGTTTTGCGGCTGCTGCGCAGCCAATAAACGTGCAGGGAGGCTCTGACATCGGTGTAATGCCAGCAGCCATGTTGGCTGCTGGCATTACACTGATTGGCTGGCCAGAACCCGTGGTCAGGTGCTGTATAGCACCTGACCATCGAGTTCGGCTCAGTCTGAGCCAGGGAGAGCTGAGGATAGGAAGGGAAAGGCAGTAGGCAGTGTAGGGAGGAAAAAAACAAAAATTGTGAAAAAAAAAGAACCAAAAGTCCTTTTTAGGACTACTGTGTGTGGGGGCAGCAGGTTATTTGGTGTGGGGGGAAAAAAACAAAAAAAAAAAAAAAAAATATATATATTCTGTTTAGTGTGCAAAGTTGCAGATTAGAGCACATTCTGTTTAGTGTGCACAGTTGCAGATTAGAGCACATTCTGTTTAGTGTGCAAAGTTGCAGATTAGAGCACATTCTGTTTAGTGTGCAAAGTTGCAGATTAGAGCACATTCTGTTTAGTGTGCAAAGTTGCAGATTAGAGCACATTCTGTTAAGTCTTCAAACTAAAATATCAAAGTCACGTATTCCATTCAGTGTGCGTCGCCGCAGTTTAGCAGCACATTCTGAGTACTGTGCAGAGTTGCAGAATAGGAAGAAATACTGTTAAGTCTTCAAACTAAAATATCAAAGTCACATATTCCATTCAGTGTGCTTCGCCGCAGTTTAGCAGCACATTCTGTGTACTGTGCAGAGTTGCAGAATAGGAAGAAATACTGTTAAGTCTTCAAACTCAAATATCAAAGTCACATATTCCATTCAGTGTGCTTCGCCGCAGTTTAGCAGCACATTCTGTGTACTGTGCAGAGTTGCAGAATAGGAAGAAATACTGTTAAGTCTTCAAACTAAAATATCAAAGTCACATATTCCATTCAGTGTGCTTCGCCGCAGTGTAGCAGCACATTCTGTGTACTGTGCAGAGTTGCAGAATAGGAAGAAATACTGTTAAGTCTTCAAACTAAAATATCAAAGTCACATATTCCATTCAGTGTGCTTCGCCGCAGTTTAGCAGCACATTCTGTGTACTGTGCAGAGTTGCAGAATAGGAAGAAATACTGTTAAGTCTTCAAACTAAAAATATCAAAGTCACATATTCCATTCAGTGTGCTTCGCCGCAGTGTAGCAGCACATTCTGTGTACTGTGCAGAGTTGCAGAATAGGAAGAAATACTGTTAAGTCTTCAAACTAAAATATCAAAGTCAACATATTCCATTCAGTGTGCTTCGCCGCAGTTTAGCAGCACATTCTGTGTACTGTGCAGAGTTGCAGAATAGGAAGAAATACTGTTAAGTCTTCAAACTAAAATATCAAAGTCACATATTCCATTCAGTGTGCTTCGCCGCAGTGTAGCAGCACATTCTGTGTACTGTGCAGAGTTGCAGAATAGGAAGAAATACTGTTAAGTCTTCAAACTAAAATATCAAAGTCACATATTCCATTCAGTGTCTTTCACCGCCGTTTAACAGCCTATTCTGTGTACTCTGCAGAGTTGCAGAATTATAAGAAATACTGTTAAGTTTTCAAACTCAAATATTAAAGTCACATATTCCATTCAGTGTCTTTCACCGCCGTTTAACAGCCTATTCTGTGTACTCTGTACAGTTGCAGAATTATAAGAAATACTGTTAAGTTTTCAAACTCAAATATTAAAGTCACATATTCCATTCAGTGTCTTTCACCGCCGTTTAACAGCCTATTCTGTGTACTCTGTACAGTTCCAGAATTATAAGAAATACTGTTAAGTTTTCAAACTCAAATATTAAAGTCACATATTCCATTCAGTGTCTTTCACCGCCGTTTAACAGCCTATTCTGTGTACTCTGTACAGTTCCAGAATTATAAGAAATACTGTTAAGTTTTCAAACTCAAATATTAAAGTCACATATTCCATTCAGTGTCTTTCACCGCCGTTTAACAGCCTATTCTGTGTACTCTGTACAGTTCCAGAATTATAAGAAATACTGTTAATTTTTCAAACTCAAATATTAAAGTCACATATTCCATTCAGTGTCTTTCACCGCCGTTTAACAGCCTATTCTGTGTACTCTGTACAGTTCCAGAATTATAAGAAATACTGTTAAGTTTTCAAACTCAAATATTAAAGTCACATATTCCATTCAGTGTGTTTTCAACGCCGTTTAACAGCCTATTCTGTGTACTCTGCAGAGTTGCAGAATTATAAGAAATACTGTTAAGTTTTCAAACTCAAATATTAAAGTCACATATTCCATTCAGTGTCTTTCACACCGCCGTTTAACAGCCTATTCTGTGTACTCTGTACAGTTCCAGAATTATAAGAAATACTGTTAAGTTTTCAAACTCAAATATTAAAGTCACATATTCCATTCAGTGTGTTTCAACGCCGTTTAACAGCCTATTCTGTGTACTCTGCAGAGTTGCAGAATAGTAAGAAATACTGTTAAGTTTTCAAACTCAAATATTAAAGTCACATATTCCATTCAGTGTGTGTCACCGCAGTTTAGCAGCCTATTCTGTGTACTCTGCAGAGTTGCAGAATAGTAAGAAATACTGTTAATTTTTCAAACTCAAATATTAAAGTCACATATTCCATTCAGTGTCTTTCACCGCCGTTTAACAGCCTATTCTGTGTACTCTGTACAGTTCCAGAATTATAAGAAATACTGTTAAGTTTTCAAACTCAAATATTAAAGTCACATATTCCATTCAGTGTGTTTCAACGCCGTTTAACAGCCTATTCTGTGTACTCTGCAGAGTTGCAGAATTATAAGAAATACTGTTAAGTTTTCAAACTCAAATATTAAAGTCACATATTCCATTCAGTGTCTTTCACCGCCGTTTAACAGCCTATTCTGTGTACTCTGTACAGTTCCAGAATTATAAGAAATACTGTTAAGTTTTCAAACTCAAATATTAAAGTCACATATTCCATTCAGTGTGTTTCAACGCCGTTTAACAGCCTATTCTGTGTACTCTGCAGAGTTGCAGAATAGTAAGAAATACTGTTAAGTTTTCAAACTCAAATATTAAAGTCACATATTCCATTCAGTGTGTGTCACCGCAGTTTAGCAGCCTATTCTGTGTACTCTGCAGAGTTGCAGAATAGTAAGAAATACTGTTAATTTTTTCAAACTCAAATATTAAAGTCACTTATTCCATTCAGTGTGTGTCACCGCAGTTTAGCAGCCTATTCTGTGTACTCTGCAGAGTTGCAGAATAGTAAGAGAAATACTGTTAAGTTTTCAAACTCATATATATTAAAGTCATATAATATCGTGTAAGAGATGAAGAGGCGGGTAAAAAGGGACGGGGAAGTGGACGTGATCCTGAAAGTTCAGGGCGCGGGTCAGGACGCGGAGAAACTGTGCCTGGTGCCAGAGCACAAGAAAGAAAGACATCCCACCATACCTAGCTTCATGTCTGATTTCACAGGGCGTCGCAGGACATCACTCTCGAGGTCCGACCAGTGCGAACAGGTGGTCGGTTGGATGACAGCTGATACTGCTTCCAGTCGGTTAAGCACCACCCTGTCTTCCACCAAGTCCACTCTCAGTAGCCAAGAGTCTGGTCAACATAATCCTCACTCTGATCATCCTTCCTCCCACCATACACGGTCTGGTCAAAGAAGTGATCCCACACTGGGATATAGTGATGAGCTCGTCTCATCACCAATCCTTCATTTGACCCTCTCTCCAAGCACGCTTGCAGAGGAACATGACATCTTGTGCCCTGATTCACAACCTCTAGAGGCTACCCAATCACAAGAAGATGACAGATGTGAACGGCATTTAAGGTCAAAGGAAGTAGTGGGATGATGATGATGATTGATGATGAGACACAGTTGCCATTAAATCAACCACTATTTCCGTCTCAAGACCTTGTTGAGGAGAATGTTATACAGTTGTCAATGACTGAGTATGTGGTGGGATCAAGACTTGAGGAGGATGATCAGAGTGAGGAAGTGGAGGAGGACTTGGTGGACGATGAGGTGACTGACCCCACCTGGGAAGGTGTAGAGCCGAGCGATGACAGCAGTCCTGAGGGTGAGCCATCTGCAGCACACGCAACAGGCTGGAAGAGGCAGTGGTGTGGCTACAGAAAGAAGGCGGACCGCACCAAACCGGCCCGCAAATGTTCCACGGAGCACCCCCTTGCGTAAATCTACCTTGCAAGGGGTAGGTGTTCCGCGGTATGGCGTTTTTTTTAAGGGAAAGTGCGGACGACAAAAGAATTGTAGTTTGCAACCTGTGCCACACCAGAAATGAGCCGAGGCATGAACACTAGAAACCTCACCACCACCAGCATGATCCGACACATGGCATCCAAGCACCGTAGTAAGTGGGAGGGAACGCCTGGATCGCCCATACTGTGTCTGCAGGCCACACCACTGCCTCCTCTTCCCCTGTTTTCGGTGCCGGCCAATCGCCTGTCGAAGGCGCAGGCCCGCATACCTCCCGCCCTGCACCTGTACCATCTGAAGCACCATCAGCGACCACATCCACTTCCCTGTCCCAGCACAGCGTCCAAATGTCGTTACCCCAGGCATTTGAGCGCAAGAGAAAGTACCCAGCCACCCACCCACAGGCCATAGCACTAACCTCACACCTTTCAAATTACTGGCCATCGAAATGCTGCCATTTAGGCTTGTGGACACTGAGTCCTTCCGCAGCCTGATGGCAGCAGCTGTCCCTCGGTACGCGGGTCCCCCAGCCGCCACTACTTTTCCCGGTGTGCCATCCCCGCATTACACCACCATGTGTCCCGTAACATCACCCGTGCCCTGACCAACGCAGTTACTGGGAAGGTCCACTTAACGACTGACACATGGACAAGTGCTTGTGGCCAGGGACGCTACATTTCCCCTGACGGCACACTGGGTGAATGTCGTGGAGGCTGGGAGCGACTCGGACCCTGGGATGGCACGGGTGCTACCCACGCCGAGGATTGCGGGCCCTACCTCCATCAGGGTTTCCACCAGCACCTACGTTATTGGCTCCTCCTCCTCCGTTTCCACCTCCGAATTCTCTACACACACCGCCACTACCCCCCATCAGCCAGTAGCTGGAAGCAGTGTAGCACTGCAGTGGGGAAGCGTCAACAGGCCGTGCTGAAGCTGATCTGCCTTGGGACAAACAGCACACGGCCTCAGAGCTGTTGCAGGGGATTAGTCACCAGACCGAGCAGTGGCTCTCGCCACTCAACCTGCAACCAGGCATGGTTGTGTGTGATAATGGGCGTAACTTGGTGGCGGCTTTGGAGCTCGGCAAGCTCACACACGTACCATGCCTAGCGCATGTATTTAATTTAGTGGTGCAGCGATTTCTAAAAACCTACCCCAATGTGCATGATCCCTTGACCAAGGTGCGCCGCGTGTGTGCACATTTTCCGTAAGTCATCTACAGCTTCGGCCGGCCTGTTGAAGCTGCAGCAGCGCTTACAATTGCCAGCTCACCGGCTGCTGTGTGACGTGAGCACGCGCTGGAACTCCACCTTCCACATGTTGGCCCGGCTTTGTGAGCAGCAGAGGGCAGTAGTGGAGTACCAGCTGTTACACGGTCGTCGCCTCTCCGTTCAACTTCCTGTAATCAGAAGTGAGGAGTGGGAATGGATGTCAGACCTCTGCGAGGTTTTACGCAATTTTGAGGAATCGACACAGATGGTGAGCGGCGATAACGCTATTATCAGTGTAACCCATCCCACTTCTGTGTCTACTGAAACGCTCGCTGCTCACAATTAAAACCGACGCTTTGCATGTGGAAGAGGTGGAAATGGGGGAGGAAGAGCTTACACAAGGTGATAGCCAGAGCACCCTCAA